>JAZKJV010002209.1:0-690166 GCA_037367405.1 Ottelia alismoides | reverse complement strand
TTCTCATCGGAACAAGGATTATCTCAAGTGCCTTATTACTCCATGCATATATTTTTGGTGTTGATCAGTGCGTCCGTTAAGAGAAGTTGGAGTCATCTGCATTTGTTTTCCTAGTAATACACTGGGGTATGCCTTTTTTGAGTATCTAATATACCTTTTACACCCAGACATGTAGCATTTACGATGCAAAGCCCTTTTTTGGAGCAAGTTTGAGTCCTGGTCCTAATAGTGGTGGTCCAATTGGACACTTTGAAATGGTTGGGAGCGCTTGCCTTTGGTGGAAGCTCTTTGATAATTGACTTTGTGGAATGAGAGCTTTTTTTCAACAATTTGATATTCTTTGTATTCTTTTTGACTAGATCCATTGCTTTTACCAAGAGGTGGTGCACACTGCTCAACATTTTATTATTTTATTCACACCTGACATTTAGGTAGATGTCAAGAGATTAGTACAAGAACCAAGTTCTCATACTAGATAAAAATGCCGACACTCAGATTTAATGAAGCCTTCAATGATTTTATACCATCCTCGAGCATTATTAAATCAAGTCCAGATTTGAATCCTCATCCCAGTTCCTCAAGTGAAATTTCTACTCATCTCATCATGACCGTAGTCATGCATGTAAAGTGCTGATCATATTCTTAAGAGTTGAGACTAAGCATGCAATATAGCATGCAAATTGGCAAACTAGGAAAATGTAGATATTTAAGTCGAAGACCCTAATGGCTAAGGTTGGATCAACCTAAAACTCAAGACCTCCTAAACCAGGTGTTCTCAAACATCACTAACCTATGTTGAAGTGAAAACGTTGGGGATTCAATCTAACTCCTTCATACATTTTTAATGAAGACTTTAAAAGTCCTAATTACTGCCTAACTCAAATGAGTAGTTATATCTACTTTCAATCAGTATAGATGTAAGTACAGGCTGTAGAACGGTACCTGTTGCTTGAGGATGGAGCATTACATAGTGTCCTCTAAAACACCTACTATGATAAGGGAGACCTCACTAAAAGAGGCTACTTATTTGCATTTCGTAACTAATTTGACTTTTAAAGGATTTTTTTATTTTTTTTATTTTGTTGATTTTTAATAGAGTTAGAACATAAGTTTAACTGATTTTTCCTTTATTGAAATAAAGTTTTGAAAACACTTTCCAAACCATGTCACATATATAGTTTTTACAAACATTTTTCAAACGGTTTTTCAAACAAGTAAAACATATTTTTCAATCATTTTTCAAAATATTTCCCAAAAATAATTTAACATAGTATAGAAAATTTTCCAAAGTTTTGAAAACATTTTGTCCAACTTAGTTTCTAGGATCATACTCTACCCAAAAAAGTTTAAAATTTTTTCAAAAATTTTCAAAATATGAAAATATTATTAAAGTGTATGAATATTGTATACACGATATACCCCCTATACTTAAATTTTGCTATGTCCTCATAGCACTAAGTGACACAAAGTCATAGCTCAATTTGAAGTATAGAAAAAATATACATGAACTAAGGAGGACTCCCCTATACTTAGGTTAGAAATAACTTAAGTATCAGGGAAAGGATAAATGAGTCAGAAAATCACGGGGAATCAGGTCGCCCCTATACTTAGACTGAGAGTAGCCTAAGTAAAGAGATGTATAAATGATGTTGGAGAGACCTGAGGGGAACAAAGAAGTAGGATAGGATGTACACGTGACCGAGTGAATATTCAAAGATGAATGGAGCACCTGAGCTCTAGGGGAGGGTGTCGGAGCAAACAAAACTCAATCAAGCATGCAATACCCTTTTAATTCACCAAGTCACAACTTAAACAACAAGTGTTGGTTAATTATCTTTTCATTTTTATTGGTGATAAAAAATAATTTACTTTACGCAAGGATTAAGAAAAATGTCAAATAAAACATCCTACATAAACAAGGGTGTTGTTCTCCCAAAACATGATTTTTTTACTCATTTTATGGTCAACTTACATTATCAGTCCCAATTATTGGCTTAAGGTTATTACTGTTTAAATGTGAACATAAATCAATCAATCATCATCTACTGCCCATTCCAATTTCCATTAACCTAGGTGATCAAGCCACGAAGGGAAGTCGAGTAAAAGCCAATGCAGTCGATTAAAATCATGATCTAGGCTAAGATAGAAAACATGCAGTGCCTTAAGCAAATTTCATGAAATCTAGACTGAATTAAAAACCAACAACCGAATGTATGCAAGTCGATAAAAACCACACCTAACATGCTACCAATAGTGGGAATAATAGATTTATTTTTGGTTCAGTGAAGCGATATTTAGGTGTGTCTATAATTATTTTGTGTCCTATCCTATGATCCAACACATAGAATAAAATGTGAAATTAGCTCAGAGAGCCGTGTGCCTGGTCCTAGGTCGACACTGAAGTGGGGCGATGCCCACACAACCATGAATACTTCGTTCATTTACACATTCAAGTCTTTGAACGAAGATCTCTATAAGGACGATTATTACATGGAAAATAAAATGCAAGACAAATTTATTTTTCAATTGTCTCTAATGGTGCTTTTGCGGTTCCTCGTAGCGAGTAATTCATGCTCCTTGCATCCTTGATCACAAGGGACCCTTGCCTCAAAAAGCAAACATTGGATATAAATCAAAGAATTATCAATGATGTAAACAAAAACATAACCTATGAGTTAAAAATTATCACTCAATTAAATACTAAAATCTAAATAAATAAAAGATGAGCAGTGTCCCCACCAAAGGTGTTATTTGACAAACTGCAAATTCACCCTTTTAATTATGTGGAACTAGCATGTTGTAGTTTAGCAAATTTGGATTTATCAAAAACCACATTAATGTATCAATTAAATCAAGCGGTCGATTTTTATTTTACTCGAGCAAGCCCAAGGTCGAACTCAGGGGCACTAGCCTCTTAAATTGTTATCTAGAATTTTATTATTCATTTTAAGTGTTGGATTACGAACTCGTAGGTCAGAATGCACACAAAGACATAATGCAGACAAATGAAGACAATTTTTGTTTGATTTTTATCATGCAAAGAGATGCAATGTTACAATGATGCAAAAATGTCCTAATGAGATAGAATAAACAAGCAATAAAAGATAATCAATTTCAGGATCCATTTATGAAGCAATTTCCATTGACTAGATAATTGATGGCATAAAAATCATTGAGCATGTGACACTATGTAATTAGAATTATTCAATAAAATCCAAAAGTGTCAAAACAATAATCTAGGCATGCTATTAGGAAGACAATGAAGCCTGCTTTGAAATGCCATTGAAATCGACTAAATTGGAGCTCGGATGCACAAGCTATAAATGAAAGTGTCTGGAGCATAAACACAAGAAAACATGCAAAATAAATAGGAAAAATACTACAAATAGGTCCCTAGAAGGACCTAAAAGTAAATATGAAAAGTCGGAGGCCTTCCCTGTAAATTACCCACACGTGTGGTGGTAGAAATGCAATTATCAAACCTAGAGGGGGTGGAGTGCAATTTACCCCAAATGCGTGTGGTTTGAACGTGATGGTAGGACCTGTTTGTCATTTGAAGAACTTGTGTGGGCCTCTATGAAAATTACCCTGATCTCTCGTGCAGAGACACGTGGGGCGAGGCTCGATAGTCGATGGAGGCTTGGAACGAGTCTTGGACTAGGCTCAGACCATACATCACTTGGCGAAGCTCTGCTGAGGCTCAGATGCTCCGAACCTAAAGGTTCAATGCTAATGTTTAGGGGCCGATTTGTGGACGCCTGTGGACCATCCGATCATAAAAATTAGACGACAACTGTACAAGGGCTGGGAGGTGACGTGGCTCACTCCAAACCATTGGATGAAAACTGGGAGGGTGCCATCCAATGGTAATTGTACGTCCTTCCTTGTCTGTGGTTGGTGGTGGGATCAGATCTCCAGCAACGCTACTTTAGTTCCACTGCTATCTCTCATGCTCTGTGGAGAACTCTGGCTGCTCCTAGACGGTTGGTGATCAACTTCGAAGCATAGTGAAGCAACTGAGCTATCTGGAGGGGAGTGGTTTCCCCTGTACACCAGAGGCGGTGCTCATGAAATGGACTCCGACGAAGCTCCAACTATTGAGATGTATAGTACCTGCAAGGTTAGTGATATAGCCGAAGCAGCAGTAAACGAGGCGAGGAGGATGGAATGGGAAACCTTACAAGGCGAAGAAGGAGCAGGCCTGGTCATCTTGTCCAGCGAGATAGAGAAGCTTGTGGCAGAGCAGTCTGAGGTTGTGGAAGAGTGAGTAGGGTAGTGGAGATGAGCGTGAAGACAGAGGAGGTGTGGTGAATCTCGATCGATGGTTAATGAAAGGTAATGCGGATGAGAGATTCCTAATTAATTAAAAGAAATCAAAGGAAAAATGCAGAGCAAGATCAAGAGGCTTACTTAGAGCTTTTGGTTGTTGTCGGGCCTATGCTTGAGCTCCTAAGCGGATCTCGAGTCTTCGCTGGATCCCCACAGCAACTGAGGGTAGCTCATCGATGCTGGATGGCCAGAGATCTAACCTACCATGGTCAGGGGTCGACACCAGAGGCTTAAGTCATCATTGCTTCATTGATTCGACCTCCCCCTATCATGGGGAGGCAGAGAAGAGCTGACCCATGTAAATGGCGACGTCTTGCTTTGGCAGTGACGGAAGTGTATTTAAAGAAGGGACATGTGGCAGTTAATGGAGGTCGTCGTGTCTTGCATGGGGAACGTGGAGCGAATGAGAGGGGATTGTAGCGAGTTAAAGATCTCGCGGGGGTGAGGAATGATGGTTCTCGATCAGGAGGCGATTAGGAGGATGAGGGAGAAGTTGGAGAGGTGGCGAAAAAGGGAAGGGGGAGAAGTGTACGCGAGGTGGAAGTCGTGCGAGAGAGGAGGGATCAAAGGTAGAAGACGAAGTCTACACCTTTGGATCTCGCGATCCAACGGTTGAGAAATGGGAGCGAGTGAACGGTCCCTATTAAATCGATGGAGGGCTAGCCCTCGAATGTATAGATATTACCTCCCCTATATTTAGGGTAAGATAATATAGGCAGAAAAAATTGAGGCAATGAAAAATAAATAATAACAGATCCAATACCCCTCCTATACCTGGGATAAAGTGCATCCTATGTATAACATACTCATAAGATGGTATGGGTATTATACAAAACGAATGAATGATATATCAATATGGATCTATACAGAGGAGGAGTAAAAGTAAAAATCAGGTATGGGATACAGATGATGTGAGTCAAGGAACACATCTCATACAGCATGAATAGGGGCAACATGAATGGTCTTTGCATCATGATCAAGATATGACTTGAGACCTGACCATTGACTCAAAAGGTGGACTCAGAAGACAACTCAGGTATATCAATGTTATCGTTGTTGTGCTCCTTTCTTACCAAGTATGATCCCTTCCATTTACTCTGTAATTTCCCTGAAAATAATCTTAAGCTAGCATCAAATAGCCATACTCTCTGGTTGGGCTCAAACTTCTTATGGCTGATGTGAGAATCATGCCATATCTCCAAACTATCCTTGTATTGTAGGCTACTTGAGAAGGTTGTATCTCTCAACTCCTCCAGGGCTGCCAATTCTCCTCTCCTTTGATCTCCTACACTCTCAGGATCCAATAATATCTCAAGACCTATCCAAAGTGACTTATGCTTGATCTCCACATGTAAGTGGCGTGGATTGCCATAAACGAGTCGGAAAGGAGATGTACCCAAAGGTGTCTTAAAGGAGGTCTTATAGGCCTACAAGACCGAGTCCAAAAGCTGAGAATAATCCTTTTGGTATGAGCGGACATCCTTCTACAAAATAGTCTTAATCTCCTTATTTGAAACTTCGGCAAGACCATTCATCTGTAGATGATATGGCGTGGCAACTCTATGGTCTATGCTGAACTCGTTAGGAAGGACCCTTACCTTGTCGTTGATAAAATGAGTACCCCATCAGAAATCAAGATTTTAGGTACCCTGAATAGTGATATGATATTTTTCCTCAAAAATTTGCAAATATTCTTTTCATCTGGAGCTTGAATAGGGATGGCATCAATCCAACGACTCACATAATCTATAGCCAACAAAATGTACTCAAATCCCTAACTCCTATGTAATAGACCAATGAAATTGATGCCCCATGCATCAAAAACTTCACAGAAGTGAATGGGATGCATAAACACCATATCTCTCTGACCACAAGTGCCCATTCTATGATAGTTAGTACATCTCTTCATGAATTCATCTGAGCCCTTGAAGAGGGTAGGCCACCAAAGGTCGGATTGGAGAACCTTCTACGTTGTCCATCTCCTAGAGTGATGTCCTCGTTCCTTAAGCTCATGGCAATAGGTAAGGATGCTATGGTATTCCTCTTGAGGAATACACATACGCGAGACACTATCCCACACTTCATGGTAAGGGGTGAGATCCTCCCAATGATAAAACTTGGCCAACGCAAGGAAGGTCTCAAATCACTTCCTGGGTCGACCTTGTGCAACTTTCTTAATAACAAGATAGTTCACAATGTCAACATACCATGGGAACGTGGTGATAACAAGAATTGCCTCATCTGGGAATGTCTCAGTGATAGGTGTTGTTATATCAGAACCCTCAACATGCTCTAATTGGGAGGGTGATCCGCCACCACATTATTGATTCCAAGTTTATCCTTAATCTTAATATCAAACTCATGGAGTAGAAGGATCCATCTAGTCAATCTGGCTTTGGCATCATTCTTGGACACTAGGTATCAGATGGCGGTATGATCTGTATAAATAATCACTCTAGATCTGAGGATATAAGATCGAAACTTATCCAGAGAAAGTACTACAGCTAGCATCTCCATCTCAATCATAGTGTTCCACTGAGTGGCATCCATAGTCATATTAGCGTAGTTTATGGAAAATGGCAAATTATCCCTCCTTTGTCCAAGCACAACCCCTATGGAAAAATCAGAAACATCCGTCGTGATCTCGAATATGAGAGAGCAATCGGGTGGCTGAAGTATAGGAGCCTGCACAACCTTCTTGAGAGTCTCAAAAGAGGAAAGATACTTATCATCTACAAGGAACTTAGTGTCTTTCATGAGCAAATCAGTTAGCGAGCGTCTATCTGACTGAAGTCCTGTATGAATCGTTAGTAGAAAGGGACATGCCCCAGAAAAGACCGCAATTGTCTAGATTGGATGGTGGAGTGAGCTTCTTGATGATATCTACCTTGGTCGGATCAAAATCCATTCCCTGTTGGAGATGATGTGACTAGGGACCATTCCCTTAGTCATCATGAAATGAATCTTCTCCCAAGATAAGACTAGGCGAACCTCAATGTAGTGGTGAAGTACTTGGTCTAGGCAAGCAAGACAAGCATCGAACCAGATACCATAGACTAAAAAGTCATCCATGAAGACCTCTAAACATTCTCCCACCATGTCTGAGAAAATGGAAAACATGAACCTTTGGAATGTAACTGGGGTATTACATAATCAAAGAACATCCGTACAAAATCATACGTTTTGACGGATAGAAGAACGCCATTTTCTCTTGGTTTTCGGGTTCTATGGCCACCTGATTGTATCCCAAGTACCCGTCAAGGAAACAATAATGACCCTTCCCAGTTAACCTCTCAGTGATCTGATCAATAAATGGAAGTGGGAATTAATCCTTATTAGTGGCCTGATTAAATCATATGCAGTCCACACTGACTCTCTAAGAAGTGGTTACTTGGGTAGCTATCTCCTCTCCAGACTCATTCACAACTTTAGTAATACCCGTCCTCTTGGGTACCCATTGTAACAAACTAGCCCATTTGGATTCAGAGATGGGGTAGATAAAATCGATGCTCCACCACTAAGATATTTCCTTTATGACTACATCTTGAAGATTCCAGTTCAGCCTACGCCGAAACTTGAAGCATATGGGGAGATCCTTAAGTGCATCACGGAAGCATGAGGATCGCTTCGAATGCGATCGGGAGCGACTAGTCACACTAGTTGCTTGAGGTAGTGGAAACTAAAAAAAATTTTATGCAATGAAACTGCATGATCCAAGAACACATCTCAGATCGTTTCGTTTAAACCATAAACAAGTAATAGGATTACCTCATCTAGCATGGTTGAGATCGAGTCTCTAAATGAAGAGACCTCCTATCTCAATTCCGATCCGACAAAGGATACACTTGCGAGCGTGTTGATGAAACACATGCCCATCACAATCCATGTTGATCCAAGCGATAAATCTCCTGATCTCGTCAAACGAGATACGACATCTTCTTCATGAGAAAGGCGTGTCGAAGGAGACGATGTTCCACAAGCAAACAATCGGGCAACATAACGACCACATTGCGATGATGGAGACTCTCTCTAGGGTTCCATGGTGGATGACCATATGAGAGAGAGGGCATGCAGAGAGAAAGAGAGAGAAAGCTTTATGTTTCATGTTTTGTTGTCTAAAGAAGATAAAAGGGGGTGTCTCTCCTTTTACAATATTTTGTGATCCATGGATCTCATTCCATGGACAACACAAATCCAATGGCTTACATTGATTCGTGTTTCTTTTAATGATCAAAATTTTGTTGTAAAAACCAACAACAATCAATTTAATTAGAGTAAATATATATTGATAAATCAATATAATTCAATCCTAAAATTAAATCAATCAAACATGGAGATTATGGAATGAATATTTCCTCCTTCCATAACATTGGAGTTGGTGGCAATCTCATGTAATCTCATGAGATTACATTATTCGATGAAAATGTCCAAGATTTCCAACAACACTTGTTGTAAATTATTCTACAAAACAATTCATAATTATTTTGGAAATATTACAATCTTGCCATTCGAAAATTGTGAATTGCATTCACAACCCAAAGTAAAATGTGAATTACATTTTCAATTAGTTGTTCAATGTGAATCCAATTCACATCAACATTTATTTAACAAATGTAAATTACAATTAGCTCTCTCATATATTATAAATCACACTTATAATATATATGATTAATATGGATGGTGCTTTCCACATTATTCATATCCATGATAATTAAATCACATTTAATCATCTTGGATCTCTATTCTCATGTGCCCAAATAATGTGAATCACATTCACATTACTTAAATCTTTGATAATTAAATCACATTTAATAATCTTAGATAACTCTCTTTATAACAAATCAAATTCATATTATTCGTTATAGCTAAATCACATTCAATTATCAATTTTCTCAATGCTAGGATATACATAATATCAACATTGAAATAATCATGAACTCTTTCAAGGATAATGCACTTTCTCCGCGCATACTTGGAGATAAGGACATGGCGATTGTATTGTTCCACGTCTAGTGACTTAGATATTGTGATCATATCTCAAATCCAGATCTTGGGCCTCCCATAGATGCTTGATTAAATAAAGACCGTATATCTAATCTTCTCATTGCATCTGAATCATATTCAGATCAATGTCCAACATTTGGACCATGATCAGATTACTTCTCTACTGAGAGGAGTCAGTAAAATCAAGACATGTTTCATCACTCCCTAAGAATGGAAGCATCATGGTTATACAATCGGTTATGATCACATCACCCTCAGGTATTTCCAAAACCTATAAAACTTACATACTGGAAGACTCAAAATAAACCTGAAGTATTACATAAAGTTTACACTATCTACTTCATGGTTTTATAAATAAGTTTCTCATTTGATCATTGGGAGTCGGTATCGATAATATTCTTTCCAAAAGAATATATCATACCTAGGTCTTGGTCATATACTTTCTAAAAGTATATATCAAACTGATGACTGCAAAAATCTTGATACTTGGTAGGGAGTAATCATGGTAATTACGACCCAAATTACGAAGCTAAGCCAACAAGAAACTTAAGACCACCAAAGTAAAATAAATCATTCAGGAATATGTATCGGTCTCACTATCTTATTTTACCTGGTATAGCTACCAGGGTCGAACACAAGGAGCAAGAAATACGAAGGCAACGAAGTAGTTAAGAATCTAGAAATAAGAGAACTTGGTGGATTTTATATTTTTCAATTTTTTTTGTAATTTTTAATATTAAGGAAAAGGCTAAAAGGATTCAAAAACTCACAATCAAACAATTATTTAAAGCATCAAAAATACTAAAAAATCCAGACAAAAATATTTTTGGGTTTTTAAAACATTGAGATGTTTTTGTGGATTTTATGGTATTTTTTTATTTTAATTGATTTTTAAAAATGAAATAAAAGCAAAAATGGCAAACAGTCAGCTAGAATCTAAAGGCAAGTTAAAAATACTTAAAATGCCTTTAAAATTCAATCAGCAATTTTAGGACGAACTACAAATAAAAATCTAACTACAGAAGAAGAAAACATATTTTTTTGATTTTTATTAATTTTAAATGATTTTTCTAATAATTTTAGTGTTTTTCAATGTTTTAGGTTTTATGAATGGGAATAAGATGAAACTAGGACTGAAATGAAAACACCACAAAACACATCAACAAGACTTTTTAGATTTTTTGAATGGTTTTTAATATTTTTAATTGATTTTTCAAAACAAATAGGAGATGTTTTTGAGGTTTTTGAATTTTTAAAAATAATAAATGGAAACAAAATGCAACCAAAAATTCATAGAAATTCCTACACCATGGCAGGAGCCATGTGTCGAAATTTCACGAATTTTTGACAATATTTGCTATTTATTAAATCAAAAATCAAATGCACAACACACATGGACCAAAATGCAATGAAAACATATTCTAGGGGCTAAATAATAACATGCATGAAATCTATAGGTCCCAAACTACAATTTCTTCAACTAATGCAACACATATCATAAAATAGTATGCATAGGGGTATAAGTGCAAATAATGAAACTATAATTTCAAAACATAACAGTGAAGAAGCCTAGGACACTAAGTGCAATTAACCCACAACAACACGTGACGAAGCACGTGAGGCCACAGAGATAGGAGTAAAATGTAAATAAAGAAAACTATAGGGACTAACATGCAAAAAGGTCCGACGTATAACTTTTATTTTAAAGACTAAATGATAAAATAAATAAATGCAGGGGTATCTGAGCAAATTACCCAACATTGCGTACATCGTGCGTAGTGGTGGACAGGTGGCGTGCTCTGAATGGATGAGAACGTGCGGCTCTGACGTGTGCAGCTGGCAGATCTAACGACCCTCAGGAGGTGCGTACGTGGGTAGTACGAGGGCCGTTAGATGTCAGATCTACTGGTCTGACACTTGTAGTAAAGGGATGGCAAGGATAGTATCTAGGAGAAGGCGTCGATCCAACGGTTGGGAAAGGCTCTGGACCAACACTGCATGGACGAATTTCACTAGAGTTCCAGCAGTGATCCGGCACTCCGATGAACGATCGGACGATGGAAAATGACTCACGTGGCTACTCCGTATCAGGTGCGTTAGTCGGATGGGCTCGCCACTGGTCGGATCTCCTAGATGGTGAGTGGACCTGGACAAGCTCCGGCGAAGCTGGACAAAGGTGATCTGGGGCGTATCCACACATGCGAAGACCTGCAGAGTAAAGCTCTAACTCGGAGCAAGCCTCCGGCCAAGGTTATTTGACCTAAAACAAAGGGAAGCGACGACGAATGGAGTGGGGGTTATGGCGAAGCAACGGAGGGAACCCACAGCCTAATCTTGGCTCGGATAGCCAAGGCTCGGATGATCAAATTGCGCAAGAAGGGTGATGGTGAGATGGGATGTCGATCAGAGCGGGTGAAGGTGGTTGATGGGGCTCCGACCAGCGGGTCGGAGCTGGCGGAGCGGCGGAACGACGAATATGAAAGTTTCGAAAGATAATGGAACTAGGATCGAAATGGAGGCTACCTGAGGGTCCTAACTGAATCCTTATCTACAAGGGGTGTTGTTGAAGGGTGTCTTTGCCTCAAACACATTGCGGAAGGCGGAGGAGGCTCGTCGCGGCGGTGCTCCAGCCACAAGTCACGAGCGTTGGCTACAACGATCTTCTCCGATCACGAAGGGCCCAATCCGATTGCTGTAACCAAGGGGAATGGTTCTATGGTACCCGGGAAGACTGCGACGCTAGCTACCGACTTGGGGAATCGAAGAAGAATTTATTGGCAGTCCCAGGTGTTCAGAACAATCGGGCAAGGGTGCACAATCCGAGGACGATCGACAGCTTCCTAGGGATCCACGAGGATCACTAATACACTGGGAAGACACGGGCGCCGCAATCAGGGCATGAGTGAGCAGGATCTGATCGAGAAAAATTGGAGAAGATCGGGCGCGAATCGGATCCACGTGCAAGAGGGTCTGGGAGGGACAGTTCACCGGGGTCAACATCCCTCTTGGACTAATCAGAAAAAAGCTTGGTCAAAAAGAATTAGAAAATAAGTTAAATATAGAAAATGATTTTAAATTTAAAAATGTTCAAAATGAATAATATTTATTAACTTTCAAACTATTTTTTGTGATTTTTAATTATTTTTTATCAAAAATGAATTATGGTTTATACATTATATTATATTATGTACAAGTATAAAATACATATGTATTTTACATAATTATTTATATTTTCTAATTTTTGTACAGATACCCCAATTTTACATTTTATTTATTTACAACATTTTATTTGGAGTCCAAAATAATCTTTGTTTTATTTTTATTGGCTATTTACAAGTATAGAATAAATAAACATTGATACATGTTTACATGTATTATTTACAAGGTGAGAGAGAGAAAGAATTTTATTTTTATTTTAGTTTTCTAATTTTTATTTTATTTTTAGAAATATGTACAAGGGGATAAAAATACCTTTTTTTATTTTTGTAAGAATAAAATAATAATAAAAAGTATATACATCGGAAGGAGTATGTACAATGTAGAGCGGCCCTATCTCTCTCTACTTATTTTATTTGGCGATGAGTTCCATTTTGGACCCTCTCTTGGGTTTAGGTCACTCAATATTTATTCTAAACATTTCTTTCTTTTTCTTTTATTCTTTATTCTTTTATTTTTACATAAATATATGCTAATTATTGAATATTGACAAATGCATGCTTATTGCTAATTTATTGTATTTACAACTATAAACATGATGTTTTGCCAAGATATTTAGCTAAAATAAAACAATAAAGAGTTATGAATGAGGATTCATCACCCCCTATACTTTACTTTTGCTAATCCCTTAGCAAACACTTATTTGAAAAAGAAGTGATAAGAGAGAAAAAGAAAATTCAGGTCAAGCAAGTTTGATTATTAAACTTGCCTTCATTAGATTGAAGTATGGAGCTCAGTCAGACCTTTGGATTATTAATTTGTCGGAACCTCATTTGGACTTAAGTTTAAAAACTCAACAGCCTCTAAGTTCCACCAATCTATGGTCAAGACTCCTCAACAATCTAGATCAGAACAAGTCTACATACACTAACTCTAATGACCATGTTTCTTTCCTTGTACTGTGTGAGTGATATGTAGCTCCCCACCTCAGAAATGACAAAGTGACAACCCCCCTTAACAAGGTAACTCTAATGCCCTGGTCTGGGAGCTCTTTCCTCGAGGAGCGGGGTATGCCCTTCTAAGTTCAAGTTCAAACGGCTCAAGAAGAGGAGGAAGAAGAGAATGGACCATGACCAGTATAACCATGTATCCTTGGGAGCCCAACTAGTGTAGCTAAGTCTCCTGCTGGGTATTTTATTTAACTATATACATTCCGGTGGGTATTTTATTTTCAATCGGACCCACCACTTTTTTTGAGTTTTTCTTTCTTTGCACATCTTTTTTTGATGTGCATATGTACAACATATCTACATGGTGCAACATATATACGTAAGGAGTTTTTCGTCTTGAGCCATTAGACTATCCTTCTTTTGAAGCTTTATTATGAACCACAAATCCTGTCTTTAGACGTCAACACCACCAGAAGTTGAGACACACTTCCTTCACTAAAAGAATAACAGAGGTTCCTCCTAGAAGTACTACCATCATATGCTACCCCAAGCCAAAGGTAACTTCCTCCTCACCACCTCATCCGTGGAGAGCTATGTGTAAGGTGCTGGTGCAAGTAAAGCCATTGTCTATGAGAGTCATGTGTGCGCTGTTAAGTGTTCTACTTAGGCTCATCAAGATGACATATGATCATAGCCTAGTGGAATCAAAGAACTAAGTCCCAAATGGACCTGAAAAGTCTTAATCCTAAGCCGTATAAGGTTCCTATTAGAATTAGGTAGATTAAGGTCTTAACCAAGCTCCATTTTTCCAATTTAATTCCAGGCCAGTTTAAATGCCAACTATGACTTAGCAAAACTGTACAAGTATATACAAAAATGTTTTTATGCAAGTTTTTGAGAATTTACAAAATTTTTGTAAAATGTTGAATGAATGAGTGCATGAATGCATATGTTTTGCAAAACATTTTACACAAGGGTTTTTGCAAACTTTTGGTTTTTTTCAAACAATTTACAAAAAATTTGTACTATATACATAATTTTTATATCAAAATATTTCCAAACTCTTTACACAAAACATTTTTACAAATCATTTGTATGAAAATAATTTTTATATATATCTAAGTATGTGCAACAAAGAATTTTTATGTACAAGGAAAATTTTAAAATTTTTATGGTTTTTATTAGATCAAAGAATTTTAGCCCTTTTATTTATTAATACACTCACACAAAGTACGAGTTATGGCTAAAGTATATATGAAACATATACGACACTCTCTATACTTAGCTCAAACGATGTCCTCAGAGTTGATCAAGAGCGATGAAGAAGACATAACTCGTGCTTATTATAGGGAAATGAAAAGGAATGGTATACTACAACGACGAATCAAAGAATAGAATGAAGAGAGCTCGGTGTTACCCCCTATACTTAGGACCAAGTAATCCTATCTATAACAGTATGTACGTGAAGGGAAATCTGAGTGATAGGATGTACAAGGTTTACCTCCCCTATAATTAGGGCGAAAGGTCCCTAAGTATAGGAAACAAAACAGAGGTAAAAAGAATCAAAAGAATACTCAAGAGTCCAATGCCCCCCCTATACTTAGGGTGAAGTACACCCTAAGTTTAAATAATCATAGGATGAAGATGGGGTGTGGGATTGAGGAATGGAATGATATGGACATCTGGATCTATACAAGGTGGAAGATAGTGATAATCAGTCATGAGATGAACTAGATGTGAAACAAAGACCACATCTCACGCAAAATGAATAGGGGCGACGTCAACGACCAGCGACTCATGATCTAGATATGGTTTGAGATGCTGCCCGTTAACATGAAAGGTAGAAATAGATGACATCTCAGATATGTAAATACTCCCATTGTCATGTATCTTTCGGACTAGGTATGGTCCCTTCCACTTGCTCCGCAACTTTCTTGGAAATAATCTAAGCTTGGCATCAAACAACCATACTCTCTGATCTAGCTCAAACTACTTGTGGCTGATATGAGAATCATGCCACTCCTTCACTCGCTCCTTACAATGTGGGCTGCTCGAAAAGGCTTCATCTCTAAGCTCCTCCAGGGTTGCCAATTATGCCCTCCTCTGATCTCCTATACTCACTGGATCCAAACAGTCCAACGTGACTTATGCCTAATCTCAACAGGTAAATGGCAGTGCTTGTCATAAATGAGGTGAAAGGGATATGTGCCGAAAGGAGTCTCGAAGGACATCCGATATGCCCACAAGACCAAGTCCAAAAGCTATGACCAATCCTTTCAGTCAGGGCGGACAACCTTATGCAATATAGTCTTGATCTTCCTATTCGACACTTCAGCAAGACCATTGGTCTGAGGGTGATATGGAGTGGGTACTCGATGGTCAATGTTGAACTCGCTAACAAAGTCCTTTACCTTGTCGTTAACGAAATGAGACCCCCCCATCAGATATAAAACTTGAGGTACCCCGAACCATTAAATGATGTTCTTCCTAAAAAATTTTCATACAGTCCTAGCATATACAGTTCGGACGGGGATGGCCTCAACCTAACGACTCATATAATGAACGACCAACATAATGTACTCGAATCCCTGGCTCTTAGGGAATGAACCCATGAAATCAATGCCACATGCATGAAAAACCTCACAGAAGTGAATGGGTTGCATCGACATCATGTCACGCTGTCCACAAGTGCACATCCTCTGACAGTCAATACATCTCTTGATGAATTCATCAGAATCCTTGAAGAGAGTAGGCCACCATAGGCCGGATTAGAGCAATTTCTGTGTCATTCTCCTCCCAGAGTGGTGTCCTCCTGCCTCCAGCTCGTGGCAGTAGGTGTGTACTCTATGGTGCTCCTCCTGAGGAATGCACCGTCGTCATATGCTATCCTCTACTTCATGGTAAAGGATGGGATCCACCCAATGGTAAGACTTGGCCTTCTCTAGGAAGGTCTCTAGTCTCTGCCTGGGCCAACCTTGTGGAACTTTCTTGGCAACAAGATAGTTCACAATGTCAGCATACCGTGAGAGTGAGGCGATGGCAAGGATCGCCTCATCTGGGACGGTCTCTGTAATAGGATCAATCTGCTCAGAATCCTCAAGATGCTCTAATTGGGAGAGATGATCCGCCACCACATTCTTCACTCTAGGTTTATCCTTAATCTCAATATCAAACTCCTGGAGTAGAAGGATCCATCTAGTCAGTCTCGTTTTGGCATCCTTCTTTGCCATGAGGTACCTGATGGTGATATGATCAATAAAGATAGTCACTCTAGATCCAATGATATATGATGTGAAGTTATCCAGGGCGAAGACTACAGCTAGCATCTCCTTCTCAGTGACGGTGTAGTTCTGCTAGGCGGCATCCAATGTACGGCTAGCATAGTGAATGGCAAATGGCTTTCCATCCCTCCTCTGTCCCAGCACGGCCCCCACGGCAAAATAAGAGGCATCCGTCATGATCTTGAATGGAGAGACCAATAAGGCAGCTGGCGGACAGGAGCCTCAACAACTAGACTCTTGAGAATCTCAAATGACACAAGACACTTATCATCCACATTGAACTCGTTGTATTTGGTCAGCGAATCAGTCAACGATCGGGCAATCCTGCTGAAATCATGAATGAAGCATCGGTAGAAACTGACGTGCCCGAGAAAAGACCGTAACTGTCGCAGATTGGATGGTGGATTGGGTTTTCCAATGATATCCACCTTGGCCAGATCAACCTCCATGCCCCTGTTGGATATCATATGACCAAGCACCATCCCTTGAGTCACCATGAAGTGACTCTTCTCTCAAGATAACACAAGATGGACCTCGCTGCATCGCTGAAGGACGCGGTCTAGGCACTCAAGACAAGCATCAAACCGATCGCCATTGATCGAAAAGTCGTCCATGAAGACCTCTAATCAATCACCCACCATGTTTGAAAAGATGGACAACATGCACCTTTGGAATGTCGTCGGGGTGTTATACAAACCATAGGGCATCCATCTGAAAGAATATATCCCAAAGGGATAGGTGAATGTGGTCTTGTTCTGGTCTTCTGGCGTAATGGACACCTGATTATATCCGGAGTACCCATCAAGAAAGCAGTAATGACTCTTCCCAGCTAGCCTCTCTATAATCAGATCAATAAAAGGAAACGAGAAATGATCCTTCTTAGTTGCCTGGTTCAATCGTCTGTAGCCCACACAGACCCTCCAAGAAGTAGGTACCTGGGTAGCGATCTCCTCTCTAGACTCACTCATGACTGTGGTGATGCCCGTCTTCTTGGGCACCACATGTAATGGACTAACCCACTTGGAGTCGGAGATGGGGTAGATAAAATCAACGCTCCACCATTTCGAAATTTCCTTCATGACAACCTCTCGAAGATTCGGGTTCAGCCGTTGCTAGATCTCACGCGACAGCTTGGCATCCTCTTCGAGATAGATATGGTGGGATCATAGGGTCAGACTTATGATCTGGAGATCAGTTACACTCCATCCTATCACCTTGTGGTTCTTTTCAAGAACCTCCATCAAATGAGATTTTTGTTCTCCAGTCAAATCTGCTGAGATAATGACTGGGTGCATCTCATGTTCTCCTGCAAGGAACCTATAATTCAGGACTACGGCAAGGGCTTCTGCTCTGGACAACTGGGAGCTGGCGGATTTGGTGTCTAAAAGGTATGAGTGAACGCAACCAAATCCACATGGGAGAACTCTCACTGAACTGGAAAATCTAGTGAAGACTGCTCTGTTGGTGTGTATGTACTCTGAATGGTATCAATCTCCACCCTAGCTGCTGGCTCTGTAGGAATCAGACATGGAATCAACTCATTAAACTCTGCCCAATCAATATCTGACTCCGAGGGATCTGAATATGAAGAAAAATCAACTACCTCGCTATCACCAGCTGCCTCAAATGTGTCCTCTGCGAGGAATGTGCTCTCCAAGCTCTCCTCTGTTGGAATCTGTGCATCAGCGGAATCTGAAGTTGAGAGGATGGCTCGAGCAATGGGGTCTGACCAAACTGCCTCATCATTTGTGATCACAAAATCACACTCTTGATGGACGTCTCGCTCTACCTCTATCATCTTCTCTGAATCTGTAAGCGACTCTGAGCAAGCTGAATCTCGCGCTCTCGTCTCATCGATAATCTCTATTTGTGTACTCTCACCCTTGAAAGTATACCTTCCCGCTATCATGACCGGACACTGCCTTGGCTGTCGCCAAGAACGGGCATCCTAAAATGATGGGGGTATCGATCACAGACTCAGGGATCTCCATGTACAATGTAACGAAGTCCACGGGGAATTTTAGACCTTCAATTTTGACGAATACATCCTTCAGCAACCCCTTCGGCCTCTTGATAGATCGATCAACAAACTGAAGGATCGTCCTGCTTCCTCGAAGATGTCCAAACTCGAAACGGTCGAGTGAGGCTGTCGGAAGTAGGTTGATAGAAGAGCCGTTGTCTAATAGAGTCCAATTGAACCTCTGCTCATGTATGTGGCATATGACATAAGGGGCTCCTGCATCTGTCCTCTTAGCTAGCAGACTGTTCTGGATGGCGAAGCTGGTGGCATGAGTGAGCACATGGATCTCTGAGTGGTAGTTCCTCCTCTTCCTGTGAATGGTGGTCCTCAATCTAAGGTCCCTCTAGAAGAGGGGGATGTTCTCCAAGGCCTCCTGTAGAGTCAGCTGTATCTTGAATCTTTCTATCATTTGTTGGCTGAACTCTAGCTGTTGTGATTTTTTTGGGTTTTCTTTTTTGGTCCCCTTAGCCAAGCAGAGTGCTTGGGGAAAAGGGATGGATGGGCCCTCCTCAGATGGAGGGCTAGGATCGGGTTGTTGCTACCGTGACAAAGTAGAATCCATACAAACATCTCAAAGAAACACAAATGGACTGACAAATGGAGAACCCATTCCTTTATTTCCAGAATAGTTCTGAGATACATCAACAAAAGGAAATGCAACATGAATAGAAATGGTGGCCTCAGCACCACCCACGACATCTGGACTTGCAGCATCAGTACCGCACTCTAGCTCAGCATCAAATCTGGTGGCATCAGCACCACCTTCTGCATCTGGTGAAGTGATGGCCTTAGTATCGTCAGCTGGGGCTACACCCTTGGTGGCGTCAACACCACTGTCATCATCATCACGAGCGATATCAACATCGCTCTCCTCCTCATCTGGCACTCCTGAATCTGCATGTGGCCGTCGCTCAGATGAGGCACCGTCGGTTGGCATCCTACTTCTTCTAAGTGTAACAAAGTCATCATTAAAATGGTATGCAGAAATATCACAAGTGAATCACTAGGAGTGGTAACCTCTGTAAACTCTACCTGCTCAGATTTCCTCTTGAGGTTGTTCAGATTCAACTCGATCTGTGCAGGTATGGTGGCCTTCCCTCTCACTATCTCTCTCATTACCTGTCTGAACTCATCCATCTCCCGCCTGGAGATAGCATGCTGTTCAGAAACAAGACAGGCTAGATCATCCAAAGCTGGATTCTCACAGGCGGACCCATGAGAACTTGACGGGTGGCCTCTCTAAAGGTGAGGCTGCTGCTGCTGATGAGAGTGAGAGGGATACTGGGGATGATAATGCAATTGTGGCTGTTGTTGCTGCCTCCACGACTGTACCTGCTGATAGGGACAAGGACCATGTTGCTGGTAGGACTGTGGTTGCGGATGTGGCTGTGGGTACTAGGGCTGCAGTTGTGGCTGCTGGTTGTACTGACCACCCTGAACTGGAAATTGCTGTTGGGAACTGGTACCTCCGGTCGACCAATGGAAGCTGGAATGGTCTCATCGGATCTCAGGCTGAGGTCGGTCATACCAAATCTCGTTGATGTCCATCAACGACTCCTGCTTGTAGGTCGGTGGGGGAAGAACTGCCATGGGCTGATCCAGCTGGTAGACCACCATCTGAGTGTCATGAGATGGTGGTGGCTGGTAGTACAATTGTGGCTGCTAAAACGACTCCGCCTGGACATGGTGAACCTGTCTAGGATGGCTGGAGCGCTGGGCCAAGCTGCTGCTAAGTTCTGCCCGTGATCTGAGATGGGGTTGAGAAGCCGTCTGTGCCTCCTAGAGACACTTGATCTGGGTCTTCAGGTCACTCAGCATTTGTGCCATCTGATCTATCTGAGACATACCCTGGCTCTGGTTCTTCTCAATCAATTCAATCAGGTCCAACTTCTCTCTTATAATCCCCATATGAGCAGTTGTCGACTCTTCCTGTTCTGTGGCTGCTGATGATGTAGATGGACCGGCATCAACCCGTGCTATCCTCTGCTGGGACACGACTTGTGGTTGGGGCTTCCTCTAAGTGTACAATCGAGATTGAGACATCACTTTGTAGTTCTCTGCCATCTCCTCATAGATGGCCCAGACCTGATCCTCATCCTTGGCGAAGTAGGAACCCCCACAGGATGCATTGACTAGCCTCTGCAACTCCAGTGTAAGCCCGCAGAAGAAACTCTGGACTAGACTATGCTTGGATATATCATGATGGGGATACCGATCTGTGAGCTCCCTAAATATGTCCATGCCTCGTGAAACTACTAGTTGGGGAGCATGGAAAAGTTGCTGATCAGGGCCTTGGCTGCATTTATCCGACCGAGTGGATAGTACTTGTTTAAGTACTCATTCCGGAGCTGTTCCCATGTAGTGACAAATCTCCCTAAGTGCTTCAGCAAGTTGGCTGCTCTGTCTACGAGGGAGAAAGAGAATGCCATCATCTGGATGGTATCCTCATCCACAAGGTGATCGTGGACAGTATACTGCAGATCATCTCGAACTCTTGGAGATGGAGATGAGGCTCCTTTGTGGCGACTCCGTGGAAGCAGGGAAGAAGCTGAATGGTCTGGGGCGGGAACTTGAAAACTCCCGCAATGGCTGGAAACACTATCCATCTCTGGGTCAGAGTTGCACCAGGGTTGTACAACTCCCTAATCGATCGTACCAGTTCTGCTAGCTGTGCAGGATCCTCAGGTTGTCCTCCCTCTGGAATCTCTGGTCCTCTGACTTCACCGGCTCTGTGCTGCTCTCTATCGGCTCTCAACTGCTCCATCTTTCTGTGCATATCCACCACGAAATCCCCCTGGTCTCTGATCTGATGTTGCTTGGTCTCCAGAGAGGCTAACATGGTGCTTTTGATGGCACCCTGATCCAATACGTACGTTTGTGTCCCATTGGGTCCATCAGTGCGCTCCTCACTGATGGCCATGGTCTCTGCAAAGGAAAAAGAGCCAAACTCATGTTCCTATAAATCATCAACTGTCTGATGTGGTCTTTGCTGGTGTTCCTCAGGACTAGTAGAAGGTGGTCGTGGAGGAACATGATAGAGTCAAACTCGTGTTTGGAGAGAGGGCCTCGGCTCTCACGAACCAACCTAGACAAACGGGCTGGAGTGCTCGAAAGCGATGCAGCCAGAGGCTACCTAAGGGATCTCTTGCCCATCATCTTGATGTAGCGAGTAAGGCGGATGAGATCTGGAAAAACACAAGATCATAAAGTAAACCCCCAATTCACCTAATCTCGCAGAGCTGATGACTGTAAAGGCTCGGTCGTTTATCTTGTCAATTTTATTGGGCGATAAAACAGTCTTTTAGAGCGATTAAGCGAGCTAGTAGGAACCCAATGCTCCAAACAGACTGTCCTGTATAAAAGGCCGGTAGTCTGTCAAGAGTTCGGGTATGGCTCTATCCTAGTGTGCGGGTCACTCTCTCGCTCATCCAAACCATACAATGAGGGTATTACTCTCCCAAGATAGATTTTTAAGTGAGGTTACTTTTAAGATCAAGTGAGTAGTTTTTCTTTTTAGGTTTTTTTCAAGCAAACAATGCCTAATGATTTTTTTGATTCTCCTGATTATTTTAAGTCCAAAAATTGGGGGAGAAAGATAAAAAACTGATGCGCGATCAATCACGATGATGCATGCATAATAAGAAATGCATACCTGACTCCAGCTCTCTACATGCAGGGCGATCTGCTCATAAAATAAAGACTGAAATTAAACTACCTATATGATGCAAGAAGAAATCGACCTTAGATGAAGCAATTTCTACACGATAAGCACGGTAGCTAGCTAACCAGACTAAGTCCAGAATACAATCTTGGGAACCACTCGGTGCCCGCCATAATGGGTCCTGCACGTACTGTATATGATTCCTCATGGCACGTGGAGTCGAGCCTAATTAAAATAACTTTTTCTTTGTGATATAATTAATTAGGTCCAATTAACGATATATAGGTGTAGGCAGTTAACTAGGGTTGGGACTTAATTAATTACGTCACATCAGAGAAAATCCTAAGTCTAAGGGCCAAAACCTTCGAAAATCAAATAGAAAGTAAAGAAATCGGCGGAAAACAAAACAGACAAAAAATCCACGGTGAGGTCCATTGGCACAACGGTACTCCGCAAAACAGACCCTGAAACAATCACCAAGTCTAAGAGTCTAGTGTCTGTCATGTATTATTACAATAATAGTGCATAAATAAAATCTAAGCTAAGCTAACTACACTACAACTCCCGAACATCTGGTCCTCCTCTCTTACGCTCTCCTATGGCTCGATGTAGAAATGAGATGCCTCCAAATCACAAGGGTGCCTCAGCTCTCCGAGGATGGCCGCCCTCACTCGTCGAACCCTCGCAAGAAAGACAGAACAGAAATTGTGTCAGTCAACAATTATTCCAAAATCTATCAAATATAGAAAGAAAGAAATCACACAAAAAGGAAACTGACTACTTAGTCGTGCTCCCTAGCAACGACACCATTCTAATGACCACAAAAATCTCGATACTCGGGTAAGGAATAATAATGGTCGTTGCGACCTGAATAACGAAGCTAAGTCAACAAGAAACTCAAGACCACCAAAGTAAAATCAATCAATCAGGCAAATGTAGCGGTCTCGCTATTTTGTTTTACTTGGTATAGCTACTAGGGTCGAACACAAGGAGCACAAAATGCGAAGGCTACGAAGTAGTCAAGAATCCAGACATAAGAGAACTTGGTGGATTTTATATTTTTCAAATTATTTTGTAATTTTCAATATTAGGGAAAAGTCTAAAAGGATTCAAAAACTCACAAACAAACAATTATTTAAAGCAACCAAAATACTCAAAAAATTCAGACAAAATTTTTTTTGGGTTTTTGAAATATTCAGGTGTTTTTGTGGATTTCATGGTATTTTTATGATTTTTAATTGATTTTCTAAAAATTAAATAAAAGCAAAAATGGCAAGCAGTGTACAACTGGAATCTAAAGGCAAATTAAAAATACTTAAAATGGCTATAAAATTCGAGCAGTAATTTTGTGATGAACTACAAGTAAAAATCTAACTATAGATGAAGAAAACATTTTTTGGATATTTTATGAATTTTTAATGATTTTTCTCAGAATTTTTGTCTTTTTCAATTTTTTTGGGTTTTTTGAATGGGAATAAGATGAAACTAGGAGTAAATGAAAACACCACAAAACACATAAACATGAATTTTTTTAGATTTTTTCAAGGGTTTTTAGTATTTTTAATTGATTGTTCAAAACAAACAGGAGATATTTTTTAGGTTTTTGAGTTTTAAAAATAATAAACGGAAACAAAATGCAACAAAAAATTCATAGAAATTCCTACACCATGGCAAGAGCCATGTGTTGAAATTTCATGAATTTCGGACTATATTTGCTATTTATTAAATCAAAAATCAAAGGGCCAACACACATGTACCAAAATGCAATGAAAACATATTCCAGGGGCTAGATAATAACCCGCGTGAAATCTATAGGGCCCAAACTGCAATTTCTTCGACAAATTCAGCACATGTCATAAAACAATACACATAGGGGTATAACTGAATATAATGAAACTTTAATTTCTAAACATAACAATGAAGAAGCCCAGGACACTAAGTGCAATTAGCCCATAACTACAGGTGACGAAGCACGTGAGGCCACACAGTTGGGACTAAAATGTAAATAAAGAAAACTACAGGGACTAACATGCAAAAAGGTCCACTGTATAACTTTTATTTTACAGACTAAATGATAAACGCAGGGGTATCTGAGCAAATTACCTATGAAGTGCTTGCGTCACGCGTGGGGTTGGACAGGTGGCAAGCTCTGTGTGGATGAGAACATGTGGCTCTAGCGTGTGCATCTGGCAGATCTAACGACCTTCAGGAGGTGCGAACGTGGGTTGTATGGGGGCCGTTAGATGTCAGATCTAACGGTCTGACAACTGTAGTGAAGGGATGGCGCGGATAGAATATGGGCAAAGGCATCGATCCAACAGCTGGGAAAGGCTTTAGACGAACTCCGCCTGGACGAAGTTCACTAGAGCACCAGCGATGATCCGACACTCCGATGAACGATTGGACGATGGTGAATGACTCATGAGGCTACTCCGCGTCGGGTGCGTCAGTCGGATGGGCTCGCCACTGGTCGGATCTCTTGGATGGTGGATGGACCTAGACGAGCTCCGGTGAAGCAGGGCGAATGCGATCTGGGGCGTATCCACGCGCACGAAGACCTGTAGAGTAAAGCTCTAACTCGGAGCAAGGCTCCGTCCAAGGTTATTTGACCTAAACTAAAGGGAAGTGATGACGAATGAAGTAGGGATTTCGATGAAGCGATGGAGGGAGCCCACAGCCTAATCTTGGCTCGGATAGCCAAGGTTGGGATGATCAGATTACACAAGAAGGGTGACGGTGAGATGAGGTGTCGATCAGAGTGGGTTAAGGCGGATGAGGAGGCTTCGTCCGGCAGGTCGGAGTTGTCGGAGCGACGTAATGACGAAGATGAAAGTTTCGAAAGATAATGGAACTAGGATCGAAATGAAGGCTACCTGAGGTTCCTAACTAAATCCTTATCTCCAGGGGGTGCTGTCGAAGGAGGCCTTTGCCTCAACCTCATTGCAGAAGGCAGGGGAGGCTCGTCGCGGCGGTGCTCCGGCCACGAGTCTCGAGCGTTGCCTACAACGATCTTCTCCGATCACCAAGGGCTCAATCCAATTGTTGTCACCAAGGGGAATGGTTCTAGGGTACAAGGGAAGAGTGCGGCACGAGCTACTGACCTGGGGAATCGAATGAAAGATTTATAGGAAGTCCCAGGTGGTCGGAACAATCGGGTGAGGGTGTGCAATCCGGGGACGATCCGCGGCTTCCTAGGGATCCACGAGGATCACTGATCCACTGGGAAGACACTGGCGCTGCAATTGGGGCATGAGTGAGTAGGATCCGATCGAGAAAAATGGGAGAAGATCGCGCACAAATCGGATCCACGCGTAAGAGGGTCCGGGAGGGACTATTGACCGGGGTCAACATCCCTCTTGGACCAATCAGAAAAAAGCTTGATCAAAAAGAATAGGAAAATAAATTAAAAATAGAAAATGATTTTAAATTAAAATGTTAAAAATGTAAAATATTTATTTTTATTCAAACTATTTTTTTTGATTTTTAATTATTTTTATGAAAAATAAATTATGGTTTATACACTATATCATATTATGTACATGTATAAAATACTTATGTATTTTATATAATTATTTTTAGTTTCTCATTTTTGTAAAGATACCCCAATTTTATATTTTATTTATTTACAACATTTTATTTGGAGTCTAAAATTTTTGTTTAATTTTAATTGGCTATTTACAAGTAAAGAATAAATAAACAGTGATACATGTTTACATGTATTACGTACAAGTTGAGAGAGAGAGAAAGAATTTTGTTTTTATTTTATTTTTCGAATTTTATTTTATTTTTAGAAATATGTACAGGGAATAAAAATACCTTTTTATTTTTATTTTTGTAAGAATAAAATAATAATGAAAAGTATATACATGGGAAGGAGTATGTACAATGTACTTATTTTATTAGGCGATCAGGTCCATTTTGGACCCTCTCTTCGGTTTAGGTCACTTAATACTTATTCTAAATATTTCCTTCTTTTTCTTTTTTTCTTTATTCTTTTATTTGTGCACAAATACATGCTTATTATTGAATATTAACAAATGCATGCTTATTGCTAATTTGTTGTATTTACAACTCTATACATGATGTTTTGCCAAGATATTTAGCTAAAATGAAAGAATAAAGAGTGATGAATGAGGATTCATCACAAACCTACATATTCAATCAAGCTTTTAAAGCGAGATGACCATGCATAGAATTTGGTTCTTCCCAATATCTCATGAGCAGGGTCATGTCTTCCAGTTCAGTAATGAACATGTATGATGATTAGGTCATCAACCTATTGGTATGCCAAATGTACATACTTAGACATATAGTAACACATCTGTCTCTTGATAGAGGATGCATGCCTATATCGTGACAGCATACGATATAGGAATTTAGTTATCTCAATCTCGTTAAGTCAATTGTATAACCTAACTTATCTTACACATCCAAATCTCTATTCCTATGCAGAGAACCTGCATCAAGATGTTGGTTAGATATCAACCTTCAGAGAGAGGATTGCCAAATCCTCCTCAGGCTGGAGATCATTTCTCAATAGTCATTTTACGGTCCTTGATGAGTCCTCAATCTAACTAACTCCTTAGATAATCATCCAAGCACCATCCTCTATAATTCAATTATAGAATCAATAGCTGTATGATAATTAAGATGGTCATGGTACATAACACTAATTGTACTAAGGGACCTATTATGCAAATTAATTATTCATCATTTCAGATTAGGGAATGATATTTGCAATAACATTTATTTCATAATGGATTGCCATGGGCTCGCATGTCCAACAAAACTAACGCGATGACTTGGTGTCATCCTCGAGATATATGCGGGGAGAGCACATGGACGGACTTATCCCCTAGACATCAGATACAATCTAGGCGATTGCCTTGCGACATCTTTCAAGAACCTCCATCAAAGAAGATTCTTGGTTATCAGTCAAATCTACTGAGATAATGACTGGGAACATTTCTGGCTCACATGCAAGGAATCTATACTTCATGCTCTGCAGCCAGGTCTTCAGTTCCGGGCATGTGGGAGATGGCAGATCTGGTCGCTGAAAAGTCCGAGTGAAGGATACCAAATCTACATGAAATAACTCTCGTTAAATAAATGAATCTAACGAAGACAACCCTGCCGGTATGTCTATCAAGTTTATGAAGGATATGGTTAGATCCTCAAGCGCATCACGGAAGCGTGATCGTCGTATCGAATACGACGAAGAACGACTAGTCGCACTAGTTGTTCTATGCAGCGGAAATTAAAATTTTTTTATGTGACGAAACCACATGATCCAAGAACACTTCTCGGATTGTTTCGTCTAAACCACAACCAAGTATTAGATTTACCTCTTAAAGCGTGGTTGCGATCAAGTCTCTAAACGAAGAGACCTCCTGTCTCAAGTCCGATCCGTCGGAGGAGATGCTTGCGAGCGCGGGGATGAACCGCGTCCTTCTCGCAATCCATGTTGATGATCCAAGTGGTGGATCTCCTGATCTCGACACACGAGATCCGACGTCTTCTTCACGAGCAAGGCATGCCGAAGTAGACGGAGTTCCACGAGCGAAACATCGGGCAGCGTAACGACGGTGCCGCGGAGATGGAGAGCCTCTCTAGGGCATCCATGGTGGACGACCATGAGAGGGAGAGAAAGAGAAAGAAAGAGAGAGAGAGAGACTTGTTGCCTCACTTATGTGTAAAGAAGAGCAATGGGGTACCTCTCCTTTTATAGCGTTTTGGGATCCATGGATCTCAATCCATGTGTCAACACAAATCCAATGGTCCACATTAATTTGTGTTTCTTTCAATGGTCATGATTTGTTGCTAAAAACACAACAACAATTAATTTATTTAATTAAATATATGTTGATAAATCAACACAATTTAATTACAAAATTAAATCATCAATACATGGAGATAATGGAAGGAGAGAAAGCCTCCTTCCATGTGGAGAGGGGGGACGGCCTCCCTTTCCTAATGGGAGTGGTGGCCGTCCACCCTCCTCCATTAGGAAGGTGGCTATTTCACCTTTTATGTAATCTCCATTATTTGCAACAACTTTTGTTGCAAATTATTTCACAAAAAATAAATCCAATTTATTTTGTGAACATTGCAATCATGCCATTGAAAATTTGTGAATCACATTCACAACCCAAAACAAAATGTAAATTACATTTTCAATTTGATGTCCAATGTGAATCCAATTCACATTAACATTTAATTAACAAATGTAAATTACAAATAGCTCTCTCTTATATATTATAAATCACATTTATAATATATATGACTAATGTGGATATTGCTATACACATTATTCATATCCATGATAATTAAATCATATTTAATCATCTTGGATGTCTATTCTCTTGTGTCCAAATAATATGAATCACATTCACATTATTTACATCTTTGATAATTAAATCTCATTTAATTATCTAATATAACTCTCTTTATAATATGAATCAAATTCACATTACTCATGATAATTAAATCACATTTAATTATCCATTTTCTCAATGCTCGGATACATATATCAACAATAGAATTATCCATGAACTCCTTCAAAGATAATGCGCTTTCTATAAGGACATGGCGATTGTATTGTTCCACGTATAGTGACATGGATATTGAGATCATATCTCAAATCCAGATCGCGGGCCTCCCATAGATGCTTGATTAAATCAAGACCGTAAATCTAATCTTCTCATTGTATCTGAATCACATTCAGATCAATGTCCAACACTTGGACCAAGATCAGATCACTTCTCTACTGAGAGGAGTCACTAAAATCCAGACCCGTTTCATCGCTCCCTAGGAATGGAAGCGTCATGGTTATACAATCGTTTATGATCACATCACCCTCAGGTATTCCCAATACCTGTACATCCTGCATACTGGAAGACTCAGATTAAACCCGAAGTATTGGATCAACTTTATACTGTCTACTTCATGGTTTTATCAGTAAGTTTCTCATTCAATCATTGGGAGTCGGTATCGATCATATACTTTCCAAAAGCATATATCATACCTAGGTCTTGATCATATACTTTCCAAAAGTATATATCAAACCAACAAATTCAGTCAAGCTTCCAAAGCGAGACGACTGTGCGCACGGAATTTGATTCTTCCCAATATCTCATGAGTGAGCTCATGTCTTCCGGTTCAGTAAATGAACCTGTATGATCCCTTTGAGAGATCGTATTACTCATATGCCCTTACATGCACACCAACGCGCCGGTGTGTAGACCTTGATTAGGTCATCAACCTATTGGTCTGCCAAATGTACATACTTAGACATATAGCAACACATCTGTCTCCGGTCAGAGGATGCGTGCCTATATCATGACAGCATACGATATATAGGACTTTGGTTATCTCGATCTCATTAAGTCAACTCTTTGACCTAACTAATCTGACACCTCTGAATCTCTATTCCTATGCAGAGGACCTGCATCAAGAGGTCGGTCAGATATCAGCCTTCAAAGATAAGGATTTCCATCTCCTACTCAGGCTGGAGATCATCTCTTAACAATCATCTGACGGTGCTTGATGAGTCCTCAATCTAACTCTTTAGATATTCATCCAAGCACCAGCCTCTATGATTCAATAGTTGAATCAGCAGTTGTATGATCATCAAGATGGCCATGGTACATAACCCTAATTGTACTAAGGGACCTATTATGCAAATTATGTATTCTTCATTTCAGATTAAGGAGTGAATTGCAATAACATTTATTGCATAATGGCTCGCCGTGGGCTCGCATTTCCAACAATCTCCCACTAGCCCAAAGAGCCATTAATGGGCTAATCATTTAAACCCACACTCATGTGACAATCATAGACTATTAAGAAAATAGCTAGGTAAGCTGATCAGTCACTCTGTTCCTGCGAGACTACGCCAAGTCCTTTTACGGCACTTGCATATCCCCAGCAACAGTGCTCGCATCTAATGCGAATGTTGCATCTCATGAAACCAATACTCAATCTAGTTGGTTACAGTGTCCCTGACATCATAACCAGTATCCCCATAATCCTTATTAGAATACCTTCATTCCCGGAGATCTCTATCTCCTAAGGTATCTAAAGTTTAGACCTTTATAGATCACTATCTACATGGTCTTAAACTTTTGAAGATAAGACTTTGAGATTACTATCTCAAAAATCTCCTCATCTATGAAGATTTTGTTATTACTGCAATCAAGTGTTTTATCTCTACATAGTAGGACTAGTAACACTTTACTACTCCCACTGCATGACAGACATCTGGTATTTGTACACTCTAGCATACACTCAGCTTCTCGTAACTAATGCACAAGTGCAAGTAGTTGTAGCATTTACTTCCTCAACTCTTTGAGGTGCTATCCCTTAAGATAGGTCAGTACCATATCTTAAGGGTTAGAAGCCTTTCTTGGAATTTCTATGAATAGAATATGTCCAAGGTATACTACAAATGTGACAGTCCAATTATCCTCTCTCTTGGCATCTAAACAACTTCAGAACTAAGATCTAAGAGGTATCTTTGAAATCATATTTCAAGATATGGAATAACCAGAGAATAAAACACTTATTATTATCCTTATATCATTTTAAATGATCAGGATATCATCTACATTCAGCAAGATGAACACAAAGGCACTCCCACTAAGCTTCACATGGCTCATCAAGACTCTATCTGAAATCATAACAATTATAATTCCATCAAATCTTATGGTCCAACTTCAAGAAGCTTATTTGAGTCCATAGATGGATTCCTTAGTTTGCACACCTTGCTTTCCCCAACCATGAAGCCCTGGGGCTACTTCATGTGAATATCCTCAAAGAGGTATTCGTAGAGGAATGCAATATTGACTTACATCTTGAAGATGCAATAGTCAAGTTGTGTAGCTAAGGTTAGCAATATTCTGATGATTTTAAGCATGGTCACCGAAAAGCAAGACTCATTGCAAGCAATGTCTTCTCTTCCATGTGTAGCTCATTGCTACGAACTATGCTTTGAAGGTCTGTACCTTCTCATCAGGTTCCCTTTCTCTTGAAGATCCATTTACACCTTTACAGGTATTACCCATATAAGTGGATCCTCGAGGGTCTATATACAACACTTGTACATGAAGTCTACATTAGACTTTTATTGCTAACATCCATCTATTCATGCTATGATCTTCAGAAGCTTCATCACATGATGTTCGATCATTGTCAGATTTCTCTGACACATGGAATCCATCCTCAAACTTATTTGAAGAGGTTTTAGTGTTTCATCTTCAATTATCCTTTTAGTTTCCAATTTCAGGAGCCTCATTATCTTTTCAAGATTAAATGAGTTCCTACACTTCATTTTCATCTTGATTCTCAAGAGTCTCAAGAATCACATTCTCAGAGATGAGATATTTCAAGAATCTCAAGGTCATAAAGTAGGTATCCAATAACATCCTTTATTTTCCTAATGAAGCAGCACTCTCAAGTGCTAGATTCCATCTTGCATGGAACCTTATTAAGGATATACATTGTAGACTCTACTACACATATATACCTGGAAACTAAGGGATAATTATGCTAAAAATCATCATTGATAAGATCATGTCACACATGATCCAATTGTATCTCCCTATAACTCTATTGAGTTAAGGTGTGTTAGGAGGATTGAGATAGAAATGATATTCATATCTCCATAAGGTATCCTTTGAATTCATCTAACAGGTACATGCTACCTTGATTAGATCAAATTCATTTTATCTTCCCTCAAACTTTGGTTGTAGACCAAAATTATGAAATCTTTGAACATTTCAAAGGTTTCTTCAAGTGAAGAGAAGAAATTTCATATCATACATAATCATTAATAGATATCATATATCCATAATGTTTACTATGATATAGATGATCCGCATACATCAATATGTATGAGATTCCGAATACCTTATCATCTTACAGCATTCCCAAAGAAGGGTGTATTGGACATTTTATTATGAATACAATATTCATAAGCATGTAAGCTTTGAAATTTTAGACATTCTAAAGTTTCATCTCTTACTAGTCTATTGATCAAATCAATAAACAAATGTCCAAAGCTTGATGCTAGATCATTGTCAAATGATCTTCATCCTCCTATTGATCTTAAGGTTTAATTTCAGTATTTAGAAATGTTAATGAACCATTCATTAATTTTCTAATTTAGTGAAGTCCACTAGATTATTAGATTACTATCTGAAATATATACATCATAACTCTTTATGATAGTTCTATCTCAGATTCATGTTTATTTCTAACATTTAGAAACAAACAATGAGTGTATTCATATATCTAGGTCATAGAGAGATTCTCTAAGACTAAGGACTCTCCCACTGAAATTAACAAGTCTATCAATCCAACAGAGATTGTTGCAACAATTGCATCAATATCCATGTGGATAACTATAAACCTTTAAGATCAAATTTTCCAGTCTTCTAAAACATATGCAACCTATTGCAAATGTCATTAGAAGATTGAGATACAATTATTTGACTTTATCTTATCAATGATTTATGTAGATTAATCTGATGCTCCATCCGAGTCCTTCTCTAAGGATTCTAGATAGACTTGATAGTCATACTATCAACACATCAACTTATTGCAGTATTGGCATTCATCCAACTCTTTGGATGACATATGGAAGTCATAGATGTATAGTCAACTCTTTGACCATACTTCTTACTCGGGTCCAACCCATGCTTCCACTGCGCTCCCTTTATCTATAAGCAACCATTGCTTAAGACTAAGGATCTCTTATGTAAGAGCATTTCAACATTTGTACATGCTTCATTAAATTCATACAATATGAATATTATGAAGCTTCATGGATGACCAGAGTATAGATAGTAGAATGATGACACTCATCATCTACATCCATCTAAACTCTTAAAACATAGGTTCAGGTAGGTACTCAAACAATTTGAATACATCATCTCTTATAGAGCCACCATTCTGCATGATGCAGTGAACCATCTCATTCATGTTAAATGTCAAGAGCACATATGTATGCCAGAATATCTTCATTAATTTTATAAGGATTATTTGACAATTGCGATCATCATCGACATGTCACTTCCAAAGTACATCCGAAGAGAGATCAAGACTGTAGAAACATACAAACCCTAGGGTTGTAGTCCTATTATCTATTTAATTGTCATTCCTCAATATTATGAGGAAACTTGCACATTGCAACCACATACATTATGTGTCCAATCGCAAGTACAATATCTGGATCATGAGTCCAATCCATGATATTTTACTGGTTATTATTGAGTATATCATTGAGTGGGTTTTAATGAAGGATTATCTGAAATAAGAAATTTGCATAAATATATAAATATATATATTTTACTTTGATTTAGGATTTTTATATCAAAGTTGTCTTGTCTTGTCAACACTGAAAGTTCATTCCCTTAATCACTTTCAATGTAAGAGATATACTTACCATTATATCTCAACAAGATCTGGGATCTCCTTCCTTATCTTTGTTACATCCCAATAATATGAGAATCTGCAACTCGGATAAAAAGAAGCGGGAACACATTCCGCCTTGCAAGTCCAACTTGCATCTCCCAATTCGGTCTTTAACACCCAGGCCCACCACCCCTAAGGCGATGTTGACCCGTCGTTAATTGAACCAACCGTCAACAGGAATAGTACTCGCTATACGCAATCCAATATCGCCCCAATAATATGAGGATCCGATATTGGGGTCACTACGTATACGACCTTACTCTTTCGAGAAGCAAAGAGCCCGATCCAGATGCGCTTGCATATAGGAGCTGTCACTTCGGACAGGCGTCTCCTACATACAATCCCTGGCGACGGAACCCTTTGCCTTGACGGGAGACCATGGATGTCACTTATGTGATCCTCCATATCATATTTAAATTCTAATTAATCATTATGAATCATATTCATTATGATTAATTCTTCCAAGGGAAATAACACGTCTATTTATAATAGAGTGTCTTAATTTTAATTGGATTTCAATTAATGTAATCATATTAAATTAATGATCCAATTAATATCCAACAAACAATTTTAATTGTTACTTGAATTATGGTATTATCTCAAATACGTATTATTTTGAATTTTAATAATTAGAAATACATCATGATTTCTTAAGCATTATATTAACCCTACCCGCTGTCATGGCCAGTACCGACGAGAGTGGGACGGACCACATACGTTGCAACCCGCAACCCCAATGCTCTCCGACTAGACACCATATCCACCTCGGGAAAGGATAATGCAAAATAGATCATTTTGTACTTGAGATGATCATCGGTTCTTCAACCGAAATTATACCATATAGTAATAATCAAAACAATTTTGATTAACATTATAATGAGATTTGCTAAACAAATCCCAAGTCCTATTCAAGCAACATGTTTGTTGGAATGTTGATTATGTAGATCATGTAACCAATCTTGATCTAGATCACATCTAATCATTTGTTGGTTAGGGAAAAGTCATTTAAGGACATAATTATCATTAAATATTTCACAAATATTTATGCATAATTATTCCAGGAAATTAAACAATTTAATTTCACTAATTAATTAAATGACAATCACAAGGTTCTTGATTAGGAAAGTATTTTCAGCAGTGACCCTCATTTACTAAAAATACCATATCTCAATCAATTTAAATCCAAATTAAGCAAAGTAAATTTCTAAAGTTTGCTAACTTGATTTACAACAGAACCCAAGTGATTTTCACGCATTTTAATGCGTTTCAAATCCGCAATTAACATCTTAATTACGTCATGATCCGCAGTCCCCGAAACAGTGGATACATGTTCACTAAAATGAGCATATCTAGAGCAAACGGAATCGAAATCACGCAAACTCAGATCCTACGGTTTCCTTATTTAATGGGGAATAAAATCCAAATATTATTTTCGTGTTTAAACAATTTAAATAGTGCCGAAAATAATATCAAAATAGAGATGCGAAAATGAAATGCAAGAAAACTTTCGCAAACCCTAATGAACCCAAGTCATCCTCGGTTTATGGATCGTATCCAAAACCACCAACCTGGCTCTGATACCACTTGAAGGATATGGTTAGATCCTCAAGCACATCACGGAAGCGTGATCGTCGTATCGAATACGATGAAGAACGACTAGTCGCACTAGTTGTTCTATGCAGCGGAAATTAAATTTTTTTTATGTGATGAAACCACATGATCCAAGAACACTTCTCGGATTGTTTCGTCTAAACCACAACCAAGTATTAGATTTACCTCTTGAAGCGTGGTTGCGATCAAGTCTCGAAACGAAGAGACCTCCTGTCTCAAGTCCGATCCGTCGGAGGAGATGCTTGCGAGCGCGGGGATGAACCGCATGCTTCTCGCAATCCATGTTGATGATCCAAGCGATGGATCTCCTGATCTCGACACACGAGATCCGACGTCTTCTTCACGAGCAAGGCATGCCGAAGTAGACGGAGTTCCACGAGCGAAACATCGGGCAGCGTAACGACGATGCCGCGGAGATGGAGAGCCTCTCTAGGGCATCCATGGTGGACGACCATGAGAGGGAGAGAAAGAGAAAGAAAGAGAGAGAGAGAGAGAGAGATAGAGACTTCTTGCCTCACTTATGTGTAAAGAAGAGCAATGGGGTACCTCTCCTTTTATAGGGTTTTGGGATCCATGGATCTCAATCCATGTGTCAACACAAATCCAATGGTCCACATTAATTTGTGTTTCTTTCAATGGTCATGATTTGTTGCTAAAAACACAACAACAATTAATTTAATTTAAATTAAATATATGTTGATAAATCAACACAATTTAATTACAAAATTAAATCATCAATACATGGAGATAATGAAAGGAGAGAAAGCCTCCTTCCATGTGGAGAGGGGGGACGGCCTCCCTTTCCTAATGGGAGTGGTGGCCGTCCACCCTCCTCCATTAGGAAGGTGGCTATTTCACCTTTTATGTAATCTCCATTATTTGCAACAACTTTTGTTGCAAATTATTTCACAAAAAATAAATCCAATTTATTTTGTGAACATTGCAATCATGCCATTGAAAATTTGTGAATCACATTCACAACCCAAAACAAAATGTAAATTACATTTTCAATTTGATGTCCAATGTGAATCCAATTCACATTAACATTTAATTAACAAATGTAAATTACAAATAGCTCTCTCTTATATATTATAAATCACATTTATAATATATATGACTAATGTGGATATTGCTATCCACATTATTCATATCCATGATAATTAAATCATATTTAATCATCTTGGATCTCTATTCTCTTGTGTCCAAATAATATGAATCACATTCACATTATTTACATCGTTGATAATTAAATCTCATTTAATTATCTAATATAACTCTCTTTATAATATGAATCAAATTCACATTACTCATGATAATTAAATCACATTTAATTATCCATTTTCTCAATGCTCGGATACATATATCAACAATAGAATTATCCATGAACTCCTTCAAAGATAATGTGCTTTCTCCGCAGATACTTGGAGATAAGGACAGGGCGATTGTATTGTTCCACGTATAGTGACATGGATATTGAGATCGTATCTCAAATCCAGATCGCGGGCCTCCCATAGATGCTTGATTAAATCAAGACCGTAAATCTAATCTTCTCATTGTATCTGAATCACATTCAGATCAATGTCCAACACTTGGACCAAGATCATATCACTTCTCTACTGAGAGGAGTCACTAAAATCCCGACCCGTTTCATCACTCCCTAGGAATGGAAGAGTCATGGTTATACAATCGTTTATGATCACATCACCCTCAGGTATTCCCAATACCTGTACATCCTGCATACTGGAAGACTCAGATTAAACCCGAAGTATTGGATCAACTTTATACTGTCTACTTCATGGTTTTATCAGTAAGTTTCTCATTCAATCATTGGGAGTCGGTATCGATCATATACTTTCCAAAAGCATATATCATACCTAGGTCTTGATCATATACTTTCCAAAAGTATATATCAAACCAACAAATTCGGTCAAGCTTCCAAAGCGAGACGACCGTGCGCACGGAATTTGATTCTTCCCAATATCTCATGAGTGAGCTCATGTCTTCCGGTTCAGTAAATGAACCTGTATGATCCCTTTGAGAGATCGTATTACTCATATGCCCTTACATGCACACCAGCGCGCCGGTGTGTAGACCTTGATTAGGTCATCAACCTATTGGTCTGCCAAATGTACATACTTAGACATATAGCAACACATCTGTCTCCGGTCAGAGGATGCGTGCCTATATCATGACAGCATACGATATATAGGACTTTGGTTATCTCGATCTCGTTAAGTCAACTCTTTGACCTAACTAATCTGACACCTCCGAATCTCTATTCCTATGCAGAGGACCTGCATCAAGAGGTCGGTCAGATATCAGCCTTCAAAGATAAGGATTGCCATCTCCTACTCAGGCTGGAGATCATCTCTTAACAATCATCTGACGGTGCTTGATGAGTCCTCAATCTAACTCTTTAGATATTCATCCAAGCACCAGCCTCTATGATTCAATAGTTGAATCAACAGTTGTATGATCATCAAGATGGCCATGGTACATAACACTAATTGTACTAAGGGACCTATTATGCAAATTATGTATTCTTCATTTCAGATTAAGGAGTGAATTGCAATAACATTTATTGCATAATGGCTCGCCGTGGGCTCGCATTTCCAACAGTTTAACTCAATATCTACCCTAGTTGTGGGCTCTATGGACATCATATATTGTAAATAATCATCAATATCCTTCCAATCAAAATCGGTGTCTGATCTCAAGGGATCTGAATCAGAATAACAAGAAATATGCTCTACTTCGCTAGCCAAATCATGATCGTCGGCTTATAATGTGTCATGTGTCATGAGTGCGCTCTCTGAACTCTCATCTACTGGTATCTATAACTATGCAGAGTCTGAAGGTGTAACAAGAGCTTGTGAAATCAAATCTATCCAAACTGCTTCATCATATGTGATCATAAAATCACACTCATGGTGGATGTCTAGCTCTAAATCTATCACATGCTCTGAATTCTTCTCCAAGCAAGCTGGATCTCAGGCTCTCAATTCCTCAATCTCTATATTTGTACACTTTCACCCTCGACACGAAAGTATACCTTCCCACTATCACGAACGGACAATGCCTTTGTTGTTGCTAAGAAAGGTCATCTTAAAATAATACAGGTATTGGTCACCCATTCAGGGATCTCCATGTCCAACACAAAGAAGTCCACAAGAAATTTTAGGCCCTTAATTATGACGACAACATCCTTTAATAACCCTTCAGCCTCTTGACAAATCTATCTGCAAACTAGAGAGCTGTCTTGCCCTATCTAAGAGGGCCAAACTAGAATTGGTCAAGTAAGGCAGCTGGAAGGAGGTTAATCGAGGATCTGTTGTCCAATAGATTCCTATCGAACCGCTGCTTATGGATGTTGCATCTGACATACGATGCTCTTGCATCAGGTCTCTTGGTTGGCAATCAATTCTGGATGGTGAAGAAGTGACACGAGTGAGCACATGACTTTCTGTATTGTGGTTATGCATCTTCTTCCTGCGGATGGTGTTCTTCTCTCCGAGGTCCTTTTGGAAAAGAGGAATATGCTCAAGTGCCTCTTGAAGAGTCATTGAAATCGGTCTATCATCTGCTTGTTAAACTCTATCTGCTGACTCTTTTTGAGGTTTTCTATTTTTTGGCCCTTCCCTAAGCTGAGTGTTTGAGGGAAGGGGATAGAGGGACCCTCCTCTAAAGAATGAGGGTCAGGAGTAGGTTTTTGAGCGTTAATAATGCGGGAATACTGGCAATCACAATAAATGGATCAAAAGGAGATATAGAAACCTTTCTTTTATTCCTATTTTTTATTTTTGAAGTTTTTCAATTTTTATGTTTCTTTTGAAAACATCCTCATGTACATGAAAAGAGGAAGGCAATAAAACTGACTAACTTTTGGTGGCATTAGTACCATCGATAACATCTGAATTGGCGGCATCAGTTCTACGCTCTGGCCTGGCATATGGAAATTTGGTGGCATTAGCATCAGCATCTCCGACAAATGGAGATACGAAAGCATCAATACCATTGTCGGGATCACCATCATTAGTGGATTCAACACCACCGTCATCATCATGATTAAAGGCATCATCACCGCTTTTGACTCCATCTGGCACCCTAAAATCTTCAACGTGGTGTCATCTAACACTTCACTAGGAGTGGTGATCTCTGTAGATCATACCTGCTTAGATTTTCTCTTCAAATTATTCATGCTCAGTTCAATATGTGCAGATATGGTGGCTTTGCCTTCTGTTATGTCCCTAATCTCCTACGAAACTCGTCCATCTCTTGCTGGAAGGTAGCTTGCTATTCGAAAAGCATTCAGGCGAACTCGTCTAAGGTTGGGTTTTCATACGAGTGTACATGAGAACTAGAAGGATTGCCTATCTAGATATAAGGCTGGTACTGTTGCTGGTACGAGTGAGGGGAAGGTTCTGGATACTGCGGATGAGGTTGTTATTGCCTCCACTATTGACCCTAGTATGGGGGTGAAGGACTGTGTTCCTCCTAGGAGTATTGGGGATGTTGTGGATGGGCTTCCTTACCCTGCCTGTGCTAGACGATGCTGTTGGGATCGAGAACCTCCAGTAAACCATCAGAAACATGTGTTGTTGAAGGATATGGAAGAATCCTTAAGCACATCACGTAAGTGTGACGATCGCATCATATACGATTAAGAGCAACTAGTAACACTAGTTGCTTTGTGTAGTTGAATTTAAAAAAAATTAATCGATGAAATGACATGATCCAAGAACACTTCTTGGATCATTTCATCTAACCACATAAGGTATAGAGGAACACCTCTTGTAGCATTGTTGTGATCAAGCCTCTAAGAGAAGAGACCTCATATCTCAAGTTCGATACATTGGATGAGACACTTGCGAGCATGGAGATGGGTCATGTGCTTTTTTCAATCCAAGTTTATGATCCAAGCAATGGATCTCCTGATCTCGTCTTAGAGATCGATCACCTTCTTTACTAGTAAGATGCACAAAGGAGACCGAGACCCAAGAGTCATCGAAGCAGTAGAATAATGACGATACGACGATGAAGGCGACCTCTCTAAGAGAGGAGTGAACGACCACTCAAGGAGAAGGAGAAGTCTTACGATGAGAATGAGAGAGAGAGAGAGTCGTTGTCAAAGTCATCTGAAGATCAAGTGGTGCCTCTTCTTATATAAGGTTTTGGGAGTCCATGGATGTCAATCCATCGACAACATAAAATTAATGGATGAGATTGATTTGTGTTAATTTCAATGGCCATGATTTTTTTCGTAAAAACACAACAATAATTAATTTAATTTAAATTATTATATACTAATAAATAAATATAATTAATTCCAAAATTAAATCATTTAATCTTGGAGATAACGGAGGAAGAGATTTCCTCATCCCTAAAAAAGGGAGAAAACCACCAAGTCCCTTTAGGACAATGTGGTTATCCACCCTCTTGACTTGGAATGAGTCAATCTCATTCCAATTCATGAGATTATATTATTTCATGAAATTTCCAAGAATATATGACAAAAATTAGTTCATAATATCTTCTGAAGATAACAATCGTGCCATTGGAATTACGTTAATCGCATTCATAACCCAAAACAAAATGTAATTATATTTTCAATTTATCATCGAATGTGAATCCAATTCACATAATAATTAATCAAAAAAATATAAATCACAATTATTCTCTCTCTGATATATTATAAATCACATTTATAATGGATATGAATAATTGGATAGTAATATCCACATTATTCATGTCCATAATAATTAAATCCGATTTAATTACAATCGATCATTATTATCATGCATTCAAATAATATGAATCAAATTCACGTCATTCATGATAATTAAAACACATTTAATTATCCATTTGTCAATGCATAGATATAATTCGACAATGGAACTATTCTTGAACTCTTCAAAGAATAATGCGCTTTCTCCGCAGATACTTTGAGATAAGTGTTGGACATGTGAGCCCTGGATGAACCATTCTTACAATAAATGTTATTGTAATATATATATATATATATCAATAAAGTTTATTAATGTTTCACTCCCTTTCTGAAATTAAATGAATGAATGCACTATAAGTCTCCCTCTGTACAATTTGGGTTATGTACCATGACCATCTTGATGATCATATAGCTGTTGATTCATTAAATGAATCATAGAGGATGGTGTTTGGATAAATATCTAAAGAGTTACATAGAGGACTCATCAAGCACTGTCAAATGATTATTAAGAGATGATCTCCAGCCTGAGTAGGAGATGGCAATCCTTTCTTACACAGGCTGATATCTGATCGATCTCTTGATGTAGGTCCTCTACATGGAAATAGTGACTCGGAGGTGTCAGCTTAGTTAGGTCAATGAGTTGACCTAACGAGATCGAGATAACCTAAGTCTATGTTGAATGCAGTCACATCATTGGCACACATCCTCTGACCGGAGACAGATGTGTTACTATATGTCTGAGTGTGTACATTTAGTAGACCAATAGATTGATGACCTAACCATCGTCTATACACCGATGCGGGTGTGCATGTAAGGGCATATGAGTAATACGATCTCTCAAAGGGATCATACAGGTTCACTTATGAACCGGAAGACATGAGCTCCCTCATGAGGTATTGGGACCGATCAAATTCTATTCATGGTCGTCGTGCATTAGAAGCATAACAAGAATTTGAAGGTATGATATATTCTTTCAGAAAGCATATGATCGATACCAATCCCCAATGACCAAGATTGAGAAACATGGTGATCAAATCCTGAAGAAGACAGTGTAAAATTGATCTTGATCTTCAGGTTGATCGTAGGTCTTCCAGTATGTAGGATGTATAGGTATTGGGAATACCTGAGAATGATGTGAACATGAACGATTGTATAACCATGATGCTTCCATCCTGAGGGAGTGATGAAACAGGTCAGGATTTTAGTGACTCCTCTAAGTAGAGAACCATCTGATCTTGGTCCAAATGTTGGACATTGGTCTAAATAAGATTCAGATGCAATGAGAAGATTAGATTTATGTTCTTGATTTAATCAAGCATGTGTGGGAGGTACGTAAGATCTGGATTTGAGATGAGATCTCAATATCCAAGTCACTATACGTGCAACAATACAATCGTCATGTCCTTATCTCCAAGTATCTACGGATAAAGCACATTATTCTTGAAAGGGTTCAAGAATAATTCATTTGATGAATTATGAATCCAAGCAACCAGATGATGATAATGAGATCTAATTATCAAGAATAATATGAATGGGATTCTTATTATGAGAATGACTATCTAAGATAATTAAATGGGATATAATTATCAAGGAAATGCAAATTGTGGATAGTGCTATCCATAATATCTGAGCATATAAATGTGATTTATAATATATGAGAGAGAGAGAGCACCTTTTTAAATAGCATTTGTTAATTGTTAATGTGAATTGGGTTAACATTAAGCTATTAATTGGAAATGTAATTTACAATTTAGTTTGGGCTGTGAATATGATTTATATATTTTCAATAACGTGATTGAAATATTCACTAATTAATTGGGAATTAATTTAGTGGATAATTTTGTAATAGATATACAATAATTAATTTATAATTAATTGAGTGGATAAAGTTGCCAGATAAACAAGAGAAAATGATATGAATTAAAAGGTGGAAATAATCCACCAAATCTCTTGGGTGACGTCCCATGTGATTTAGGTGGATAATTATCTTTTGAATTATCATAACATTATCTTGTGATTATTGATTTATTTATTGAATTAAATTATGTTGATGATAATGCAACATATATTTAATATAATATAAATTAATATGTTGTTGTTTTTGAGCAATAATGATCATGGCCATTGATTTAATATACATATCAATCTAACCATTAATTTTGTATATGCCATGGATTGTGATCCATGAACTTCCAAACTAGTATATAAAGAGGGAAACCCTAGCCTCTTCAAGTCACAACAATACACAAGAGTACATGCCTACTCTATCTCTTTCTCTCTCTAAGGTGGCCGTCCACCTTATGCTCTGAGGGAACAAGCAATCGTCTCCACGTTGTTGTGTTGTTTCTTCGATGTCTCGTGGATCTCCATCGACAGATTTCGTTGGACAAAATCAGTAGATTCAAGGCTTGGATCTCAATAGAGGATTGCTGGAGGAACACATCTCATCATCCCTCTAGCAAGTTCGATCTTCATAGATCAGACTTGAGTCAGGAGGATCTCTTGCTTTAGAGATCTGATGATCGCAACCATGCTTCAAGAGGTATATCTAATACTATTTGGTTTGATGAAACGATACAATAAATGTTCTTGGGATCATGTAGTTTCACCACTTGATTAAAAATTTTAGTTTTCGATGCATCTAGCGACTAGTGCGACTAGTCGCCCCGATCGCATAAGATGCGTTCAACACGCTTCTGTGATGCGCTTAAGGATTCTTCGTATCCTTCAAGTGGTATCAGAGCCGTAGGTTGGAAAGGTTTTGGATATGATCCGTAAACCTAGGATGACTTGGGTTTGAAACGGTTGCGAAAAATTTTACTGCATTTCAATTTTCGCACCTCTGTTTAATTGAATTTTTAGGTAATTTTTAAATTATTTAAACACAAAATTTTCAAATAGATTTTGTTGCCCATAAAATAAGGAAATCATAGAATCTGAGTTTATGTAATTTGGATTTCATTTGCTCAAGATATGGCCCTTTGAATAAACATGTATTCACTGTTGCGGGTACTGCGAATTTAAACATGATTACTGAGTTAATTACTATTTTGATGCGTCACGAAATGCGTGAAATATCACTTGGGTTCTATCATAAATCAAATTAGCAATCTTAGGAAACTAATTTTGTGCAATTTCATTTTAAATTGATAAAGATATGTTGATTTTAGTGAGTAGGGGTGACTACTGAAAATTGATGAATTTGATCATGAACAATGTAATAGTCATTCAAATAAGTTGATGAAAATTAATTGTTAATTTTCTGAAATAATTATTGGTAAATATTTGTGAAATACCTAAATAGATAATTATATCATTGAATGACATTTCCCTAACCAAGATGATAAAATAGTTGATCTTGATCATTAATTGGTCGATATTAAATTATCAACAAACATTATTTTCATGCAAAACCCTAGCTTATCCTACAATAATTGTAGGACAACTTTTACATGCAAACCTCTCTTGCCTGAATAGGATTGGGGATTTGTTTAGCAAATCTCTTTATAATATTATCAAAATGATTTTGATGAAATATTATATGTTATATTTTCGGTTGAAAAACCGATGAGCTTCTCAAAGTACATAATGATCTATCTGGCATTATCCTTTCCTGAGGTGGATATGGTGACTAGTCGGGGAACGTAGGGGTAGTGGGTTGCACCCGATATGGTTCGTCTCACTCCCGTCTGTTCTGCCCATGATAGCGGGTAGCGACTCGATAATGCTGGAGAAGTCAAAGTGAATTTTTCTAATTATTAAAATTTGAATAATACGTACTTCGAGATGATACCTACTATTCAAGTAATAATCAAGTTTGTTGATTGATAATTGGATTGATAATTAATTTATTGTGATTAAATTGATTATATCCAATTAAAACACTCTATTATGCATAGATGTGTATTTCCCTTGGAAGAATTAATTATGTGAATGTGATTCACAATAATTTATTATAACAATTTGAATATGAGGTGGAGGATCACAAAAGTGACACCCATGGTCTCCCGTCAAGGCAAAGGATTCCGTCGCCAGATGTTGTATATAGGAGACGAATGTTCTAAGTAACATATCCAGTATATGACTTATTTCGATTGGGTTCGTTGCTTCTCAAAAGAGTAAGGCCGTATACGTAGTGACCCCAGTATCGGGTCCTCATATTATTGGGGCAATATTGGATTGCGTATAACGAACATTAAGCCTGTTGACGATGGGTTCAATTGACAATGAGTAAACATCATCTTAGGGGTGGTGGGCCCGGATGTTAAAGACCGAATTGGGAAATGGAAGTTGGACATGTAAGGCGGAATGTGTTCCCGCTTCTCTTTATTCGAGTCAAAGGTTCTAATATTATTGGGATGTGATAAGGATAGAGAGGAGATCCCAGATCTTGCTTGAGATATAGCGGTAAGAATATCTCTTACTTTGAAAGACAATAAGGAATAATCTTTCAAAGTTGACATAGCAAGACGAATTTGATTTAAAATACCTTAATCAAATATTTTTAAAAATGAATATATAATTATTTAAATGTTCTAATATAGTGCATTCTTAATTTCAGAAAATCAAGTCCATGATCCCATTGAGTAGGCTCCTGGATGTCAACGAGTTGACCAGACCAAATTATTCGGATTGGATCCGAAATTTGGATCTTGTCCTTTCTACAGAGCGCATCTCGTATGTATTATCCTAGGACAAGATAGCAGACCCAAAGACTCCGGAAGATAAATCATATAATGAGAAATATGATGAAGAACATAATCTGGCAAGATGTAATATCCTTGGCTCATTATCCAATGTGATTTAGAAGCAACATGTGGAAATGAACCATTGCCAAGAGATTATGCTGAATCTGAAATGTTCGGTGACATAAACCACACATAGCGTTATAATGTTATAAAAGAGCTTATTCGCTACAAAATGCAGGAAGGGAACCCTATCAGAGAACACGTACTCAAACTGTTTGGGTACCTCTCTGAATTGGAGACCCTGGGAACCTTCATGGATGCTGACATGAAGGGTGATTTCATTCTCTTGTCGCTCCCTAAGTCTTTCAACAACTTTGTCGTGTCATATCACATGAGCAAAGCTGATTTCACTAATGTTGGACTATTAGCTGCATTAAAGTATGCAGAAGATGTGATGAGGAAGGACGACCCCTCTTCTAGTGCAGTGGTTGCACAATTGAAGGGAAAGCGTGGTCGGAAGCAAGGTTCTCGGAAGGGCCCGACCCAGAAGAGAAAGAAGAAGAATCAAGGAGTTGGTTCATCTTCCAGTGCTTCCACACTGATGACATCGAAGAAGATCGATGTCTGTCACCACTGCAAGAAGTCGGGGCACTCGCGGTGTAACTGCTTAGAATACCTGAAGTCTGTGGACAAAGGTAAAGCCCCAGCAGGTATGAAATCTACTTTCATCATTGAAACTAGCTTTCTCGTTGGACGAGAAGGAAGTTGGGTTGTAGATTCCGGTGCTTCTGTTCATGTATGCAATTCATTGTATTTGTTTCAGGAAACTAGGAATCTGGATCAAGGGGACATAGTCATCCACATGGTATCTGATACGAGTGTTGCAACGGTCGCCATCGAGACCTGCCAGCTATCAATATCTAGTGGTCGAGTCTTAGCACTAAAAGAGTTTCTTTATGTACCTGAAGTTAGGAGGAATTTGATATATGTATCGTAGCTTGTTATACATGGATATTCCTTCCTCTTCTGTAATAAGTTAGTCATTAATCAATATGATAAATTTATTGCGTATGGTGTTCTAACTTCTGGTGGACTCTATGAATTGTGCATTGATGAATGTGTCATGAATGTAACTACCACTGATAATAAATACCCTAAAAGATCCAGGGAGGATGGAAATAATTTGAATATGATTTGGCATAAACGGCTTGGTCATTTATCTGTTGATAGGATCAATAGATTGATAAAGGGCGGACCTTAGATTTTCTACAGGTTCAATCTTTACCTACCTGTGAACATTGCATTTGAGGTAAAAAGGCCAGGATGCCTTTCCATAACAAGGTGACGAGATGCGAAGGTATTCTTGACCTAATACATACTGATGTATGTGGTCCCTTCGGTACCGCGACTAGAAATGGATATCGATATTATTCGACATTTATCGATGACAATTCACGATACGGGTTTATCTTCCTACTACGTCATAAATCTGAAACCTTCGAAAAGTTCAAAGCGTTTAAGGCTTTAGTTGAGAACCAAAACGATAGGAATATTAAATGGATTCGATCTAACCGAGGTGGTGAGTACCTCTCAGATGAATTCAAGGAATATCTTAAAGAGAATGGAATTGTCTCCAATCTCACTCCCCCTAGAACTCCCCAACTTAATGGTGCTGCTGAAAGACGCAACTGGAACATCATGGACATGGTCCGTTCAATTATGAGCAAAGCATGTTTACATCTTAGTTTCTAGGGATATGCGGTAGAGGCTGCAATATATATCCTGAACAAGATTCCTAAAAAGTCTGTACCCATGACTCCTCATGAGCTCTGGTATGGTACCAAGCTTAAAGTTAACCACTTGAGGGTTTAGGGTTGCTTGGTCCATGCAGAGAACGTGGATGCAAGTAAGCTGGAATATCGCACTTGTTAGTGCTAGTTCACTGGGTATGTTAAAGATGGTATTGGATATCAACTTTATGACCCTGAGATCCAAAAGGTCTTTGTCCCTAGAGATGTGAAATTTCTGAAGGATGATTTCCTTAAAGGTCAAGACAGAAATGAAGTAGAGGAACTCATTGAATCCCCTGAGGATTCTGAGATTCCTGAACCAGAAACTGAAGAGATAAATAAAGAAGAAATTGTTGGACATGTGAGCCCACGACGAGCCATTATGCAATAAATGTTATTGCGAATATCATTCTCTGATATGAAATGAAGAATAAATAATTTGCATAACAGGTCCCTCAGTACAATTAGGGTTATGTACCATGGCTTTCTTAATGATCATACAGCTGTTGATTCAATTATTGAATCATATAGGGTGGTGCTTGGATGATTATCTAAAGAGTTAGATTGAAGACTCATCAAGCACCATCAAATGATTTTTAAGATGTGATCTCCAGCCTGAGTAGGAGATGGTAATCCTTTCTCACATAGGATGATATCTGACCGACCTCTTGATGCAGGTCCTCTACATAGGAATAGAGATTCGGAGGTGTCAGATTATTTAGGTCAATGGGTTGACTTAACGAGATCAAGATAACCTAAGTCCTATGTTGAATGCTATCACAACATAGGCATGCATCCTCTGACCGGAGACAGATGTATTGCTATATGTCTGAGTATGTACATTTCGCAGAGCAATAGGTTGATGACCTAACCAAGGTCTATACACTGGCGCGCTGATGTGCATATAAGGGCATATGAGTAATACGATCTCTCAAAGGGATCATACATGTTTACTACTGAACCGGAAGACATGAGCTCACTCATGAGATATTGGGAAGAATCAAATTCCGTGCACGGTTGTCTCGCTTTGGAAGCTTGACTGAATTTGTAGGTTTGATATATACTTTTGGAAAGTATATGATCAAGACCTAGGTATGATATATGCTTTTGGAAAGTATATGATCGATACCGAATCCCAATGATTAAATGAGAAACTTATTGATAAAATCCTGAAGAAGACAGTATAAAATTGATCTTGATCTTCGGGTTAGTCATAGGTCTTCCAGTATGCAGGATGTATAGGTATTGGGAATACCTGAGGGTGATGTGATCATAAACGATTGTATATCCATGACGCTTCCATTCCGAGGGATTGATGAAAGATGTCTGGATTTTAGTGACTCCTTCCAGTAGAGAAGCAATATGATCTTAGTCCAAGTGTTGGACATTGGGCTGAATGAGATTCAGATTCAATGAGAAGATTAGATTTGCGGTCTTGATTTAATTAAGCATCTATGGGAGGTCCGTAAGATCTAGGTTTGAGATGAGATCTCAACATCCAAGTCACTATACGTGGAACAATACAATCGCGCTGTCCTTATCTCCAAGTATCTGCGGAGAAAGCACGTTATTCTTGAAAGGGTTCAAGAATAATCCATTTGATGAAATACATATCCAAGCAAGAAGAACTTGATGAGTAAATGAGATTTAATTATCAAGCTTAATATGAATATGATTCATATTGTGACAATGATTATCCAAGATAATTAAATGGGATTTAATTATCAAGGATTAGAGAATGTGGAAATTATTATCCATAATATTTGTGTATTGTAAATATGATTTATAATATACATATATTCAAGAGAGAGATATTAAGTAAATAACATTTGTTAATTATTAAATGTGGATTAAATTCACATTTGTTAATTACCTGGAAATGTCATTTACAAATTAGTTTGGGATATGAATATGATTCACATATTTTCAATGGCATGATTGAAATATTCACAAAGTAATTTGAAATTAACTTGGTGAATAATTTTGTGATAATAGTTATCACAAATTATTAAGAGATAATATGATATAATAAAAAGGAGATAATAAGCCCCATTTTAGGAGGCTACATTATCTCCATTTTATTATCTTGATAAATCTCTTAATTAATTGATTTATGTTAAATTAAATTGTGTTGATAATGTTGCAACATACATTTAATTTAATTATAAATAAATGTTGTTGGATCTATGTGTCCCATGGATTGAGATCCATTGGATCCTATACTAATATAAAAGGAGGGATAGGGTAGCCTTTCAAGGTACAAGATTAAGAGTTGTACAAGGTTACAACTCTCCCTCTCCCTCTCATATTGTCGCCTTCTCTCTTTCTCTCTTCCAAAAGATGGCCATCCATCTTGGGTTGAGAAAGGAGAGACTCTCGGCTTCTTCTTCGACAACTCGAGGATCTCCTTCTTCTTTGGAGTTTCTTACTCTAAAGGAAGACGACGGATTTCATATGACGAAATCAGGGGAGCCATCGCTTGGATCTTCATTGAGGATTGCGAGAGGAACGTGACTCATCATCGCGCCCGCAAGTGCGTTCTTCGTGGATCGGACTTAAGACCGGAGGATCTCTTGTTTGGAATCTCACGATCACAACCACGCTTCAAGAGGTATTCCTTATACTTTGTGGTTTGATGAAACGATCCGAGAAGTGTTCTCGTGATCATATGGTTTCATCTTTAGTTTAAAAAAAATAATTTCAGCCGCATCTAGCGACTACTGCGACTAGTTGCTCCGATTGCATATGATGCGATCAACACGCTTCCGTGATGCGCTTAAGGATTCTCAATATCCTTCAAGTAGTATCAGAGCCAGGTTGAATAAGGTTTTGGATATGATCCATAGACCTTAGACGATTTGGTTTTGAAAGGGTTGCGAAATTTTTACTGCATTTTAATTTTTGCACCTCTATTTGAATTTTTAGGTACTGTTTAAAATGTTTAAACACGAAATTTTTAATTGGATTTTGTTCCCTATTAATTAAGGAAACCATAGGATTTAAGTTTGTGAAATTTGGACTTCATTTGCTCAAGATATGGCTTTTTGAATATGACTATATTCACTGTTGCGGGAACTGCGGATTCAAACGTGATTAATGAGATAATTACGATTTTAATACGCCTCGAAATGCGTGAATTATAACTTGTATTCTTTAATAAATAAAATAGGCAATCTTTGGAAACTGAGTTTGCATTTTTCGGATTTAAATTGAACAAGATAAGTTAATTTTAGTGATTGGGAGTCACTGCTGGAAATTAACATTTTTCTTGATCTTGAACTTTGTGATAAGTCATTCAATTATCATGATGAAAATTAATTGTTATTTTTCTGGAATAATTAGTGATAAATAATTGTGAAATATTTAAAGAGATAATTATTTCATTGAATGACATTTGCCTTAACCACAATGACGAGATAATAGATCTCGATCAATGTTTCATCAACAAACATTGATTTCATGAAAACCATAGTTTATCCTACAATAGTTGTAGGACAACATTTACATGAAAAATCCTCTTGCTTGAATAGGATTTGGGATTTGTTTAGCAAATCTCCTTATAATATAATTAAAATTATTTTGATGTATATTATATGGTATAATTTCGGTTGAAAAATCGATGAGCATCTCAAAGTACTGAAGGATATGGAATTATCCTCAAGCACATCACGGAAGCGTGATCGTCGTATCGGATACGACGAAGAACAACTAGTCGTGCTAGTTGTTCGGTGCAGCGGAATTTTAAAAAAATTTATTCGATGAAACCACATGATTCGAGAACCATTCTCAGATCGTTTCATCTATAAACACAACAAGTATAATGCAATACCTCTTGAAGCGTGGTTGATCAAGTCTCTAAAGAAAGAGACCTCCTGTCTCAAGTCCGATCGTCGGCGAGACCGCTTGCGAGCGCGGGGATGAACCGCGTTGTCCTCGCAATCCAAGAAGATGATCCAAGCGTGGTTGCTCCTGATCTCGTAGCACGAGATCAAAACGTCTCCTTCGTGAGAGGAACTCTCCAAGAAGACGGAGAACCGAAGAACGTCGAAGCGGCGGCGCGGTGGCGAAGGCGACGACGGTTCCCTTCTCTAGGGTATGGTGGACGGCCACCAACAAGAGAGGAAGAGAGGGCTGGCGTGTATGAAGAAATGAGGGAGAGAGAGCTCCAATATTTCAAGTCATTAGAGAGCATAGTATGCCTCTCTATTTATAGGGTTTTGGGATCCATGGATCTCAATCCATGGGACACATAAAATCAATGGGTGAGATTGATTTGTGTCAATCCAATGGCCAAGATTGTTGTTGTCAAAAGCACCAAATTTATGTCAAAATATATTTGACAAAATCAAATATAATTTATTCCTAAATCAACCCAACAAATAAGGAGAGAAGATACATGGTGATTTCATCTCCATGTACCTTCCAAGTGGACGGCCACACATTCCTTATAGGAATGTTGTGCCACCCCTTGAGATGCATGGAGATTGCAATCTCATTGAAATCCATGAGATTGCATATCTCCTTGGAATCTCTCTTATTTATTTGCAACAAATTTTGTTGGGTTTTATTCTTCAAAAATAGTTCACAATTATCTTTGAGAATATTGCATTCTTGCCATGGAAAAAATTGTGAATCATATTCACAACCCAAAACAACATATAATTCATATTGTTAATTAATTACACAATGTGTATCCACAACACATAATAGTTAATCACCTATATAAATTATAATTAGCTCTCTCTAATACATTATAAATCACATTATAATATATTATGAATAATTGGATATTTCTATCCACATTATTCTTATCCACATTAATTAAATCACATTTAATTAAATTGGATAATTTCTTCACACATTAAGATGATTAAATCACATTTAATCATTATTTCTTCATTGCTCAGATCTCATGGAATTATTCCTGAACCCTTCAAGAATAATGCAATCTCTCCGCAGATACTTGGAGATAAGGACAGGGCGATTGTATTGTTCCACGTATAGTGACATGGATATTGAGATCGTATCTCAAATCCAGATCGCGGGCCTCCCATAGATGCTTGATTAAATTAAGATCGTAAATCTAATCTTCTCATTGTATCTGAATCACATTCAGATCAATGTCCAACACTTGGACCAAAGATTAGATCACTTCTCTACTGAGAGGAGTCACTAAAATCCAGACCCGTTTATCACTCCCTAGGAATGGAAGCGTCATGGTTATACAACCGTTTATGATCAAATCACCCTCAGGTATTCCCAATACCTGTACATCCTGTATACTGGAAGACTCAGACTAAACCCGAAGTATCGGATCAACTTTAATACTGTCTACTTCATGGATTTATCAGTAAGTTTCTCATTCGATCATTGGGAGTTGGTATCGATCATACACTTTCCAAAAGTGTATATCATACCTAGGTCTTGATCATATACTAAAAGTATATATCAAACCTACAAATTCAGTCAAGCTTCCAAAGCGAGACGACCATGCGCATGGATTTGATTCTTCCCAATATCTCATGAGTGAGCTCATGTCTTCCGGTTCAGTAACTGACCCTGTATGATCCCTTTGAGAGATCGTATTACTCATATGCCTTATATGCACACCAGCGCGCCGGTGTATAGACCCTTGATTAGGTCATCACCTATTGGTCTGCCAAATGTACATACTTGGACATATAGCAACACATCTGTCTCCGGTCAGAGGATGCGTGCCTATATCATGACAGCATATGATATAGGACTTTGGTTATCTCGATCTCGTTAAGTCAACTCTTTGACCTAACTAATCTGACACCTCCGAATCTCTATTCCTATGCAGAGGACCTGCATCAAGAGGTCGGTCAGATATCAGCCTTCAGAGATAGGATTGCCATCTCCTACTCAGGCTGGAGATCATCTCTTAATAATCATTTGACGGTGCTTGATGAGTCCTCAATCTAACTCTTTAGATATTCGTCCAAGCACCAGCCTCTATGATTCAATAGTTGAATCAACAGCTGTATGATTATTAAGATGGCCATGGTACATAACCCTAATTGTACTAAGGGACCTATTATACAAATTATCCATTCTTCATTTCAGATCAGGGAATGATATGTGCAATAACATTTATTGCATAATGGCTCGCCGTGGGCTCTCATTTCTAACAATCTCCCACTAGCCCAAAGAGCCATTAATGGGCTAATCATTTAAACTCACACTCATGTGACAATCATAGGCTATTTAGAAAATAGCTAGGTAAGCTGATCAGTCACTCTGTTCCCGCGAGACTACGCCAAGTCCTTTTACGGCACTTGCATATCCCCAGTAACAGTGCTCGCATCCAATGCGAATGTTGCATCTTATGCAACTAATACTCAATCTTGTTAGTTATAGTGTCCTTGACACTACAGCTTAACAATTATCATAACCAGTATTTCAATAATCCTTATAAGAACATTCTTATTTCTGGAGATCTCTATCTCCTAAGGTATCTTTAGTTAAGACCTTTTAGATCACTATCTATAAAGTCTTAAACTTTTGAAGATAAGACTTTGAGATCACTATCTCAAAAATCTTGTCATCTATGAAGATTTTGTTATTACTGCAACCAAGTGTTTTATTCGCATAGTAGGACTAGTAACAGTTTACTACTCCCACTGCATGGCAACCATCTGGCTTTTGTACACATCTAGCACACACTTGGCTTCTCAGAACTGATGCCCAAGGGCAAGTAGTTCCAGCATTCACTTCCTCAACTCTTTGAGGTGTTATCCCTTTAGATAGGTCAGTACCATATCTTAAGGGTTAGAAGCCTTTCTTGGAATTTCTATGAATAGAATATGTCCAAGGTGTACTACAAATGTGACAGTCCCATTATCCTCTTCTCTTTGCTTCTGAACAACTTCAGAACTAAGATCTGAGAGGCATCTTTGAAATCTTATTTCAAGTTATGGAACAACCAGATTATAAAACACTAATTATTATCCTTATATCATTTTTGAATGATTAGGATATCATCTATATTTAGCACGATGAACACAAAAGCACTCCCACTAAGCTTCATATGGTTCATCAAGATTCTATCTGAAATCATAACATTTATAATTTCATCAAATCTTATGATCCAACTTCAAGAAGCTTATTTGAGTCCATAGATGGATTCCTTAGCTTGCACACCTTGCTTTCCTCAACCATGAAGCCCTGGGGCTACTTCATGTGAATATCCTCAAAGTGGTATTCATAGAGGAATGCAATATTGACTTACATCTTGAAGATGCAATAGTCAAGTTGTGTAGCTAAGGTTAGCAATATTCTGACGGTTTTAAGCATGGTCACCGAAGAGCAAGTCTCATTGCAAGCAATGTCTTCTCTTCCAGTGTGTAGCTTATGGCTACGAACCGTGCTTTGAAGATCTCTACCTTCTCATCAGGTTCCCTGTCTCTTGAAGATCCATTTACACCTTTACAGGTCTTACCCATATAGGTGGATCCTCGAGGGTCCATATACAACACCTGTATATGAAGTCTACATTAGACTTTTATTGCTATCCATCTATCCATGCTATGATCTTCAGAAGCTTCATCACATGAAGTTCGATCATTGTCAGATTTCTCTAACACATGGAATCCATCCTCAAACTCATTTGAAGAGGTATTAATGTTTCATCTTTAATTATCCTTTTAGTTTATAATTTCAGGAGTCTCATTATAAATGAGTTCCTACACTTCATTTTCATCTTGATTCTCAAGAGTCTCAACCTCTAAGAATCACATTCTCGGAGATGAGATATTTTAAGAATCTCAAGGTCATAAAGTAGGTATCCAATACCATCCTTTATTTTCCTAATGAAGCATCACTCTCAAGTGCTAGATTCCAACATACATGGAACCTTATTAAGGATATACATTGTAGTCTCTACTACACATATATACCTGGAAACTAAGGGATAATTATGCTAAAAATTCAAAATTGATAAGATCATGTCACACATGATCCAATTGTATCTACCTATAACTCTTTTGAGTTAAGGTGTGTTAGGAGGATTGAGATAGAAATGATATTCATATCTCCATAAGGTATTCTTCGAATTTATCTAGTAGGTACTTGCTACCTAGATTAGATCAAATTCATTTTATCTTCCTTCAAACTTTGGTTCTAAACCAAAATTAATGAAATCTTTGAACATTTCAATGGTTTCTTAGGTGAAGAGAAGAAATCTCATATCATACATAATCATCAACAGATATCACATATCCATAATGTTTACTATGATATAGATGATCCGCATACATCAATATGTATGAGATCCTGAATACCTTGACATCTTACACCATTCCCAAAGAAGGATGTATTGGACATTTTTCCTTTTTTATTTTTGAATACAATATTCATAAGTATGTATGTTTTGAAATTTTAGACATTCTAAAGTTTCATCTCTTACTAGTCTATTGATCAAATCAATAGACAAATGTCCAAGGCTTGATGCTAGATCATCGTCAAATGATCTTCATTCTCCTATTGATCTTAAGGTTTAATTTCAATATTTAGAAATGTTAATGAACCATTCATTAATTTTCTAATTTATGTGGAGTCCACTAGATTTTAGATTACTATCTGAAATATCTTCATCATAACTCTTTATGATAGTTCTATCTCAGAATTCATGTTTATTTCCAACATTTAGAAACAAACAATGAGTGTATTCTTATATCTAGGTCATAGAGACATTCTCTACGACTAAGGACTCTCCCACTGAAATTAACAAGTCTATTAATCCAACAGAGATTGTTGCAAAAATTGCATCAATATTCATGTGGACAACTATAAACCTTTAAGACCAAATTTTCCAGTCTTCTAAAACATATGCAACCCATTGCAAATATCATCAGAAGATTGAGACACAATTATTTGACTTTATCTTATTCAATAAGTAAGTCAATATCAATGATTTATGTAGATTATTTTGATGCTCCATCCGAGTCCTTTTCTAAGGATTCTAGACAGACTTGATAGTTATACTATCAACACATCAACTTATTGCAGTATTGGCATTCATCCAACTCTTTAGATGTCATATGGAAGTCATAGAAGTCCAGTCAACTCTTTGACTTTCCTTCTTTCTTGGGTCCAACCCATGCTTCCACTGCGCTCCCTTTATCTATGAGCAACCATTGCTCAGGACAGAGGATCTCTTATTTTAAATTCAAAAGAATTCAAAGTAAGAGTTTTTAACATTTATACATGCTTCCTTAAATTCATACAATATGAATATTATGAAGCTTCATGAATAACTAGAGTATAAACAGTAGAATGATGACACTCATCATCTACATCCATTTAAACTCTTAAAACATTGGTTCAGGTAGGTATTCAAACATTTTGAATACATCTTCTCTTATAGAGCTACCATTCTGCATGATGCAGAGAACCATGTTACTCATGATTAAATGTCAAGAGCGCATATGCATGCCATAATATCTTCATTGATTTTATAAGGATTATTTGACAATTGCGATCATCATCGACATGATACTTCCAAAGTACATTCGATGAGATCAAGACTATAGAGACATACAAACCCTAGTGTTGTAGTCCTATTATCTATTTAATTGTCATTCCTCATTATTATGAGTAAACTTGCACATTGCAACCACATACATTATGTGTTCAATTGCAAGTACAATATCTGGATCATTGAGTCCAATCCAAGATATTTCACTGGTTATTATTGAGTATATCATTGAGTGGGTTTTAATGAAGGATTATCTGAAATATGAAATAAGAAATTTGCATAAATATATAAATATATATATATATTTTACTTTGATTTAGGATTTTTTTTATATCAAAGTTGTCTTGCCTTGTCAACATTGAAAGTTCATTCCCTTAATCACTTTCAATGTAAGAGATATACTTACCATTATATCTCAACAAGATCTGGGATCTCCTTCCTTATCTTTGTTACATCCCAATAATACGAGAATCTGCAACTCGGATAAAAAGAAGCGGGAACACATTCCGCTTTGCAAGTCCAACTTGCATTTCCCAATTTGGTCTTTAACACCCGGGCCCACCACCCCTAAGGTGATGTTGACCCGTCGTTAATTGAACTAACCGTCAACAGGAATAGTACTCGCTATACGCAATCCAATATCGCCCCAATAATATGAGGATCCAATATTGGGATCACTACGTATACGGCCTTACTCTTTCGAGAAGCAAAGAGCCCGATCCAGATGCGCTTGCATACAGGAGCTGTCACTTCGGACAGGCATCTCCCACATACAATCCCTGGCGACGGAACCCTTCGCCTTGACGGAAGACCATGGATGTCACTTATGTGATCCTCCACCTCATATTCAAATTTTAATTAATTATCGTGAATCACATTCACATAATTAATTCTTCCAAGGGAATTATTAACTCTAATCATATTAGAGTATTTCAATTGGACATAATCAATTTAATCATATTAAATTAATTATCAATCCAATTCAATCAATCAAACTTGATTATTTTACTTGAATACATATATGGTAATATCTCAAAATATGTATTAATTCGAATTTTAGTAATTAGAAAAATACATCTTAATCCCTCGGACATTATCCCGGCCCTACCCGCTGTCATGACCAGTACCGACGAGAGTGGGACGGACCACATACGTTGCAACCCGCAACCCCAATGCTCTCCGACTAGGCACCATATCTGCCTCGGGAAAGGATAATGCCAAATTGATTAATTTGTACTTGAGAAGATCATCGGTTCTTCAACCGAAATTGTACCATATAGTAATAATCAAAACATTTTTGATTATAAGGAAATTTGCTAGACAAATTCCCAAATCCTATTCAAGCATCAAGTTTGAAAGATTGTGGTTTCCAATTATGATTTAGATCACATCTTAATCAATTATTGGTTAAGGCAATGCCATTTAAGGGAATAATTATCATCAAATATTTCACAAATATTTATGCACAATTATTCTAGGAAATTAAACAATTTAATTTCACTAAATGATTAAATGACAATCACCAATCAAACATTAAGTTTGATGAATGTGTTTTCAATTAAGATTTAGATCAAATCTAATCAATTAATTGGTTGAGGCCAAGTCAATTATGTAAATAATCATCTTCAAATATTTTTCATGATTATTTCAAGAAATTAACAATTAATTTCACTAATTGACAATCACTTGGTTTTAGATTAGGACTGTAATTTCAGCAGTGACCCCTTCTTACTAAAATTAGCATATCTCAATCATATTAAATCCAAATTAGACAAAATCAATTTTCAGAGATTTCTAATTTGATTTAGGACAGAATCCAAGTGATGTTACACGCATTTCGAGGCAAGTATAAACAGTAATTAACATTTTAATCACGTTCAGATCTACAGTTCCCGCATCAGTGTATACATGTTCATTAAAACAACCATATCTAGAGCATACGAAATCCGATTTACGTAAACTCAGTTCCTATGGTTTCTTTATTTAATGGGGAACAAAATCCAAGTATTAAATTTGTGTTTAAGCAATTTAAACAGTGCCGAATTTATTTACTAAACAGATCTGCGAAATCAAATGCGATAAAAACTTTCGCGACCTTAACGAACCCAAGTCGTCCTCGGTTTTTCGAATCATATTCGAAACCGTCGACCTAAGGCTCTGATTGTTAGCAATGTGAGCCCTGGGCGAACCATTTCTACAATAAATTTTATTGTAATGAATAAATTATCAATGAAAGTTATTGATTATGTTTAACTTCCTTTCTGAGATTAATGAATGATTGCACTATAGGGTCCCTCTATACAATAAGGGTTATGTACCATGGCCACCTTGATGATCATACAGCTGTTGATTCATTGGATGGATCATAGAGGCTGATGCTTGGATGAATATCTAAGGAGTTAGATAGAGGACTCATCAAGCATCATCAAATGATCATTAAGTGATGATCTCCAGTCTGAGTAGGAGATGGCAATCCCATCTCATATGACGGATATCTGACTGACCTCTTGATGCAGGTCCTCTGCATGGAAATGATGATTCAGAGGTGTCAGGTTAGTTAAGTCAATGGGTTGACTTGACGAGATCGAGATAACCAAAGACCTACGTTGAATACTGTCACAACATAGGCATGCATCCTCTGACTAGAGACAGATGTATTGCTATATGTCTAAGTATGTACATTTGGCAGACCAATAGGTTGATGACCTAATCAAGGTCTATATACCGGCGAGCTGGTGTGCATGTAAGGACATATGAGTAATACGATCTCTCAAAGGGATCATACAGGTTCACTTGTGAACCGGGAGACATGAGCTCACTCATGAGGTATTGGGACTGAACAAATTCCATGCATGGTCGTCGTGCTTTGGAAGCATGCCATGAATTTGAAGGTAAGATATATGCTTTGTGAAAGCATATGATCTATACCAAATCCCAATGACCAAGATTGAGAAACTTAATGATCTGACCCTGAAGATGACAGTGTAAAAATGATCTTTATCTTCAGGATGATCATGAGTCTTCCAGTATGTAGGATGTACAGGTATTGGGAATACCTGAAGGGTGATTTGATCATATACGATTGTATAACCACGACGCTTCCATTCCGAGGGAGTGATGAAACAGGTTTGGATTTTAGTGACTCCTCTCATTAGAGAAGTGACCTAATCTTAGTCCATGAACTGGACATTGATCTGAATGAGATTCAGATGCAATGAGAAGATTAAGTCTACGGTCTTGATTTGATCAAGCATCAGTGGGAGGCCCATAGGATCTGGATTTGAGATATGATCTCAACATCCAAGTCACTATACGTGGAACAATACAATCGCCCTGTCCTTATCTCCAAGTATCTGAGGAGAAATAGCATTGTTCTTAAATGGTTTAAGAACAATTCCATAAGATCTAAGCAAAGAGAATTTGATAATTAAATGTGATTTAATTATCATGATGTATGAGAAGTTGTCCAATATGATTAAATGTGATTTAATTATTTTGGATAAGAATAATGTGGATAGAAATATCCAATTATTCATAATATATTATAAATGTGATTTATAATGTATTAGAGAGAGTTAATTATAATTTATATGTGTTGATTAATTATGATGTGTATTGGATACACATTGTGTAATTAATTAACAATATGAATTACATGTTGTTTTGGGTTGTGAATATGATTCACAATTTTTTCCATGGCAAGATTGCAATATTCTCAAAGATAATTGTGAATTATTTTTGAAGAATAAAACCCAAATAAATTTGTTGCAAATAAATAAGAGAGATTTCATGGAGATATGCAATCTCATGGATTTCCATGAGATTGCAATCTCCATGCAATCTCATGGGCGGCACACTTTTCCTATATGGAAAGGGTGTGCGCCCACTTGGAAGGCACATGGAGATGAAATCTCCATGTGTCTTCTCTCCTTATTTGTTGGGTTGATTTAGGAATGAATTATATTTGATTTTGTCAAATATATTTTAACCTAAATTTGTTGCTTTTGACAACAACAATCTTAGCCATTGGATGAACATAAATCAATCTCATCCATTGATTCTATGTGTCCCATGGATTGAGATCCATGGATCCCAAAACCCTATAAATAGAGAGGCATGCTTGGCTCTCTCTTTACACATGCTATTGTAGCACAAACTCTCTCTCTCTCTTTCTCATACACGACAGCCCTCTCTCTCCCTCTCTTCTTGGTGGTCGTCCACCTTGGTGGAGAGATTCGTCGACGCCCGCGCCATCGTGCTGCCGCTTCGACTCTTTGCGGTTTCTTTGTCTTCTTGGAGTGCTTCACTCACGAAGGAGACGTTTGATCTCGTGCGACGAGATCAGGAGCAACCGCGCTTGGATCAACTTGGATTGCGAGGACACCGCGACTCATCTCCGCGCTCGCAAGCCGTTACTCCGACGATCGGACTTGAGACAGGAGGTTTCTTTTCATAGAGACTTGATCAAACACGCTTCAAGAGGTATTGCATTATACTTGCTGTGGTTATAGATGAAACGATTTAAGAATGGTTCTCGGATCATGTGGTTTCATCGGTTTAAAAATTTTTAAATTCCGCTGCACCGAACAACTAGTACGACTAGTCGTTCTTCATCGTATTCGATACGACGATCACACTTCCGTGATGCGCTTGAGGATTTCTCCATATACTTCAAGTGGTATCAGATCCTTAGGTCGACGGTTTCGAATATGATTCGAAAAACCGAGGACGACTTGGGTTCGTTTAGGTCGCGAAAGTTTTCATCGCATTTGATTTCGCAGATCTGTTTAGTAAATAAATTCGGCACTGTTTAAATTGTTTAAACACGAATTTAATATTTTTGTTCCCCATTAAATAAGGAAACCATAGGAACTGATTTTGCGTAAATCGGATTTCGTATGCTCTAGTTATGGTTGTTTTAATGGACATGTATGCACTGTTGCGGGAACAATAGATTTTAACATGATTAAAGAGTTAATTACTGTTATCATCTGCCTCGAAATGCGTGCAAATCCACTTAGGTTCTGTTGTAAATCAAGTTAGCAATCTATGAAAATTGAGTTTGCTTAATTTGGATTTAAATTGATTGAGATATGCAATTTTAGTGAATAGGGGTCATTACTGAAATTGCATTCCTATTCTATAACCAAGTGGTTGTCAATTAGAGAAATTAAATTGTTAATTTCGTGAAATAATCTTGAATAATATTTGTGAAATATTGAGACATGATTATTTGCCTAATTGACATGGCCCCAACCAATTAATTGATTAAGATGTGATCTAAATCATAAATTGGAAACAACAATCTTCAAACTTGATGCTTGAATAGGATTTGGGAATTTGTCTAGCAAATTTCCTTATAATAAAAAATGTTTTGATTATTACTATATGGTACAATTTCGGTTGAAAAACCGATGATCATCTCAAGTACAAATTAATCAATTTGGCATTATCCTTTCCCGAGGCGGATATGGTGCCTAGTCGGAGAGCATTGGGGTTGCGGGTTGCAACGTATGTGGTCCGTCCCACTCTCGTCGGTACTGGCCATGACAGCGGGTAGGGCCGGGATAATGTCCGAGGGATTAAGATGTATTTTTCTAATTATTAAAATTTGAATTAATACGTATTTTGAGATATTACATTCAAGTAAAAAAATCAAGTTTGATTGATTGAATTGGATTGATAATTAATTTAATATGATTAAATTGATTATGTCCAATTGAAATACTCTAATATGATTATAGTTATTAATTCCCTTGGAAGAATTAATTATGTGAATGTGATTCATAATAATTAATTAAAATTTGAATATGATATGGAGGATCACATAAGTGACATCCATGGTCTCCCGTCAAGGCGAAGAGTTCTGTCGCCAGACATCGTATGAAGGAGACGCCTGTATGAAGTGACAGCTCCTGCATACGATCCGTTTGGATCGGGCTCGTCGCTTCTCGAAAGAGTAAGGACGTATGCGTAGTGACCCCAATATCGGGTCCTCATATTATTGGGGCGATATTGTATTGCGCATAGCGAGTTGTATTCCTGTTGACGGTTGGTTCAATTAATAACGGGTCAACATCGCCTTAGGGGTGGTGGGACCGGGTATTAAAGACCGAATTGGGAAATGCAAGTTGGACTTGCAATGAGGAATGTGTTCCCGCTTCTCTTTATTGGAGTCATAGGTTCTCATATTATTGGGATATGACAAAGATAAGGAGGAGATCCCAGTTCTTGCTTGAGATATATTGGTAAGTATATCTCTTATTTTGAAAGTGAATAAGGGAATAAACTTTCAAGGTTGACATAGCAAGAACAATTTGATTTAAAATGCCTTAATCAAATATTATAAATTTGAATATATATTTCTATATTCTAATATAGTGCATTCTTAATTTCAGAAAATGAAGTCTTTGAACCCACTTAGTAGGCTTCTTGAGGTCAACCAATTGACCGGCCCAAATTACTCGGATTGGATCCGAAATTTGGAGCTTGTTCTCTCTGCTGAGCGCATTAGTTATGTGCTATCCGAGGACAAGCATGAGAACCCTAAGTCCAAGGAAGAAAAAGCATTTAATGACAAGTATGATGAAGATCATGTCTTGGCTAGGTGCTATATCCTAGGTTCTCTCTCCAATGTTCTGCAGAAGCAACATGTGGAGATGAATACCTGTCAGGAAATAATGCAGAATCTTAAGGATATGTTTGGTGACATTAACCGTACTCAGCGGTACAATGTTATGAAAGACCTCATTCGCTGCAGAATGCAGGAAGGGACTTCGGTCCGTGAACATGTACTCAAAATGTTTGGGTACTTGTCGGAGCTGGAGACTCTTGGGGCAACGATAGATGCAGACATGCAAGCTGACTTCATTCTGCTGTCATTGCCCAAGTCTTTCAATAACTTTGTGGTGTCATTCCACATGAATAAATTGGAATTGACAAGTGCTGCTCTCCTTGCTGCATTAAAGTCCGCAGAGGACGTGATGAAGAAGGATGGTCCCAGTGGCAGTGCAATGGTTGCACAGGTCAAAGGGAAGCGCGGTCGAAAGCATGGTTCTCGGAAGGGCCCGGCCCAGAAGAGAAAGAAGAAGGGACAAAGTGTTGCCTCTTCTTCTAATGCATCCACTCTCATTGCGTCGAAGAAAACCGACGTCTGTCACCACTGTAAGAAGCCGGGGCACTGGAAGCGTAACTGCCCAGATTACCTGAAGTCCTCAGACAAAGGTAAAGCTCCAGCAGGTATAAAATCTACTTTCATCATTGAAACTAGCTTTCTCGTCGGACGAGAAGGAAGTTGGGTTGTAGATTCTGGTGCTTCTGTTCATGTATGCAATTTGTTGCATTTGTTTCAGGAAACTAGAAGTCTTGAGGAAGGGGAGATAGTCATCCAGATGGGATCTGATGCAAGTGTTGCAGCAGTCGCCGTCGGGACATGCAGACTATCATTATCTAGTGGAAGAGTCCTAGTACTTAAAGAGTGTCTTTATGTACCTGAAGTTAGAAGGAATCTGATATCTGTATCTAAGCTAGTTAGAAGTGGATATTCGTTCCTGTTCTGTAATAAATTAGTCATAAATCATTATGATAAATATATTGCAGAAGGTGTTTTAACTTCTGGAGGACTCTATGAATTGTGCATTAATGAGAATGTCATGAATGTTACAACCACTAATAAAAACCCTAAGAGATCCAGGGAGAATAAAAATCATTCAAATATGATTTGACATCAAAGGCTTGGTCATTTGTCTGTTGAGAGGATCAACAGATTGATAAAGGATGGACCTTTAGATTTCCTACAGGTCCAATCCTTGCCTACCTGCGAACATTGCATTCGAGGTAAAATGACTAGGATGCCTTTCCGTAACAAGGTTACAAGATGCGAAGGTATTATTGATCTAATACATACCGATGTATGTGGTCCCTTCAGTACCGCGACTCGAAATGGATACCGATATTATTTGACGTTTATCGATGACCATTCGCGATACGGGTTTATCTTCCTATTACGTCACAAGTCTGAAACCTTTGAAAAGTTCAAAGAATTCAAGGCTTTGGTTGAGAACCAAACCGATAGGAAGATTAAAAGGATTCGATCTGATCGAGGTGGCGAGTACCTATCAGATGAATTCAAGGAATACCTTAAGGAGAATGGAATTGTTTCAAATCTCACTCCTCCTGGAACTCCCCAACTTAATGGTGTTGCTGAAAGACGCAACAGGACCATCATGGACATGGTCCGCTCAATGATGAGCAAAGCACATTTACCTCTTAGTTTCTGGGGATATGCAGTAGAGACTGCAATATATATCCTGAATAAGATTCCTAGCAAATCTGTACCTAAGACTCCTCATGAGCTATGGTATGGAACCAAACCTAGTGTCAATCACTTAAGGGTTTGGGGTTGCTTGGTCCATGCGAAGAATGTGGACGCAAGTAAGCTGGAATCTCGCACTCGTGAGTGTTACTTCATTGGGTATGTTAAAGATGGTATTGGATACCAGCTTTATGACCCTGAGACCCAAAAGGTTTTTGTCTCTAGAGATGTGAAGTTTCTGGAGGATGATTTCCTTAAAGGTCAAGATAAAATTGAAGTAGAGGAACTCATTGAATCCCAAGAGGATTCTGAGCTCCCCAGGCCAGAAACTGAAGAAGTAAATAAAGATGAAACACCCATACCTCTTCGAAGGAGTTCGAGGGTGGTTGCACCACCTGAAAGGTATGGATTCCATGTGTCAGGAGAAACTGACATTGATCCTACTTCATTTGATGAAGCACTCGCGGATCAATACATGGATAGATGGATGCTAGCAATGAAGTCAGAAATTGACTCCATGCATAAAAATGGTGTATGGACCCTAGAGGATCCACCTAAAGGGGTAAAGCCCATTGGGTGTAAATGGATCTTCAAGAGAAAGAGGGGACCTGATGGGAAAGTAGAGACTTTCAAGGCACGGATCGAAGCCAAGGGCTACACACAGAGAGAAGGCATCGACTACGATGAGACATTCTCTCCAGTGGCTATGCTTAAATCCATCCGGACATTGCTAGCTATAGCTGCATATCTTGACTACGACATCTGGCAGATGGACGTCAAGACGGCTTTCCTCAATGGATACCTCGAGGAGGATATCTACATGGAGCAGCCCCAGGGCTTCATGACTGAGGATGGTAAAGTATGCAAGCTGAAGAAATCCATCTATGGGCTCAAGCAAGCTTCTCGTAGTTGGAACATCAGATTTGACGAAACCATAAAGAGTTATGATTTTGTGCAGAATCCTGATGAACCTTGTGTATACAAGAAGCTTAGTGGGAGCGCCGTTGTGTTCATCGTGCTTTATGTAGATGACATCCTTATCATTGGGAATGATACAGGGATGATGACCAGTGTAAAGATTTGGCTGTCCCATACCTTTGAGATGAAAGATCTTGGAGAAGCCTCTTATATCTTAGGCCTGAAGCTGTTCAGAAACCGAGAAAAGAGGATTTTTGGATTGTCACAACATGGATACATTAAGAAGATTCTTGAACGATTTCGTATGGATAGTTCTAAGAAAGGATTCCTACCCTTAAGACATGGTATCCACCTGTCTAAAGGAATGGCTCCTCAAACTGTTGAGGAAAAGAAGGCCATGGCTGGATGTCCTTATGCATCAGCCGTAGGAAGCTTAATGTATGCCATGATGTGTACTAGGCCAGATATCTGCCATGCAGTGGGAGTGGTAAGTCGTAACCAATCCTGCTATGGAGAACAACACTGGAATGCAGTAAAGAACATATTCAAATATCTAAGACGAACGCAAGATTACATCTTGGTCTATGGAGATGGTGATCTCCAAATCTTGGGATATACAGATTCTGACTTCCAATCGGATGTAGATGATCGAAAGTCGACATCAGGGTTCGTGTTCTTGTTGAATGGTGGTGCTGTGAGCTGGAGAAGCAAGAAGCAGGACACTACTGCAGATTCAACAACAGAAGCCGAATACATTGCCGCATCGGATGCTGCAAAGGAGGCGGTGTGGTTGCGCAAGTTCGTGCTGGAGCTTGGCGTAGTTTCCTCTGATACTCCCATCCCGTTACTCTGCGATAACACAGGAGCCATTGCCCAGGCAAAGGAACCCAGATGGCATCAAAAGAGAAAGCACGTGGAAAAGAAATACCACATCATTCGGGAGATACAAAAGCGTGGTGACATCATCATCACCAAGGTGGCCTCTGCTGACAACGTTGCTGATCCTCTTACCAAACCTCTGACACAGAAGGTTTTCGACCAGCATGTAATGAGTATGGGTTTAAAGATTGTACCAGAATGGTTCTGAGGGCTAGTTGGAGATTGTTAGCAATGTGAGCCCTGGGCAAACCATTTCTACAATAAATGTTATTGTAATGAATAAATTATCAATGAAAGTTATTGATTATTTTTCACTCCCTTTCTGAGATTAATGAATGAATGCACTATAGGGTCCCTCTGTACAATAAGGGTTATGTACCATGGCCACCTTGATGACCATACAACTGTTGATTCATTGGATGGATCATAGAGGCTGATGCTTGGATGAATATCTAAGGAGTTAGATAGAGGACTCATCAAGCATCATCAAATGATCATTAAGTGATGATCTCCAGTCTGAGTAGGAGATGGCAATCCTATCTCATATGACTGATATCTGACTGACCTCTTGATGCAGGTCCTCTGCATGGGAATGATGATTCAGAGGTGTCAGGTTAGTTAAGTCAATGGGTTGACTTGACGAGATCGAGATAACCAAAGACCTACGTTGAATACTGTCACAACATAGGCATGCATCCTCTGACTAGAGACAGATGTATTGCTATATGTCTCAGTATGTACATTTGGCAGACCAATAGGTTGATGACCTAATCAAGGTCTATATACCGGCGAGCTGGTGTGCATGTAAGGACATATGAGTAATACGATCTCTCAAAGGGATTATACAGGTTCACTTGTGAATCGGGAGACATGAGCTCACTCATGAGGTATTGGGACTGAACAAATTCCATGCATGGTCGTCGTGCTTTGGAAGCATGACATGAATTTGAAGGTAAGATATATGCTTTGTGAAAGCATATGATCTATACCAAATCCCAATGACCAAGATTGAGAAACTTAATGATCTGACCCTGAAGATGACAGTGTAAAAATGATCTTTATCTTCAGGATGATCATGAGTCTTCCAGTATGTAGGATGTACAGGTATTGGGAATACCTGAAGGGTGATTTGATCATATACGATTGTATAACCACGACGCTTCCATTCCGAGGGAGTGATGAAATAGGTTTGGATTTTAGTGACTCCTCTCATTAGAGAAGTGACCTAATCTTAGTCCATGAACTGGACATTGATCTGAATGAGATTCAGATGCAATGAGAAGATTAAGTCTACGGTCTTGATTTGATCAAGCATCAGTGGGAGGCCCATAGGATCTGGATTTGAGATATGATCTCAACATCCAAGTCACTATACGTGGAACAATACAATCGCCCTGTCCTTATCTCCAAGTATCTGAGGAGAAATAGCATTGTTCTTAAATGGTTTAAGAACAATTCCATAAGATCTAAGCAAAGAGAATTTGATAATTAAATGTGATTTAATTATCATGATGTATGAGAAGTTGTCCAATATGATTAAATGTGATTTAATTATTTTGGATAAGAATAATGTGGATAGAAATATCCAATTATTCATAATATATTATAAATGTGATTTATAATGTATTAGAGAGAGTTAATTATAATTTATATGTGTTGATTAATTATGATGTGTATTGGATACACATTGTGTAATTAATTAACAATATGAATTACATGTTGTTTTGGGTTGTGAATATGATTCACAATTTTTTCCATGGCAAGATTGCAATATTCTCAAAGATAATTGTGAATTATTTTTGAAGAATAAAACCCAAATAAATTTGTTGCAAATAAATAAGAGAGATTTCATGGAGATATGCAATCTCATGGATTTCCATGAGATTGCAATCTCCATGCAATCTCATGGGCGGCACACCTTTCCTATATGGAAAGGGTGTGCGCCCACTTGGAAGGCACATGGAGATGAAATCTCCATGTGTCTTCTCTCCTTATTTGTTGGGTTGATTTAGGAATGAATTATATTTGATTTTGTCAAATATATTTTAACCTAAATTTGTTGCTTTTGACAACAACAATCTTAGCCATTGGATGAACATAAATCAATCTCATCCATTGATTCTATGTGTCCCATGGATTGAGATCCATGGATCCCAAAACCCTATAAATAGAGAGGCATGCTTGGCTCTCTCTTTACACATGCTATTGTAGCACAAACTCTCTCTCTCTCTCTCTTTCTCGTACACGACAGCCCTCTCTCTCCCTCTCTTCTTGGTGGCCGTCCACCTTGGTGGAGAGATTCGTCGACGCCCGCGCCATCGTGCTGCCGCTTCGACTCTTTGCGGTTTCTTTGTCTTCTTGGAGTGCTTCACTCACGAAGGAGACGTTTGATCTCGTGCGACGAGATCAGGAGCAACCGCGCTTGGATCAACTTGGATTGCGAGGACACCGCGACTCATCTCCGCGCTCGCAAGCCGTTACTCCGACGATCGGACTTGAGACAGGAGGTTTCTTTTCGTAGAGATTTGATCAACCACGCTTCAAGAGGTATTGCATTATACTTGCTGTGGTTATAGATGAAACGATTTGAGAATAGTTCTCGGATCATGTGGTTTCATCGGTTTAAAAATTTTTAAATTCCGCTGCACCGAACAACTAATACGACTAGTCGTTCTTCGTCGTATTCGATACGACGATCACGCTTCCGTGATGCGCTTGAGGATTTCTCTATATACTTCACTGATACCACTTGAAGGATATGGAATTATCCTCAAGCGCATCACGGAAGCGTGATCGTCGTATCGGATACGACAAAGAACGACTAGTCGTACTAGTTGTTCCGTGCAGCGGAATTTAAAAAAAATTTATTCGATGAAACCACATGATCCGAGAACCATTTTCGGATCGTTTCATCTATAACCACAACAAGTATAATGCAATACCTCTTGAAACGTGGTTGATCAAGTCTCTAAAGAAAGAGACCTCCTGTCTCAAGTCCGATCGTCGGCGAGACCGCTTGCGAGCGCGGGGATGAACCGCGTCGCAATCCAAGAAGATGATCCAAGCGTGGTTGCTCCTGATCTCATAGCACGAGATCAAAACATCTCCTTCGTGAGAGGAACTCTCCAAGAAGACGGAGAACCGAAGAACGTCGAAGCAGCGGTGTAGTGGCGAAGGCGACGACGGTTCCCTTCTCTAGGGTATGATGGACGGCCACCAACAAGAGAGGAAGAGAGGGCTGGCGTGTATGAAGAAATGAGGGAGAGAGAGCTCCAATATTTCAAGTCATTAGAGAGAATAATATGCCTCTCTATTTATAGGGTTTTGGGATCCATGGATCTTAATCCATGGGACACATAAAATCAATGGGTGAGATTGATTTGTGTCAATCCAATGGCCAAGATTGTTGTTGTCAAAAGCAACAAATTTAGGTCAAAATATATTTGACAAAATCAAATATAATTTATTCCTAAATCAACCCAACAAATAAGGAGAGAAGATACATGGAGATTTCATCTCCATGTACCTTCCAAGTGGACGGCCACACATTCCTTATAGGAATGTTGTGCCGCCCCTTGAGATTGCATGGAGATTGCAATCTCATGGAAATCCATGAGATTGCATATCTCCTTGGAATCTCTCTTATTTATTTGCAACAAATTTTGTTGGGTTTTATTCTTCAAAAATAGTTCACAATTATCTTTGAGAATATTGCATTCTTGCCATGGAAAAAATTGTGAATCATATTCACAACCCAAAACAACATATAATTCATATTGTTAATTAATTACACAATGTGTATCCAATACACATAATAATTAATCAACACATATAAATTATAATTAGCTCTCTCTAATACATTATAAATCACATTTATAATATATTATGAATAATTGGATATTTCTATCCACATTATTCTTATCCACATTAATTAAATCACATTTAATTAAATTGGATAATTTCTTCACACATCAAGATGATTAAATCACATTTAATCATTATTTCTTCATTGCTCTGATCTCATGGAATTATTCCTGAACCCTTCAAGAATAATGCAATCTCTTCGCAGATACATGGAGATAAGGACATGGCGATTGTATTGTTCCACGTATAGTGACATGGATATTGAGATCGTATCTCAAATCCCGATCGCGGGCCTCCCATGGATGCTTGATTAAATTAAGACCGTAAATCTAATCTTCTCATTGTATCTGAATCACATTCAGATCAATGTCCAACACTTGGACCAAGATTAGATCACTTCTCTACTGAGAGGAGTCACTAAAATCCAGACCCGTTTCATCACTCCCTAGGAATGGAAGCGTCATGGTTATACAACCGTTTATGATCAAATCAGCCTCAGGTATTCCCAATACCTGTACATCCTGTATACTGGAAGACTCAGACTAAACCCGAAGTATCGGATCAACTTTATACTGTCTACTTCATGGTTTTATCAGTAAGTTTCTCATTCGATCATTGGGAGTTGGTATCGATCATACACTTTCCAAAAGTGTATATCATACCTAGGTCTTGATCATATACTAAAAGTATATATCAAACCTACAAATTCAGTCAAGCTTCCAAAGCGAGACGACCATGCGCATGGAATTTGATTCTTCCCAATATCTCATGAGTGAGCTCATGTCTTCCGGTTCAGTAACTGAACCTGTATGATCCCTTTGAGAGATCGTATTACTCATATGCCCTTATATGCACACCAGCGCGCCGGTGTATAGACCTTGATTAGGTCATCAACCTATTGGTCTGCCAAATGTACATACTTGGACATATAGCAACACATCTGTCTCCGGTCAGAGGATGCGTGCCTATATCATGATAGCATATGATATATGACTTTGGTTATCTCGATCTCGTTAAGTCAACTCTTTGACCTAACTAATCTGACACCTCCGAATCTCTATTCCTATGCAGAGGACCTGCATCAAGAGGTCGGTCAGATATCAACCTTCAGAGATAGGATTGCCATCTCCTACTCAGGCTGGAGATCATCTCATAATAATCATTTGACGGTGCTTGATGAGTCCTCAATCTAACTCTTTAGATATTCATCCAAGCACCAGCCTCTATGATTCAATAGTTGAATCAACAGCTGTATGATTATTAAGATGACCATGGTACATAACCCTAATTGTACTAAGGGACCTATTATACAAATTATCCATTCTTCATTTCAGATCAGGGAATGATATGTGCAATAACATTTATTGCATAATGGCTCGCCGTGGGCTCGCATTTCCAACAAGTACATGATGATCTATCTGGTATTATCCTTTCCCGAGGCAGATGTGGTGCCTAGTAGGAGAGAATTGGGGTCGTGGGTTGCAACGTATGTGGTCTGTCCCACTCTCTTCGGTACTGGCCATGACAGCAGGTAGGGACTGTATAATGCCGGAGAAAGTCAATGTGTATTTTTCTAATTATTAAAATTCGAATAATACGTACTTTGAGATTATACCTACTATTCATGTAATAATCAAATTTGTTGACTGATGATTGGATTGATGATTAATTTAATATGATTAAATAAATTATATCCAATAAACACTCTATTATGAATAGATGTGTATTTCCCTTGGAAGAATTAATTATGTGAATATGATTCACGATAATTAATTATAATTTGAATATGAGGTCGAGGATCACATAAGTGACATCCATGGTCTCCCGTCAAGGCAAAGGATTCCGTCGCCAGTTGTTGTGTATAAGAGACGTCTGTCCGAAGTGACAGATCCAGTACATGATTTAATTGGATCGGGTTCTTTGCTTCTTGAAAGAGCAAGGCCATATACGTAGTGACCCCAATATCGGGTCCTCATATTATTGGGGCGATATTGGATTGCGTACAACGAGTATTAAGCCTATTGACGGTTGGTTCAATTAACGACAGGTCAACATTGCCTTAGAGGTGGTGGGCCCGGGTGTTAAAGACCGAATTGGGAAATGCAAGTTGTACTTGTAAGGTGGAATGTGTTCCCGCTTCTTTTTATCCGAGTTGTAGGTTCTCATATTATTGGGATGCAACGAAGATAGGAAAGGAGATCCCAGATCTTGCTAGAGATATAATGGTAAGAATATCTCTTACATTGAAAGTGATTAAGGGAATGAACTTTCGATGTTGACAAGGTAAGACAACTTTGATATAAAAATTCCTAAATCAAAGTAAAACATGTATATATAATATATATACACTTATGCAAATTTCTTATTTCAGATAATCCTTCATTAAACCCACTCGATGTTATACTCAATAATAACCAGTAAAATATCTTGGATTGGACTCTTGATCCAGATATTGTACTTGCAGTTGGACACATAATGTATGTGGTTGCAATGTGCAAGTTTCCTCGACATAATGAGGAATGACAATTAAATAAGACAATAAGACATCACCTTAGGGTTTGTATGTCTCTATAGTCTTGATCTCTCATCGAGTGTACTTTGGAAGTGACATGTCGATGGTGATCGTAATTGTCGAATAATCCTTATAAAATAAAAGAAGATATTTTGGCATACATATGTGCTCTAGACATTTATTCATGAATGACACGGTTCACTGCATTATGCAGAATGGTGGCTCGAAAGAGATGATGTATTCAAAATGTTTGAATACCTACCTGAACCTAAGTCTCCAAGAGTCAAGATGTATGTAGATATGATGAGTGTCATCATTCTACTATTTATGCTCAAATCATTCATGAAGCTTCATAATAATCATTTTGAATGAATTTAATGAAGCATGTATAAATGTTGAGATGCTCTTGTATTGAAATCTTTGGAATTCAACATAAGAGATTCTTTGTCTTGAACAATGATTGTTTATAGATGAAGAGAGCACAGTGGAAGCGTGGGTCGGACCCATGTGAGAAGAAAAATCAAAGAGTTGATTGTACTTCTGTGACTTCCATATGACATCCAAATAGTTGGATGAATGCCAATACTGCAATAAGTTGATGTGTTGATAGTATGACTATCAAATCTGTCTAAAATCCTGAGTGAAGGACTCAAACAGAGCATCAGAATAATCTATATATAATCATTGACTCTGACTTTCTTATTTCATAAGATAAAGTCTGACAATTGTATCTCAATCTTCTAATGACATTTGCAATTGGTTGCATATATATATATATATATTAGAAGATTGGATATTTGATCTTAAGGTTTAGTAGTCATCTACATGGATATTGATGTAATTGTTGCAGCAATCTCTGTTGGATAGATGGACTTCATATTCTCAGTGGGAGAGCCCTTAGTCTTAGAGAATGTCTCTATGACCTAGATATTAGAATACACTCATTGTTTGTTTCTAAATGTTGGAAATAAACATGAATTCTGAGATAGAACTATCATAAAGAGTTATGATGAAAATATTTCAGATAGTAGTCTAACATCTATTGGACTCCATGAAATTAGAAAATTAATGAATGGTTCATTAAGATTTCTAATATTGAAAATCAAACCTTATAAGATCAATAGGAGGATGAAGATCATTTGACAATGATCTGGAATCAAGCCTTGGACATTTGTCTGTTGATTTGATCAATAGACTAGTAAGATATGAAACTTTAGAATGTCTAAAATTTCAAATCTTACATACTTGTGAATATTGTATTCAAAGTAAAAATATCCACTACACCCTTCTCTGGGAATGGTGTTAGATGTCGAGGTATTCAAGATCTCATACATATTGATGTATGTAGATCATCTATATCATAGTTAACATTATGGATATGTGATATCTATTGATGATTATGTATGATATGAGATTTCTTTTCTTCACCTGAGAAACCTTTGAAATTTTCAAAGATTTCACAATTTTGGTTTAGTACAAAGTTTGAAGAAAGATGAAATGAATTTGATCTAACCTAGGTAACTTGTACCTATTAGATAAAATTCAAAGAATACCTTATGAAAATATGAATATCATTTCTATCTCAATCCTCCTAACATACCTAAACTCAATGGAGTTGTAGGGAGAAACAATTGGATCATGTGTGACATGATTTGATCAATGATGAATTTTAGCATAATTTCCTCTTGGTTTCCTGGTATATATGTGTAGTAGAGACTACAATATATATATCCTTTATAAGGTTCCATGCATGTAAGCTGGAATCTAGCACTTGAGAGTGCTACTTCATTAGGAAAATAAAAGATGGTATTAGATACCAACTTTATGACCTTGAGAGTCTTAAAAGACATCATATTTGAGAATGTGATTCTTAGAGGATGACTCTCTTGAGAATCAAGACAAAAATGAAGTGTAGGAACTCATTTGATCTTGAGAAGATAATGAGGCTCCTGAGTCGGGAACTAAAAGGATAATTAAAGATGGAGCACTAATATATATTCAAATGATATTAAGGATGTATTTCATGTGTCAGTTAAATCTGACAATGATCGGACTTCATGTGATGAAGCTCCTGAGGATCATGACATGGAAAGATGGATATTAGCAATAAAGTCTAATGTAGACTTCATATACAAGTGTTGTATATGGACCCTAGAGGATCCACCTATATGGGTTAGACCCATTAAGGTGTAAATGGATCTTCAAGAGAAAAGAGAACTTGATGAGAAGGTAGAGACCTTCAAAGCTCGGTTCGTAGCCATAAGCTACACATCGGTGGAGAAGACATTGCTTGCGATGAGACTTGCTCTTCGGTAACCATGCTTAAAATCATCAGAATATTGCTAACCTTAGCTACATAACTTGACTATCGCATCTTCAAGATGTAAGTTAAGATCACATTCCTCTAAGAACACCTCTTTGAGGATATTCACATGAAGTAGCCCCAGGGCTTCATGATTTGGGAAAGTAAGGTGTGAAAGCTAAAGAAATCCATCTATGAAATCAAATAAGCTTCTTGAAGTTGGAACATAAGATTTGATGAAATTATGAATGTTATGATTTCAAATAGAATCTTGATGTACCATGTGAAGCTTAGTGGGAGTGCCATTGCGTTCATCGTGCTAAATGTAGATAATATCCTAATCATTTGGAATGATATGAGGATGATAATAAGTGTTTTATAGACTGGATATTCCATACCTTGAGATATGATCTCAAGAATACCTCTTAGATCTTAGTTTTGAAGTTGTTCAGAAGCAAAGAAAAGAGGGTATTGGGACTGTCACATTTGTAGTACACCTTGGACATATTCCATTCTTGGAAATTCCAAGAAAGGCTTCCTTCCCTTGAGATTTGGTACTGACCTATCTAAAGTGATAACACCTCAAAGAAATGAGGAAGTGAATGCTAGAACTGCTTGCACTTGTGCATCAGCTACGAGAAGCTAAGTGTATGCTAGATGTGTACAAAAGTCAGATATATGCCGTGCAGTGGGAGTAGTAAAGTGTTTCTAATCCTACTATGGAGAGAAAACACTTGATTGCAGTAATAACAAAGTCTTCATAGATGACAAGATTTTTGAGACAGTGATCTCAAAGTCATATCTTTAAAAGCTTAAGACTTTATAGAGATAGATCTAAAAGGTCTTAACTGTGGATACCTTTGGAGATAGAGATCTCCAGGAGTAAAGGTGTTCTAATAAGGATTATGGAAATACTGGTTATGATAATTGAGCAATAGTGTCAAGGGCACTATAAGTGCTTTGACTAGATTGAGTATTGGTTGCATAAGATGCAACATTCGCATTGGATGTGAGCACTGTTACCTAGGGATATGCAAGTACCGTAAAAGGACTTCGCATAGTTTTTTAGGAACAGAGTGATGGGTCAGCTTACCTAGCTATTTCTAAATAGCCTATGATTGTCACATGAGTGTGGGTTTAAATGATTAGCCCATTAAAGGCTCTTTGGGATAGTGGGAGATTGTTGGACATGAGCCCACGTCGAGCCATTATGCAATAAATGTTATTGCGAATATCATTCCCTGATCTGAAATGAAGAATAAATAATTTGCATAATAGGTCCCTCTGTACAATTAGGGTTATGTACCATGGCTATCTTAATGATCATATAGATGTTGATTCAATTATTGAATCATAGAGGTTGGTGCTTGGATGATTATTTAAAGAGTTAGATTGAGGACTCATCAAGCACCATCAAATGATTGATAAGATGTGACTCCAGCCTGAGTAGGAGATGGCAATCCTTTCTCACATAGGCTGATATCTGACCGACCTCTTGATGTAGGTCCTCTGCATAGGAATATAGATTCGGAGGTGTTAGATTAGTTAGGTCAATGGGTTGACTTAATGAGATCGAGATAACCTAAGTCCTATGTTGAATGCTGTCACAGCATAATCACGCATCCTCTGACCGGAGACAGATGTATAGATATATGTCTGAGTATGTACATTTGGCAAACCAATAGGTTGATGACCTAACCAAGGTCTATACACCGGCGCGCTGGTGTGCATATAAGGGCATATGAGTAATACGATCTCTCAAAGGGATCATACATGTTTACTACTGAACCGGAAGACATGAGCTCACTCATGAGATATTGGGAAGAATCAAATTCCATGCACGGTCGTCTCGCTTTGGAAGTTTGACTGAATTTGTAGGTTTGATATATACTTTTGGAAAGTATATGATTAAGACCTAGGTATGATATATGCTTTTGGAAAGTAAATGATCGGTACCGAATCCCAATGATCAAATGAGAAACTTATTGATAAAACCCTGAAGAAAACAGTATAAAATTGATCTTGATCTTCGGCTTAGTCATAGGTCTTCCAGTATACAGGATGTACAGGTATTGGGAATACCTGAGGGTGATGTGATCATAAACGATTGTATATCCATGATGCTTCCATTCCGAGGGAGTGATGAAACAGATCTGGATTTTAGTGACTCCTTCCAATAGAGAAGCAATCTGATCTTAGTCCAAGTGTTGGACATTAGGCTGAATGAGATTCATATTCAATGAGAAGATTAGATCTGCGGTCTTGATTTAATTAAGCATCTGTGGGAGGTCCGTAAGATCTGGGCTTGAGATGAGATCTCAACATCCAAGTCACTATACATGGAACAATACAATCGCCCTCCTTATCTCCAAGTATCTGCAGAGAAAGCACATTATTCTTGACAGGGTTCAAGAATAATTCATTTGATGAAATACATATCCAAGCAAGAAGAACTTGATGATTAAATGAGATTTAATTATCAAGCTTAATATGAATATGATTCATATTGTGAGAATGATTATCCAAGATAATTAAATGGGATTTAATTATCAAGGATTGAAGAATGTGGAAATTATTATCCATAATATTTGTGTATTGTAAATATGATTTATAATATACATATGTTCAAGAGAGAGAAATTAAGTAAATAACATTTGTTAATTATTAAATGTGGATTGGATTCACATTTGTTAATTAACTGGAAATGTCATTTACAAATTAGTTTGGGATGTGAATATGATTCACATATTTTCAATGGCATGATTGAAATATTCACAAATTAATTTGGAATTAAGTGAATAATTTTGTGATAATAGTTATCACAAATTATTAACAGATAATATGATATAATAAAAAGGAGATAATAAGCCCCATTTTAGGAGACTACATTATCTCCATTTTATTATCTTGATAAATCTCTTAATTAATTGATTTATGTTAAATTAAATTATGTTGATAATGTTGCAACATATATTTAATTTAATTATAAATAAATGTTGTTGGTTTTAACCAACAACAATCATAGCCATTGATTTTGCATAGACCAAGCCTGGCCGTTGGATCTATGTGTCCCATGGATTGAGATCCATTGGATTCTAAACTAATATGAAAGGAGGGATATGGTAGCCTTTCAAGGTACATGATTAAGAGTTGTACAAGGTTACATCTCTCTCTCCCTCTCATATTCTCGCCCTCTTTGTTTCTCTCCTCCAAAAGATGTCCGTCCATCTTGGGTTGAGGAAGGAGAGACTCTCGGCTTCTTCTTCGACGACTCGAGGGTCTCCTTCTTCTTTGGAGTTGCTTACTCTAAAGGAAGACGATGGATTTCATTTGACGAAATCAGGGGATCCATCGCTTGGATCTTCATCGAGGATTGCGGGAGGAACGTGACTCATCATCGCGCCCGCAAGTGCGTTCTTCGTGGATCGGACTTAAGACTGGAGGATCTCTTATTTGGGATCTCACGATCACAACCACGCTTCATGAGGTATTCCTTATACTTTGTGGTTTGATGAAACGATCCGAGAAGTGTTCTCGTGATCATATGGTTTCATCTTTAGTTTTTTTTTAAATAATTAATTTCCGCCGCGTCTAGCGACTAGTGCGACTAGTTGCTCCGATTGCATATGACGCGATCAACACGCTTCCGTGATGCGCTTAAGGATTCTCAATATCCTTCAGAAACACCCATGCCTCTTCGAAGGAGTTCGACGGTGGTTGCACCACCTGAAAAGTATGGATTCCATGTATCAAGTTGATAAACCGTAAATTCAACCCTTTAAGAGTGTTGAATTAACACTTAAGTTCGTCGCAGCCGGGCTAGATTCGGTCCATCAAAGACCATCTAATTAAGATATATCAATAAAATAAGATGGTCGTTAATTTTTATTTTACTTGGTAAGTAACCAAGGTCAAAATCAGGGACACGAGCCTCTCTTGTATTATCTATGCTTTTTATCAATTTCATTAAGTGTTGAGTTAGTGAGCAATAGGTCAAACAATGCACGAAGACAAACCAATGCATCATGTAAACATTAGATTTTTGCAATTTTTATTTATTTATTTTTAATCATGCAAATTTATGTGATGAAATGCAATGCAAAACACGCCTTAGGATAGCATTATGAGCAATTTTAAACCTTAGTTAATTTCAGACATGTATCGTGAGGTAACTTGTTGAATAAATTAGGCAAAGTCTGAATGTACTACATAATGGACACAGCTATTTAAAATAACCCATCAAGATCTCAGTGTCAAAACAGGAAACAATTTATGCCTTTAGAAAGTTCATTAAACAAGCTTCGAAATGAAACTAAAATTAACTGAAATAGAGATACAATGCTCAAGATATACATGAAAGAAGATAAGGGCATAAACGCAAGAAAACATGAAAGATAACTACGAACAGGTCCCTGGGAGGGACTAAAATGCAAATACAAGAAAGTTAGCGACCTTCCCTGTAAATAGCCCGACGCACAGGGGTCTTTTTGCAATTATGAAAACCTGCGAGGGTATAATTGCAAAATAGCCACTATGCAAGTGCTCTGATGCCAGGACCTAGTTACAAAATTGAAGAAGCATGTGGGCCTCCGTGAAATTTGCCCAGATTTGCACATGCGGGGCACGTGCTCTTCCAGGCTCAGAGAACTCTGAGGCTCGGAGAAGACTTGGGCTGCTTCGGAATAGTTAAGCCTCCAAGCATGGGCTCGGGATGTCTGTGGACCATTGGATCGTGAGGATACAACGGTCATTGCTTCCTTATCGTCTCCACACGTGGCTAAGTCAGCACCGTTGGATGAACTCCGGGAGGGAGCATCCAACGACACCTGCTACTCCTTCCTCTTCTGTGGCCGGCGGTGATGTTCGAGCTCCAGTGAAGGAGCGCAAGCTCCGTCGCCTCTTAGCGTGCTCGGAGAAGATCTACAGCCTCTCCTGATCTGTTGGTTATCATCGCTGAGGCATCACGAAGATGCTGAAGGTCTTGGAGAAGGCCGTCAGAGCTCATAATCCGGAGACGAAGTTTGCAAAATCGGCTCCGAGTAAGCTCCGGCCATTGAAGGGCATTCACCTGCATAGATTAGTCCTGATAGGCGAAGTGTGCAGATGAGTAGTGCAAGTGATGTGTGGGTGGAATGGACGGTCGTGAAGGGCTGAAGAAGGCGGCGGTCGATCTTCTTCTCCGGTGAACACAGAGAAGAGGGGGTGAGGTGATTTAAGGTTGCGTAGGAGAGAACAATGATTTGGAGTATGCGCGTGAACGGGGGATGTGCGAGGGAACTCGGAGGGTGATTAATGAAGGTGGATACAGAGAACATGAAGTGATTAAAATAAGAGAATTAGGAAGAAAATAGTGAGTGGGATTTAACAGTACTTACCTGAGATTTAGGCGGAGCAGATCTTGGGCTTGAGGTTCCAAGGAACCTCTGGTCATCGCTGAACTCCCCCGGCTACAGGGAGCATCTTGGCGGGCTTCAACCACCGTAGACCAGGCTTACCGTGACCTGGCACCGGAGGAGAGCATCGTCTTTGCGCTCCTCGCGGCCCCCTCGCTGTCACCGGGGGGCGGAGGCTAACTTGGTGACTCCTTGTGTAAAGGGGGACAGTTGTGCAATGGGACAGAGATGGTGTATTTGAAGGAGAGGGTCGACTGCCTATGAAGTGGAAGTCGTGAGTCGAGTGAGTGATATGGAGCGAATGGAGGGACATCGTGAGTGGCGTGATGGCTCGCGAGGATGAGGGAAGATGGGAGAACGCCGTGGGGGTGGTGACGAGTGGAGAGGTTGACTGAGATGACGGGGAGAATGAGAAGGGGGAAGGTGGTATGCGAAGTGGAGAACGTGGGAGTGAGAATTGACGGGAGGTTGACGAAGATGCCCTGTCCATTGGATCTTGAGATTAAATGAGGGGCCAAATGGCCGAATTTTGAAAAACTCAAAACATGAAAGTTGTAGATCTCGATGCTATCTACAAGTTTCATGTTGACCAAAAATGGAGATTCAATCATTTAAAGACATAAAATTATTTTGAGGATATTTTTAAGGCTAAAATCACCACGATTTTAATTTTGTCATTTTTATGTTCTTAATTTATTCAAGGACTCTGATAATTATAATACTTTATCTGGTTTTTATTGACGCACATTTAAGCATTGGGGTTAAAATAGGCAAATTAAAATGATGAAACCGAGTTTTATCACTCCCCTATACTTAAACTATGCTCGTCCCCAAGCATCAAAGAAAATGAATGAATTGAATTAACCCCCTTGTGCATGTGAGTACATGATCCAATATGTTCAAGTCCACTCAATTTTAGGGGTCCAAAATTTTAGAGCTCAACCCAGCCTTAATCAAGAGGCACCCAATTTCTATAGTCATCCAGACTCTCTCTGATGTATATATAGACTAAGGGTATGATATTTAGTGTTGACTGCGTTCATGAGAGTAGAGTCAAAACTTCACCCAAGGTCTTGGTCCAAGAAATTCTCCTAAGGACCCAATCATCAACACTAGGGAATAAATCAAATCTTGCGTTCAGTCCACCGTCTCTTTAGTTGTAAGACTTAAAAATGTAGATGGACGACCAGTAACAGAGGGCTGGGATTGTGTCATTTCTTCTCTCCCTCTCATTGGAACAAGGATTCTCTCTAGTGCCTTATTATGCAATACATTTTTTTGGTGTTGATCAATGCGTCCGTCAAGAGAAGTTGGAGCCGTCTGCACTTGTTTTCCTGGGAATACACCGGGGTGTGTATTTTTTTTGAGTACCTATCGTACCTTCTAGACCCAGACTTGTAGCATTTACGATGCAGAGCCCTTTTATGGTGCAAGCCCGACTCCTGGTCCTAATAGCGGTGGTCCAAGTGGACACTTTTGAAATGGCTGGGAGCGCTCGCCTTTGGTGGAAGCTCTTGCCTTTGGTGGAAGCTCTTTGATGTTTGACTTTATGGAATGAGAGATTTTATTTGACATTTCATTGATTTGTAGTATTTTTCGCTAGCTCCACTGCTTTTACCAAGAGTTGGCGCACACTGATCAACATTTTTATTTCACACCCTGGCACTTAGGTCAATGTCAAGAGATTACAAGTTCTCATACTGGCTAAAGTTACTAACACTCAGGTTTCATGAAGCCTTCAAAGATTTTATCCCATCCTCGAGCATCATTAGATCAAGTCCACACTCGAATCCCCTAACCCAGTCCGTCAAGTGAAGAGTCAACTCATCTCATCGAAATCACAGTCTAGCATGTGACGTGCTGATCATATTCTTATGGTCTGAGACTAAGCATGCAATATAGCACACAAATCTAGAAAAGTAGGGGAATGTGGATGATTAAGTCTAAAACCCTGATGGCTAAGGCTAGTTAACCAAAAATCTCAAGACCTCACAAATCAAGTTTCCTTGAACATTTCATATCCTGGGTGGACGTTTGAATTTAGAGTGTTAATCCAACTCCTTCATTCAAAAACATTCTTTTTTGACTTCAAGAGATTATGACTGTCTAAACCCAATTAAGTAGACGCATCTACATTCAACCAGTATGGGTGTAAGTACAGGTTGAAGCCCATTGCTTGAGGATGGGGCCTTATGCGATGTCCTCTAAACCACCTAATCTGCTAAGGGCGAACCCTCATTGAACGCGGCTACTTATTTGGGCTTAGTAGTCACTAATGATTCTTGAAGGGTTTTGAATTTTCTCAATTTTATGGAATTTTTAATAAGCTGTTAAAACACATGTTAGACTCAATTTTCCTTGAAAAGAGATTTCAATATGAAGTCACACAAATAAAGATTTTCAAAACATTTTCAATTTTCAAAATAAGGGAAACTCATTTTTCAAATCATTTTCAAAAATATATTTCTATAAAAATAGTGTAACATAATATATAAAATCTTTGAAAATCAATGAGTCCACTTAGTTCAACAAATTTTACTTTAGCTAAAAAGTTTAAAATTTTTCAAAATTTTCAGATTTTAGCTAAAGTACATATACTATATACACGGTATACCCCCCTATACTTATACTTTGCTATGTCCTCATAGAACTAGATGATACAAGTCCATAGGTCCATTTAAATATAGAGAAATATACGGGAACTAAGGAGGGCTCCCCCTATACTTTGATTAGAAATAACTTAAGTATAAAGGTAGGACAGATGAGTGGAGAAATCACAGGGACTCGGGTCCCCCTTATACTTAGGACGAGAGTAGCCTAAGTATAAAGATGGAGTTTTGATGATGGGAGGGATCCGAGGTGAACGAAGAAGATGGATGGATATACAAATGAGTGGATGAATCTACAGAGATTACTGGAGTGACTAAGGCTCAGGGGAGGGTGTCGGAGCAAACATGTCTCAATCAAACACGCAAGACCCTTCAATTTCACCAACTCACACCTGAAACCAACCGAGGTTGGTTTATTATCTTGTCGGTTTTATTCATGATTAAAACATTATATTTTTATGCGGAGAAAAATGTTAAGTAAAAATCATATGCGTAAACGCGGGTGTTTCTCTCCCAAAACAAAATTTTACTCCATTTTAGATTGACTTGCAATTAACAGTCCCAATTAATTTGCTTAAGGTTGTCACTAATTTAAGGTGAGCACATAAATCAAGCAATCATCATCAACCGTTCATTCCCATTTTCCATTAACCTAGGTGATCAAGCTAGGAGGGTAAATTGAGAAAAACCATGTATTAGATAAAAAACATGATCTAGGCTACTCGAGAAAACATGTAGTGCCTTTGCGAAAATACGTGAAAACATAGAATGTTTGAAAACCAAAATGATATTTATGCAAGTCGATCAAAAAGCCGCACCTAACGTGCTTCTACTAGCGGGGATAAAATGTCTTTTAAATCTGGCTACGTGAAGCGATGATGTGTGCGTCTTGGATTAAGGTGTGTCCTACCCACGAGCAAGCTCGTAAAAATTGAAACAATGAAATAAGCTCGAAGAGCCGCATGCCTGGTCCTAGGTCGACACGCAAGTGGGGAGGATCCCCACACAACCACATATATTCGTTCATTTACAATCGCGAGTCTTCAATCGAAGACCGCTGTAAAGACGATTATTACAAGATAAAATAATATGCAAAATGATACACATATTTTTTTCTCTCTTTTAAACTTTCTCCTAGCATGCTTTTGCGGCTCCTAGCTGTGGGAAGCACCTACTCCTTGCCTCCTTGAGTTAGCAAGGGCCCCTGTCACAAAAGCAAATGTTAGAGATCAATCGAGAAGAAAATTTTATAATGCAAGAAAGATGGACAACTTGACCTATATAAAAGAAACACTTAAATAAATAAATAAAAATCTAATAATACAAGAAATGAGCCGTGTCCCCAGCAACGGTGCCATTTGATAAACCATAAATTCAGCCCTTTAAGAGTGTTGAATTAGCACTTAAGTTCGTCGCAGCCGGGCTACATTCGGTCCATCAAAGACCATCTAATTTAGATATATAAATAAAATTAGATGGTCGTTAATTTTTATTTTACTTGGTAAATAACCAAGGTCGAAATTAGGGGCACGAGCCTCTCTCGTATTATCTATGCTCTTATCAATTTCACTAAATGTTGAGTTAGTGAGCAATAGGTCAAACAATGCACGAACACAAAACAATGCATCAAGTAAACATGAGATTTATGCAATATTTATTTATTTCATGCAAATTTATGTGATGAAATGCAATTCAAAACATGCCCTAGGACAGAATTATGAGCAATTTTAAACCTTAGTTAATTTCAGACATGTATCATGAGGTAACTTGTTGAATAAATTAGGCAAAGTCTGAATGTACTACATAATGGACACTTAGCTATTTAAAATAACCCATTAAGATCTCAGTGTCAAAACAGGAAACAAATTATGCCACTAGAAAGTTCATTAATCAAGCTTCGAAATGAAACTGAAATCAACTGAAACAGAGATACGGTGCTCAAGATATACATGAAAGAAGACAAGGGCATAAATGCAAGAAAACATGAAAGATAACTACAAACTGGTCCCTGGGAGGGACTAAAATGCAAATACAAGAATGTTAGGGACCTTCCCTGTAAATAGCCCACACGCACAGGGGTATTTTTGCAATTATGAAAACCCACGAGGGTGTAATTGCAATATACCCTGATGCTAGGACCTGGTTGCAAAATTGAAGAAGCCTCTGTGAAATTTGCAAAATTGAAGAAGCAGAAGGGCCTCTGTGAAATTTGCCCAGATTTGCATGTGTGTGGCACGTGCTCTTCCCAGCTCGGAGAACTCTGAGCCTCGGAGAAGACTTGGGCTGCTTCAGAATGGTCAAGCCTCCAAGCATGGGCTCGGGATAGGTTCGGAGCACCCAAACCTACTAGTCTTGTGCTGAGGCTTGGGGAACCATCTGGTGCTGACGCGTGGACGTCTGTGGACCATTGGATTGTGAGGATCCAACGGTCGCTGCTTCCTTATCGGCTCCACACGAGGATAAGTCAGCACCGTTGGATGAACTCCGGGAGGGAGCATCCAACGGCACCTGCTACTCCTTCCTCGTCCGCAGCCAACAGCGATGTTCGAGCTCCGGTGAATGAGCCCAAGCTTTGCCGCCTCTTAGCGTGCTCGGAGAAGATCCACATCCTCTCCTGATCGGCTGGTTATCATCGCTGAGGCGTGGGGAAGACACTGGAGCTCCTGGAGAAGGTCGTCGGAGCTCAAAGACCGGAGACGAAGTTTACAAAATCGGCTCCGAGTAAGCTCCGGCCATTGAAGTGCATTCACCTGCATAGATTAGTCCTGATATCCGAAGCGTGCAGATTAGTAGTACAAGTGATGTGTGGTGGAATGTACGAGGGAACTCGGACAGTGATTAATGAAGGTGGATACATAGCATAGGAAGCGATTAAAATACGAGAATTGGGAAGAAAATACAGAGGGGGATTTAAGGGTGCTTACCTGAGATTAAGGTGGAGCGGGGCCTGGGCTTGAGGTTCCAAGGAACATCTGGTCATCGTTGAACTCCCCCGGCTACGGAGAGCAGCTTGGAGGGGTTCAACCACCGTAGACATGGCCTACCATGGCCAGGGGTCGTCACCGGAGGAGAGCACCATCTTCGCGCTCCTCGCTGCCTCCTCGCTGTTATTGGGGGGCGGAGGCTTGCTAGGTGACTCCTCGCAACGGTGGACAGTTGTGCAATGGGAGAAGATGGCGTATTTGAAGGAGAGGGTCGACAGTCTATGAAGTGGAGGTCATGAATTGAGTGAGTGATATAGAGCGAACAGAGGGACATCATGAGTGGCGTGATGGCTCGCGAGGATGAGGGAAGAAGGGAGAACGTCATGGGGGTGGTGGCGAGTGGAGATGGTGACCAAGATGACGGGGAGAATAAGAAGGGGGAAGGTGGTCAGCGAGGTGGAGAACGTGGGAGTGAGGGCTGATGGGAGGTCGACGAAGATACCCTGGCCGTTGGATCTTGAGATCCAACAGCCGAAAGAAGGGCGCTAGCGGGCAACCTGGATGAAATCTGGGGTGACACGATGGAAGGGCGAGTGGCACGCCATGTGTCGTGCTATTGGTGTGGCACTGGCAGGCGGCCCAGATTGCATCTGGACGATGATCGAAGGGTCAATATATGGGCACCAAAGACCGGTGGAGATGAAAGGGCCACGGTGAGATTAGATGGCGTACGAAACACCACGTGGAGGGCGGAGCGCAAGGTGGCTTCGGGCGACTGTGATGGATTTCAGTTATGATCGGATGGCTAGTACTGAAAACAGTATGAACGGTGGTGATTCAGGTTCCAAGATTTCCATCCGACGGTGGCTAGGCTTAGGCACATGGCGCGAGGAGATGCGGCCACGTGGCTCAACTGGAGAGAGCCACGTGGCCCAATCAAATTATTATTAGTTAGAAATTGACTTTTGAGCGGTCAAATGGCTGAATTTGGAAAGACTCAAAACATGAAAGTTGTAGATCTCAATGAGATATACAAGTTTCACGTTGACCAAAAATGGAGATTCGGTCATTTGAAGATACAAAATATTTTTGAGGGCATTTTTAAGGCTAAAAACACCACGATTTTAATTTTGATATTTTTGTGTTTTTAATTTATTCAAGGACTCTGATAATTACAAGACTTTATCTTGTTTTTATTTACGCACATTTAAGCAAGGGGGTTAAAATAGGTAAATTAAGATAATGAAACCGAGTTTGATCATAAGTGAGACTAACAATGATCCTACTTCATTTGATGAAGCAGTCACGGATCGTGACATGGATAGATGGATGCTAGCAATGAATTCAGAAATTGACTCCATGCATAAGAATGGTGTATGGACCCTAGAGGATCCACCTAAAGGGGTGAAACCCATTGGGTGTAAATGGATCTTCAAGAGAAAAAGGGGACCTGATGGGAAAGTAGAGACTTTCAAAGCACGACTCGTGGCCAAGGGCTACACACAGAGAGAAGGGATCGACTACGATGAGACATTCTCTCCTGTGGCTATGCTTAAGTCCATCAAGACACTACTAGCCATATTTGCATCTCTTGACTACGACATCTGGTAGATGGACGTCAAGACTGCTTTCATCAATGGCTACCTCGAGGAGGATATCTATATGGAGCAGCCCCAGGGCTTCATAGTTGAGGATGGAAAAGTATGCAAGCTGAAGAAATCCATCTATTGGCTCAAACAGGATTCTCGTAGAAGGAACATCTGATTTGACAAAACCATAAAGAGTTATGATTTTGTGCAAAATCCTTATGAACCTTGTGTGTACAAGAAGCTTAGTGGGAGAGCCATTATGTTCATCGTGCTTTACGTAGATGATATTCTTATCATTGGGAATTATACATGAATGATGACCAGTGTGAAGATTTAGCTATCCCATACCTTCGAGATGAAAGATCTTGGAGAAGCCTCTTACATATTAGGCCTGAAGTTGTTCAAAAACTAAGAAAAGAGGATATTGGGATTATCACAATAAGGATACATTAAGAAGATTCTTGAACGATTATGTATGGATAGTTCCAAGAAAGGATTCCTCCCCTTAAGACATGGTATCCATCTGTCTAAAGGGATGGCTCCTCAAAGTATTGAGGAAAAGAAGGCCATGGCTGGATGCCCTTATGCATCAGCTGTAGGAAGGTTAATGTATGCCATGATGTGCACTAGGCTAGACATCTGCAATGTAGTGGGAGTGGTAAGTCATTACCAATCCTGCTATGGAGAGCAACACAGGAATGCAGTAAATAACATATTCAAATATCTAAGACGGACGCAAGATAATATCTTGGTCTATAGAGATGTTGATCTCCATGTCTTGGGATATACAGATTCAGACTTCCAGTTGGATATTGATGATCGAAAGTCGACATCAGGGTTTGTTTTCCTGTTGAATGGTGGTGCTGCGAGCTGAAGAAGCAAGAAGCACGACACTACAACGGATTCAACAATAGATGCCGAATACATTGCCCATCAGATGTTGCAAAGGAGACGGTGTGGTTGCGCAAATTCATCTTGGAGCTTGGCGTAGTTTCCTTTGATACACCCATCCCGTTACTCTGCGATAACAAGGGAGCCATTGCCCAGGCAAAGGAACCTAGATGGCATCAAAAGATCAAGCACGTGGAAAGGAAATACCACATCATTCAGGAGATTCATAAGCGTGGTGATATCATCATCACCAAGGTGGCCTTTGCCGACAATGTTGTTGATCCTCTTACCAAACCTCTAACACAAAAGGTTTTCGACCAGCATGTAATGAGTATGGGTTTATGGATTCTACCTGAATGGTTATGAGGGCTAGTGGGAGATTGTTTGACATGCTAGCCCCGGGAAAACGATTCTTACGATAAATGTTATTGTAATATATTTATATTTATCGATAAAGGTTATTGATGTTTCACTCTCTTTCTGAAATTAAATGAATGAATGCACTATAAGGTCCCTTTGTATAATTAGGGTTATGTACCATGGCCTTCTTGATCATCATATAGCTATTGATTCATTAAATGAATCGCATAGGCTGGTGTTTGGATGAATATCTAAAGAGTTACATGGAGGACTCATCAAGCACCGTCAAATGATTATTAAGAAATGATCTCCAGCCTGAGTAGGAGATGGCAATCTTTTCTCACATTGGCTGATATATGACCGACCTTCTGATGCAGGTCCTCTTTATGGGAATAGTGATTCGGAGGTGTCAGATTAGTTAGGTCAATGGGTTGACTTAACTAGATCGAGATAACTGAAGTCCTATGTTGAATGTTGTCACAACACAGGCATACATCCTCTGACCGGCGACAGATGTGTTACTATATGTCTGAGTGTGTACATTTGGCAGACCAATAGGTTGATGAAAAACCAAGGTCTATACACTGGCTTGCTGGTATGCATGTAAGGGCATATGAGTAATACAATCTCTCAAAGGTATCATACAGGTTCACTTATGAACCAGAAGGCTTGAGCTCACTCATTAGGTATTGGGACCGATAAAATTTCCTGCATGGTCATCGTGCTTTGGAAGCATGACAAGTATTTGAAGGTATGATATATGCTTTGGGAAAGCATATGATCGATACCGATCCCCAATGACCAAGATTGAGAAATTTGGTGATCAAATATTGAAGAAGATAGTGTAAAATTGATCTTGATCTTCAGGTTGATCATAGGTCTTCCAGTATGCAGGATGTACAGGTATTGGTAATACTTGAGGGTGATGAGATCATAAACGATTGTATAACCATGACGCTTCCATTCCGAGGTATTGATGAAATAGGTAAGGATTTTAGTGACTCCTCTCAGTAGAGAAGCAATCTGATCTTGGTCCAAATGTTGGACATTGGTCTGAATAAGATTCAGATGCAATGAGAAGATTAGATTTGTGGTCTTGATTTAATCAAGCATCTGTGGGAGGTAGGTGAGATCTGGATTTGAGATGAGATCTCAACATCCAAGTCACTATACGTGGAACAATACAATCGCCCTGTCCTTATCTACAAGTCTCTGTAGAGAAAGCATATTATTCTTGAAGGGTTCAAGAATAATTCATTTGATGAATTATGAATCCAAGCAACAAGATGATGATAATGAGATTTAATTATCAAGAATAATAAGAATGGGATTTATATTATGAGAATGATTATCCAATATAATTAAATGGGATTTAAATATCAAGGAAATGCAAATTGTGGATAGTGCTATCCATGATATCTGAACATATATTATAAATGTTATTTATAATATATTAGAGAGAGAGAGAGCACCTTTGTTAATATCATTTCTTAATAGTTAATGTGAATTGGATTCACATTAAGCAATAAACTAGAAATGCAATTTACAATTTAGTTTGGGTTGTGAATATGATTCATATATTATCAATGGCATGATTGAAATATTCACTAAATAATTAGGAATTAATTTAGTGGATAATTTTGCAATAGATATACACTAATTAATTCAGAATTAATTTAGTGGATAAAGTTGCAAGATAAATAAGAGATAATGATATGAATTAAAAGGAGGAGATAATCCACCAAATCTCTTGGGTTACGCTCCATGTGATTTAGGTGGATAATTATCTTTTTAATTATCATATCATTATCTTGTGATTCTTGATTTATTTATTGAATTAAAATATGCTGATGATAATGGAACATACATTTAATTTAATACAAATTAATATGTTGTTGTTTTTGAACAACAATGATCATGGCCATTGATTTAATATACATATCAATCTAACCACTGATTTTGTATATGCCATGGATTGTGATCCATGGAATTCCAAACTAGTATATAAAGAGGGCAACCCTAGCCTCTTCAAGTCACAACAAGACACAAGAATACACACCTACTCTCTCTCTCTCATTCTCGTCCTCTCTCTTTCTCTCTATAAGGTGGCCGTCCACCTTATGCTCTGAGGGAACAAGCAATCGTCTCACACTGTTGTGTTGTTGCTTCGATTGCTCGTGGATCTCCCTCGACAGATTTCGTTGGACGAAATCAAGAGATTCAAGGCTTGGATCTTCATCGAGGATTGTGGGAGGAACGTGTCTCATCATCGCGCCCGCAAGTGCCATCTTTGTAGATCGGACTTGAGTCAGGAGGATCTCCTGCTTTAGAGATCTCGTGATCGCAACCACGATTCAAGAGGTATTTCTAATACTTTGTGGTTTGATGAAACGTTCCAAGAAATGTTCTTGTGATCATGTGATTTCATCACTTGATTTAAAATTTTAATTCCTCTGCATCTAGCGACTAGTGCGACTAGTCGCCCCGATCGTGGTACCAGAGACTTAGGTCGGAAAGGTTTTGAATATGATCTGTAAACCTTGGACAACTTGGGTTTGAAAGGGTTGAGATAATTTTTACTGCATTTCAATTTTCGCACCTCTGTTTTATTGAATTTTTCGACATTGCTTAAATTGTTTAAACATGAAATTTTCAAATATATTTTGTTCCCCATTAAATAAGGAAACCATAAGATCTGAGTTTATGTAATTTGGATTTCATTTTCTCAAGATATGGCCCTTTGAATAAACATGTATTCACTGTTGCGGGAACTGCGAATCTAAACATGATTAATGAGTTAATTACTATTTTGATGTGCCTTGAAATATGTGAAATATCACTTGGGTTCTGTTATAAATCAAATTAGCAATCTTAGGAAACTGATTTTGCGCAATTTGGATTTAAATTGATCAAGATATGTTGATTTTAGTGAGAAGGACTCATTGGTGAAAATTGACGAATTTGATCATGAACCACATGATAGTCATTCAAATAAGATGATGAAAATTAATTGTTAATTTTATGAAATAATTAGTGATAAATAATTGTGAAAAGAGATAATTGTTTCATTGAATGACATTTCCCTAACAAGATGATAAGATAGTTGATATTGATCATTAATTGGTTGATATGAAATAATTAACAAATATTGTTTTCATGCAAATCCTTAGTTTATCCTATAATAGTTGTAGGGCAACTTTTACATGCAAAACCCTCTTGCTTGAATAGGATTGGGGATTTGTTTAGCAAATCTCCTTATAATATTATCAAAATTGTCTGGTGAGTATTATATGGTATAATTTCGGATGAAAAATCGATGAGCATCTCAAAGTACATCATGATCTTTCTGGCATTATCCTTTCCTGAGGTGTATATGGTGACTAGTCGGGGAGCGTTGGGGTAGCGGGTTGCGTCGGATGTGGTCCGTCCCACTCTCGTCGGTACTGGCTATGACAACGGGTAGGGACTCAATAATGTCGGAGAAGTCAAAGTGTATTTTTCTAATTATTGAAATTTGAATAATACGTACTTTGAGATTATACCTACTATTCAAGTAATAATCATGTTTGTTGATTGATAATTGGACTGATAATAATTTAATGTGATTAAACTGATTATATCTAATTAAAACACACTATTATGAATAGATGTGTATTTCCCTTGGAAGAATTAATTATGTGAATGTGATTCACGATAATTAATTATTACAATTTGAATATGAGGTGGAGGATCACATAAGTGACATCCATGTTCTCCAGTCAAGGCAAAGGATTCCGTCGCCAGATGTTGTATATAGGAGACGCCTGTTCGAAGTGACAGATCCTGTATATGACTTATTTGGATCGGGTTCTTTGCTTCTCGAAAGATTAAGGCCGTATACGTAGTGACCCCAATATCGGGTCCTCATATTATTGGGGCGATATTGGATTGCGTATAGCAAATATTAAGCCTGTTGATAGTTGGTTCAATTGACAACAAGTAAACATCATCTTAGGCGTGGTGGGCCTGGGTGTTAAAGACCGAATTGGGAACTGCAAGTTGGATTTGCAAAGCAGAATGTGTTCCTGCTTATCTTTATTCGAGTCACAAGTTCTCATATTATTCAGATGTAATAAGGATAGAGAGGAGATCCCAGATCTTGCTTGAGATATAGTGGTAAGTATATCTCTTACTTTGAAAGACAATAAGGGAATAATCTTTCAAAGTTGACATAGCTAGATGAATTTTATTTAAAATGCCCTAATCAAATATTTTTTAAAAATGAATATGTAATTATTTATATGTTCTAATATAGTTCAATCTTACTTTCACAAAATTAAGTCCATGAAACCATTGAGTAGGCTCCTGGAGGTCAATCGATTGACCGGACCAAATTATTCGGATCGGTTCCGAAATTTAGATCTTGTCTTTTCTGGAGCGCATCTCGTATGTGCTATCCAAGGACAAGATAACAAACCCAAAGACACCGGAAGATAAATCATATAATGAGAAATATGATGAAGACCATAATCAGGCAAGATGTTATATCATTGGCTCATTATCCAGTGTGCTTCAGAAGCAACGTGGAAATGAGCCAATGCCAAGAGATTATGCTGAATCTGAACGAAATATTCGGTGACATAAACCACACACAGCGTTATAATGTGATGAAAGAGCTTATTCACTGCAAGATGCAGGAAGGGACCTCTGTCAGAGAACACGTACTCAAATTGTTTGGGTACCTCTCTGAATTGGAAACCTTGAGAGCCTTCACGGATGCTGACATGCAAGCTGATTTCATTCTCCTGTCGCTCCCTAAGTCTTTTAACAACTTTGTCATGTCATATCACACGAGCAAAGTTGATTTCACTAACAATGGGTTGTTAGCTTCATTAAAGTCCACAGAAGACGTGATGAGGAAGGACGACCCCTTTGCTAGTGCAATGGTTGCACAAGTGAAGGGAAAGTGCGGTCGGAAGCAAGGCTCTCAGAAGGGCCCGAACCAGAAGAGGAAAAAGAAGAATCAAGAAGTTGGTTCATCTTCCAGTGCTTCCACACTGATGACATCGAGGAAGACCGATGTCTGCCACCACTGCAAGAAGCCGGGGCACTGGCGGCGTAACTGCCCAGAATACCTGAAGTTTGCTGACAAAGGTAAAGCCTCAACAGGTATGAAATCTACTTTCATCATTGAAACTAGCTTTCTCGTTGGACGAGAAGGATCTTGGGTTGTAGATTCTGGTGATTCTGTTCATGTATGCAATTCGTTGCATTTGTTTCAGGAAACTAGGAATCTAGAGCAAGGGGAGATAGTCATCCAGATGGGATCTGATGCATGTGTTGCAGCAGTCACCATCGGGACCTATCGGCTATCAATATCTAGTGGGTGAGTCCTAGTACATAAAGAGTGTCTTTATGTACCTGAAGTCAGGAGGAATTTGATATCTGTATCTAAGCTTGTTAGACATGGATATTCCTTCATGTTCTGTAATAAGTTAGTCATTAATCAATACAATAAATTTATTGCGGATGGTGTTCTGACTTCTGGTGGACTCTATGAATTGTGCATTGATGAATGTGTCATGAATGTCACTACCACTGATAACAAATACCCTAAAAGATCGAGGGAGAATGGAAATCATTCGAATATGATTTGGCATCAAAGGCTTGGTCATTTATCTGTTGATAGGATCAATTGATTGATAAAGGATGGACCTTTAGATTTTCTATAGGTTCAATCTTTACCTACCTGTTAACATTGCATTTGAAGTAAAAATACCAGGATGCCTTTCCGTAACAAGGTTACGAGTTGCGAAGGTATTCTTGACCTAATACATACTGATGTATGTGGTCCCTTCAGTACTGCGACTAAAAATGGATATCGATATTATTTGACGTTTATCGATGACCACTGGTGATATGGGTTTATCTTCCTACTACATCATAAATCTGAAACCTTTGAAAAGTTCAAAGATTTTAAGGTTTTGGTTGAGAACCAAACCGATAGTTTGATTAAATGGATTCGATCTGACTGAGGTGGTGAGTACCTCTGAGATGAATTCAAGGAATATCTTAAAGAGAATGGAATTGTCTCCAATCTCACTCCCTCTGGAACTCCCCAACATAATGGTGTTGCTGAAAGACGCAACAGGACCATCATGGACATGGTCCGTTCAATGATGAGCAAAGCACATATACCTCTTAGTTTCTGTGGATATGCGGTAGAGACTGCAATATATATCCTGAACAAGATTCCTAAAAAGTCTGTACCCAAGACTACTCACGAGCTCTGGTATGGTACCAAGCCTAGTGTTAACCACTTGAGAGTTTTCGGTTGCTTTGTCCATGCGAAGAACGTGGATGCAAGTAAGCTGGAATCTCGCACTTGTGAGTACTACTTCATTGGGTATGTTAAAGATGGTATTGGATATCAACTTTATGACCCTGAGACCCAAAAGGTCTTTGTCTCTAGAGATATAAATTTCTGGAGGATGATTTTCCTAAAAGGTCAAGATGGAAATGAAGTAGAGGAACTCATTGAATCCCCTAAGGATTCTGAGATTCCTGAACCAGAAACTAAAGAGCTAAATAAAGATGAAACACCCATGCCTCTTCGAAGGAGTTCGAGGGTGGTTGCAACACCAGAAAGGTAAGGATTCCACGTGTCAAGTGAGACTGACAATTATCCTACTTCATTTGATGAAGCACTCGCGGATCATGACATGGATAGGTGGATGCTAGCAATGAAGTCAGAAATTGACTCCGTGCATAAGAATGGTGTTTGGACCCTAGAGGATCCACCTAAAGTGGTGAAATCCATTGGGTGTAAATGGATCTTCAAGAGAAAAAGGAGACCTGATGGGAAAGCCGAGACTTTTAAAGCACGGCTCATGGCCAAGGGCTACACATAAAGACAAGGCATCGACTACGATGAGATGTTCTCTCCTGTGTTTGTGCTTATGTCCATCAGGACACTACTAACTAAGTTGCATCTCTTGACTATGACATATGACAGATGGATGTCAAGACAACTTTCCTCAATGGATACCTCGAGGAGGATATCTATATGGAGCGACCCCAGGTCTTCATAGTTTAGGATGGAAAAGTATGCAAGCTGAAGAAATACATCTATGGGCTCAAACAAGCTTATCGTAGTCGGAACATTATATTTGACAAAACAATAAAGAGTTATGATTTTGTGCATAATCCTGATGAACCTTGTGTGTACTAGAAGCTTCGTGGGAGCGTCATTGTGTTCATCGTGCTTTACGTAGATGGTATCCTTATCATTGGGAATGATACAAGAATGATGACCAGTGTGAAGATTTGGCTATCCCATACATTCTAGATGAAAGATATTGGAGAAGCGTCTTACATCTTAGGCCTGAAGTTGTTCAGAAACCGAGAAAAGAGGATATTGGGATTATCACATCATGGATACATTAAGAAGATTCTTGAATGATTCCGTTTGGATGGTTCCAAGAAAGGATTCCTCCCCTTAAGACATGGTATCCATCTGTCTAAGGGGATAGCTCCTCAAAGTGTCGAGGAAAAGAAGGCCACGGCTCGATGTCCCTATGCATCAGCTGTAGGATGCTTAATGTATGCCATGATGTGCACTAGCCAGACATCTACGATGCAGTGGAGTGATAAGTCGTTACCAATCCTGCTATGGAGAGCAACACTCGAGTGCAGTATAGAACGTATTCATATATCTAAGACGAAGACAAGATTACATCTTGGTCTATGGAGACTGTGATCTCCAAGTCTTGGCATATACAGATTCAGACTTCTAGTCGGATATTGCTGATCGAAAGTCGACATCAGGGTTTGTTTTCCTGTTGAATGGTGGTGCAGTAAGATGGAGAAGGAAGAAGGACACTACGACAGATTCAACAATAGAAGCCAAATACATTGCCGCATCGGATGCTGCAAAGGAGGTGGTGTGGTTGCGCAAGTTCATCCTGGAGCTTGGCGTAGTTTCCTCTGATACTCCCATCCCATTACTCTACGATAACACGGGAGCCATTACCCAGGCAAAGGAACCCAGATGGCATCAAAAGAGCAAGCATGTGGAAAGGAAATACCACATCATTCAGGAGATTTAAAAGCGTGGTGATATCATCATCACCAAGGTGGCCTCTATCGACAACGTTGCTGATCCTCTTACCAAACGTCAGATACAGAAGGTTTTCGACCAACATGTATTGAGTATGGGTTTACGGATTGTACCTTAGTGGTTTTGAGGGCTAGTGGGAGATTATTGGACATGTGAGCCCCAGGCGAACCATTCTTACAATAAATGTTATTGTAATATATATATATATATATATCAATAAAGGTTATTGATGTTTCACTCCCATTCTGAAATTAAATGAATGAATGCACTAAAAGGTCACTCTATACAATTGGGGTTATGTACCATGGCCGTCTTGATGATCATATAGTTTTTGGTACATTAAATGAATCATAGAGGCTGGTGTTTGGATGAATATCTAAAGAGTTAGATAGAGGACTCATCAAGCACCGTCAAATGATTATTAAGAGATGATCTCCAACTTGAGTAGGAGATGACAATCCTTTCTCACATAGGCTGATATCCGACCGACCTCTTGATGCAGGTCCTCTGCATGGGAATAGTTATTCAGAGGTGTCAGATTAGTTAGGTTAATGGGTTTACTTAACAAGATCGAGATAACCTAAGTCCTACGTTGAATGCTGTTACAGCATAGGCACACATCCTCCGACCGGAGACAGATAAGTTACTATATGTCTGAGTGTGTACATTTGGTAGACCAATAGGTTGATGACCTAACCAAGGTCTATACACCGGCGCGCTAATACGCATGTAATGGCATATGAGTAATACGATCTCTCAAAGGGATCATACATGTTCACTTATGAAACGGAAGACATGAGCTCACTCATGAGGTATTGGGACCGATCAAATTCTATTCATGGTCGTCGTGCTTTGGAAGCATAACAAGAATTTGAAGGTATGATATATTCTTTCAGATAGCATATGATCGATACCAATCCCCAATGACCAAGATTGAGAGACATGGTGATCAAATCCTGAAGAAGACAGTGTAAAATTGATCTTGATCTTCAAGTTGATCGTAGGTCTTCCAATATGCAAGATGTATAGGTATTGGGAATACCTGAGGTGATGTGATCATGAACGATTGTATAACCATGACGCTTCCATCCCGAGGGAGTGATGAAATAGGACAGGATTTTAGTGACTCCTCTCAGCAGAGAACCAATCTGATCTTGGTCCAAATGTTGGACATTGGTCTCAATAAGATTCAGATGCAATGAGAAGATTAGATTTATGTTCTTGATTTAATAAAGCATCTGTGGGAGGTACGTAAGATCTCAATTTGAGATGAGATCTCAACATCCAAGTAACTATACGTGGAACAATACAATCACCATGTCCTTATCTACTTGTCTCTGCAGAGAAAGCATATTATTCTTGAATGGGTTCAAGAATAATTCATTTGATGAATTATGAATCCAAGCAACAAGATGATGATAATGAGATTTAATTATCAATAATAATAAGAATGGCATTCATATTATGAGAATGATTATCCAAGATAATTAAATGGGATTTAATTATCAAGGAAATGCAAATTGTGGATAGTGCTATCCATAATATCTGAGCATATATTATAAATGTGATTTATAATATATTAGAGAGAGAGCACCTTTGTTAATATCATTTCTTAATTGTTAATGTGAATTGGATTTACATTAAGCAATAAATTAGAAATGCAATTTACAATTTAGTTTGGGTTGTGAATATGATTCACATATTTTCAATGGCATGATTGAAATATTCACTAATTAATTAGGAATTAATTTACTCGATAATTTTGCAATAGATATACACTAATTAATTCAGAATTAATTTAGTGGATAAAGTTGCAAGATAAACAAGAGATAATGATATGAATTAAAAGGAGGAGATAATCCACCAAATCTCATGGGTTACGCCCCATGTGATTTTGGTGGATAATTATCTTTTTAATTATCATATCATTATCTTGTGATTCTTGATTTATTTATTGAATTAAATTATGTTGATGATAATGGAACATATATTTAATTTAATATAAATTAATATGTTGTTGTTTTTAAATAACAATGATCATGGACATTGATTTAATATACATATCCATCTAACCATTGATTTTGTATATGCCATGGATTGTGATCCATGGACTTCCAAACTAGTATATAAAGAGGGAAACCCTAGCCTCTTCATGTCACAACAAGACACAATAGTACATGCCTAATCTCTCTCTCTCTCTCATTCTCGTCCTCTCTCTTTCCATCTCTAAGGTGGTCGTCCACCTTATGCTCTGAGGGAACAAGCAATCGTCTCCACGCCATTATGTTGTTGTTTCGATTGCTTGTGGATCTCCATCGACGGATTTCGTTGGACAAAATCAGGAGATTCAGGGCTTGGATCTTCATTGAGGATCGTGGGAGGAACGCGTCTCATCATCGCGCCTGCAAGTGCCATCTTCGTAGATCGGACTTGAGTCAGGAGGATCTCTTGGTTTAGAGATCTCATGATCGCAACCACGCTTCAAGAGGTATTTCTAATACATTGTGGTTTGATGAAGCGATCCAATAAATGTTCTTGTGATCATGTAGTTTCATCACATGATTAAAAATTTTAATTTCCTCTGCATCTAGCGACTAGTGCGACTAGTCGCCCTGATCGCATCAGATGCGAGCAACACGCTTCTGTGATGCGCTTAAGGATTCTTCATATCCTTCCGTAAGGACATTGCGATTGTTCGTTCCATTTATTGACTTGTATATTGAAATCACATCTCGAATCCATATCTCATGGACCTCTCAAAGATTCTTGATTTAATCAAGGTCGTAAATCTAGTCTTCTCATTGCATCTGAACCTCATTCAGATAAATATCCAATACTCAGAACATGATCAGATTAATTCTTTACTAAGAAGAGTCACTAAAATATAGACCGGTTTCATATCTCTCTCATCATGGTTATACAATCGTTTATGATTACATCATCTTAAGGTATTCTTAATACTTGTAAATCATGCATACTAGAAGACTTATGATAAAACTAAAGATGTAGATCAATTTTACACTGTCATATTAGGGTTTCATCATCAAGTTTCTCATCCGTGGTCATTGGGAGTTGGTATCGATCATATACTTTCCAAAAGCATGTATCACACCCCACAAATTCTTGTAATGCTTCCAAAGAATAATGACCATGCATGGAATTTGATCAGTCCCAATACCTCATGAGTAAGCTCATGTCTTCCGGCTCACAAGTGAACCTATATGATCCCTTTGTGAGATTGTAATATACTCATACGCCATCATATGCACACCAGATCACCCGTGTATAGACCTTAGTTACGTCATCAACCTATTGGTCTACCAAATGTACATACTTAGACATATAGTAACACATAGGTCTCTGGTCAGAGTATGTGTGCCTATGTCATGACAGTGTACAACATAGGACTTTGGTTTTCTCGATATCTTTAAGTCAACTCTTTGACCTAACTAATTAGACACCTGTGAATCTCTTTTTCTATGTAGAGGACATGCATCAAAAAGTCGGTCAGATATCAACTTAATGAGAAATGATTGCCATCTCCGACTCAGGCTGTTGATAATCTCTTGATAATCATATGACGGTGCTTGGTGATTCCTCAATCTAACTCTTTAGATATTTATCCAAGCACCAGCCTCTATAATGTAACAATTAAACAAACAGTTATATGATCATTAAGATGACCATGGTACATAACCCTAATTGTACTAAGGGACCTATTATGTAAATTAATTCTTCTTCATTTGAGTTCAGGGAATGATATTTGCAATATTATTTATTATATAATGGCTTATCATGGGCTCGTATGTCCAACAATTTCACACTAGCCCTAAGAGCCATTAATGGGCTAATCTTTAAACTCACATTCTTGTGACAATCATAGGTAATTAGAAAAATAGCTAGATAAGATAATCAGTGACTCTCTTCCTGAGAGACTACGTCAAGTCCTTTTATGACACTCGCATATCTCCTAGTAACAATGCTCGCATCCAATGAGAATGTTTCATCTTATGTAACCTATACTCAATATCGAGTCAACTATGGTATCCTTGACACTACAACTCTATAATAGTTATAGCCAATATGTTATTTCTATTATCTTTCCTAGAATGCCCTTATTCCCAGAGATCTCTATCTCCTAAGATATCTGTAGTTAAGACCTTTTTTATTACCATTTATAAAGTCTTAAGTTCTTGAAGATAATATTTTGAGATCACTACTTTAAGTATTGTATTCTTTAATGATATTGTTATTAATGCAATCAAGTATTTTATCTCCATAGTAGGATTAGTGACAACTTACTACTCCTATTGCATGCCAAACATCTAACTTTTGTACCCATCTAGTATACAATGAGCTTCCCAAAGCTGATATAATTTGGCATGTAGCTTTGATATTCACATCCTCAACTCTTTGAGGTTCTATCCCTTTAGATGGGTCAATACCATATCTTAAGAAAAAAGAAGCCTCTAATTTAATTTTCCAGAAATTTAAAATGTTCAAGATGTACCACTAATATGACTATCCCGATATCCTCTTCTATTTGCTTATAAACATCATCAAAACTAAGATCTAAAAGGTATCCTTGACATCATATCTCAAGGTATGGAATAGCCATATTACAAAACATTTATTACTATCTTTATATCATTCCAAATGATTAGTATATCATCTACATTTATCATGATGAATACAATGACACTCCCACTAAGCTTCACATGGTTCATCAAGATTCTATCTGAAATCATAACATTTATAATTTTGTAAAATCTGATGTTCCAACTACAAGAATCTTATTAGATTCCATAGATGGAGTTATTTAGCATGCACATCTTACTATCATGAACTATGAAGCCTTAGGGCTTCTTCATATGAATAACCATAAAGAGGTATTCATAGAGAAATGCAGTATTGACTTCCATCTTGAAGATTTCAAAGTCAAGTTGTGTAGCTATGGTTAGCAATAATCTGATGAGTATAAACATGGTCACTAGAAAGTAAGTCTCATCATTGTAAGTGATGTCTTCTTTCTAATGTGTTGCTCATGGCTACAAGTCATGCTTTGAAGGTCTCTACCTTCCCATCATGTTTTATATTTCTCTTGAAGATCCATTTACACTTTAATGGGTCTTACCCTTATAGGTGGATCCTCGTGGGTTTATATACAACACTTGTACATGACGCCTGCTTTAGAGTTTATTGCTAACGTCCATCTTTCCATGTTATGATCCCAGAAGCTTCATTAAATGAAGCCAGATCATTTTCAGATTTAACTGACACATGGAATCCATACTCAAACTAATTTTGAAGAGGTATGAGTATTTCATCTTTAATTGTCCCTTTAGTTTCTGAATTTAGGGGCCTCAGTATCTTCTCAATGTTCAAGAGGTCCTTAACTTCATTTTCATTTTGATTATCAAGAGAATCATCCTCTAAGAATCATATCCTTAGAGATGAGATCTTTAAGAATACCAAGGTCATAAAGTAGGTATCCAATACCATCCTTTATTTTCCTATGAAGTAGCACTCTTCGGTGCTAGATTCCAGCCTACTTGCATTCATAACAAAGTTATGAACCAAGAAACCCTAAATCCTCAAGTGCCCAACACTATGCTAGGTTCCAAATCATAACTTATGAGGGCTTTTGCGTTTATATCCACATGGAATCTTATTAAGGATATATTGTAGTCTCTACTATGGATATACCTAGAAATGAAGAGGTAATTATGCTAATATTTATCATTGATCATATCATGTCACACATGATCCAATTATATCTCCTTATAACTCCATTAAATTTAGGTGCATTAGGAGGATTGAGATAGGAATGATATTCCTTTACCCGTAAGGTATTCTTTGAATTCATCTAATGGGTACTTGCTACCTAGGTTAGATCAAATTCATTCCATCTTCCTTTAAACTTTGGATCTAAACCAAAATTGTGAAATCTTTGACCATTTCAAAGCTTTCTAAGGTGAATGGAACGAATCTCATATCACAAATAATCATCAATAGATATCACATATTATTAATGTTTATTATGACATAAATGATTTACATACATAAATATGTATAAGATCTTGAATACCTTATCATCTAACACCATTCCCGGAAAAGGGTGAATTTGACATCTTCTACTTTGAATGCAATATTCAAAAGTATGTAAGATTTGAATTTCATACATTCAAAATGTTCATCTCTTACTAATATATTGATCTCATCAATAGACATATGTCCATGGCTTGATGCCAGATCATTGTTAAATGATCTTCATCTTCATATTGATCTTTTAAGATTTAATTTTCAGTATTAGAAATGTTAATGAACTATTCATTAATTTTCTAATTTAGTACAATCCTCCAGATATTAGACTACTATTTGAAATATATCCTCATAAATCTTTATGATATATCTATTCTAGAATTCATGTTTACTCCCAACATTTAGAAATAAAAAATGAGTGTATTCTAGTATATTGGTAACAGGGACATTCTCTAAGACCAGGGCTCTCCCAGTGAAACTATGAAGTCTATTTATCCAATAGAGATTTTTGCAACAATAGCATCAATATCCATGTAGATGACTATTAACCATTAAGATCGAATTTTCTGGTCTTCCAAAACATATGCAACTAATCGTAGATATCATTAGAAGAATGATAATTATCAGACTTTGATCTTATCTATTAAGTCAATTTCAATGATGTTATATAGATGTAGATTATTTCGATGCACTATCAGAGTCCTTCTCTAAGGATTCCAGATAGACTTGATAGTCATTATATCAACGCATCAAGTTGTTGCAGTATCGACATTCATCCAACTATTTGAATGTCATAGGGAAGTTACGAAAGTACATTCAATACATTCATAGGGATTATACATTCTTCATTTAGTTCATATAATATAAATATTATAAAGCTTCATGAATGACTTGAGTATAGATAGTAGAATTATGACACTGATCATATCTACATACATCTTAACTCTTAAAGACTTAGGTTCAGGTAGGTACTCAAATATTTTGAATACATCATCTCTTATAGAGCCACCATGCTGCATGATGCAGTGAACTATGTCATTCATGATTAAATATCGAGAGCACATGTCTATGCTAGAACATCTTCATTTTTTATAAGGATTGTGTAACAATTACAATCATAATCGACATGTCACTTCCAAAGTACATTCAATGACAAATCAAGACTATAGAGACAAGCAAACCCTAGGGTTGTAGCCCTATTTCTTTTTAATTGACATTCCTCGTTATTACGAGAAAATTTGCACAATGCAACCACATACAATTTGTGTACAACTTCAAGTACAATATTTTGATCATGGATCCAATCCATGATATTTTACTGGTTATTATTGAGTATAATACTGAGTGGGTTTAATGAGGATTATCTGAGATAAGAAATTTGCATATATAAATATATATTACTTTGATTTAGGAATTATTTTATATCAAAGTTGTCATGTCTTGTCAACAATGAAAGTTCATCCCCTCAATCACTTTCAATGTAAGATATATATACTACTATTAAATCTCAAGAAAGATCTGGGATCTCCTTTCTCATATTTATTACATCCCAATAATATAAGAACCTGTAACTTGGATAAAAAGAAGTGGGAACACATTCTGCCTTACAATTCCAACTTGCATTCCCAATTATGTCTTTAACACCCGAGCCCACCATCACTAAAGTGATGTTGACCTGTTTTTTAATTGAATCAACCGTAAACAAGAATAGAACTCTCTATGCACAATACAATATTGCCCCAATAATATGAGGACCCGATATTGCAGTCACTATGCATACGACCATACTTTTTGGAGAAGCAAAGAATCCGATGTAGATGTGCTTATATGTAGGAGCTGTCACTTCAGACATGCATCTCTCTCATACAATCCCCGACGACGGAACCATTTGCCTTGACAGGAGACCATGGATGTCACTTATGTAATCCTTCATATAATGTTTAAATTCTAATTAGTTATTATGAATCATATTCAAATAATTAACTCTTCCAAGGGAAATAACAACTCTATTCATAATAGAGCGTTTTTATTTTAATTAGATCTAACTCATTTAATCGTATTAGATCAACAATCAATCCAATTCAATTAACCAACAAACTTGATTGTTACTTGAAAGGATGGTATTATCTCAAAAATATGTATCATTCGAATTTTAATAATTAGAAAAATACATCATGATCTCAAACATTATCCCTTCCCTACCCGTTGTCATGACTAGTACCAACGAGAGTGGGACAGACCGCTCACGGAGCAATCTGCTACCCCAACGCTCCCGGACTAGATACCATATCCGCCTCAGGTTAGTATAATGCCAATCGATCACTTTGTACTTGAGATGATAATCGATTTTTCGACCGAGTTATACCATATAACAATAATAATAACTATTTTGATTTATATTGTAAGGAAATTTGCTAAACAAATTCCCAATTATATTCAAGCAAGCTTGTTTGTTTAAAGGAAGATTAAGTAATCAATTTGTGATCTAAATCATATCTAATAAATTATTGATTAAGGTAATGTTATTTAAGGAAATAATTATCATCAAATATTTAACAAATTTATGTTTATAACTATTATACGAAATTAACCATTAATTTCACTAATTTACTAAATGACAATAAAAAGGGTCTTTATTAGGAACGTAATTTCCATTGGTCACGCTCACTCACTAAAATTAACAAATCTCAATCAATTTAAATCCAAATCATACAAGATAAGTTTTCCAAGTTTGCTAACTTGATTTATAATAGATCTCAAGTGACTAGCATGTGTTTCCAGGCATCTCTAAATAGTAAATAACTCTTTAATTACGACAAGATTCGCTATCCCCAAAATAGTGGATATATGTTCATCAAAATGATCATAACTTGAGCAATTAGATTCCAAATCACACAAAATCAAAGTCCACATTTTCATTATTTAATGGGAAATATTACACAAGTGATAATTTCATGTTTAATCATTTTAAATAGAGCTGAAGAAACTCACAAAACATGTTTGCGTGAATGAAGTGCGGTAAATTTTTCATAGGTCCTAATGAGCATGAGTCTTCCTAAGTTTATGGATCATATCCAAAATGTCCAACCTAAGGCTCTGATACTACTTTAAGGATATGGAAGAATCTTTAAGTGCATCACAGAAGTGTAATGATTGCATCATATACGATTGAGAGCAACTAGTCGCACTAGTTGCTTGGTGTAGCAGAATTTAAAAAATTTCAATCGATGAAACCACATGATCCAAGAATACTTCTTGGATCATTTCCTCTAATAACATAATAGATAAAGGAATACCTCTTGTAGCATGGTTGTGATAGAGCCTCTAATAGAAGAGGCCTCCTGTCTCAAGTCCCATCCGTCGAAGGAGAAGCTTTGCGAGCGCGGAGATGAGTCAAGTGCTTCTTGCAATCTAAGTCGATGATCCAGGAAATGGATCTCCTGATCTAATCTCACGAGATCGATTACCTTCTTCAAGATCAAGACACACCAAAGAAGATAGGGACCCAAGAGTCATCCAAGCGGTAGCACAACGATGATGCGACGACGGAGGCCACTTTCTCTCTAAGAGAGGAGTGGACGACCACTCAAGGAGAAGGATAAGGCTTGATGTGAGAACAAGAGAATCATTTTTGATGTCATCTGAAGAGCAAGGGGTGTCTCTTGTTATATAGGGTTTTGGCAGTCCATGGATCTCAATCCATGGACAACACAAAATCAATGGATGAGGTTGATTTGTGTTGATTTCAATGGCCATGATTTTGTTGTATAAACACAACAACTAATTTAATTAAATTTAATATATAGATAAATCAATATAATTAATTTTGAATTAAATCATTTAATCTTGGAGATAATGGAGAAAGAGATTGCCTTTTTCCCTAAAAAGGGGGGGGGGACACCACCAAGTCCCTTTAGGACAATGTGGTCATCCATCCTATTGACTTGGAATGAGTCACTCTGATTCCAACTCATGAGATTACATTATCTCAAGAGATTTTCAAGATTATCTCACAAAAGTATTTCATAATTACCTTGTGAAGATTGCAATCATGCCTTTGGAATTATGTGAATCACATTCACAACCCAAAACAAAATGTAATTATATTTTAAATTAATGAAATAATGTGAATCTAATTCACACCAATAATTAATCAACAAATATAAATCACAATTAGTCTCTCTCTAATATATTATGAATTATATTTATAAAATATATATGAATAATTGGATAGTTCTATTCATATAATTTATACCCGTAATAATTAAATCACATTTAATTACATTGGATCATCATCCTCATGCATTCAAATAATATCAATCAAATTTACATCATTCATGATAATTAAATCACATTTAACTATCCATTTCTCAATGCTTAGATATAATTAAATAATGAAATTATTCTTGAACTCTTTCAAGAATAATGTGCTTTCTTCGCACATCCTTGGATATAAGGACAGAGCGATTGTACCTTCCATGTATAATGACTTGGATATTGAGATCACATCTCATATCCAAATCTCGTGGACCTCTCATAGATGCTTTATTTAATCAAGGTTGTAAATCTAATCTTCTCATTACATCTGAACCTCATTCAGATCAATGTCCACCATTTAGAGCAAGATCAGATTACTTCTTTACTGAGAGGAGTCACTAAAATACAGAACTGTTTCATCACTCCCTCGGAATAGAAGCATCATAGGTATACAATAATTTATGATCACATCACCATCAGGTATTTCTAATACATGTACATCCTGCATACTTGAATACCTATGATAAACCCAAATATATAGACAAACATCTTAGGTTTTCATCATCAAGTTTCTCATTCTTGGCCTTTTGAAGTTGGTATTGATCATATACTTTCCAAAAGCATATATCATACCTACAAATTCTTGTCATACTTCCAAAGCACGATGACCATGCATGGAATTTGATTGTTCCCAATGCCTCATGAGTGAGCTCATGTTTTCCGGCTCATAAGGGAACCTGTATGATCCCTTTGAGATATCGTATTACTTATATGCCCTCATATGCACACCATCTCACTGGTATAGACATTGGCTAGGTCATCAACCTATTAGTCTACCAAATGTATATACTTTGGCATATAATAACACATGTGTCTTCTTTAAGAGCATGTGTGCCTATATCGTGATAGTATATGACATAGGACTTTGGATTTCTAGATCTATTTAAGTCAACTCTTCGACCTAACTAATCTAACACCTCCGAATCTCTACTCCCATTAAGAGGACATGCATCAAGAAGTCAGCCAGTTATCAGTCTAATGAGAAAGGATTGCCATCTCCTACTCCGGAGGGAGATCATCTCTTAATAATCATTTGACGGTGCTTGATGAGTCGTCAATCTAACTCTTTAGATATTCATCCAAGCACCATCCTCCATGATTCAACAACTGAATCAACCACTTTATGATCATTAAGATGACCATGGTAAATAACCCTGATTATACAAAGGGACATACTTTGCAAATTAATTATTCTTCATTTCAAATCAAGGAAAGATATTTGCAATGACATTTATTGCATAATGTCTTGTTGTGGGCTCGCATCTACAATAGTGGTCATGACAGATCTCGAGATGTTGTTGGTACTGGGAGTAACAAATCCCTTTGACTTCCATCAACAGCTCCTACTTCTCATGGAGTGGTGGGGGAAGGGATGCCAAAGGTTGATCCAAATGATATACCACCATCTGAGGGTCTAAAGGGGGTGGTGTTAGATGGTACTGCAAGAGAGATGGAATGGGCTCCCCCTAAATGTGATGGACTTTCCGATAGGAGGCAGAGGGTTGTGATGAACTGCTCCCTATATTAAACCATGACCTAGAATGTGGCTGAGAAGTTGTTCGTGCCTCTTAGAGACACATGATCTGATTCTTTAGGTCACTCAGTGTTTGATGAATCCATGATTCATTAACTTTTCTGTCACATTTTTTCTTAAAACCCATATCAAATACATGTAAATATTCATCATTTTCCACATTTTATAAAAATCTCATTCGTAAATAAAAATACATTTTCATGCATCAAAAACATGTAAAATAAGTAGAGAAAATAAAAGAAGGACGATTATATGTATATATGTACAATATGACTCATATAATATAAATATAGCTGAAAGATATATTTATATACCCTAATCCACGAGACCAAGTAATCATGGATTGGTGGCAAAACAACAAGTAGGGGGAGATAAGGGAAGAAAACCATAAAAAATAATTAAATAACACTCCACACATTATCCATTATTTATCAAATAAATACCAAATCCTCATTTATTTTTAATTAATTCATATGAACATATTTTTGACCAGATACTTTTCCTAATTATTTCTAAAAATGAATATAAAAATATAAAACTAAGTTAAAAATATTATCATGTATATATGCCAAGAAATCCTACTATTAAATTGCCAAAATCTCAACTTCCTTACATCATAGCTTCCTCATACGAATTCGATTTTCATCTACTCACCTTTAAAGTTCATAAAAAAATATTATCTAATTAATAGAGGTGGTTTCTTTAAAATCGGAGTCCGTTTGAAAAAAGTCAGTTTTGGAACCTAAAGACAAAAGGTTTTCTGAGCTATTTATTTTATATAGAATATAATATTTATAGTTTTATTAATTTTATAATTTTTCAATATTTGTTTATATTATATTTTCACCATGATTTATTTCAGAAATTTTGGAGCTTATTTATTATTTTAATAAAATCCCAACACCTAATTTATAGATAAAATTGTACTAGCTAACCTATACCTGTATTTATTAATATATCTAAATTGTTTTATTTAAATCCATAAAGATTCACGAAGACTTTATTTATTATTCTAATAATTAAGAAAACATAAAATTAACAAATATTTAATTATTTATTGAACTAAAAAATTCAATACATATTTTTTAATTATTATTTATACTTATTTACTAATATAATATTTATATTTCGAATAATATTTATTATTTACGAAAATTAATTAAATTTAATTATTTACTTTTTTCTTTTTTGTACTTATTTAAAATAATGTTATTTACTATTTATTATATAATTTATATGGAATTTAACACTCTAGCCAACCAGGTGCTGACATGTGTCAGCGCCTGGGGCTTCTTCTCCCAGAAGCCAGTGAAGCTTTTGCTCGAACCGATCGTTTTCATTGATTTTTCCCGCGCATGTCACAACTGATTCAATCTATTCGAGCCCTCCATCCTACTCTCCTAACAACCCTTATACACGCCCACCACTGGATCTACCTTGAAGCTCAATCAATTCGTCCATAGAAAGGCATGAAGTTGGCGCCATTAAAACTAACTCTCCCCTAACCGATTCTTCTCCATAACCATCAGTCGATCCTCCTCCTTCCAAGCTTCATTCCAGCTGCCTCCGATGGTGACAGCACCAGGGCACCACCTCGCTTGGAAAATGAACATCGGAGGAGACGTTCCAAGGTGCTCGTCCATCTTGCATCGCTGCTTCGAGATGCGTAGAGCTCCGGGAAGCAGCCCCGTCGAGCTATCACCGTCAGAGGTCCTACACCCTGCAAGCACAGGTAAATCATCCATTTTCTTTCTTTTATTTCTCTATTAGCGTGCATATATTAGGTTAGCAAATTACGAGATTAGATTCCTTGATCATCCTTCTTAGACACACCCTCAAATCATTCTTCAAATCCGGTTCGACTTCACCTAAATCCATCGCACATTTCCTTCATTTATCCATAACTCTGGAAACACATTTTTGAACTTGCAAAACCTAACTTTCTTTCTTCACAAATCAAGCAAAATAAATATTAATTGCAGGTATCCTCATCGTCTGGAGTATAAAACAATCAATCAGAAGCTTTAAAGATCCGAGAGTAACAAAGTAAAGATCATCTTCAACATCCTTCAGGACTGCCTGACGTGTCATCTTCCTCAACGATCAATCACCACCATTCATCACCTTCAGAGGAGATCACCAGCAGGCAAGCTCGAGGGGTGGAGGAGCTACCCCTCTGGCCCTGCAGGAGGCCCAAGTCAGCCATCAGTTGCCGGAGAAAAGTCGAAGAAGAGTGCACCCTTGCCGTCCGAGCGGAGGACTTGAAGAACACCAAGAACACTAGAGTGTACAGGCTTCTGACACATGGCGCACATGAACGGTCCAGTTTAAGCTCCGCCTTATAATCTCAGCCATCGGATGCGAAAGGGTGTAGATTTTGTAATATAAACCCAGTCTACTTTTATAATTTTAAATACGCTCGAAGAGATTTCCAGAATTACAATTAGGTCATTATGCGGGGACCTAATTGTAATAAAACATATTTCTTTCGCATTTTAGTCCCTCCAGGGATTGTTCTGTAACTATAACTCAACATTTTTCTTGCATTTAGGCCCTTGGTTTGGAAGGGCCATTTGAACCTCGTACTTTTGACATTTTTCCACGAATTTTCTAGGGTATCTCAAGAACTAGCGAAGCTATTTTACGAACATTTTTCCGAATTTTTCATCGCTTTCTGTTGTGGTTTTGATTCTTTTTTCTTGAGTTTGTTTTAAACCGAATTTGCTCTCAATTTCTTTCATTGTAAAGTCAAGAATAAAAGAGTATTTTGTTGGAATTTATTCCTTGTCTCGAAAACCGTGGTTTGAACATTCTGCTTCCTCGAGTTCGACCCAGGCGCACTCACCTAGTTAAAATTAGTAGTGAATGGTAGAATAGGATTTCATCTCATGTTTTACCGTAATTTTTGTTTGATCAAATTTGGGTTTCGGTTCCAAGAGATTCTCTATATCGACACTTTATCTGCTCCTAAAACCCAAGTTTATCAAAATGGCGCCGTTGTTGGGGAAGCGTTGTTTTTACAGCGGTTTTTGAACCAATTTTTCTATATTATTCTTGATTTTACAAATTTTCAAGAGTAGACTAGTAAACATCTTTATTATGGATGTTTCATTATGTCCCCACTTAATAAAGGGCAAGTCGATACAATAGGTATTGCCATGCGAAGGGTTTTACTTGGAGAAATATAGGGTACGTGTATCACACATGCAAAATTTGAGAAGGTACCACATGAATATTCGACGATACTAGGTATTGAAGAATCTGTATATGAAAATTTAATGAATTTTAATGAAATTGTATTGAGAAGTAATTTGTATGGAGTTCTGATTTACGGTTTTCCTTCGGTTTTACGGTTTTTCGTGTGTCTTTTAAATTTATGTTTACGTTTTTTGTGTGTTTTTGTTCCTTGACTAAACTTTGCAAGGCCTGCAGGTTTAGCCGGCTTTCTCGATAGCCACAAATAGTTGAAAGTACATAGACCGAGATTCTCGGTTGCTGAGGGCAGGGTTAGTTAGGATTTGCGATGTTTCAATTCTTGTATTCTTGTACGAAAAAAGAGAAAAAAAAGAAAGAAAGGGCACTTGCCCATATTTTTGTTTTTTGAAGAAAGGGGCCTTATAAGGGCATCCCAACTCGTACCTCCCCTCCTATTTTTCTCGGGGTCTGATTCGTCAAGTGTTGTGCATTCGGGGGATCAGGGTACCTACCACGGTTTTTCTCGCAATGCCGGTTTTCCTTGGCTTTTTATGAGGCTAGGTGCTTGCTTAGGAGTTTTTTTCCTATCTGATTGTGCTCTCGAAGTTAGTATAAGGACTCGCAACCCGGGTGCATGATTTTAGGACTTATAAAAAAAATAAAAACACTCGTTTGACGCTTGTCTGAAAAAACCCAAAAAAATATATAACTTGAAAATAAAACCGGGACTGCTAAGGTATCTGACCTAAAACGAACGTAAGATTCAATTGATTTGGGAGAGTTATCCCCGCACAAGTTCTTCTCAAAGTGCACGTGTGAGAGACGAACCTTAAGGATAGAACCAAAACCCATCTTTCTTTCAAAAGTATACTTAGTCTATACATCTAATCACCGCTTTTCTGTGGTACGCTCGGGTAGTCGGAAATGGTTCGGGTTTACTTAGTAGAGTGGGGGGTTTAGAGGACACTGCATAAGGCTCCGTCCTCAAGCAACACGGGTAGCCGGAAACGATATGTACTTACTCCCATACTGGCTGAGAGCAAGTGATTTTCTGTAAGGACCCGGGACAGTATTGCGGGGAAAATCCGGGCACCTATCAGTTCACGTTAATCAGGGATTATACTTATTTGCTAATACAATCCTAAAACTAACAAGATAAATGACTGAACTCTAACGGTCATCAGGTTGTGTTGGTGAAAACGATGTTTGCTTTGTATTTGCTTACGAGGCATGAGTTACCCTGACTTTTATGCATTTCTCATTTTTCTTGAATCGTAAATCGTGCTCTCCCGATCATTCTCTTGACACCGAAGATGACAACTCGATGGCTTTTCTGCTCAGACTCCGTGAGCCCTCGACTGTCCACCGTCCGTCATACATCTTCACAAGCTTGGGATGACCCTCTTCCCGAGTTGGTCCCATCTGATCTTGAGGGAAGTCAGACCAAGACTCCCTCGCCTCACGGCCAGTCTTTTGAGGCAGACCCTTGTCTCAAAATATCATCAATATCTCCAGTTGACTTTTCGTTGTGTTCTTTCCAGAAATTTTCTTTTCAGATGACCTGAAGAAGATGGCTCGTGGTAAAGGACTAGCAGAAGAGAGGCCAAGAGCTGAGGAGCACCACGAAGGAAGACCAGACCCAACTGCAGATATCACGACAAGAATTCTCAATACCTTGCAACCGATGAAGATTCATATACGAGAACAATTTAAAACTCAGAACGAGTTGCGAGCTGAGATAGTCGCGTTGCGAGCACCAGCATGTTTATCAGAGACCACATTCTTATCAATATCCTGCTAATCATTAATAGCCATATCATTATCACCAACAATAGCAATCTTCCTTTACACCGCAGAGATCCTCCCAACCTTACACCTCACAACAATACACGCCAAGGCAAGAGAGAGTAGAAAACCAGGGTCACCACACTGAACCCGAGATGACTTCATAGGCCCAGGATCTAAACTAAATCATGGATATGTTGAGTACGCTCCAAATTGCACACAAGACAGAAATGGAGCTGGATAATCATCGTCTGGATGAGTTAACCGCATTGAAGACCACTCTTCCAGCCCAGCCTTAGATGAATCCGAATAATAAGAGGAGGCATCTACATCAGGTAGACACCACTATAGATATGATCTCTTTTCCTGAATTTTTATCTAACTTCATTTGTCTCAGGAGCAATATATCACCACGAGCACCTGATGGAGTAGAGGAGATGGCACTTGATGAGGAGCGAGAACAAATCCATGAGCAGCCACATTTTGATGCTGAGGAGGAGAACTTTCACGAGGAAGAGGACCATCATAAAGATCATGGAGAAGGGAGCGATGTCGAAACTATTGACATGGATACCGACGAGTCAGATGACGGTATCACGCCAGACCATGCAGATACTCCCGACAAAAATGTTTCTTCTCCTGATTTATAGAATGTTATACATAATTCTGAAACTCTCGATGTACAAGCTGATTCTGAATTCAAAAAAAAGTTTGATTTCCTCATTCTCGATATTATACCTTTTCCCGATGCTTTGTTTGGAAAAGGAAAGAAAAATACCAAAAATAATGTTGTGACTCCAGAGACTGAAAGTCTATTAAAAGATCACATCTTTTTGAATATCCCACTTCACGATGCCTTGGATCATTTTCCTATGCTTAAGAATCAGTTTAAAAATCGATGCACCACTCGTAGGAAAAAGAGATCACGTACAGAAAAACATATTTTGACCAAGGCTACATCCTGCACCATACAGAATAAGTAACCTAAGAAGAAGAAGGATTCAGGAATGCATTATGTCAGATGGAGATCGCCAATGCCGCATTCGATCGCACTCTCTTAGATAATGGTTCCTTGATCGATTTGATACCATCTTCTTTACTCGACAAGCTCGAGTTATGTCCTCTTTATAAATCCCGCACGATCCTTTAGTTTGCTGATAGATTTGTAAAAAGACCTAGGTGCATATTAAGGAACGTTATCGTAATTGTATGGGGCCTGCAATTCCCAGTGGACTTTAATTTCCTGGACGTGGATTGCCCAACACAATACCACCTTACCCCGATCATTCTCGGGAGGCCTTTCTTAGAGACCGCAAAGGCTCTCTTCGATTATGATACAGGGAAGGTATCTTTTTGTGCCGAGGGCGAGAAGGTACATATAGAGATGGCGAGAGAATCAAACACATCCAATGATGCATCCTCCGTTTTCTTGAGTTCTTTAGCCACTTGTGATTACATGGATGAGGTTCGTCTTTGTGACCGTGAATGGTATCATGTAGATACCCAGGATTTCCTTGTAGAGGACAGGTCCAAGATCACAGCTGGCAGTTCTTTCGAGGTTACCTTACATTTCAGTATGGATGATGAGAAGCACATGGATCAAACTTTTAAGGAGTTTATTGCAGATCTTTCAGATTTAAAGTGTTTACACGATTCCTCCACCTCAGATGATTTAGAGATAAAGTTTCATTAACCTGAGTTGTTTTCCTCTAGTCATATTGAGGATGAGCATAGTATCGAGTCAGATGATGTTTTAGACATCTTCTGTAGTTCGACTCTAGAGCATATTGAGATGGTGGATAACCAAACTGTAGATAAATCCACTACTGATACAGATTCCAGAATATATATAGATGAGGTTACAGAGTCTACCTTACCAGAGCTAAAGTTATTGCCACCAAATATGAAGTACGCTTTCCTTGCGGGTCCATATCGACAGTTTCCGGTCATTATCAGCTCATCCTTGACCGAAGAACAAGAATCTCAAAAGATGGAGGTTCTTGAAAGAAACCACAAGGCTATTGGGCTAACTGTATCCGATCTCTACGGGATCAATCTTGCTTTGTGTTCTCATCATATATATCTCGATCATGACAACAATCCTTCCAGAGAATTTCAGCATAGGTTGAATCCGGTTTTACGAGATGTTATCAAGAAAGAGATTACGAAATGGTGCGATGCATGGTTTATCTATCCCATCTCCAACTCTGAATGGGTTAGCCCTTTACATGTTGTCCCGAAGAAGTCGGGAATCCAGATGATTAAGAATGAGAGTGGAGAGGAGATTCCAAAGAGAGTAACCTTGTTGTGGCAGGTGTGTGTTGATTATAGGAAACTGAACGCCACGACGAAGAAGGATCACTTTCCCTTATCTTTTATAGACCAGGTCATAGAAAGGTTGGCAAGGAAGGAATACTTCTGTTTTCTTGACGGTTACTCCGGATACAATCAGGTAACCATCGCTCCTGACGACCAAGATAAAACCACCTTCACATGTTTGTTTGACACGTATGCCTTTAGACGGATGCCCTTTGGATTGTACAACGCCCTTGTTACTTTTCAGAGGTGTATGCTTGTTATTTTTGCAGACATGGTCGGTGATTTTGTAGAGATCTTTATGGATGATTTTTCGATCTATGGTGAGTCCTTTGATGATTGTTTAACGCACCTAGACCAGGTTCTTCAGAAATGTTGTGAGGTAGATCTCGTTCTGTCATGGGAAAAGAGTCATTTTATGGTTACACACGGGATCGTGTTGGGGCACATCATCTCCCAACGAGGCATGGAGGTTTACCATGTTAAGGTGGATGTCATCAAGCGTCTCGAACCACCATCCAACATTAAGCAGTTACAGTCATTTCTCAGTCATGTCGGCTTTTACAGTGGTTCATTTAGGACCGTTAACTGAATTATTAGGCAAAGACATCGAGTTCTTGTTAGTCGAAAAATGTCTTACTTCCTTCTCACATTAAAGGAGATGATTATCAATGCTCCCGTCCTACAACCACTTGATTGGTCTCTACCCTTCGAGATCATGATGGATGCTTCAAATTTTGCGGTCGGGGTTGTACTAGGATAGAGGAGGAATGGACTTCCGGTTGCTATCCACTATGCCAGCAGAACCTTAGATGATGCTCAATGTAATTACATAGTGACAGAAAATAAGATGTTGGCAGTAGTGTTCGCATTAGATAAATTCAGATCTTATCTTCTTATCTCCAAAATCACAGTTTATACAGATCATTCAGCTATCCTGTTTTTGATGGAAAAGAAGGATGCTAAGGCACGCCTTCTTAGATGGATTCTCTTTCTTCAAGAATTTGATTTAGATATTAGAGACAAACCTAGAGTAAAGAATGTGGTAGCCGATCACCTCTCTCGATTACATACAAAGCAGCCTTCAGATGTATACACACCATTTCTCGACGAGAGCATCTTTGCAGTTACCAAGCTTCCAAGATATGCAGATATAGTGAATTTTCTGGTTACACAGAGAAGTCCACAGGATTGGCCAAAGGATCGAGTCGATAGACAAGTTTCCGAGGCACGATACTACCATTGTGAGGATTCGATTCTTTTTCGTGAGGGATCGGATTGTGTTTACAGGTGTTGTATTCCCCAAGAGGAATATAATAGTGTCCTTACTTTGTGCAATTCCTTAGAGGCAGGGGGCATCACACAGGGAAGAGGACGACAAAGAAGGTATTTTAGAGTGGATTATGGTGGACGACTCTTACTAGAAATGCTTGTACATTTGTGAAGAGTTGCCCGGATTGTCAGAGAGCAGTGGGGACAGTCAATGCTAGAGATGCAATGCTTATGCGACCCGTTATTATTTGCGAGATCTTTGATGCATGGGGTATAGATTTCATGGGACCGTTCCCTTCCAGCAGCGCCTTTGAGTACATTCTTCTCGCTATAGATTATGTTAGTAGATGGGTGGAGGCTATGCCCGCACAAACCGCAGACAGTAAGATAGTTTGCAAGATCCTAAAGGAACATATTATTTCACGGTTTGGGATTCCACGTATTATTATTTCTGATGGGGGTAGCCATTTCATTAATAAGGAGATCAAAAAGCTAGTGAAGCAATATGATATTCATCACAGAGTAGCTTCTCCTTATCACCCACAGACGAACGGCATGGCTGAAGTCTCAAATAGGGAGGTGAAATCAATTCTTTAGAAATTAGTACGACCGGATAGGAAGAATTGATCACTTCTTTTAGATCAGGTTCTTTGGGCATATCGTACTGCATATAAGACTCCCTTAGGTACTTCACTATTCAAACTTATTTATGGGAAGACATGCCATTTACCCGTAGAGATCATGCACAAACCAAAATGGGATATTCGAGAAATTTCACTTGATGCACAAAAAGCAGGAGCCAAGAGGAAGATGGATCTAAATAAGCTAGTAGAGATTCGAAATCAGGCATACGAGTACACTCTCATTTATAAGGACGAAGTGAAGAAATGGCACAATAGACATATTCGGCACAAGATCTTTGTCCTTGGGCAGAAAGTCTTGTTGTTCAATGCAAGATTGAGAATTTTTCCTGGATAATTAAAAAGCAAGTGGGAAGGACCTTACATAGTCAGAACGGTGCACGACAATGGAAGCATAGCTATATCAGATGTGTCACCTGCTGCAGAGTCGTTCGTGGTTAACAGGCAGATGTTGTAGTATTTATTAGAGACTACTGATCATCTGGCCCGTGTTGAAGTGATCTATTTTGTACAGGACTCATGATCATTCTTTCACTTTATATCATCCTCTATAAAGACTTTTGAGCCATTCGACTTTTAAAAGTCAACAACACTTGTATATTTTTCGTAGATCACAATTGTCCCCATTTTTGCTCGTCTTTTATGCTTAGGATACCAGATACTAAATATAGGGGGGACTGATTGCCCATGGATTAACGTTTTCTATTTTGTTCTCTTACTTTTGGATATCCATCCTTTTTCACAAATCACTGGTCTCCAATTTCTGTCTACATCCTTTTTTATACTTTGGATACCTTATCCTAAGTATAGGGGGACCGAGTGATTTTGATGATCTCGTGTTCTTTATTTATTTTGTTCCTTCATTGTATATTATTTTCACTCAATCACTTCATTTTTGCTCTTCCAATATACTTACGATAACTTGATCATAAGTATAGGGGGGTTGACTGAGTAGTATTCTCTTATTCTTTTCACCCACTTTTACTTAGCACAAGTTATGTCCTCCTTTTTCTCTTTTGATGCTATGAGGATATAACACAATCGAAGTATAGGGGGGTGCGTATATATTGTATATATACTTCTGTCCATAACTCGTACTTGTATGTATTTTCTATATCTATAAAATCCATAAAAGGTGGCTGAGGGTTAATTTAAAATTCATGTATTTATTTATATATTACTTATAAAATCCTTGTAAATAAGTAAAATACGTCTAAAATATTTATTTAAAAGACTTAAATCAAATTATGTATTTGATTTGTAAAATCTGTATAATGCTTATTTAAAAATCCTATTTATTAAAATAAGTGTAAAAATTATTTAATCCTTGTAAAATTCTCTGTATATAAAATCTATAAAATACATTAGATATTTAATTCAAATAAAATATATCTTGTAAAATTCTTGTACAAATACATGATAATAAAAATCAAAAAATCCCCAAAAATACAAATTCCTAAAATTCATAAAAATTACAAAATCCTTAAAATCCATAAATAACTAAAATTCAGAAAATATACTTCACAAAAAAATATTGTTGCATTTGTATTCGCATTTTTCAGAATAAGTTTGATTTCTAGAACTAAGGATTGAGTCTAGCTTAAAGGATGGAGCTTGATTATGACCTTTAACTTTCGTTGTAAGGAGCCTAGTTAGGATCTAGAATTTAGACTCTTCAGGTCTTTGACTTAAAATCTTTGGGTTCCATGATACCATATTTGGGAAAACAACTCATATGTGCTTAAGTAGACCATTTGGTGTCATCCGTACAACTCTGCACCAGTGAACCAATCTTGGACACATGCACTCTGCACTTAGCTCAACATGCATGGAGTTACGAAGGGCAGTACATCTTGGTAGTGCGTTTCTGTCCTTATCTTTGCAGCATTGACGTCTAAAGACGGGAGAGATTGGGGTTGCGATAGTTGCTTCGGATGAGGGAAGGATCTGCTGACACAATTTTTCTAAGACCTCAAAAAAGGGTTGGAACAAAAGATGCTATATCCATCGAGGCACAAAGAGATGAATGCAGTTCAAGCAAATTACAAAGCTAAATCAAAGAAGAAGCCACCAAATACACATACGATCACAATGGTCTGAGCTTCCACAAAAAATGCCTGCACATCTTAGTGGAGACTTAGCTGCATCGGGTAAGCTTCACAAGGAGATGCGTCTACACTGGTCGCACTCCACTTCTTTTCTCATTCGTCTACATTCTCTCTATATTCGATTGTGGACATAACACGAACTAACCTCAGAAGGGAATACCTCCCTCCCCGAGGAAAGAGTAGCTGGATGAGGAATCAATGGAAGTGTAAAGATGGGATGGACGGTTTCTTCGCTTCTTTAAGAAAGAAGAGCTAAATCAATTCACACACTGTACAAATTGACTTCAAGGATGATAGAGTTTGTGATATGAATAAGTGAGTCTGAACTAACTGATGAGGTGATCTTGAATAAGGATTTATGGAACTTGAGGACCGTTGAGGATAAAATCCTAATTCTAGTTAAGGCTCCGACAAAATGCTTGTTTCAGGCCCGATCGAGCTCTGTCCTCTGTTTATTCTCATGAATTGGTTTAGGAAAACAAATTCATTCTAATTTTCTTTCTTTTTCACGTACTTTTCAAATAATTGTTTGCTAAGGGAATAACAAAGTTTAAGTATAGGGGGTTGATGAATCCAAGATTCATTAACTTTTCTGTCGTATTTTGTCTTAAAACCCTTTACAAATACATGTAAATATTCATTAATTTCCACATTTTATAAAAATCTCATTCGAAAATAAAAAATACATTTTTATGCATCAAAAACAAGTAAATAAGTAGAGAAAAGAAAAGAAGAAAGATTGTAGATATGTATATATGTACAATATGACTCGGAAAATATAAATATAGTTGAAAGATGTATTTATATACCCTAATCCTCGAGACCAAGTCAGCATTGATTGGTGGGCAAAACAACAAGTAGGGGGAGATAAGGGAAGAAAACCATAAAAAAATAATTAAATAACACTCCACACATTATCCATTATTTATCAAATAAATACCAAATCTTCATTTATTTTTAATTAATTCACACGAAATATTTTTGACCAAATTATTTTCCTAATTATTTATAAAAATGTATATAAAAATATATAACAAAGTTAAAAGTATTATCCTGTAAATAAGCCGAGAAATCCAACTTTTAAATTGCCAAAATCTCAACTTCCGAACATCATAACTTCCTAGTACGAATTCCAATTTCACTCTACTCACCTTTAAAGTTCATAAAATAATATTCTCTAATTAATAGAGGTGGTTTCATTGAAATCGGAGTCCGTTTGCAAAAAGTTAGTTTTGGGACCTAATGATAAAAAGGTTTCTGAGCTATTTATTTTATGTAGAACACATTATTTATAGTTTTTTTAATTTTTTAATTTCTCATTATTTTCATTATATTGTATTTTCATCATGATATTTCAGATTTTTGGGAGCTTATATATTATTTTAATAAAATCCCAAAACCTAATTTATAGATAAAATTGTACTACCTAACCTATACATCTATTTATTAATATATCTAAATTATTTTATTAAAATCCATAAAAATTCACAAAGACTTTATGTATTATTCTAATAATTAAGAAAATGTAAAATTAACAAAAAATTAATTATTTATTCAATTAAAAATTCAACACCTATTTATTAAGTATTATTTATACTTATTAACTAATATAATATTTATATTTCGAATAATATTTATTATTTACGAAAGTTATTATCCCATAAATTAGATAATTTAATTTTTTACATTTTTCATTTTTATACTTATTTAAAATAACGTTATTTACTATTTATAATATAATTTATATGGAATTTAACGCTGTGGCCAACCAGGTGCTGACACGTGTCAGCACCTGGTTCTTCTTCTCCAAGAAGCCGGTGAAGCTTTTACTCGAACCGATCGTTTTCATTTATTTTTCCCGCACACTTCACAACTGATTCAATCGATCCAAGCCCTCCATCCTATTCTCCTAACAACCCTTCAACACGCCTACCATTGGATCTACCTTGAAGTTCAATCAATTCGTCTATAAAAGGGCATGAAGTTGACGCCATTAAAACTAACTCCCCCCTAACTGATTCTTCCCCAGAACCATCAGTCGACCCTCCTCCTTCCAAGCTTCATTCCAGCTGCCTCCGGTGGTTACATCACCAGGGCACTGTCTCGCGTGGAAGAGGAACGTCGGAGGAGATGTTCTAAGGTGCTCGTCCGCGTTGCATCGCTGCTTCGAGCTGCGTAGAGCTCCGAGAAGCCGCCCCGTCGAGCTATCACTAGTAGAGGTCCTGCACCCTGCAAGCATAGGTAAATCATCCATTTTCTTTCTTTTATTTCTCGATTAGCGTGCCTAGATTAGGTTAGCTAATTACGCGATGAGATTCCTTGATCATCCTTCTTAGACGCACCCTCAAATCACCCTTCAAATCTGACTCGACTTCACCTAATTCCATCTCACATTTCCTTCATTTCTCCTTAATTCTGGAAACACATTTTTGAACTTGCAAAACCTAACTTTCTTTCTTCACAAATCGAGCAAAATAAATATTACTTGCAGGTATCCTCATCGTCTAGAGCATAAATCAATCGATCAGAAGCTTTAAAGATCCAAGAGTAACAAAGCAAAGATCATCTTCAACATCCTCCAGGACTGCCTGACGTGTCATCTTCCTCGACAATCAATCACTTCCTTTCATCACCTTCGGAGGAGATCACCAACAGGTGGGATCGAGGGGTGGAGGAGCCACCCCTCTGGCCCTACAGGAGGCCCAAGTCAGCTGTCAGTCGTCGGAGAAAAGTCGGAGAAGAGAACACCCTTGCTGGCCGAGTGGAGGACTTGAAGAACACCAAGAACACCAGAGTGTACAAGCTTATGACACGTGGCGCACTTGAACGGACCAGATTAAGCTCTGCCTTCTAATCTTAGCCGTTGGATGCGAAGGGGTAGAGATTTTGCAACACAAACGTAGTCCGCTTTCAGAATTTCGGACGTGCTCCAGGAATTTTCCATAATTATAATTAGGTCCCTACGTAGGGACCTAATTGTGATAAAACATATTTCTTTTGCATTTTAGTCCCTCCAGGGATTGTTCTGTAACTAAAACTAAACTTTTTTTTGTATTTAGGCCCTTGGTTTGTAAGGGCCATTTGAACCTCGTACTTTTGACATTTTTTTCGCGAATTTTCTAGGGTAGCTTGAGAACTACCCAAGCTATTTTTCGAACATTTTTCCCAAATTTTTTGTCGCTTTCTATTGTGGTTTTAATTCTTGTTTTATTGAGTTTGTTTTAAACTTAAGTTGTTCTCAATTTCTTTCATTGTAAAGTCAAGAATAAAAGAGGATTTTGTTGGAATTTATACCTTGTCTCGAAAACCGTGGTTTGAACATTCTTCTTCCTCGAGTTCGACCCAGGCACACTCACCTGGTTAAAATTAGTAGTGAATGGTAGAATAGGATTCCATCTCCTGTTTTACCGTAATTTTTGTTTTATCAAATTCGAGTTTCGATTACGAGCGATTCTCTACGCCGACACTTTATCTGTTCCCGAAACCCGAGTTTATCAGTATTTGATCAGGATCGAAAATTTTATTGAGATTGTCGAGGCCCTTACACATCGTCTTCTCATTTATCTCCATTCGGTCCTACTTCTTGCTGATGATGCCCATGTTGAAAGTTGAGGATTCTGCTAGTGTTGCCGTTGTAGAAGATGAAGAGGGACCTCCCTCAATGCGTGCTATCCTCTTGTAACACCCCGAAAATTTTGGCTTTTTTCCAAAATATTAAAACATATATAATATATGTTCAAAAGAAGCGTCTCGTCGCAAGCTTTCTAACGAGACCAAGAATGCGTGAATCCGAGATCGTATGAGGAAGTTATGCCCTTTTTAGTGAACCATAGTCAGGGACTTTTAGGGAAATATTACCCACGGATTTTAGTTTTATTGTACACGTTGGGGAGATATTTTGGAGGATATTTCACATCAAAATTGACAACCTTATTTCCTATTCTTTACCTTTGAATGGTCTTTAAAACCACATTGATCTCCTTCCATTCTCACCCTTCTCCAATTTGGTTCTTGTTCTTCTTCCCTAGAGAGACGAGAGGAAGAAACTCTTCCCGTTGGCGAGGCACGAGGCTGCGGAGTTTCGTTACGAGGAGAAGAGGAAGAGCGTCGTCGCAAGGGGAAGACGTCGTTGCACTCAGATCGTTGATCGTGTGCTCGGATCAAGGGTTCACGCGAAGGTAACGGATCTTGACATTCTCCCTTATATTCGCGTACCTTGCGATGATGGAGCTTGTTATTTTGGGGTTTGACATTTCGATTTCGATCCTACCCCAGGATCGTCCTTTTGCTGTTGGTCTACCATGATATATCCGTTGATATACTCTTATTTTGTTAACATTATTTATGTGTGGAATGTCGTTCGAGATTAACATCAAGGCACTCCCTCCAAAATTTGTTTCTATTGTGCTGTGTAAAAATCGTGCATGAAACATTGATGGGATCCTTTAAATTTTATATGGGTTTTTATCATACCTTTGGGGTATTGCATGGATAATCCGCTATTTGAAAAGCACTTGTTGTTTGAAATATTATCTAAGAGAGTTATAGTAATAATATGGTCACACACATCAATGTTTGTGGTTACTAGAATTAGATGATTGTGCAACTAATTTTGAATTTGAATAAGTCCTGTTAGGGGTATATGAACTAAACAACAAATATGGTTGGTGACTTTACAATTTCCCATTGTAAATGGACAACGATATTACTATTGACTTCAGCTACAATCGTATGGTTTGGTCTAGACTCGAGAATATCTTTGGAAGTAGTGATATTATTTTTACATCTGGCAGAATATAATTGAATGCATTATAATGTGATTGGTATGGTTATTGTATTTTTACCAAAAACGATGGTGAGTTATGGGTGTTGCCTTTCAATGCATGAAATAATTGTCAAGTATGGCCGTTAACTATGCTACAGAATTGATGGACGTAAATGCCAACAGATTTGGCATTTCCATATAAATCTTTTGGTCTACCATTTCATGCCTTTTAGAATCAATTTGTGTAAATGTCTTTCTCTCGTTAATAATCAATGTTAATAGTAGAAATTTCTTTCTTGAGATTAATTATTGGGCAACGAATCTGAAAGAGTTGTATTGATAGTATGAAATCATGATGGGAAGTCTATAATTAGGCATGGGTCTACAACAAGTGTTAATCAGAGGCCAGGTTATATAATTGAAAGTATGCCTTGATATTATATAGTCGGGATGTGTTGACAACACTTATGAATAGTTTACGAAGTTGATATGAGGTCGTGCACAAGATTGGAGAACATATTTTTTTCTTAAGGTTTCCCGAGTAACTTGTAAGATAGAATCCTCCTTGTATTAGTTATTTGTGGAAAGTAAATGGACCAATTTTTGGTATAATACGATTTTAGGATATATCTTTGTGTATGGGATGAACATCAACGTATACTATATTTTTAAGATAGATGGGCATATACTTTTGAATAATCCATGATGTGCTACGAGATTTCGATCTGAGGATCCTACCCTTAAATGGTTGGTTAATTAGTTAATGTGAGTCATTTGTATATTTCAAGATAAGTGTTATCGAAGAGACTATATTCAATCATGTGATGTGTGTATGTGTATATATATAAAACTGCAAGGTGGATGCACACCCTTGTAGTCCGGCTGAACCGACAGTGAGTCGTCCCCACTCGAGGGGCATCACAGAGTGGGGTGGTGGTAGGTACTCTGGTAGAATTGAGGTGGATGCACACGTGCACCGCACCGTGCGGATCCGTTTTTTTGTGGCACTTGTTTTGGAGCGAGCAAGACTCCTCCGGCAGACTCGGTTGACGAAGCGACTATTGGGTTATACGCTCTTTGTCACGAGTGTTAGAGTACTACTAGCCAGACTAACTGAAGGTTTGCGCTTGCGCAAAGGTTTTAATCTGCATTCTGAATGAAGTGTTGCAGACTTCATTCCTAGTGCAGATCTTCTCCTTTGACGGGCGAGTCTGGGATAAGTAAATGAAAATATGAATATAGATATGTCAAAGAATTGGTTTTGATTGTGTACGTATTAAAGGCTTAGAATATAAGTGATTGTATAATGCTAGATGCTTTTAGAACGTTCTCTTCTAAACTTGTTGAGTTACTGCATTTGAATTGCCTACCTATACTCTCTCTTGATTTATAAATTATTTTATCCTTATTGAGTCAGTTGACTCATGAGTTACATTCTTTGGAAATCCAACAGGAAGTGTGGATCAGGAGACAGAGGCTCACATCTTTGGTGGTGCATCTGCAGGACGTTGTTAAGGTTGAGGACTAGTTTCTTTGTAGTTTCTGTTATCCTTCCTTTCCGATTATGTATGATGTAATAAAGAGACTCTGAGGACTTATTGTTATCCGTATGTGGACTTTTGTTATCAGTAGAAACTTAGATTTTTCTTCCCTATTTCCTTATTTTGTATAAATGGTATATCATGGAGGTTGTTTATGATTGTTGTTGGGTAATATTGAGAATGGATGTTGAGATGCACTCCCATCGAGGCGGGGCGTTACACCTCTGGTATGACAATGCCTAATGGGGAGGCTTCCCCTTAGTATAAACCCGAGTCTGGGAGATCATAGTATAATTTTCATCCATCTCCTCATAAATGGCCCAAACCAGGTCTTTGTCTTTAGAGAAATTAGATCCTCCACATGAGGCATTTACATGCCCCTATAGCTTAAGTGTCAATCCACAGAAGAAACTCTAGATGAGATTGGGATTGCTAATGTCATGGTTGGGACACATGTCAATGATCTCTCTAAAGCAATCCCATGCTTCATGGAATTGTTCTTTAGGGATCACTGTAAAGTTTCTAATCATGGCTTTGGATGCATTGGTTTGACCGAGTTGGTAGTACTTGTTCAGGTACTCGATCCTTAGCTGCTGCCAAGTAGTGACAACTCTTCTTAAGTGTTTTAGCTAGTAGGTTTCTCTACCAACCACGGAGAATAGAATTCTATCAGCTTAATGGTGTCATCATCCACCAACATATCATGGACGGTGCTGCAGATCATCTCAAATTCTTGTAGATGGAGGTGGGGTTCCTTGGTGGAATGCCCTTGTAATTTGGGAAGTAGCTTAATCATTGGGTGCGAAGCTTGAAGTCACCTAAGATGGCAAGCAACCGGATCCATCGGTGAGTGAGCATTGCACCAGGGTTGTGCAACTTCCTCATGGTGTGTATTGACCTTTGTGCATCTCACGACTCCTCCTGGTGTATGTCGTCTGCTCAGTCCTCATGTCTTGGTATGTCTCCATCACCAATTGGTCCTCATGTAATGGTCTTCAGGGAAGCTAACAATGTGTTGTTGATGGCAGCCTCATCTAATACAAATGACGAAGTCTAAGGCAACTCATCGGTTTTGTCATCGGTGCCCACCATTCCGATCTCTACAAAGGCAAAAGGATCTAGTTCAAGTGCTGTCAAATGAATGTAGAGTTGTGCTGGCTTGTTTGTCTATACCTCTGGTGTGGAAGAAGGGTGGTCGAGCGGGAACATGTTGGAAGTGAATTCAGGTTCAGAGAACAGGTCTAATATCTCTGAAGATGCACTACATGAACGGGCATGACTGCTCGAAAGAGGTGTTGCTAGAGGCAACCTAAGAGACCTCTTTCCCATCGTCTTGATGTGAGGATTAGGAAACAAATGCCAAGTTCACCAACTCAGCACATATGATGGTCGTGAAATCTCGATCTTTTATCTTGTATATTTTTATTTTCGTGATAATCCTATCTTACAAAGCAAGTTAGCGAGCTATTAGGAGCTCGATTCTCCCTAAAGATTAGTTTGTATTCTTACAACTAGTTGCACCTATTTCCAACTAGTATAGGTGTAAGTACGGACTGTTCCTGGCTACCCAATTACTTGAGGATAAAGCCTTACACAAATTCCTAAAAACTTCCCACTCTATTAAGGAAGCACAGACCGTTTACCATCTACCCGTAAATCCTCACTATGGACAAGCTAATCGTTTTTTTTAGAACCGGTAATCTGAAGAAAATCTAGACGTGGCTCTATCCTAGTGTGTGGTTTCTCAACTCTCAACAGTTAAATAAGACAAGGATGGGGTTGCTCTCCTTAAAATAAAATTTTGTCATTAATTCAGATTTTGGGTCAAGTTTGCTTTACTAGTCCCAATTTTATTGATTATCTCCTTTTATGTATTTTCTAAATAAAAACAACATCTAATGAATTTTGTGATTACCTTTTTATTTTAAGTCTAATAAAAAAGGGAAGGAAGACGGAAAAGATGATGCGCGATCAAAACTCAATGATGCATGAAGAGTCAGAAATGTGTACCTTACTCTAGTAGTGTACATGCAGAATGATCTGTACATAATTAAAAGATAGAATTTAAACTAATCTAAATGATGCACGAGGAAATCATCCCAGGACAATAGCTTCTATCAACGGGAAGAACTAATGCTAATTAATCATAAGAGAGACCTAAGTCTGGTCTTAGGTGTTGATCGGTGCCCACCACAGTGGGTCCTGCCAATGTTGTGTACAACCTCTCGCGACACATGGTCTCTAATTCGATTAAATTAGCTTTTTATTTTGACTAAGTTCAATCGTGATCTATAGGAAGAGACATTCTTTACTAGGGTGTTTGTACCTTAGTTATTTACCAAGCTCAACCAAAATAAATACTGAGTCCAGGGGCTAAAATCTCAGAAGACAAATAAAAATAAAATGCGGTAAAAACTTGAAAAATCTGATGAGGTCCCTCGAGTGCACCGGCACTCAGCAAAACAGACCCTGAATAAATGTTCAAGTGTCCCAAATGGAGTATGAGAGTTTAAGTCATTAGAACTGTTTTTGCAAAAAATAAAAACTAAAATAAATCTATCTTAGATAATTTCCTCCTGCCTCCTTCTGCTCCTCCTCAAGTGTTAGTCTCTCCAAAGCGAATTGAGTTGTACTCTAACAGTCCCTCGCATAAAAAGAAAAACAAAAGAAGTTCAGAAACAATTATAAGACATAGAAGCAAATAAAATAGGAGATGAGTAAATGGAAAATCCTAACTACTTAGATGTGCTCCATGGCAACGATGCCATTCTTATAACTGGATTTCAACTAATTCAGGTGGATTTTAATTAATCAAGTGTCATGATCCTAATTGAACCGAGTCGATTAATCATGAAAATCATTTAAACCACTAAGCCATTAAGTAGTAAAAATGAGCGGTTTTGTTATTTTTATTAACCTGGTATAGCGACGAGGGTCGAACTCAAGGAGCACGATTACGAGGCAAGTAGATGATTTGAAAATCTAAGTATTTTTATTTGTCTTTTTAGTGGTTTTCAACTTTGCAAATTTTTTAATTTTTTAAAATAGGACAAATAAGGCAAAAATGCACATGTCTATTTTGTATTCTTCAAGTTGTCAAAAATACTCAGAATGAAGTAAAAATATTTTTGAGTTTAATATATTTTGTAGTGCTTTTGTGAATTTTTTTAGGAATTTTTAGATGTTTTCAATTTTCTAAAAATTAAGTTGTCCTAAAATAAAAAAATAAACGAATAGTGCACAACTTGGGTCACTTACCAAATTAAAAACAGATAAATGTACAAAACTCAAGGAAATTCTTTTTGTGGGAAACTATAAAGAAATATCTACAAACAATAACTTAAAATGCAATTTTGGATTTTTTATTTTATATGGGTATATAATTTTTTGAATCTTTTGCAATTTTTTAAGTTTTATAAGGTATTTTCAAACAAAATTTATGCAGAATATAACATCTGCTAAAATACAACTACATGAAATTTTATGGAATTTTTCAAACGTTTTTCGAATTTTTAGAAATTTCTAAGGCAAGCATAGAATTTATCTACTATTTTTGAATTTTTAATATAAAAAAATAGAAGAAAATTAACAAACAAAAAATACCATAAATAAATAAAACAAGAAGGTGCTATGGGTAATTTTTAAGAAAATTTTGGAGTTAATTAGCTACTTATTGCAATTCATAAAGGACCGAATTTTAAACAGTGCAAAGAGGACCAATATCAAATATTTGAAGGTTCAGGGCTTGTATAATAGAAAATGTTTCAAGTCCAAAGGCAACTACATAATTTCTCTAAGAAAAATGTGCGCAGCACATGAAGTAGTGCTCACAATGGCATAGATGAAATTACTCAAAACTTTTCACTCATTCAATAACCAGTTCAATGCTGGGGATAAAAACATCCAAATACACCAAATAACATGTGAAGCTAAAGGTGACTCAGACTCGGCTTGACCAAAATGAAAATACTGAAACTATAAGGTCCCTAATGCAAAAAGTTTTTAAATACATATTACATTCATTGTACTTAATCAAAATAAGATAAAGTGCAGGGGAAAAAGGAAATATACCCTCAAGAATACGTGTGTAGCGTGTGACATATCTAACGGATCTAATGTGAAAAGGATCTGACGGTTGGCGTACATGGCCTAGCTGTATGGTCTAGATCGACTGTTACTGACACGATTTGATGGTATTGGAAAAGGTGCTGATGTGCGGTCAAATCTAGCCAAAGATCTGATGTAAGTGCTCCAAATGGGGCACCATTGTGTGACTCATATGTAATCTAAAGGAGGCCTCCTTCATCTGATAGATAGGGAGGTATCTAGAAGAACTATGAAGAAAGACGTGCTGGGCGAACTTCAATAGCGTATGGGAGCTGATCTACTTCTCGGATTAACTCTTCGATGGGACCAATATGCTCGTGGGAGTACTCTGCATCAGACTGATGGCTCAGATGGAGATGGGGATGTGCATATGAGTGTGACGATGGTGGTTTTTCTAATGTAGTTATGCTTGGCTAACTGGAGGTCCAAATCGGGTCTGCGCACGCTCTGTGACAAACAAAGGGTACCCTGACTCGGAGGCGTAGCTCCGGTCTCATTATTGCATGAAAGTAGAGGGAAGCGATGTTGGAGTGGTAGTGACCTCTGGAAAATGTAGGTGATGGAAGTAAATCCTTAATTTTACCCTAAGATTGGAGCTAAGGGTGATTACGGTATGTTTAGAGATGAAGGATTATCGAAAGGTGTGATCCGGGCGGCTGGATGAGTGGGGCTCCGACTAGATGGTCGGAGCAAATAAAGTGGAAATGGAGATTATGGATAAGTCGAGTGAAAAGCGAAGATGGAGGGGACTAGAGGGTATCTGTGTAGCTTACAGTGAATAACGACGTACAACGGAGGTGGAGGGAGGTCATAGCCTCGATTCTGTAGCGAAAAGTAGAAGAGGTTGGTCGTGGCTTGTACTCCGACCATGAGGCTAGCTACATCACCCAAGCACGTAATCGGCCTCCAAACGAAAGCCTAAGGATGGTGTCACTACCTAGACACTTAAATGGAAGAGAGGAGGTGCGAGGGATGAGATCCTTTTCAACGGAGGCGGAGGCGATGGATTTATAGGGTGCCTCCAGGGTCTAGATAGATCGAAGGCATGTGTGAAACTGTAGGAGGATCCAACTTTTCCTAGGGATCCGCGAGGATCACAGATCCTAGGAGAGGAATCGGGCGTAGAAATCAAGGGAAAAATGGTCTAACTCGAGCTGGAGAATGGCGAGAAATTCAGACTGGTGATGGACTATCCAGGTCAGGTCTGGAGGAGGGGAGGTTGACCCGAGTCAACGGACCCAGGTTGACTAATCAGAAAAATCCATTTATTAATTCAAAAAATATTTAATAAAAATAGTAAAACTTTTTAAAATAAAAAATTATAAAATTTGTTATTATATTTCAAGCTATTTTATGTTATTTTTAATTATTTTTATGAAGTTATATATACACACACAATATGTACATTATAGTGTATTATGTACACATAGTATATCTATATATTTTATTCTTTTTTTTTGTTTTTATATTTTTACAAAATATCATTTATTTTATATTTTATTTATTTACAAAATAATTTAAGGAATATAAAAGAATTTTTATTTGGTTTTCACAAATGAAATAAAGGTATTAATTATTAGGTATGTTGTACAGTACCTACATGTGTGGTTGGTACATAATGAAATTTAGATTTTATTCTTAATTTATTTTGTATTTTATATATTTTATTTTATTTTTACTTTATTTTTGGGTATTTGTAATTTATTTTTGGTATTATGTATGAGTGTTTAAAATACAATATTCACAAATTAATAATTAAATATAGATATTTATAGACCAATTACAGACCATAACTCCAAAATTAATGAAACCACCTTCATTTGAAAGATAATTTAATATAGAGTCCAATAAAGGTGTTTTTCGAAGAATTTGAGTTCTTACAGAGTCAAAATTGATCTTTTAAGTTCTTGTTTTGTGGCCTTTTCTAAGTGGTATTATTTACAATATTTACACTGAATCATGTTGCAGATATTTTTATTGTTTAGAAAAAAATTTGTTTACAAGTGCTATTAGGAAAATATTTTTTTTGAAGTCTTTTTATTAATTAATAAAATAGAGGAATGATATGTACATAGAATGCACAGTAAAGAATATACAAAGACTCCATCGCTCCCTACTTTATTCCTTGTCGATGGGATTAATAGTTGACCTTCGCTAAGAGTTTGGGTCAATCCGTACTTACTACATAATTACATCCTTTTTCTTTTCCCCTCTATTCTTTTATTTTTTGAAAATAGTGTTAATTATACAATATTAATAAGAGTATGTGCAATGGTAATTTATTGAATTTACATGTATTTACAAGTTTTTTTCTCTAAAAGATATGGTTAAAAAATACTAAAGAATGAGAATCACAAATTCATCATGCGCTACTATGAAAAATTTGCAGGAAGACTCCTTCGACATTCGTAAATTACAGATGAGTCCTTTAGGGACTTAATTGAGAAGAAAATAGTTCTTTTTATTGAATTTCAATCGCTAAAACTTGTTATTGCATAACTTTCTCATTCGAACTTCGATTTTAGCGTATAATATTTTGTTTTCAAGCTTATTTCGTGCTCTATCATTTTTCATAACTTGTTGAACAATCTAAGGCTATTTATTTTTATTTTTTGTTTGCAGATATTTTTTGACATATGCAGGATCAATTATCGATATATTTGTGCAATTATATAGAGAGGAATTTTTTATTTAATTTACAAGGACTTGATTAAGAATAATTTGCGAGATTAATCTTCTTTCATTTACTGAAAATTTTTTGAAGAATTTAATCAGTACAGGGGGCTCATCCTACGAAAAAGAATTATTGATCAAATTTTTAGGAGTTAATCTTCTTTCCTGCATTACAAATTTATCTAATAATCTTCTTTCTTGCATTTTTAGGATTAATTCAAATATCTCCTTTGCTATGAAATATTTTGATATGAGATTTAATTTAAAGGATACTGATCACTATTATTGGGATTTGAAAACATAAGTCATAGTTCACAAGCTTCACTTCAGTTTATTTTATTCACATCACATCTTCATCAATACATTTTCATCATCCTCTTTCCTTTTTATTTTCTGACACAAAAATTGAACTAGAAATTTAATTACTTATTTAAATTAATTTATAACCACACAACTAAAAATCATTGTTTCCTATGTTTGATCTTGGTAGACTTGTCAAGTATAAATTCTCCGCAACACTCAATGATTGAGGTTTTGATCGATTGTAATTTGTGTCCTATACTACAATTCCTTATTATTAAAGAAGCATTTTCTCGATTCATCAAATGGCATCGTTGCTGGGGAACGGTGAACTTTTAGGGTTTTAAATTATTTTCTTGACTTAGTATTTTTCATATTAATTTATGTATATTTTATTTTTCTCTTCTTTTTGCACTTTATTTTCTGCATTTTATTTTGCATCTTTCTCTCATATTTGATACTAGTAAAAATTTCAATCTTCGTATATAACTAGGAGCAAAATTTCTTGACATAATTCAAGGATCTGAGGAGAAGATGGGTTTTATTTGTGAGAGAGAGTTAGTTTATATTTTATTGTCTTCATCATTCACTGGGTCCCTCTCTCTAAACCATGATAACTTGTAATAATTCGAACTAGACTCTCTGTAGTGTGGCATAGAATTTAGGAGCACACACTAGCTTAGATTTTTCTCCATGATTGTGCTCATAATTTTTTAGGTCACACATTTTAACTAACTAGACGCACTGTAGATCGTTCAATTTTAGCCAAATATGAAATTAATTCTTTCCTGCTAATGGAACTATCTACCTAGGGTGTTTTTCCTTTGTGCATATCATTTAGTGTTAATTTAAATTTCTTGTATTGCATTCTGCATGAAGAACGCAAGGAGTCACTGTAACTCTCCTTGTTAAGCATGCATCAGTGATTTATGCTTGCATTGGCTTTTTCGATTCTCCCTCCTCAGTTTTTACAATTTAGGAATTAAAGAAATTGGGAATGCTTGTTAGGCGTGATATTTTGTGATCAATTAAGACCTCAGTGATGATCCTAAAAAATTAGGACAGTTAGACAAGGTTACTGCAAATAAATTAACCAAAAATCAATCTTGTGTCTAGTGGAGAATAACCCACTATTGTTTGTAGGAAAAGATTGACACTTAGAGTAGAGCCAAAAATATGAAATTTTCATTCACACTAACGAAATCCATAGAGATACTCTCCCATTTCTACTCGGGAATGGGGAGAGACTACTGTAATCTTAGTGGTCTCCTGTTCTCAGTCTTGACCAGCTGATAGGTCATGCATCTTCTAACATGTTGTGCCACATCGCGATTCATTCCATTCCACCAGAAATGTCGATGCAGATCACGATACATCTTGGTGTTGTTAGGATGGATGGAAAACTGTAAATTTTGTGTGCCTCATTAAGAATATTTCTGTGCAACTCCTCGTCGTTGGGAATAATGACATGTCCTACGTTCCATAAAATATACTCCAACATAACAAAATCATCAACCTCGTCCATGACAACATGCATATATCTATCTCAAATACAAGGATCTGTCTTTTGGCCATCAATGATGTGATCCCACAAGCTTTTGAATCGTGGAGGCATGGTTGTGGATATGGAAGCACATTTCTGAGGATGCTCCAGGTTCTATCCATAAAAAATGGTGATTCCCCAATTTGGAGATTCTCTAAAGGTACAATATTAATATGAGGAAATACGGGAAGCTATTTTACGATCCGTACTTCCCTTAGCATAGAAGGTGGTTTAAGTATACTACGTAAGGCACCGTCTATATGTAACATGTAGTTGTTTTAGGGTCCATAATTACACCTATCTTTGCTGAAAGTAGGTGCAACTAGTTGTATGAACTCGAGACATTCTTTGTGATTAATTTCAGCACATAACAACTTTGTGTAATCTTCTCAAATATTGTGTTGTCATTAAATTAAATTTGAAGAGATAAGCAGTCGAGCCCTGACATGCCTTCACCAATATCGAGTGGGTGAATCTATGTGTTTGTGTTTGACTTGTGCGCATCAAAGACCTTGCAATTGCAAGCAAATCATGGTTTGTGACTCATTCCATCCCTCTCTTAAGAAGATGTCGGCATACTAGTCTTCCTACCAAGTCTCCACGACCATGTCATGATATCCTTGTTGGACATGCGAGCCCATGGCGAGCCATTATGCAATAAATGTTATTGCAATTCACTCCTTAAAACTGAAATAAAGAGTACATAATTTACATAATAGGTCCCTTAGCACAATTAGTGTTATGTACCATGGCCACCTTAATGATCATACAGCTACTGATTCAATTATTGAATCATAGAGACCGGTGCTTAGATGAATATCTAATGAGTTAGATTGAGGACTCATCAAGCACCGTCAAATGGTTGTTAAGAAATGATCTCCAGCATGAGTAGGAGATGGCAGTCCTATCTCAGTTAGGTTGATATCTGACCGACCTCTTGATGCAGGTCCTCTGCATAGGAATAGAGATTCAGAGGTGTCAGATGAGTAAGTTCAAAGAGTTGACTTAACGAGATCGAGATAACCAGAGTCCTATATCGTATGCTGTCATGATATAGGCACACATCCTCTGACCGGAGACAGATGTTTTACTATATGTCTGAGTATGTACATTTGGCGGCGCGCTGGTGTGCATATAAGGGCATATGAGTAATACGATCTCTCAAAGGGATCATACAGGTTCAGTTACCGAACCGGAAGACATGAGCTCACTCATGAGATATTGGGAAGAATCGAATTTCATGGGCATGGTCGTCTCGATTTGGAAGCTTGACTAAATTTGTAGGTTTGATATATACTTTTGGAAAGTATATGATCAAGACCTAGGTATGATATATGCTTTTGGAAAGTATATGATCGATACCGACTCCCAATGATCGAATGAGAAACTCACTGAGAAAACCCTGAAGTAGACAGTATAAAGTTGATCTAATACTTAGGTTTATTCTGAGTCTTCCAGTATGCAGGATGTACAAGTATTAGGAATACCTGAGGGTGATGTGATCATAAACGATTGTATAACCATGACGCTTCCATTCATAGGGAGCGATGAAACGGGTCTGGATTTTAGTGACTCCTTCAGTAGAGAAGTAATCTTATCTTAGTCCAATTATTGGACATTGATCTGAATATGATTCAGATGCAATGAGAAGATTAGATTTGCGGTCTTGATTTAATCAAGCATCTATGGGAGGCCCGCGATCTGGATTTGAGATATGATCTCAATATCCAAGTCACTATACGTGGAACAATACAGTCACCATGTCCTTATCTCCAAGTATTCGCGGAGAAAGCGCATTATCCTTGAATGGATTCAGGATAATTTCATTGTTGATAAAATGTATACGAGCATGGAGAAAATGGATAATTAAATGTGATTTAATTATCAAGATTAATATGAATTTGATTCATATTATAAAGAGAGTTATCTAAGATATTTGAATATGATTTAATTATCAAAGATGTGAATAATGTGAATGTGATTCATATTATTTGAACACATGAGATAAAGAGATCCAAGATGATTAAATATGATTTAATTATCATGGATAAGAATAATGTGGATAGCAATATCCAATTATTCATAATATATTATAAATGTAATTTATAATGTATTAGAGAGAGTTAATTATAATTTATATTTGTTGATTAATTATTTTGTGTATTGAATACACATTGTGTAATTATTTGACAATGTAAATTATATGTTGTTTTGGGCTGTGAATATGATTCACAATTTTTTCATGGCAAGATTGCAATATTCTCAAACATAATTGTGAATTATTTTTGATGAATAAATAACCAACAAAAGTTGTTGGAAATAAATAATGGAGAAAATCAAGGAAGCATGCAATCTCATGGATTTCCATGAGATTGCCCCACATGGTATGTGGTGGGCAGCACCCATGTCCTATTTGGAATGGGTGGCCATCCACCTTGATGATGCATGGGAGATTTGATCTCCATGCATATTCTCTCCTTATTTATTAGATTTATTTATATTTGATTTTGTCAATTGTATTTTAATCTAAAGTTGTTGGTTTTTACCAACAACAATCTTGACCATTGGATTGACATAAATCAATCTCATCCATTGATTTTATATGTCCCATGGATTGAGATCCATGGATCCCAAAACCCTATAAATAGAGAGGCATACCCATGCTCTCTCTCTTTACACATAATGCTTGAGAAGCATCTCTCTCTCTCTCTCTTTCTCTCTAGACGTCATCCCTATCTCTCCCTCTCATGGCAGTCCACCATGGATGCCATGGAGAGGTTCTCCATCGCCGTAGCATCGTCGGTATGCTGCCTGATCGTCTGCTCGTGGATCTCCATCTCTTCGGTGCGCCTCACTCGTGAAGAAGACAATGGATCTCGTATGTCGAGATCAGGAGATCCGCCGCTTGGATCATCAATATGGATTGCGAGAAGCATGCGGTTCATCCCTGCGCTCGCAAGCATCTCCTCCGTCGGATCAGACTTGAGACACGAGGTCTCTTCGTTTAGAGACTCGATCGCAGCCACGCTTCAAGAGGTAATCCTATTACTTGTTTGTGGTTTAGACGAAACGATCCGAGAAGTGTTCTTGGATCATGTGGTTTCGTCGTATAATTTTTTTTTTAAAGTTCGCTGCATCGAGCAACTAGTCTGACTAGTCGCTCCTTGTCGTATTCGATACGACGCACACGCTTCTGTGATGCGCTTGAGGATTTTACCATATCCTTCAAGTGGTATCAGATCCAGGTTGACGATTTTGAATATGATTCGCTAACCGAGGACGACTTGGGTTCGTTAAGGTCGCGAAAGTTTTCATCGCATTTGATTTCGCAGATCTGTTTAGTAAATAAATTCGGCACTGTTTAAATTGTTTAAACACGAATTTAATACTTGAATTTTGTTCCCCATTAAATAAGGAAATCATAGGATCTGAGTTTGCGTAAATCGGATTTCGTATGCTCGAGATATGATTGTTTTAATGAACATGTATGCACTGTTGCGAGAACTGTAGATCTGAACGTGATTAAAATGTTAATTACTGTTTAGACTTGCCTCGAAATACGTGAAACATCACTTAGATTTTGTCCTAAATCAAGTTAGTCTATGAAAATTGATTTTGTCTAATTTGGATTTAAGATGATTGAGATATGCTAATTTTAGTAAGTAGGGTCACTGCTGAAATTACATTCCTAATCTAGAACCATGTGATTGTCAATTAATGAAATTAATTGTTAATTTTGAGAAATAATTATGGAAAATATTTGAGAAATATTATGAGATGATTATTTCCTTTATTTACTTGGTCCCAACCAATTAATTAATTATATTTGATCTAAATCATAATTGGATTCAAAATCATCAAACTCCTTGCTTGAATAGGATTGAGAATTTGTCTAGCAAATTTCCTTATAATCAAAATTGTTTTGATTACTATGTGGTATAATTTCGGTTGAAGAACCGATGATCATATCAAGTACAAATTAATCAATTTGGCGTTAACCTTTCCCGAGGCGGATATGATATCTAGTCGGGGATCGCTGGGGTAGCGGGTTGCAACGTATGCGGTCCGTCCCACTCCCGTCAGTACTGGCCATGGCAGCGGGTAGGGCCGGGATAATGTTCGAGGGATTAAGTTGTATTTTTTTAATTACTAAAATACGAATTAATACGTACTTTGAGAATAATACCATATATATTCAAGCATAACAATCAAGTTTGATTGATTGAATTAGATTGATAATTAATTTAATTTGATCAAGTTAATTATGTCCAATTAAAATACTCTAATAGGATTGGAGTTAATAATTCCCTTGGAAGAATTAATTATATGAATGTGATTCATAATAATTAATTAAATTTGAATAAAAGATGGAGGATCACATAAGTGACATCCATGGTCTCCCGTCAAGGCGAAGGGTTTCGTCGAAAGATATTATATGTGGGAGACGCCTGTCCGAAGTGACGGCTCCTGCATATGATCCATTTGGATCAGGCTCGTCACCTCTCGAAATTTAGTGACCCCAATATCGAGTCCTCATATTATTGGGGCGATATTGGATTGCGCATAGCGAGTTGTATTCGTGTTGACGGTTGGTTCAATTAATGACGAGTCAACATCACCTTAGGGTGGTGGGCCGGGTGTTAAAGACCGAATTGGGAGATGCAAGTTGGACTTGCAAGGGGGATTGTGTTCCCGCTTCTTTTTATCCGAGTTATAAGTTCTCATATTATTGGGATGTAACAAAGATAAGGAAGGAGATCCCAGATCTTGCTTGAGATATAATGGTAAGTATATCTCTTACATTGAAAGTGATTAAGGGAATGAACTTTCATTGTTGACATTGCAAGACAACATTGATATGAAAATTCCTAAATCAATGAAAATTACATACTTATGCAAATATCTTATTTCAGATAATCCTTCTTTAATCCCACTCAATATTATACTCAATAATAACCAGTAAAATATCATGGATTGGACCCTTTGATCCAGATATTATACTTGCAATTGGACACATAATATATGTGGCTGCAATGTGCAAGTTTCCTCATAATAATGAGGAGTGATAATTAAATAAGATAATAGGACTAAAATCCTAGGGTTTGTATGTCTCAATAAGTCTTGATCTCATTGAATGTACTTCGGAAGTGACATGTCGATGATGATCGCAATTATCAAATAATCCTTATAAAATCAATAAAGATATTCTGGCATACATATGTGCTCTTGACATTTAATCATGAATGACATGGTTCTCTGCATCATGTAGAATGGTAGCTCTGTAAGAGATGATGTATTCAAATTGTTTGAGTACCTACTTGAACCTAAGTTTTTAGAGTTTAAATGGATGTAGATATGATGAGTGTCATCATTCTACTATCTTTACTCTAGTCATTTCTGAAGATTCATAATATTCATATTGTATGAATTGAATTAAGCATGTATAAATGTTGAAATTCTCTTATATTAAAATTTTTTTTATTTTAACATAAGAGATCCTCTGTCTTGAGCAATGGTTGCTTATAGATAAAGGGAGCACAGTGGAAGCATGGGTTGGACCCAAGTAAGAAATATAGTCAAAGAGTTGACTGTACTTCTGTGACTCCCATATGACATCCAAAGAGTTGGATCAATGCCAATACTGCAATAAGTTGATGTGTTGATAGTATGACTATAAAATCTATCTAAAATCCTTAGAGAAGGAATCAGATAGTACATCAGATTAATCTACATATAATCATTGAAATTGACTTACTTATATAAGATAAAGTCTTATAATTGTATCTCAATTTTCTAATGACACTTGCACTTGGTTGCATCTGTATTAGAATAATTTGATCATAAGGTTTAATGATCATCATGTTGGAAGTGATGCAATTGTTGCAACAATTTCCATCGGATCAATAGATTTCATATTTTTAGTGGGAGCCCTTAATCCTAGAGAATGTCTCTGTGAAATAGATATTAGAATACACTCATTGTTTATTTGTAAATGTTGGAAATAAATATGAATTCTGGAATAAACCTATCATAAAGAGTTATGATAGATATATTTCAGATAGTAGTCTAACATCTAGTGGACTCCATTAAATTAGAAAATTAATGAATGGTTCATTAAGATTTCTAATACTGAAAATTAAACCTTTAAAAATCAATAGGAGGATAAAAATCATTTGACAATGATCTGAAATCATATTTTGGACATATGTCTATTGATAAGATCAATGGACGAGTAAGAGATGAAACTTTAGAATGTCTAAAATTTCAAAACTTGCATATTTATGAATATTGTATTCAAAGTAAAATGTCCAATACACCCTTCTTTGGGAAAGGTGTAAGATGTCAAGGTATTCAGGATCTCATACATATTGATGTATGTGAATCATCTATATCATAGTAAACATTATGGATATGTGATATCTATTGATGATTATTTGTGATATGAGATTTCTTCTCTTCACTTAGAAAACTTTGAAATGTTCAAAGATTTCACAATTTTGGTTTAGAATCAAAGTTTGAAGGAAGATGAAATGAATTTGATCTAATCAAGGTATCTTGTACCTATTAGATGAATTCAAGGAATACCTTATGGAGATGTGAATATCATTCCTATCTCAATCCTCCTAATGAACCTTAACTCAATAGAGTTGTAGGGAGATACAATTGATCATGTATGACATGATTTAATCAATGATAAATCTTAGCATAATTATCTCTTAGTTTCCAGGTATATATATATATATGTAGTAGAGACTACATTGTATATCCTAATAAGGTTCCACGCTAGTAAGCCAGAATCTAGCACTAGAGAGTGCTACTTCATTAGGAAAATAAAGGATAGTATTGGATACCTACTTTATGACCTTGAGATTCTTAAAAGATCTCATCTTTGAGAATATGATTCTTATAGGATGACTCTCTTGAGAATCAAGATGAAAATGAAGTAAAGGAACTCATTTAATCTTGATATGATAATGAGGCTCCTAGAATCAGTAACTAAAAGACAATTAAAGATGAAACACTAATACCCCTTCAAATAAGTTTGATGATGGGTTCCATGTGTCAGTTGAATCTGACATAGATCTGACTTCATGTGATGAAGCTCCTGAGGATCATGACATGGAAAGAATGATGTTAGCAATAAAAGTCTAATGTAGACTTCATTTATAAGTGTTGTATATGGACCCTCGAGGATCCACCTATATGGGTAAGACCCATTAAGGTGTAAATAGATCATCAAGAGAAAGAGGGAACCTGATGAGAAGGTAGAGACCTTTAAAGCACGGTTCATAGCCATGAGCTACACACCAAAGAGAAGACATCGCTTGCGATGAGACTTGCTCTCCAGCGACCTTGCTTAAACTCATCAGAATATTGCTAACTGTAGCTACACAACTTGACTATGTCATCTTCATGATGTGAGTCGAGATTGCATTCCTCTATGAATACCTCTCTAAGGATATTCATATGAAGTAACCACAGGGCTACATGTTGAGGAAAGCAAGGTGTGCAAGCTAAAGAACTCCATCTTTGGACTCAAATAAGCTTCTCGTAGTTGGAACATAAGATTTGATGAAATTATAATTGTTATGATTTCAGATAAAATCTTGATGAACCATGTGGAGTTTAGTGGGAGTGCCATTGTGTTCATCGTGGTAAATGTAGAAATTATTCTAATCATTTGGAAGTATATAAGGATAATAATAAGTGTTTTATAATTTGGTTGTTCCACACCTTGAGATATGATCTCAAGGATAACTCTTAGATCTTAATTCTGAAGTCATTCAAAAGTAAAGAGAAGAGGGTATTGGGACTGTCGCATTAGTAGTACACCTTGGACTTATTCCATTTTCTGGAAAATTCCAAGAAAAGCTTCCTTCCATCAAGATGCGGTAGTGACCTGTCTAAAGGGATAGCACCTCAAAGAGTTGAGGACGTGAATGATAGAACTGCTTGCACTTGTGCATCAGTTACGAGAAGCTGAAGTGTATGCTGGATGTGTACAAAATCCATATGTCTGCCATGCAGTGGGAGTAGTAAACTGTTACTAATCCTACTCTGGGAATAAAACACTTAGCTGCAGAAATAACAATATCTTCAAAGATGATGAAACTTAGATATAGTGATCTCAAAGTCTTATCTTCAAAAGTTTAAGACCTTGTAGATAGTGATCTGTAAGGATCTTAACTGTAGATACCTTAGGAGATAGAGATCTCCGGGAATGAAGGTATTCTAATGAGGATTATGGAAATACTGGTCATGATAATTAATAAGGTGTAGTGTCAAGGACACTGTAACTAACAAGATTGAGTATTGGTTGCATAAGATGCAACATTCGCATTGGATGTGAGCACTGTTACTATGAGATATGCAAGTGTCGTAAAAGGACTTGGGGTAGTCTCTTAGGAATAGAGTGACTGATCAGCTTACATAGGTATTTTCTAGATAGCCTACGATTGTCACATGAGTGTGGGTTTAAATGATTAGCCCATTAATGGCTCTTTGGGCTAGTGCGAGATTGTTGGACATGCGAGCCCATGCCGAGCCATTATGCAATAAATGTTATTGCAATTCACTCCTTAAAACTGAAATAAAGAGTACATAATTTACATAATAGGTCCCTTAGTACAATTAGGGTTATGTACCATGGCCACCTTAACGATCATACAGCTGTTGATTCAATTATTGAATCATAGAGGCTGTTGCTTAGTTGAATATCTATGAGTTAGATTGAGGACTCATCAAGTACCGTCAAATGATTGTTAAGAAATGATCTCCAGCATGAGTAGGAGATGGCAATCCTATCTCAGTTGGGTTGATATCTGACCGACCTCTTGATGCAAGTCCTCTGCATAGGAATAGAGATTCGGAGGTGTCAGATGAGTTAGGTCAAAGAGTTGACTTAATGAGATCGAGATAACCAAAGTCCTATATCGTATGCTGTCATAATATAGGCACACATCCTCTGACCGGAGATAGATGTTTTACTATATGTATGAGTATGTACATTTGGCAGACCAATAGGTTGATGACCTAATCAAGGTCTATACACCGGCACGTTGGCGTGCATATAAGGGCATATGAGTAATACGATCTCTCAAAGGGATCATACAGGTTCAGTTACTGAACCGGAAGACATGAGCTCACTCATGAGATGTTGGGAAGAATCAAATTCCATGCGCATGGTCGTCTCGCTTTGGAGGCTTGACTAAATTTGTATGTTTGATATATACTTTTGGAAAGTATATGATCAAGACCTAGGTATGATATATGCTTTTGGAAAGTATATGATTGATACCGACTCCCAATGATCGAATGAGAGACTTATTGATAAAACCCGGAAGTAAACAGTATAAAGTTGATCTAGTACTTCGGGTTTATTCTGAGTCTTTTAGTATGCGGGATGTACAGGTATTAGGAATACCTGAGGGTGATGTAATCATAAACGATTGTATAACCATGACGCTTCCATTCCTAGGGAGTGATGAAACGGGTCCGGATTTTAGTGACTCCTCTCAGTAGAGAAGTAATCTTATCTTAGTCCAATTATTGGACTTTGATCTGAATATGATTCAGATGCAATGAGAAGATTAGATTTGCAGTCTTGATTTAATCGAGCATCTATGGGAGGCCCACGATCTGGATTTGAGATATGATCTCAATATCCAAGTCCCTATACGTGGAACAATACAATCGCCCTGTCCTTATCTCCAAGTATTCGCGGAGAAAGCACATTATCCTTGAATGGGTTCCGGATAATTTCATTGTTGATAAAATGTATCTGAGCATTGAGAAAATGGATAATTAATTGTGATTTAATTATCAAGATTAATATGAATTTGATTCATATTATAAAGAGAGTTATCCATAATAATTGAATATGATTTCATTATCAAAAATGTGAATAATGTGAATGTGATTCATATTATTTGAACACATGAGATAAAGAGATCCAAGATGATTAAATGTGATTTAATTATCATGGATAAGAATAATGTGGATAGCAATATCCAATTATTCATAGTATATTATAAATGTGATTTATAATGTATTAGAGAGAGTTAATTATAATTTATATTTGTTGATTAATTATTATTGTATTGGATATACATTGTGTAATTAATTGACAGTGTAAATTATATGTTGTTTAGGGTTGTGAATATGATTGACAATTTTTTCATGGCAAGGTTGCAATATTCTCAAATATAATTGTGAATTATTTTTGATGAATAAATAACCAACAAAAGTTGTTGGAAATAAATAATGGAGAAAATCAAGGAAGCATGCAATCTCATGGATTTCCATGAGATTGCCCCATATGGTATGTGGTGGGCGGCACCCATGTCTTATTTGGAATGGGTGGTCGTCCACCTTGATGATGCATGGGAGATTTGATCTCCATGCATATTCTCTCCTTATTTATTGGATTGATTTATATTTGATTTTGTCAATTATATTTTAATCTAAAGTTGTTGGTTTTACCAACAACAATCTTGACCATTGGATTGACATAAATCAATCTCATCCATTGATTTTATATGTCCCATGGATCCCAAAACCCTATAAATAGAGAGGCATACCCATGCTCTCTCTTTACACATAATGCTTGAGAAGCATCTCTCTCTCTCTCTCTCTTTCTCTCTAGACGTCAGCCCTATCTCTCCCTCTCATGGCCGTCCGCCATGGATGCCATGGAGAGGTTCTCCATCGCCGCAGCATCGTGGTTATGCTGCCCGATCGTCTGCTCGTTGATCTTCGTCTCCTTCGGTGCGCCTCGCTCGTGAAGAAGACGACGGATCTCGTGTGTCGAGATCAGGAGAACCGCCGCTTGGATCATCAACATGGATTGCGAGAAGTACGCGGTTCATCCCCGCGCTCGCAAGCGTCTCCTCCGTCGGATCGAACTTGAGATAGGAGGTCTCTTCGTTTAGAGACTCGATCGCAACCACGCTTCAAGAGGTAATCCTATTACTGGTTTGTGGTTTAGACGAAACGGTCCGAGAAGTGTTCTTGGATCATGTGGTTTCGTCGTATAAACTTTTTTTAAATTCCGCTGCATCGAGCAACTAGTCCGACTAGTCGCTCCTTGTCGTATTCGATACGACGCACACGCTTCCGTGATGCGCTTGAGGATTTTACCATATCCTTCAATCCTTCATCTCAAACTTCCAGGGAACCTTCTCTTCAAACATGGTCCCCCTCAACCATCATTCTCTTACCTCCCATACATCACACCACATGCCCACACTTTTTGATGAAATATGCCTTTATCACATCCTGGCAATCTTAGGACATAATAGAGCAAGAAGAATTGATGATGGAAAATAGAGTAACCAATGTTGACAGATAAACATGATTTCCTGTTACTATGGACTGACAACCCCTTGAACTATCCCCTACTCAAGTTGATTCTCTTCATAAATACGACAAATTTTCCTTTGACAATTCACGAGAAAACAAGAGTCAAGGAAATCTGACTCATGACTAAACCATTATGAATATGAATAATCAATACTCTACTCAAGGTTACATGTCTGACTCATGGCATATGGAGAATGATTATTCAATCACAAGTCATGAGATATTTGAGGATAAGATTGCTTAGATCAATCATAGAGTAGATGCTATAACTAAGAAAATATATGATCTTATCCGATCAATACAAAATCCAGAAGAAGTGAGGCTACCACCTTGTGAACCATAAAATCATCATGTGACTCATAATATGGCATAACCACCTCTGACCTCTGACCTCCTATTGACCATCTTCCTGAAACTACCAAAAACTTGAAAAAATAGAAATTTCAAAAAAATTTGGACAAGTATGAAATGGAAGCATTTTACAAGAGTCTGATCTTAAAGCTTCCATTGATTAAGGCCACAGAATATGTGCCATAAGAGATTTGTGAAGAGTCCACTAAATCCTAAAAAGACGAGAAAGAAATATCATGTCATACTATTGCCATCTCATTGGTGATGAATCACAAAATCAAAAGCAACAAAGTCAAGCGGTTGACTCAGATGACATGCAAAATTGGGGCTACCATGTTCATCATGTTCGGTTGTATAATGACTCTACATTAAACACCATCCCTAAGTTCATCTTTGACCAACTTAAACTCAGACAACTAAAAAATAATAGGGTGATCGTTCAATTGCCAGATCAATCTACCAAAATACCATGGGGGATAATTTCTGTTGTCGTAAATTTCCGAGCTGACAAACTTAAAGTGGACTTTATTTTCCTTGACATTGAGAACCCTAGAAAGTTGTTTCAGTCTTTTATCATTTTAGGAAATCCGTCTTAGCCTCTGCTAAGGAAATTGTCGATTGTGAGACTTAGGACATCAAGTTTATGAACTTAAACCATAATGCACAAAGCCTCAATGACATGATCTGCTCTAAGGAAACCTGACCTAAAATCGACAGTCGTGATATGGAGACAAACACTTCACATGATCAAATCTCTCCTCATGAAACACCTATACAAGACTTAGGAGAGACACCCATGAGACCGACTGTTGGGAAGACATCTGATTCTCACCACACCTCCCACCCTATGACTGCTCTCACGAGAAAACAATATTTAGGAGATTAGGATGAATTGGACTACGTTTTTTTAGGAACGCCACGATTATTTATGTGGTCCAATCTTTGAGTCAATAATATTTCATGAGATACTTGAAACATAAAAGGAACTGACTCGGAAACCTCTGATGTCACCAAAATTCATGAATATCAGGAGGTGACGTCAACGTCCCCAACCAACAATCACAAAACCACCAGGAACATTCTCCCTCGCTCGAAGTCGTGTATGACACTACAAGAATTGGTCGACTTTTACGGGGATTCATTAGACGAGGAACTCATAAATGCCACATCGGTTACTCATCATAGGAAGAAGAAGATTGTCCATCTTCCTCCCAATGCTTCGCACAGAAATAAATCAACCACTAAAGTTACCATTAATCTTAGAAAACATGTGATTTCTGAAGAGTCCTCGTTTGGTCCTAAAGTGGTTCATCATGTAAGTGCAATAAGTACGTCAATGATTAAAGGGCACTTACATCTGGTTGGATTGACAACAATTGGACATCCTTCGCGTATGACTATTATTCTTCTGATTACGACTCTAATGATGGTTCCTACTCTTCATCATCCCTTGTTCACCTCCCTCCACATCTCCATACTATCTCCCGCCACACTCCCATAAGAAGGTTCATCGCAAACCTTCTTGACCTTGTACATAAGTAAATTTATTCGGTTCCCCATTTGTAAATATTTGATGATACTTAGACTGACATGAGCCATAGTGTAGGGAGACTGGTACCATTGTCTGTACATCACTTTTATTCTTTTCCCCTTACCTTTGATTCTCTCATTTCATGCTTTTCTGCTATGCTTATCCCTCAAAAGTCTAAGTATAGGGGGACAAGTTGATTTCTATTTCTTTTTCGCTCAACTATACTTATTATGAGTTATGTCTCTATTTCACTTTGTGTCGTGCGGACAAAGCACAAGCAAAGTATAGGGAGGGGGTGTTTGTATATATTTTATCCACAACTCAAACTTTAACTGTTTTCATCTAAAATCAGCTATGGGTACAAGTTTTGTATACTATGTATATTATACTCATTCTTTATGTATAAAACTCCTTGTTTTCAAAAATGAAACAAAAACAAAACAAAAAGCGAAACCTTCTTGAAAAAATTGGCTACATTATTGCATCAAAAATAAAAAACACTCATGGTCTTGGATTTCATTAAGCATCTCAGGCATTCGTGCATTCGTTGGTTGGTGTATTCCTGGCACATTCACTATCAATCAAGGCTTGGGAATTTGAGGACACTTAATTTCTGAGATCTTGAGAGACTGAGTTAGCCAGCCTTAGTCATTAAGGTTTTGAAACTTAATAATCCACACTTCCCTAGTTTAGATTTGAGCAAAATATTGCACGCTTCATCTCTACCTTCTAAACAATATGATCAACGCATCACTTTCTGAACTACATGATTGATGAGATGAGTTGAATTATCACTTGAGGAACTGGGACTGTTGATTTGAGTGTAGACCTGATTTAATGATGCTCGAGGATGGGATAAATTTAATGAAGGCTTCGAGAAACCTGAGTGTCAGCAAACCCTAATCAGTATGTGAACAAGTTCACATATTATCTTTGATATTTACCTATGTGCCAATGTGTGATGAAACCTAATTAATTTGTTGATCAACATTCACCAACTTTTGGCAAAAGTAGTAAAGCTAGCCGAATAATGAAATAAAATTTTGGAGAGAAGTTCTCACATACAAAGAAAAGCTCTATCATTACAAATACAAATTTAAAAGAGCTTCTACCAAAGATGAGTTTTTCCAACCATTTCAAAGTGTCCACTTGGACCAAATGCTATTAGGACCAAGGAGTTGACCTAGCACCCAAAAGGGTTCTATGATGTATAGCAATACAAGTTTGGATGTCGAAGGTATCTTAGATACTCAAAAGAGACACATCCCGATGTATTCTCAGGAAAACAAGTGCATGCGACTCCGAATTCTCTTGATGGAGACATTAATCAACAAACAAAAATATACATGTGTTAATTTATAAGGTACTCAAGAGGAACCTCATTCCAATGTGAGGGAATGAAGAATTACACAATCCAATGCCGTCCATCATCTAGTTATCAGTGTACACTTTCAAGAGTGACAAACTAATGAGACTGTAGATAGAATGCAAGAATCGACTTATTCCCTAGTGTTGAGGATTAGGTCTCGAGGAGAGTCTCCTGGACTAGAACCATAGGTGACATCTCGACTTGACTCTCATGAATGCAGTACACTGAAAGTCATATCATTATATTTTAAGTACAAACAGAGAGTATGATAAGTAGAGAAGTTGGATTCCTTTTGAGTAAAGCATGGTTGAGCATGGAATTTTAGGACCGCTCAAATTAATAGTCTTCAATGAATTGAGCCTTGGAAATTCACATGCACATCTAGGGATTTATCCAACTAAGTAATCCATTCTTTGATGCTCATGGATGAGCATGGTTTAAGTATAGTGGTACGATGAATCTCTGATTCAACATGCCAAAATTGGTCAATTAGGCTCTGTTCCTCAAAATCCATATGCATTAATCATAAACATGACATCATTAACATTCATACATGTGTAAATAATATTCATATTTCATCATCCATAATTGCATAAAATAAGAAAATAAAAATCACAGTGTAAATTAATCTGAAAAGCTGGTAACTCCCCCCATTTTTAATTAATTCATCCTTACTCTGATTGACCTGAAGCCACTTCCAATGTGTATATATTACTAACAAGAATAAAGGAAAATACAAAAAAAATCCTGACATATATAAGTGACAAATAAACCTAAAACTAATTTCACACCAAACAATTGAAATGTTATACATTCCTCATACAATGCCCGATTTGGTCTACTCACTTTTAAAGAACTCCATTTTCAACTACCTTCATGGCAAAACCAATTTCATAAAAATTAGAGCTCATATGTGAAGGATGGGTTTTGGGCCTCTTTTGCACATTTTATCTTTTCGCAATTGATGACCTGAGTTTTTATGTACATAAAATAACCCATTTTATTTTATTTCTTTTTCATTTATGCTCTTTGACGAAAGTTTTATCACATAGTAGAAAAATTCAAATCCAAATTAAGACTAAAATCACAGAAACTGACTGTGTCCAAGTGACCTTTGTGAGCATGTATAAAATTCGCTTGTTTCGTACTTCTATTTTATTTCCCTATTTTCTTATTTATTAAAATCCAAAAAAAGTCTATTAATGTGTAATTAAGTGCCTTTTATTTTATCATATTTTTTCTAGATTTTTTATCCTTTTTAAAAATAAAAAAAATGCAAAATCTCTAGAAGTGGTTTTCTATACATATGGAAAACAACCAAAAGTACGACATTGTACAGTTGACCTCTATTGCTCTAGTTCCTTCATGAAAGTTGTATATCTAATCGAGAAGAATAACTTTTGTGAAGGAAATTTTCCGGTCCGAGGTCTCCTTCAGTTTCTTTTCTATTGTTCTTGACCTTTTATTTTTTGAATTTTTTGGTGATATGTGGCAGCCCCTGAGTGTGCCACATGTCACCCTCTCTCCCAAGTCAGGTTACGTTCTCAACATGTGACCCACCTCCCACCGTTTCTCTCTCTTTGGTCATGTGTTGCGCACGTGACTGGTCTCTCCTTCCATCTACAACGCTTCCCCCCTTCTCACGTTACCCCAGCACACCCCTCTACTCCGGTCGTTACGTCCACCACTGCTTCCCCTCCATATTATTCCCTCCCCCTACCTCCTTCTATATAGCTGCGCTTCCATCTCCATTCTCGCCATCTTTCATCACCCTCCAACTTCGAGCAACACTGGTGACAAGAGTGGGCTATCCTTTAACATATACGACGAGGGCTCTTAGGCGTGATCCAACAGACCTCTACTGCAACGAGCTTCACGTGAAGATTCAGGGCTTTTCGCTGAGTACTTTGAGGCAATAAATGCAGGACCCGCTGAGCTCGTAATTCCAAGAAAAACTACAGGACTGCATCACCATCTAGAGCCTTATCTCCCTCATTCCCTCGCCTCCATCTCCCCAACCATCCAAAGAGGAACCTACGTAAACACAATAAACAACCTTGAATAATCCGTCTTCACCTATCAATTGCCCCCACCTCATTTTTACCCCATGCAACATGTCCTCCTCAGCTCACTAGTGATGAGGCTCCACTCCTTTCCTTTTTACGATACAAGCACTTCATCCCTCTCCTTGTCTCAGTCGTGCTTCACGATAAGACCGAGTCTCGAAAGGATTGAGTCTTTTGCATCTTTATAGGTCTTGAGACTCTACAGGATCGTCAAGCTTCATGCAATTCATCTAGTTGTTTTCGAATGAGATGCCGAAGCTCTGATTTTGCACGCATCAGGAGATTCCTCAGCCATCCTCTACCTTTTCCTTTGACTCGTCTCGACGCCCTTTGGTCTACTCTCATCGTCATTCTCCATGCCTACCTCAGACCCCCGCATCGCCTCGCCACTACACCTCCACTCGTGTATCGATGGAGGTGGAGACCACTGCCCGATGCCCTGCACCTTCGACTTTACAAGCACCCCCCCCCACGTGGCGACCCTTCTCCAGTCCACTCCACAAACAAGCAACAACCATTGGATCGGGGTATTACTCTTGATATTTTTGACTTTAATCCCTATTCATTTGATCCCTATTTTGGGATATTTTGACTTTAAAATATATAAAAATATGCAAAAAATCCTGAAAAATCACAAAAATATTAGAAAAATATAAAAATATTCAAAAATATGTTTTCTTATGTTTTTATACTATTTATATATACCATATACATATATATTACTTATATATACTTATACTATGTGCTACTATTTTCTATATAAATATACATTTATTCTATTTTTCAACAAGCACAAAGAAATTACAAATTTCCAAAACTAAAAAGAAAAAAAGAATACAATATATATATATATATATGTATGTATATATGGAATTTATTTGTATTTAATTGTCTCTTTCTCTCTTATATCCCTACCTATATGTATGTATGTATGTATGTATGTATGTATGTATGTATGTATTAAGGGTTGTATGGGGTTGCCCCTTGGGGGAAGCCAACACGGCTGGACCAACTTCATTTTTCGTCAATTTTTTTAATTTTTTTTTGAAAAATATCGCACCATGTATATTCATCCCTATATCCCTCCTACATGTCATTCAAATTGCATCGGAAACAAGGACTCCTATGCCCTTCATCTAGAACAGGTATGATTACAGTAGTACTAAGACCATTAAAATGATATGTTCTAGATAGAGGGCATAGGAGTCTCTGTTTCAAAAAAAAATTTGAATGACATGTAAGAGGGATATAGAGATGAATATACATGACGATAATTTTCAAAAAAAATTTACGGAAAATGGGGTGGGGGAAGCCATGTTGGCTACCCCAGGGGGCGGCCCCATTTTTTCCATATATATATATATATATATATATATATATATATATATATATATATATATATATTATCGTTATTATTAAATTACATATATATAGATTCACTATTAATTCAAAAAAATATTTTAAAAAACCCACATAAAAAGACTTAAAGACAATTATGTACATAATACACATTGATTAGCAATAATCATAGGCTACCTAGCTTGCTCTCTGTGGATCGACCTCGACATGATTACATGTTATACATCTTTATTTGTAGTGTATAATAAATTGTCACTCATATTTTTGGGCTATTCATTACTTATTTATACATTATGGGTAGTTGTTGATTTATTCGAGGACTTCTTGTGGGTCGCCTCAACGACAATCTGTCTTCACACTTTGTGAGGATATATTCTGACTCGCTTGAACATCCCTCGTTCATCAGTCACTCAAGCACCAGCTTCTATGATTTAACATTAGAATCAGGAGTTGTATGATCATTAAGATGGCCATGGTACATAACCTTAATTGTACTATAAGACCTATAATGCAACATTTCAGATCAGGGAATGAATTTTGCAATAACAATTATTGCATAGTGGCTCGCCATGGGCTCGCATGTCCAACAATCTCCTACTAGTCCAAAGATCCATTAATGGGCTAATAGTTTAAACCCACTCTCATGTGTTAAACATAAGCTATTTAGAAAAATAACTTGGTAAGCTGATCATTTACTCTGTTCCTAAGAGACTATGCCAAGTCCTTTTATGGTACTTTCATATCTCTTAGTAACAGTGCTCGCATCCAATGTGAATGTTGCATCTTATGCTACTTATACTCAATCTTGTTAAAGCAGTTCTAATATCTTTGACACTACAACTTAATAATCATGATAATCAGTATGTAATTTTAAATATCCTTATAAGAATGCCCTTATTCCTGGAGACCTAGTAAGGCATATATAGTTAAGTCCTTATCTCCTAGGAATAAGACCTAGTATTAAGTCTTATAAGGCATCTATAGTTAAGTCCTTTTCGATCGTTATCTATAAAGCCTTGAGTTCTTGAAGATAAGACTTCGATATAACTATCTCAGAAGTCTTGTACTTTTTGAAAATATTATTATCACTACAATCAAGTGTTTTATCTCCATAATAGGATGACTAATAGTTTACTACTTTCATTGTGTGGCAGACATCTGGTTTTTGTACACATCTAGCATACATCATGCTTCTCATAGATGATGCACAAGGGCAAGCAGTTTTAGCATTTACATCATCAACTCTTTGCGGTGATATCCCTTCAGATAGTTCAATACCATATCTTAAGGGAACGAATCCTTCATTGGGGTTTTTCCAAAAATGGAACATGTACAAGGTGTATCACTGATGTGACAGTCCCAATGTCCTCTTCTCTTTGTTTGTAAACAAATTCAGTAGTAAGATATAAGAGGTATCCTCAAGATCATGTTTCAAGGTACAGAATAATCATATCAAAAAACACGTATTATCATAATTATAACATTCAAAATGGTTAGGATTTTATCAACATTTAGCATGATGAAAACAATGGTACTCCCACTAAGTTTCACGTGGTTCATCAAGACTCTATCTCAAATCATAACATTTATAATTTCATCAAATCTAGTGTTCAAACTATAAGAAGCTTATTTGAGTCCATAGATGGAGTTCCTTTATCTTGCACATTTTTGCCTTCCTCAACTATAAAGCGTTGGCGCTGCTTCATATGAATGTCCCCGGTGAGGTATTCGTAGAGGAATATAATCTTGACTTCCATCATGAAGATGTCATAGTCAAGTTGTGTATCTATAGTTAGCGATATTCTGATGGGTTTAAGAATTGTCGCCGAAGAACAAGTCTCATCGCAAGCGATGTGTTATCTTCGTGTGTATCTTGGGGATACGAGCTGTGCTTTGAAGGTCTCTACCTTCTCATCAGGTATCCTCTTTCTCTTGAAGATCCATTTATACCTAACATGTTTTACCCTTATAGGTGGATCATCGACGGTCCATATAAAACACTTTTATATGAAGTCTACTTTAGATTTTATTTCTATCATCCATCTTTCTATGTTATGATCCTCATAAGCTCCATCATATGAAGTCAGATCAATGTCTGACTTAACTAACACATGGACTGCATACCCTTTAGGTGGTCTCACCACCCTCAAATTAAATTGAAGAAGTATGAGTGTTTCATCTTTAATTGTCCTATTACTTTTTTATTTCAGGAGCCTCATTCTCTTCTCAATAATCAATGAGTTCATTTACTTCATTTTCATCTTGATTCTTAATATTATCATCATCTGATAATTGTTTCCTTAGAGATGAAATCTTTTAAGAATCTCAGGTCATAAAGTAGGTATCCGATACCATCCCTTATTTTCCTAATGGAGTAGCACTTTCTAGTGCTAGATTCCAACATTCTTGCATCCATGATATGATTATGGAACAAGTAAACCTCAATCCTCAAGTGTCCAACACTAGGCTAGGTTCCAAACCATAGCTTATGAGGGTGTTTTCGGGATCAGATTTTCATGGAATATTATTAAAGATATATATTGAAGTATCTACTATGTATATACCTAGAAACTAAGAGTTAATTATGCTTAGAGTCATCATTGATCAAATAATGTCATAAAGATTCAATTGCATCTCTCTACAACTCTATTGAGTTTAGGTGTATTAGGAGGAGTGAGATAGGAATTATATTATTTTCTTCATAAGGTATTCCTTAAATTCATCTAATAGGTACTTCCTACCTTGGTTAAATCAAATTAATTTCATCTTCTTTCAAATATTGGTTCTAAACCAAAATTCTGAAATCTATGAACATTTCAAAGGCTTCTACGGTGAAGGGAAGACATCTCATACCACAAAAAAAATCAATTGATATCATATATCATTAATGTCTACTATGATACATATTATCCGCATACATCAATATGTTTGAGATCTTGAATACATTTGCATCTTACACCATTCCCTGAAAATGGTGTATTAGACATTTCTGCTTTGATTACAATATTTGCATTTATGTAAGATTTGAAATTTCAGACAATTTAAAGGTTCAGATATTAATAGTCTATTAATATATGTCCAAGGTTTGATACCAGGTCATTGTAAAATGATTTTAATCCTCCTATTAATCATTTTTATGATTTAATTTCCAATATTACAAATGTTAATGAACCATTCATTAATTGTCAAATTTAGTAGTGTCCTCTAGATATTAGACTATTGTATAAGATATATCCATCATAAATATTTATGATAGGTCTATTCCAGAATGCATGTTTATTCCTGAAATTAAGAAATAAATAGTGAATGTATTCTAATGTCAAGGTCATAGAGACACTCTCTAAGACTAAGGGCTCTCCCACTGAAAATAGGTATTCTATCTATCCAATTGAGATTGTTGCAACAATCGCATCAACAACCATGTCGATGGCTATTAAACCTTAAGATCAAATTTTCTAGTATTCTAAAACATATGAAACCAATTGCAAGTGTCAGTAGAAGAATGAGATATAATTTTTAGACTTTGATCTTATATAATAAGCATGTCAATTTTAATGATTATATATATATATATATATATATGTATAATATGTCAATGCACTATTTGAGTCCTTCTTTAAGGATTCTAGATAGTCTAGATAGTCATACTATCAGTACATCTGCTTGTTGCAGTACTGGCATTCATCCAATTCTTTTGATGCCATATGTGTGGACATTTTAGAAGTACAATCACTCTTTGACTTTCATTCTCGTTTGGTTAGACTCATGCTTCCGTTGTGCTCCTTCATCTATAAACAACCATTGCTTAAGACAAAGGATCTCTTATGTTAAATTCAAAATATTTCAATATAAGAGTATTTCAACATATATACACGATTCAATCAATTTGTACAATATGGATATTATGAAGCTTCATGAAGGACTAGAGTATAGACAATATAATGATGACACTCATCATATCTACATCCATCTTAACTCTTAAAAACTTTTATTCTGGTAGGTACTCAAACATTTTAAGTACATCTTCTCTTATCGAGCAACCATTCTACACAATGTAATGAACCATGTCCTTCATGATTAAATGTTGAGAGCGCATATATCTGCTAAAACATCTTCTTAGGTTTTATATGGATTCTTGGTAATTATGATCATCATCGATATGATATTTCCAAAGCACATTCGACGATATATCAAGACTATAGAGACATACAAATCCAAGGTTGTTGTCGTATTATCCATATAATTTTTATTCATCAATATTATGAGATAACCTACATACTGCAACCATATACATTATGTTTCCAACTGCAAGTACAATATCTTGATCACAGATCCAATCAATGATATTTTATTGACTATTATCGAGTACAGTTTTTAGTGGATTTATTGTCAGTTATCTGAGATAAGGTGATTTGCGTAAACACTTATTTTACTTTGATGTATCATTTTTATATCAAAGTTGTCTGGCCTTGTCAACTCTGAAAGCTCATCCTTTTATTCACTTTCAAAGTAAGAGATATACAAACCATTATATCTCAAGTAAGAATTGGGATCTCCTTCTTAACTTTGTTGCTTCCCAATAACATGAGAACTTGTACTCGGATAAAAAGAAGAGAGAACTCATTCTTCGTTGCAAGTCTAACTTGCATTTCCCAATTTGGTTAACGTCTGCGCCCACTCCTCCTAAGGCGATGTTGATCCGTTTTTAATTGAACCAATTGTCAACAGTATTAGAACTCGCTATGTCCAATCCAATATCACCCCAATAATATGAGGAACTAACATTAGGGTCACTACTCATATGGCTTTACTCTTTCGAGAAACAAAGAGCCCGATCCATATGCTCTTGTATGCGAGAGATGTCACTTTGGACATGCCTCTCCTACCAACAATCCATGGTGACAGAACCCAACGCCTTTATGAGAGATCATGCATGTTACTTATGTGATCATTCGTATCATATTCAAATTTTAGTTAATCCTAAAGAATCATATTCATTACGATTAATTCATCCAAGATAATTGTAATCTATATAAAAATATAGATTGTGATATTTATTGGATTATTTATTTAATCATATTAAATCATTGATCAAATCAATATCCAACAAAAATTTTGATTTGTTACTTTAAGGGTGGTATAATCTCAAAATATATATTATTAATAATTTAAGAATGGCAAAAATACATCATATTCAATTTGAGCACTATCCTTTCCTTACACGTTGTCATGTCCAGTATGCACAGGATACGGAACAAACCACTCACGAAGAAATCTACTACCCCAACGATCCCCGATTAGACATCCTATCCACCTCATGTTATGATAATGTGATATGTTCATTTTGTATTTGAGATGATGTTCAACCTTTCAACAGAAGTTATACCATATAATATTTATCAAAACTATTGTGATAAATATTACACGGAGATTTGCTATGAAAATCCTTAATTCTATTTAAGTAACAATGTTTGTTGAAAAGTTCGTTATAACAAAATCGATCAAGATCAATTATCCTATCATGTTGGTTATGGTTATTCAAAAAATAATTATCTTTATTAAATATTTTACAAATATTTAAGAACTAATTATTCTAGGAGATTAACAATTAATTTTTGTTAATTAATTGAAAGACAGTCACACGATTCTTGTTCAAATTTGTTAAGTTTCCAGCAATGATACATATTTACCAAAACTAACAGATCTTGAGTAAATAAACTCTAAATCAGCAAACTAAATATTATTTTTAGATTATTTGATTTGAAACATAATCTAAGAAATGAACATGCATTTATAAGAATTTTAAAACCCTTGTTATCTCTTGTTACATTCCAAAATCATTATTCCTGTAACACTGGACACATGCCCACTAAAACGATCATAATTTGAGCAAATCCCACAAACTCAAGTCCTACAATTTACTATTAAGATGGGAAACATAATCCAAGTGGAAAACTCACGTTTTAAGGTTTAATAGAGCATAAAAGTGCACAAAATAGGGTTGTGGGAACAAAATGCGATGAAAATCGTAGAACCAAAAATGCCATGTCATATTAGGTTTATGGATTATATCCAAAACCTCTGACATGTGGCTATGATACCACTTGAAGGTTATGGAGAAGACCTTAAGATCATGTCAATGCTCGGATACTTTATCAACAATGAAATTATATTCGAACTCTTTCAAGAATAATGTACTTTCTCAACGGATATATGGAAATAAGGACAGGGTGATTGTATATTCCCATATAGAGACTTGGATATTGAGATTATATCTCAAATCCTGATCAAGGGGACTGATGAGCAGAAAACCAGAAAGACTAGGGTAAAAAAAGTGAAGTGTCATTGTCCCTAATCAACCGAATGGTTGTAAGAAAAATCAACCACTAAATAGATCAAGAAATCGAATGTAAACGGTCCTCTATTTTTATTTACCTAGTATAGCTATCAGGGTCGAACACGAGGAGCGTGATTTAAAAACTAAATAGTCAAATTTCAATAGTACAATAATTTTTAGTGCTTTTAAATTTTTCAAATTTTAAGTTTTTGTATAAAGGAATTGAAACACAAAATAGAAAACACGCACACAACACTTTTTTGGATTTTTTAAAATGATTAAAAATATCATAAAATAAAACTAAAAATAGTTTTGGGTTTTTTAGGCTTTGAAATGTTTTTGGTATTTTTTATAGAATTTTTAGATATTTTTGTGATTTTATAAAAATCAAACATTGATAAAAATGGAAAATAATGCACAACCAAGAATAAATTGCATATTAAAAATTTTTAAAATGGCCCAAGGTCCTGTATGATAATTTTATTAAAAGTAGAAGTGAAAACCTAAAAACAAGAATTAAAAGCACAATTTTTATATTTTCTATTAATTTTTATAATTTTTATAAGTCTTTAGTTATTTTGTGATTTTTGCAATTTTTATTAATACTTTTCGTATAAAATTAATACAAAAATTAAAAGACAATAAAAGGCACATACATAATTTTTTGTTGAATTTTTGAACCATTTTTGGAATTTTTAAACCATTTTTTGAATTTTTATGAACTTTCTAACGTAAATAGGGCTATTTTTAGTGGTTTTTGAATTTTCAAATATAGAAAATGCTAATAAATCAATCTATGCAAATTACAATAAAGACTACACATTAGCAGGAGACCATGGTAATTTTGTGCAATTTTTAAGGTTGATTTGATATTTATTGCATCACATACAAGTAAGCAAGCTAGAAACAGTTCGAATGGACCAAAAAAAATATTTTAACTATATAGACCAAATAGATAACACTCTATAAAAGCTCAAGGATCGAATCTACAATTAAACCGACTCACACATGCATCGCATGCGATCCAAGCTCACAAAGGCATAAAAACAAATACTAAAAACATGGCATTCATTCCAAAAACAGTTAAAAAGTTCAGTGTAAAAAGTACAAATGACCTATGACACCACATGGGGACATACGTGACTTCCATTCGGGAGGGATAAACTACAAATATGAAAAATACAAAGTCCAAACTGTAAACGTTTTTAACTACAACTTTTATTTTCTAGATGAAAGCAAAATAGAGAAACATACAGGGCAAATATGCAATATACCCTGAGGAGGGCACGTGCCTTGCGTGGGAGGAGGCAGAAGTGGACGACTATGATATTCTTATGAAAAGATCTGATCGATTTGATCCTGTCGCGGATGTGTGTGTCAGATGTCTCCTGCAAAGCTGATACAACAGACAAAGGGGTGGTGAGATGGGCGGTTAGATCTGACATTACGTGAGATCTAACAGCCTGTAGACTATGATGATTGGGCAGTATATAGACGGGTCCAGACTCGATCCAAGCATCAAAATGAATCGTGTACCAGGGGCCATGAGTGAATATGGATTAGAACACCGGATCGAGTGGCTACAAAAGATGCTGGAGGAACTCATGCAATATGAACTTCAACCGAGCAGCGAGGGAGATCTGAAGCACTGATGAAGTCGTCAAGACATCCGGCAGGATCATGGAAGTGGTGTGCGTCCGAGGGCGGGCTCCGATGAAGGAGGTGGCGGTCGGATGGGCGTGAAGGTGAAGGCCCTCGTGGAGCTGCTCCCCCTGGGCAGCTGGGAGTCCAAATGAAGCTCCTGGTACACGTTAACACCTACAAAGGGCATAGTGGACTCGGAGTGATGCTCCAGTCTAGGTTATTGCTTAAGAAGATAAAGGAAGCAGTTGAGGATGGTGTTCGACATCCGGCGACGGTGGGGGATGGAGATCTAAACCTCGATCTCACTATGATGGGAGAGGGTTTTTTTAATAAGCCTGGTAATTTATGGGGTCCGGGTATCCCCTTTTATTAAAAAGAATATTTACAAGAGGTGACAAAGGACAAGTCCTTCTTACCCAAGGTGGCCAACATGGCCTCAAGTGCAAAAGGAAAAGGGAACATGGCCAACATGGCCTAAGAAAACTGATAAAATAAAAGGAACTGGTTTACATGACCTTAGAAAAAGTGGTAAAAGGAACTTAATCAAAATGGACGAAATTCCCAAGGTATGGGGAAGAGGACATCCCCTTCTTATTTGTGAAATCCCCGAAAACCGAACATGGACTAAAATGCAAAAACCCAGCTGGATCTGGGCTTAATTGCAAATCTGTTTTTATTCCAGTACTTGAAAAATTTATTTGATTAATGCATTGCGTAGGGCTCGTCGATAGCTTTCCAACGAGTCCAAGAATGCGAAAATCCGAGTTCGGAAGCTCGAGTTACGGCCATTTAAGCGAGGAGGGGTCAGAGTCATATTCGGATCCGAACCCGGATCCGAATCCCGGTTTTACCCTTAAATCCCGTCACCCTCTCGCCCAAAACGCCCAAACCCACCTCCCCTTCGATCAGCCCTCTTCCTCCTCCCCTTTCCCCTCGCCGGAGCTCGCCGGAGTACTTTGAATCGGCGATCCAAAGCCGAAATCACGTTGAGAAGGTCCGGACCATCCTCGTGCATGCTTTCATCTCGCGATCGGAGAGCCAAGCGTGGTGTTCTTCACGGGTGAAGTCACTGAGGTGATTCATTTTCTTGAGGTACGATGTCCCCGCCTCTTGCTGCGGTTTCCACATGATTTTACCAATATAATCGCTCAGTTAAAGCCTTTGTTTCTTGATGGTCAATTCCCTGGATTGACAATAAAGCAGAAATCCAGAGGTGTTGCATAGGCTACTCTGTGATCTTGATATCAGTACTTTTAGCCGTAATGAGATGCAAACTAGTTAAAATTGTCAGTACTATGGAAGGAATCACATGAGAATGCAACATGCGGGAATGGACCCTGTTTACATGCATCTTGGAATGGTCACGGATTGAGAAAGTATTATTCAAGGATACAAGTTAATGAACTTTAACATGCCATTTTAGAGATAAAATTGGAGCCAGCGTGGTTTGAGTGTTATATTATTATTGACTGTGCACATTTTGTATATGGTCGAATACTTTTAGATGATAATTGTTTTTATTATCAGTCACATGTTCTTGCAACTGCTTATGCCCCCTCATAAAATAATCCATATCGATTAAATGAACCACATGTATGCCTATATATGCAAGGCTTATCTACTGTAGTTGGTTGATTAAAAGCTCTGGGAGCCAAAAAAAAGGAATTTTCTTTCATATTCTCATTACTAAATAGGATTGATAGTGTGTTGGCTGTTATTCTTGCAAAAGGGATGCGGTTGTTTTTAGAGAAGAGACATCTTCATGGAAAATACTGTCTTTGATAACCCTTTCTTAAAGGGGCAGTCCTCCACGAGATTCCAAAGACATCATGGCCATTATGCCATGCCGTAAAAAAAGGGGGAATTCCATGTAAAAATTTCCATGTCAGCATTATTAGCTCGTGTATGGATTGGAGTGCGGTATTACCTTGCAGTTTGATATAGGATTATTAGCTCGTGTATGGATTGGAGTGCGGTATTACCTTGCAGTTTGATATAGGTTCCTACTCCTTCTAAAAACATCTGAAAAATGTAAACTATAGAATGTGTAAATGGAAAAAAGGGCAGCATATGGTTTGTGTCAGTCCAACCTTCGAACTCAGGATATCAAACTATTTAGATGATGCATGACTAGCAGTGCACTCTAGTTACCATTTCTACTGTAAATCTTTTTTTTACGATGTGGAATATTTTGTGTTTTCAAAAATGCTTTTGTCTTTCCAATGGGAGGCAAACATCTCCTTTCAATCAGTGAGCTATTAATATAGGCACTAAGTATATTGCGAACCTTTGAAAAGATGTTTAGAACAATAGGTTTAAAATGTATTATGTTCTGAATTTTCTTCCTCAAACTGCTCCATTTTATCACTGTTAGTGTATCAGAAGAATCCACTAACAAAATGAAGCCGAAAATGATGAAAGTTGTAGATAGGTTATATCAGTTGGCTTGTGTATATTAGAGAGACAATAGGGAGTGGCACACACTGTTTTTCTCAGCAATGAACTTGAAGTTGGAATACCCCATTGTTATATTTTGTTGAGATGAAGATAGGACAGCTTAATCTATAAACCACTCAAATCTATTTTACAGAGTACAGTTAATATACAACTGCTACAATAGATGCGATGAGATTGACATTTGTGTTTTAGTCAATTAGCTTTTTCATTAATGGTTACTTGGATGATAAAGGACTGCCTGCACCTAACCATTTCAGTTTAAAGTATTATGAGTTTAGATGTGCCATGTGGAATGATAAACTTCAGATAATGGAAGTGTGAAAAAAAAACATACTACAATTACTCTTACGGATCTTGAGTAGTTCCTTTGTGCTATTACATGATTATGGTCAATATTCGAATCCCTTTATTCTGCATGGCTAGCATTGATTAATGTGGTGATTATCATTCCCAGGGAAGGGATCTTTCATGATGATTGGGTAGTGGAGTAGCTGCCGCCAAGGGAGGGGCATGCACTCTTGGGGCCCCGGGTAGAAGCCTAGTTGACCGCGATCCCAACTGCTACTGTAGCTGCGATGGTTGGGGGACATGTTGCTTGGCACACCGAGGTGCTGATCTGACGGTGTTGGCCTCGACACTTGCGTGCTTTAGCCCGGTGCTCGAGCGCGGGCCAAGTAGTCATTGTTGGTCGGCTAGTGTTTTGCTTGTCACTTAGAGTTAACACTCGTGTACGGGCCAATGTAGGCCACATTGGTCGGTATTCCAAGTGGGAGCGCTAAGAGGGGAGTTCCGGGAAATGTGGTTAATGAAGTTAGGAATGAGATGTGAATCTCCTGTGCATAAGGAGGATTGGGCTAGTCGCGAAGATTCGCGGGTTGGAATCTATTTTGTGAATCAGAAGTACAATAGTGAAGTTGAGCTAAGTGGACGTGTTGGGAACTTAGTTATGATGCATTGTACCCCACCGCATGCCTACAGAGGCACCCCAACCCTAAGATATTCTTTTTGCCTTAGAGTCATAGTATGAGGCCTCATCCAGACCAAGACCACAGACTATCCACGAAGCTTGGTTACTTATATCCATATCTAATAACCATAATAAATGTGATTTTTTGTGAGATCTGGTTACCTAGTTTCTTTCTCTTTTACACACATTTAAATTATATCCTTCTTGTTGTTGTATAGTTTTATCTAATTCGTATTGGGCAGCTTTGCTCATGACGTACCTACGTGTGGATCCGCAGGTCCCCAACAGTGAGCAGTTTGGAGACATCACTTTTAGTGCAGCTTCACTACACTTCTTGTAGCACAGTTGGTAGTAGTTTTTACTGTCTTTTTTTTACTTGTAGTTTCTTTCTGAGAGACATGGCATGTAATATATAATTGTTGACATCTATATTTATCCTTACATGTAATTTTTTTGTGGACATGGAAATGGATAATAGAATGTAATGGAATTGGTGAATGGAAATACATGTGCTTGTGAACAGGTTGAATGCCATGGGAAGAAAAAAAATCCCTTACATGTTTCTATTTTCTCCTGCTTTTTTGAATGTCAAATATTCGAATGTGGAATATATGTGCGCTGATTGGTTTGCCGAGTACCCGGATCTTAGGGGCATCACATTATTCCTCATTTTAAATGCTTTGAGATCCAAAGCCCGACGTTCAATGTAAGCATCTTCCTTGTTTCTTCTTTGTAACTTTGTCTTGAATTCAGCATGCTCTTCTTTGGTCCATCTTGAAAAAAAACTGCATGCTTCCCAGTATTTCCAAGAGTCCTGATAGAATCCCAAGGTCTTACCACCCAATCATCTCCAACCCAAAAGTCTGGGGGTATTGTTTTTCCTTTTTACAACTTCTTGAAACCCACTGCATTAGAGGCTTCAATTTGCTTCTTCCTCACCTCTGTTAGTCCTGTATCTGATGAAGGATAATATCTTCAAATTCAAACTCGTTCACTCTCACCTCATTTTTCTTTAGCATTGAGAAACCATCCAACTAGTCTTTCAATACTTCGGGCTTCTTTTTAAATAAACCATCATAGATATGCTCCATACTCGCAAGGATATCCGGGTTCAAGCCTTCTATGATCATGTTATCTTCAATAGATGGTTTCTTTTTTAAAATAAACATTTTATCTGATTGAGCCGACGAGCTCTTTTGAGGTGTCTGGTGCTGGGAATCTGCAATCTCTTCAATGATTTCTGAAGTCACATTGTTTAAAACATCACCAGCAATCCTGTTCAGAGATTCAAATGATCCATCAATAAGTGTAGCAGGATTCAGATCCTCATTTAATGCTTCAGCAACCTCGGAATTGTTCAAAAACACTTCCCTCCGGATAGAATTAGTATGATTCAAATCCTCAGTAGGTGCATCAGATGTCACATGTCTATTCAATGATTTACCATCCCTCCTGATAGAAGAAGCCGGAGGATCTAATCCATCTTTTGTGATTTGCAATAAAGAAGCTTTGCCTTTTCCGTGAAGAATAGTTCTTATTAGCAACCATGATCCAATTTTCCTTATCAATGGTAGCTGACTCAACATGATTCTCCTCTCCAGATATCTTATTTGTCGGTCTCCCTTCTAGCTGACTTTCATATAATAGCGGCTCGTTATGCTGACTAACTTCTTCGGGTGATTCCTTCCCTGTTTGATCTTTAAGGGTAACCATTGTGGGTTTCCACTCCTTTGCAACAGACTCCTTCCCTTTCTTTTTGAACTTACATTCTTCAATATCATGACCAATAATAATACAAGAAGAGCAAAACTTAGGAATTCTCTCATAAATGATCTTATGTTTGAATTTCTGATCACCATTTTTAATACAAATATGGTTCACCCTTGGCGTGGTTAAATCAATCTCCACGTACAGTCTTACATAACTGGGCCTTAAGAATTCTTTTGTTTCTTTATCCATGCAAATGAATCTTCCAATACTTGAGCAATTGACTTAATAATCCTCGGATTTTGGAGATGAATGTATAAGGAAGGTAAGCCCACCCAAACTGCAACTTGGGTCGTTGATGAATATGTGATTCGTCACTCTAAAATTTGAAAAAAGAGCTTTGTTCCCGAGTAATTAGCTTCATATTTCCACTTATGTTGCATAATCAGCATTCGTGCATGCATTGATAACATCTGTATATTAGCATTCATAATTGCATTTAATAAGAAGCCCAATTCACTTGTAAATATTCACCTTATATTACCTATTTGTACATATTTTATATTAACTCCAAATCAATAAAATCAACTCTATAGTATATATATTACTAACACTAATTAAAGAAAAATATCAAAAAAAATACTAACTTGTAAAATTGACCAATAAAACCCCAATCCAAGTTTGAAACTAGGAGCTTTAAAATGCACATATCTGTCTCATACAGTATCTAATTTAGGTCAACTCATTTTTAAAATAATATACATTCAGAGACTTTTAAAACAAGACTAATTTCATTGAAATCGGAGCTTGTATGCAAAACTTGGGTTTTGGGACCCTTTTGTATATTGTACATACTGACCAAAATACCCTTGCATTTTCTTAATTATTAAAAATCCAAAAAAATAGATTAAATTGTAAATATTCTTTTCACAATTTCTCTATTTCATTTTAATTTTTCTCTTATGTAAAAATAACAAAAATATGCAAAAGACAAAAATGTGGTATTTTATACATATAAGGTACCACCCAAAAATACATTTTGTACAGATGATTTCATTTGCTTTTCGGCCCTTCATGAAAGTTGTAGATCTCGTCGAGACAAGCAAATTTTGTGTTGACCACCTTTTGATTTAATTCCTTTTGTTATTTCTTTTTTATTTTTCTTTATATTTAATTTTTGAATTTTCTAGGCGACATGTGGCAGCTCTTGGAGCCGCAACATGTCACCCCATTTTTTTTGTTATTTTCACATTTTTTTATTATTTTCGGATTTATCATTATTATTATTTTACTATTGTTATTTTAATTATTTTTAGTAGCCTCTTGGGAAAATTGCACTTGCTCCTCTTTATGTTTTCGTATATGTAGAAGAGCCCTTAGGAACAGTTTGAGTTTATTATTTTTATTTTTGTATTGCATTGATACCCCTGACTTCGCATGATATTTTGGACCTCCAAATAACATCTTTTTATTCAATAAATAATAGCATATTGTAGAGCAACTAATTCTTTATCTCTTGGCTATTTCTTTGTATTTTCATAATCATCAGATTATTTGTTAAAAATCAGAGATTGAAAATCAAAGATATTTTTCCCATTTAAGCTCTGAAATTTGCACAACCATATTTCTTATTCTAAAAATTGCCAAAAAAGTTTATATGATGCCTATAAATGCTCTTTAATCATTGTCCAAGTTTCATCAAAATCGGAGTTGTCGTGTGCATAGAATAAATTCTTGAGTGATTTCTGTAATAGATTTTTAATTAATTCCACGAATAATATTTTTGAGAACTTTCAAATCTCCTCGATTCCTTATTAAAATATCTATTTCAGATAAATAGCTCTATGTATAAATTTATTTTCGTGGATTTATTAGGAATTAAATACTTACAGTCGCTATGTTTTTAGTAAAAATTTCATAAAAAAATTATAGTGTCAGAAAATTCTAAAAAAAATTAACATAGCTTATTTTCATCATGTTTATCTTCTAATAAAATTTTCATAATTTTTGAATATCATTTGCATGACAAATTGCATAAAACCCCCAAAAAAGTTTGCATTTTTCATTTGTGCATTTTTAATAAAAAAATTACAAAAAAATCCATTTTGCATTAATCATTGAATTAGGTTTACAGGAAAAATACAATTTGGTCATTTTGGTATAATTTCAGATTAAAATTAAATTTGGCTAAGTTGTTTATTTTCTTAATAACCTAGTTCATTTGCATCATTGCATTTGGCATTTTATTGCATAAAAAAATAAGAAAAATCATCCCACATGGAAAACCACGATCTAATTCATCTAATCTGATCCCGAGTTGTTCATTTGCCTCCTTGAATCGACCCTGGTGCTTGCCCAGGCTAAACAAACATAAAACCACGCGTTAATTCATTCTACGATTGATCGATTCGTGCAGTTATTTTTTATCGATCCGGATTTATCCGACTGCAACGAAGTCATCAATTCGACACCATTAAAAGGGTAGATTCCAAACTCATAAAAAGGCGTCGTTGTCGGGGAGGAACGGCTTAGGTTAATTTGTATTTAATTTCTGAGTGCTTGATTTTTCATCCCCCGGTAGTCTGTCCCTAGGTTTTCTTGTGAATATTTTGTTGTCCTTCAATTTTGTATTTTTTGTCGTTCTCGATCTAACCTCAATTCATTTTCACCTGAAGCAAGCAATTCAATCCAAATCCTGTATTTTCACACTCAACACGGTGAAGGACCCGAAATCGAGTCCAATTAATCTGGTTGATTTTAAATGTGATTTCCAAGAAAATAGCAAAGGTTACATGGCCTTGAGGGAAGTCAGCTCAAAGCCGGATGTGTCTTCCTTGTTTAACCTATCTCCTAAGATACCTGTGTCCTTCCTTTCTTCGCTCCTATCCCAAGTTGATGGATTCAAAGACCATGCCCCTATCTACCTACAAGAAGGCGAAGGTTGACAAGGCTGGAACTTAGCCCCGAAGGGTTACTAGCAACTTGTCGCGGAGTACCGCTGGTTCACCCCTGACTACCTGTGAATAGGCGGAGGCTACTCGGTACTAGTCAATGAATCTAAAAATATTCAACTCGTGATATTTGCTACGATCAGTTGGTACGTGATATGGAAGGCGGGGATTTGGGCTCTGCCTTAAGATGTTCACACACACTCAAGTACCCTCACTCAACCTGAAAACAAGGTCGGGGTTAATCTCCCGCAAGCAGAATTTCCAATTTTATTGAATTTTTTTGGTCAATAATGTTAGCAGTCCCGGTTTAAGTTAAGGTACCATGGTTTAGTCCAATCCACACAGCACGCCTATCGTCCAGTCCCAATTTCCTTTTACTTAAGTTGGAAATCAAGAGAGAAATCGAGAAAAGTCGATGCACGAAAAACAATGATGCTTATGCTGAGTGAAGAATACTTACAGTGATCCCTTTGCTTTTATGCAGGATGCAAAACAGAATTGAAATCTTTTACTCTATATGCAAATGAAGACGACAAAATCTGCTCCTAGACAGGCAATTCTATTAGTGAGTGAAGCACAGGTTCAATTTGACTAGATCTGCGGCCTAAGTGTGTCTTTTAAGTGATGTGTGGTCGTAGAAATTCCGAGCACAAGCAAACCCTAGAGTGGCTCAAGGAGCCGCTAGTGCAAGCCTATTCTAAAAATTCAATCCACACAGCAGACGGGGACACGATTCAACTATGTTTACACACACGAGAACCCAAATGAGAACCGCTGGAAATAATGCAGATCAATCAATAAAATACAAGTCCTCTCAAACCACTCAAACAAATTAAAATGTAGGTTCTTCGAAACGTCTTCGATTCCTCGGGTTCCTTGCACAAAAAATGAATTGAGGTCAGATCAAGAATGACACAAAAATACAAAATTAAAGGACAACAAAATATTCACAAGAAAACCGGGGGTCAGACTACCCGGGGATGGAAAATCAGGCACTCAGAAATTAACTACAAATTAACCTAAGCCGTGCCTCCCCGACAATGACAACATTTTTACGAGCGTCTTACTACCTTTGTTAATTTAATCAAATTAATGGTCAAATTAATTGTTGTTTTATTTGTTGCAGTTGGATAATAAGAGCAGATCAAAAACCACTTTTAATTATGTCAAGTTAATCACGAGGGGTAAATTTATTTTACTTAGGCAAGCCCAAGGTCGAACACAAGGAGGCAACTGTCTCCTTAGGTATATTTTAAGCAAATTTCCAAGGTCAGATTTTTAGAAGATATTTTTGGTCTTTTGTCAGTATATTTTATGCAAGAAAGAAAAGACACACGCAAAATCGGGCCAGTTTTATAAGTGAATTTAGAAAAGTGACTAAAACAAATCCAAAAATTATAAAACTTGGCCAGATGGTGGAATGCAATGAATTTAAGCTAAACAACATTTTTTTAGAATTTTCTAACACTAGACGAATTTACTGTGAATTTAAAATGAATGCAAAGTGATTTAAACATAATTAATTCTAATAAATACCAAATCACACTATTTTTAGATATCAAAATTATCCTAGATAGATCCACATATGAAGAATCCAGGAAAATTAATAAACCTAAATTTCTATGTGAAATGGACCTATTACGAATTAATTAAGTAAATCACTAGATGATTTCTTCAGACCTCGTGGTGCATGCAAATGAGATGATTTTTGTATACAATGTAAACTTACTTATCGTAGGACTAATGTGAATTTTTGGTGATTTTTGGAGTCACAAAGAGATCACTACAATTTAAAATGCATAAATGGGAAAAATATGACAAAATTCTGCCAATTAATTAATAATTAAATCCACTCCTTTCACTAAAATATGCCAAGTGTATATACGAAAGAGGGCAAATTAAGCTACACAGTGCAATTTTCAAACTTGAAAAATGAAGTAAAATGAACGCCTAATTATAAGTGCAAAGACAGGAGCCTATTTGCAATTACAGGAAATGAAATTGATAAAAAGTAAACATGCTGACAGAGACTGATATGCAATTACCTATAACGAGGAGGGTATGTGTGCAAAATACTCACAGAACACGTACGCCTCACGTGGGGGCTCCTGACAGGGACTGAAATGCAAATATGAAAACCTCCAAGGGCCTTGCTGCAAAATACCCAAGCCGCATGTGCAAATCACATGGGCATCTCAGGTTCGGTGGACTTCGAAGGTTCGGACTCCGGCTCGGGTGCTTTGGGAGGTTCGGACTAGGCTCGGATGGAGGCTGGACTAGCTTCGGGGGCTCCGAGCTTGAAGGTTGAGGTAAAGGCTCAGAGTAAGCGACGTGGCTCGTTGTGGACCTCTGGATCAGGTGCAGATCCAACGGCTTCTTAAGATCGATGAAGATGCCCACATGGAAGATCTAGCACCGCTGGATCAGTTTGAATCCAACGGCCCTCTAAAGCTCTGGCGAATGTTGACGTGGCGTGATTAGGAGCGTAGGATCCTCATGATCCTACAGCTGCGGAATGAAGGCTACGTGGCGTCCTCCTGACCATCCGATCAAGAAGATCAGACGCATGCTGCTCTTCATCGTCAACTGGTATGCCGCCTCCTACGGTGGCGATGGTTGAACTCCGGTGAAGAAACTCGGACTCTTCTTCCTTTGTCTGGGGTCGGTGAAGCTCACCCGTGGATCCCAAGTCGATGGAAAGGATCATGGAGATGTCAGGTAGCCGCCGGAGGTCTCAGATGAGGTGGAAATGGTCTGGAGAGAAGCATCGGAGAAGCTCGAATGGTGCTCCGATGATGTTCCGGCCAGTCAGAATTGAAGTATCTGCAGGCAATTAATGGATAGCTAAGGCGTGCAGCTGTGCTCGTGGGGTGTCTGTGCGTGCGGCTGGAGGCCTGAGAAGCGATGAGATGGTTAGGTGATCGAGCTCCGCCAAGGTAGCGGAGCTTGCATCGTCAGGAGATGAAGTGTGTCGTTAGAGCAGAAGAAGGGGTGCGCGAGGATGCCAGCTCCGAGGCGAAGCTCGGAGGATGGTCGGCGGAACATGAGATGGTGTGTGGACGGCGAATGAGAGCTTCCAGGTCTTCTCCCAAGGGCGGGTAGTGTCCCGAGCTCGTGCAACACCGTGGAAGAGCCGTGACACGGCGGAGGTGTGTTGCGGATCTCACCGGTGGTCGTCGACCGTCTTCGCTCGATTTTGTGCCCAATTGCTGTCACCAACGAGGAGAATGGAGCTCAGGGAAGCCTCTTGTACTGGCGGATGGGGATGAAGGTGGCTGGAGGCGAAGTATTTATAGGTTGGAGATGGTGGCGTAAGTGGTGGAGTGGTGAAGTTAGTGGGCATCGTGGAGCGATATGGAAGGTGTTCATGGTGATCGAGGGGTGGCGAGGATGAGGGAAGAATGTGTTGTGTCGTGGACGTGAAGGAAGGCGAAGAGGGTGGCCTGAGTGGCACCCAAAATGGAAAGGGGCATCCCTCGCGCACGATGGACGATGTGGGGTGCGAGGCTTGCGGAAGGTGGAAGACAAAGCTTTGGCCGTTAGATCGGATGATCGAACGGCCAGGAGAAAGGCGAAATGATGCGGCTAAAATTGGATCAGTGGGGGGGGGGTGGGGGCGAGATCAAGGGCGCAGGGTGCACCACGTGGCAGGCGTGGATGCAAGGTGCTCGCGAATGATCCAGATTGGATCTGGATTCGATCGAAGGGTGGATATGTGTTGCGAGATGAATGGGCAGGATGGGGTCCTTATGGCGAAGATCGGAGGGCGTGGATGCAGCCATGTGGCGCATAGATAACGCGGTGCTGGCTAACGATCTAGATGAAGTCTAAGGCCTGATCGAATGGCTGGGAAGCATTACAGCTTAGATGGTCCAGATCAAGAGAGAGGATGGGCAATAAGACGGTGGAAATGGAAGGGTGCGTGGCTCGCAATGGAGCAGGCCGCGTGGCGCAATCAAAGAGGGCCACGTGGCCTGCTCTGAGTGGCTGAGAAAGAAAATGAATTTAGAGAGAGCAAGAGACCGAATTTGGAAAAACTCAAAACATAGAAGTTGTAGATCTAGATGAGATCTACAGGTTTTATGTTGACCAAAAACGTAGATGAGGTCAAATATGATACAAAAATACAAGAGTACAAATATACATACATATAGTATACAACGTGACCCAAAAACCCTAATTTTGCATACGAGCTCCGAATTAAATGAAATTGTCTCATTTTAAAGGTCTCTGGATGTGTATTAATATGAAGGTGAGTAGACCTAATTTCGAGGTTGTATGAGAGAGATATTGGCCTTCTAAGGTCTAGGAGGTTTGGGGCTGTATTGGGCAATTTACAGGATAGGGATTTTTGGCCTTCTTCCTTGTATTATTAACTAGCAATGTATACAGTGTAAGGAAGGTGTTATTTGATTTTAGAGGGGATATAGTTAGGTGATTTATTGGGAGTCTTTTTACACGTGGATTTTACAAGTGAATTGGCTTCTTATTTTAATGCAATTATGAATGCTAAAAAGCATGTACTGTGAATGCAAGCATGAATGCTATTTATGAAAGAGAGGGAATATGCATCTAATTACTCAGGAACAAAACTTTCTTTTCAACTTTTAGAGTGATGAATCATAGATTCGTCAACACCTTATACTTAAACCTTGCTCGTCCCTGAGCAACTAAAATGTAATGCAAGAGTGAAATGAGATTGGGTTCCATACCAAGGTCATGAACAAAAGTTAAAAATGGAGCTTGACTTGACCTTTGGATTAATTGTGTGGCAGAACCTTATTGAGATCTGAACTTAAGACCTAACAGACTTCAAGTTCCACAAGTCTTCTATTCAAGATGCCTCAACAGTCATGTCAGAACAAATCCTCAAACGCAAATTTCTGATGACTATGATTTTTACTTGTATGGTGTAAGTGTAAAATATCTCTCCACATCAGAAATGACTCAGAACTAGCCTCCTCTAACAAGGTAACTCTAATTACCTAGTCCAGTAACTCTTTCCTCGAGGAGCGGGGTATTCCCTTCTAAGTTCAAGTGCAACCAGCTCATAAGGAGGAGGTGGAGAAAGAATGGATGGTAGCCAATGTAGCTACCTATCCTGGGATTCCTGACCAGTGTAGCCAAGTCATCCAGCTGCAGACTTCTTGCTAATATACATACTTCGACAATTATTTTATTTTCTATCTGGCCTATCTGCTTTTTTTGAGTTGTTGCATTTTTCTTTCTTTTTTTCTCTTTTTTTTTCTCTTTCTTGAAACTATATACAAGGTGCAACATGTACATCAGGAGTTTGTCTTCTTGAGCTAGTAGACTATCCCTCTTTTGACGCATTATTGCAACCCAGAGTGTCCTATCCTCAGACGTCAACACCACCGGATTAGGTTGAGATGCACTACTCTTCCTAGAGGAGGATGGATGTTTCCACCCATGTGCTACTCTAAGCTAAAGGATTCTACCTCCTCACCACCTCATCAATGAAGATCTACGTGCATGGTGCTTGTCCAAGTTAGGTCACTGTCTAAAAGAATCATGTGTGTGCATGAGATATTCTACTTAGACTAATCAAGATGACATGTGAACATAGACTTGCAGACTCCAAGAATTAAGTCACTTGACCTGAGAAATCTTAACTCCAGCTCTTGTAAGGTTCCTTTGAAATTAGATGGATTAAGGTCAAATCAAGTCCATCCTCAACATTTATTCATAACTTGCTTCAGAACCCACTAGGTTTTCATCTTGCATATGCAGATGAGATGCAGATGACATGCTATAGAGATGAATGAAATGCAAGATTTTTTTTTGAAATGCGAGGATGATATGCAAGAGTAAATAAGAAGCCTTTTTGTTTTATTTTTTGGTATACAACAATTTTTATTATTTACAACTTGTGCATAATATACATAGTGTACATGAATTTTTTTGTATACATACTATTTTACAATGAATTTTACAAATTTATATTTTAAAAAAATCAATTTTTTACCCATCCCATAATTATTGCATAATATATACAAAACTACGCGAAAATATGCGAAAGTACGAGCTATGGGTAGAGTATATATGTAATATATACACGCCCCCCTATATTTAGCGTGTGATATGTCCTCAGAGCATGAAAAACGATGAAAAAGACATAGCTCGTGCTAAGCGTAAGACAGCCAAAGAAGTAAAAATGTATAGAACTCTTTCTACCCCCCCTATACTTAGGCTCTGGCAGCCTAAATGTAGAAAAAGATCAGAAATGGGGTAGACGAGGGAAATATGGGGAATGGATGAGTATATACAACCGGGCACCGGTCCCCCCTATACATAGGCTCAGGTCAGCCTAAGTATAGGACTGAAGTGAGTATGAGTACTAATGTGATCTAGAGGATGTACAATGAACAGACTCAGTTAACTCACCCCGCCCTGTACTTAAGATCTGATTATCCTAAGTATAGTCGTAGATGGATATAGATGAAGTTTGGTGAGTTACTAGAGTCGCGGGAGGGAGGGACAGAATGTACATGAATGATGGATATGTACAAGGGTATCGGTCTGAATCTTTCCATATGCTTCTAATGGCTAGACTTCATATTTGTAAGGTCTCATGCGTCGCTTGATGTGTATCTGTTGAATTTGGATCGCACATGAATACAATCTCCTCAACATGGACTAACTGCTCATTGGTTTCGACGAAGTGCTTCAACAGTTGTCCATTCTCTAGGAATGTCGGTGCGTCATCTGCAAGATCCGAGATCTCGACACATCTACTATCATGCACTGCACGGACAATGAATGGACCCATCCACTTGGATTTCAACTTACCCTGGAAGACTTTCAGCCTTGCATTAAACAACCATACCTTCTATCCAGGAACAAAGGTCTTTCATCTGATATATCTATCATGCCAACGCTTTACCTTATCCTTGTACACCAAACTAATGTCGTATGCTCGGATTTTGACTTCCACTAACTCATTCAGATCCATTTCTCGCTGCTTCTGCCTAAGGTGTGTGTTCCAATTAACCTTCTTGATTGCCCATTCTGATTTATTAACTAACTCTACGGGCAAATGACACGGCTTTTCGAATACCATCTGGAATGGGGAGGTTCCTAAAGGTGTCTGGTAAGCTGTTCTATAAGCCCATTGGACTTGATCCAAGATTTGAGACCAGTCCTTCCTGTCTCGGCAGACAAACTTCTGCAATATAGATTTCACCTCCCTATTCGACACCTAAACCATACCATTAGTCTGTGGGTGGTAAGTACTAGCAACACGGTGTTCGATGCCGTAGTCTTTCAAGAGTTTTCTTCACATCTCGATTTACAAAGTGTCTGCCCCCATCTGATATCAACATTTTGGGGATCCAGAACCTAAAGATGATGTGATCTCCAATAAATTTACAGACAATCCTGCTATCTGCAGTTCGGGTTGGGATAGCCTCCACACACCTGGATAGGTAGTTTACCGCAAGGAGGATGTACTCGAATCCGTGGCTAACAGGGAATGGGCCCTTGAAGTCGATGCCCCAAGCGTCAAAGACATCACAAATTATGACAAGCTGCATCATCATCTCATCCTTTGAACCAATGGTTCCTCCCATTCTCTGGCATACTGGGCATGACTTCGCAAAGGTGATGGCATCGCAAAACAGAGTCGGCCAGTAAAAGCCACATTGAAGTACCTTCCATGCGGTCTTCTTCCTAGAGTGGTGTCCTCCTGCCTCTAAGCTGTGGCATAGAGAAAGGACACTCTGGTATTCCTCCTGAGTAATACACCGTCTCCAGACACAATGCAGTCCTTCAAAGAAAAGGATCAGATCCGCCCAATGGTAGTGTCTCGCATCCGACTTCAGTCGGTCTCTGTGGCTCTTGGGCCAATTTTCGGGGACCTTCTTGGAGACAAGATAGTTCACTATATTAGCATACCATGGGAGTGAGTCGATAACAAAATTCGACTCGTCAGGGAAGGAATATCGAATTGGTGAATCCTCGGAAGTATTAAGATCTTCGAGACGGGAGAGATGATCAGCTACAACATTCTTCTTTTCAGGTTTATCATGAATATCTAAATCAAACTCATGGATAAGCAAGATCCACCTAAGAAGACGCACCTTCACGTCCTTCTTTTCCATCAAGTACTGTAGTGTTGTGTGGTCGGTGAACATAATCACCTTGGATCCAATTAAATGGGATTTGAACTTGTCCAAGGCAAACAGTACTGCAAGCATCTCCTTTTCCGTAACTATATAGTTACGCTGAGCGGTATCAAGCACTTTGCTTGGGTAGTGGTTTGCAAACGGGACATCATCCCTCCTTTGTCCTAACACAGCCCCAACAACAAAATCTGATGCATCTGTCATGATCTCAAAAGGTAGAGACCAATCTGGGGCTTGTAGGATAGGGGCATACATAATCATTCCTTGCAATAGCTTAAAGGCCTCAAGACTTTTGTGATCAATAATAAACTCCATGTCCCTTCTTAAAAGATCAGTTAGCGGTTGGGCAATCTTGGAAAAATCCTTGATAAATCTCCGATGAAATCTGACATGCCTGAGGAAAGACCGCAACTGTTTAACGTTGGTTGGTGGTTGGAGTCGTGTGATCACATCCTCCTTGGCTGGGAATTCAGACGACCTTGGCAAGTAGATATGGTGCGAACATATGTTGGTGATCATACAACTCTAGCCACCAACCAACGTTAAATAGTTACGGTCTTTCCTCGGGCATGGCGGATTTTATCGGAGATTTATCAAGGATTTTTCCAAGATTGTCCGACTGTTAGCTGAGCTTTTAGGAAAGGACATGGAGTTTATTTTGATCACAAATGTCTTGAGGCCTTTAAGCTATTGCAAGTAATGATCATGGACGCCCCTATCCTACAAGCCCCATATTGGTCTCTACCTTTTGAGTTCATGACAGACGCATCAGATTTTTCTATTGAGTTGTGTTAGGACAGAGGAGGGATGGCGTTCCATTTGCAATCCACTACACAAGAAAAGTACTTGATACCGCTCAATGTAACTATACAATTACGGAAAAGGAGATGCTTGTAGTAGTGTTTGCCATAGACAAGTTTAGATCCCATTTAGTTGGATCCAAGGTAATTGTTTTCACCGACCACACAACACTACGGTACTTGATGGAAAAGAAGGGCGCGAAAGCGCGTCTTCTTAGGTGGATCTTGCTTATCCAGGAGTTTGATTTAGATATTCGTGATAAACTTGGAAAGAAGAACGTAGTAGCTAATCATCTCTCCCGTATCAAAGATCTTAATACTTTTGAGGATTTACCAATTTGAGGTTCCTTCCCTGACGAGTCGATTTTTGTTGTCGACTCAATCCCATGCTATGCCAATATCGTGAACTATCTTGTCCCCAAGAAGGTCCCCGAAAATTGGCCCAAGAGCCACATAGACCAACTAAATTCGGATGCGAGACACTACCATTGGGAGGATCCGATCCTTTTCTTTGAAGGACCGGATTATGTCTGGGAGATGGTGTATTCCTCAGAGGAATACCAGAGTGTCCTTTCTCTATGCCGCAGCTTGGAGGCAGGAGGACACCACTCCGGGAAGAAGACCGCATGGAAGGTACTTCAATGTGGCTTTTACTGGCCGACTCTGTTTCGTGATGCCATCACCTTTGCGAAGTCATGCCCAGTATGCTAGAGAATGGGAGGAAACATTGGTTCTAAGGATGAGATGCCGATGTAGCTTGTCATCATTTGTGATGCCTTTGACGTCTAGGGCATCGAATTTATGGGCCCATTCCTTGTTAGCCACGGATTTGAGTACATCTGATTGAGATCTACAACTTTCATGTTTTGAGTTTTTTTCCAAATTTGGTCATTTACCCCTTCATATTTCAATTTCATCTTTCTAATAATCTGATTAGGCGACGTAGCCCTCTCTGGTTGAGCCATGTGGCCCGGTGCCTTTGCATTTTCCGCCCTTGCCCCAAGCTGTTGGATCTCTTCTTGATCTAATGGTTAGATGATCTCCACGTATACGCTTGATCCCTCGTCGTCTGATCATATTCCAAATCCATCAAAGTTGTCCATTGGCCCCTTAACCTCTGCCAGCCACGTGGCGCGTGGTGCGCCATTCGATCTCACCCTTTTCCCATTATCTCCACCGTTGATTGATGCCCTCAGTATTCACTATCCGATCGCACTCTTCATATAATCACACTCGTCCCCTCGTGCCCTGTCCATTTTACTATACGTGGCAACATCTCGTCCACCCGATCTACTCCATAGTAACCACTCAAACACTTCGTGACCTCAGCCTTTCGATTAGCACCAGCCTCGCATCCAAGCCGTTGATCTCTACCGTTCGCACAGCTCACCATGTGGCACGTCCTAGGCACACCGATTATGCCAACCTCGATCATATCATAGCGGTAGTTGAGAGCCTTGATCCTAGCCGTTGGATCACAAGATCCAACGGATACGAACATGTCGTCAGCCTCCAGACGACCTCTCACCCGCACTCTCCACCTCGCAAACTTCCATCTCCTCTTCCATTTTCACCACTACCTCTGTTAACCTCCTCACTCACTGATCATCCCACGACAGATCCTGATGATCCCTAATTCTCGTGAGCAACCACCGGTCCATCTATGTCCCCCATATGCTCGATAACCCTCAGCCAAACCACGATCCCACTCATCAGAACGGCCACCCTCGAAACCTTAAATACACCTTCCCTCTGCCAGTCACGGTTGTCCACCTTTATGTAGGGCATCGCCTAGCCCCTCTCCTCCTCCATGTGGCAGAGGGAAGGACAATCAAGGTGCAAACATGACGGTTCACATCCGGTGTTGACCCTGGCAATCACGGTCAGGTTCGCGACGGCCCAGCCTCGCCTAGCTGCTCCAAGGGGTCGCTGGAGTCCAGTGATGACCCGAGCGACCCTCAGAGCTCAAGCATAGACCACAACCTCAATTGCCGACCAGGTAAGATCCTCAACTCTTCTTCTGAATTTTCTTCTATCTTTTGCTTAATTATTTAGGTAGTTACGCCCTTGTTCGACCTCCACCATTCACCCACAAGCTTCCCCGCACTATCCCCTTTCACGCGCTACCTCCAATCAGCCTCCCTACTCTCCATAACCTCAATCACCTCTGACCCAAATCCTCCGCCCTCACGGCAGAGGAGATAAGAGCTCCCGCCTTCCTCCTCGCCAACATTCTAAGGAGTCTTGGGGAGCTTCACCGAGTAGGCTAGACGGAGACGGAGCTCAGAGCAATTCCCCGGAGGCCAGAACCCACCGCCACTTAGCGGAAGAGGAAGATGGAGCAGTTGTCGTTGGATGTTCTTCTCAGGTGCTCATCCAACGGCACAGAGGCAGCCACGTCATCCCTCCAAGAGCGTACAACAACCACTCGATCTCCATGATCGAATGGCCTACGATAGGCCATGCATCAAAGCCAGACCTACTACGAGCCTCAGCGTCCGAGCCTTTAGGCTCAGAGCTTTCGAGCATGCATCGAGCCTGAGCCAGTGCCCGAGCCTAGCCGAAGCAATCTCGAGCCTCCCCCGAGCCTCCGAAGCATCCGAGCCTGGATTGCACGTGCAAGTCACGTGCGACTTGGGCAAATTACAGGGAGACCCCACCTACTTCTCCATATTGCAGACAGGTCCTGATCTACGTGCTACCCATGGCCACCTGTGGATATTTGCATCTTTACCCTCACTGGTTTTAATAATTGCAAATATGCCCCCGCACATGTGGGTTATTTACAGGGAAGACCCCACGCTTACTTTTTATTGCATTTTAGTCCCTCCCAGGGACCGGTTTGTAGTTATCTTTCATGTTTCTTATAGTTATGCCCTTGTCTTCTTTTATGCATATCTTGATCATAGTAACTCTGTTTCAGTCTTTTCATTTCATTTTGAAGCTTGTTTGATGATCTTTCTAATGGCATGCTTATTTCTTATTTTGGGACATATTAATTTTAATGCATTATTTTAGTAGCCAGGTGTCTCTTCTTGCTTAAGCTTATGCCTTGTTCAATTCGTCCATCAAGCTTGTCACTCAAACAAAACCCGAAATTGATTCATTGTTAAATTTGCTCATCATTTTATTCTGATCTAGGGTGTATTATTTTTGCATAGCATCACATTTATTTGCATGATTAAAAAATGCATGCTTTTTACATTTGTTTAATGTACTGACTTGTCTTCTTGCATTCTTTGACCTATTATTCTCTAACTCAACACTTAATTAATGAATGAAAGTCTGAATAGTCACGAGAGAGGCTCGTGTCCTGAGTTGACCTTGGTAACTTACCAAGTAAAAATATAAATTTATGACCATCTCATTTCATTGACATATTCAAATTTGATGGTCTTTGATGAACTAAATCCAGCCCGGCTGCGTCGATCTTAAGTGTTAATTCTGTACTCTTAAAGGGCTGAATTTTTGGTTCATCATTCATAGTGAGGTAAGGTTTGAAAGATGGGGACCATCTTGAAATAATCACCCATTCTTCTTGAAAGACAAAATTGCCAAGAGCATACGCAGTCACAAAATCTGCATCAAGTTGGAATCTAACTAAAGTATGTTTCACATCGAGGGCCCCAACATAAAATTCCCCTTTGGGTTCAAATTTCTTTTTAGAAAATTTAAAAAAGTTATCAAATATGCATGAGAATTTGGAAATTTTGCAACAAGACTAGATGATAAGGGCTTTTGAAGCTACGTAACTTCATCCTTTGAGACTTCTAAGGTATACTCTCCATCCAAAAAATAGCCTCCCTGATGGGTATGTTCTCCAAAATAGGAGGAGAATTAACTCCTTGCAAAACTGACATTAGAGAAGGCTTGGGAAGAGTCTCCTTTTTTTTAAAGTTGACTGCCTCCAAAAATGGGGAGTTTGTTGCACCATCCGTGGTGACTTCCATATTTTTCAAAAGAAGCCCACGTGGCCACAGCCCTTTGATCACGAGATTCCAAAAATAGAAAGCGTCCATCAAAGGGTAACCCTAGCGCCACCAAGATCCTTCAAGAAGATATTGGAGTCCAGGAACCAAGATCGAGATCCCTCCAGAAGAGGAATACTAGAAGAAAAGTGTCAGAGGCATGTGTCTCGCAAGTAAAACAACTCCAAAACTCTCACCAGGAAGACTAAGCCAAACAGACAAGTACCAAGAAATCTACGAAACCACTTCGAACGATCTTTAATCGAACAAAAGCGATAGAGAAAAAGATTCTAACCCATCTCAAAAAGCGAAGCTCTCAAGAGAATCGATAAAAATGACATGTAGAAGGGACAAAAAATGAGAACTCCCAAAATTGCCTTCTTTTTCTCCAGAGCTTCTCCGATTTAGGCCTTAGGGGGTTTTTTGGTTTGGTTTCAAGATATACAGAAACATAAATGCAGATGGTAGAGCTTGAGGGCTATCATGGTGGGAAGGAAGGTATGGGATGAGTTGAGGGTGCGATCAATGCGGATGGAAGTAGGTATCAAAGTCCAGACTCGGTGGTCGAAGCATAGGAGACATGACAAAGCTGAATTGGAAGATGGAATTGAACCAGGCAATGCAGATGAAAGAAATGATACATGAGGTTACCAATGAACTCGTAAACTATAGGATAAGGTGGCCAAAGGGGTCTTGGCCTTAACCGAGCTACAGCTGGCTGGGAGGACGTTCGTGGCGGTTCTCTGGCCATGAAGTGAGATACAAGCCTCCAGGCACCTCCGGTGAATCCTTAGCTGCTCCTTCGATAGGTGTCACTCTAAGGAAGGGAGCTAATGGTCTGTAGTGGTGCAAGGGATGAGATAAGGTGTTGGATGGGAGGAAGAGAATATTTATATGTTTCTCAAGGATCCTAAAAGATCAGAGTGTGGAGCAGAACCCTAGGCAGATCTGGTTGCACCTTGGGATCCGAGAGGATCATGGATGTGAGTGTTGCAATTGGGCATAAGAACCGAGTAAATAGGTGGTCGGGTTCATGTGTAAAAATTTGAAGAAAGAGATCCAGCGAGACAGGACATGACCTGACCTGGTTGGAAGAGACCATTGACTGAGTTCTATGGTCCGATGTGTTCCAATGAGAAATCATAATTTACAAAAAAAATAAAAGAAAATTGAATTAAAATAGTAAATGAATTTAAAATAAAAAGTGTATAAAATGAAAAAAATTATTATTTTATAAACTATTTTCTATAATTTTTAATTGTTTTCATAAAAAATAAAATAATGTTTATATAGTATATAGTATTATATACATGTACAATATACCTATGTATTATGTACAAATAGTTTTGTTCTATTATATTTACATAAATATATATATATATATATTTCATATTTATTTATTTGTAAAATAATTTTAGGAGTATAAAATAGTTTTTTCCTTTAATTTTATAAATTATTTAAGGGTGTAAAATAAATAAGAGATGTATTATATATATATGTATTTTGTACAAGGGTTTGTTGATTTTATTTTTATGGCTTTTATTTTATTTTTATATTATTTTTAGGGCTATAAAAAGGGTTTAAAAAGAATGAAATAATTTTATTTTATCAAAGATAAATAAATAAATATTATATACAAGCATAGGTGATATGTACAATACATAGTGTACCCTTATCTCTCTCTACTTAATTTCTTTGCGATAAGGTCAAAGCTTGACCTTCTCTTGAGATTTGGGTCACTTTGTATTAATTCTAAATACACCATTTTTTTCTTTTCTCTTTACTTTTTTATTTTTACAAAATAAATGTTAATCGTGAGATATTAGCAATGACATACAAAATCCTAAGTTAATGTATTTAAAGGTATATACAGGTTATTTTGCAAAAAAGAAGAGTTAAAATATAAGAATAAAGAACGAGAATCGTAGAGTCACCATTGACCTCCCAAAGATATTTGATTAAATGAAAGCCATAAATCTAATCTTCTCAAAGCACCTGAATCGTATTCTGATTAATGTCCAACATTTGAACTAAGTTTAGATTACTTCTCTATTGAGAGGAGTCACTAAAATCAAAGAATGTTTCATCACTCCCTCAGAATGGAAGTATCACAATTATCAATCATTTATGATCACATCACTCTCAAGTATTCCTAATACACATACATCATGTATACTGGAAGACCTAGAATAAACCCGAAAATTTAGATCAATTTTACACTATCTTCTTCAGGGTTTAAGCATTAAGTTTCTCATTTGATCATTGGGAGTTGGTATCAATCACATACTTTCCAAAAGCATATATCATACCTACGTATATATATATACACACTTTCCAAAAGTTGATATCATACCTACAACTCAGTCAAGCCTCAAAAGCAATATGATCGTGGACGGATATTGATCCCAATATATCATGACTGATCTCATGTCTTCTAGTACATTAAATAAACATATAAGATCCCTTTGAGAAATCGTATTACCCATATGACCTTGTATGCACATCAACTCATCGGTGTATAGATCTTGATTAGATCATTAACCTATCGGTCTACCAAATGTACATACTCAAACATATAGCATCACATATGTCTTTTGTAAGAGGTGTGTGCCTGTATCATGACAGTATACGATATATGTCTTGGTTATCTCGATCTTGTTAAGTCAACTCTTTGACCTAACTTGTCTAACACCTCCGAATTTCTATCCCTATGCAATGGACCAGCATCAAGAGGTCAGTTAGATATCAACCTTTATAGAAAAAAGGATTGATATATCCTTATCAGGTTGAATTTCCTCTCTTAATAATCATTTTATGGTGGTTGATGAGTCCTCAATCTAGCTCTTTAGATATCACCCAAGCACCGACCTCTATGATTCAACATTTGAATCAACAACTCTATGATCATTAAGATGGCCATGCTACATAACCCTAATTGTATTAGGGGACCTATAATGCAAATTAGTTTTTCTTCATTTCAGATCAGAGGACGAATTTTGCAATAACATTTCTTAGATAATGGCCCATCGTGATCCTGCATGTCCAACAGAATTCTTATTTACATTTGTAGAAAATCCAAAGTTTCGTAGTCTCATTAGGAGTCTACAACCTAAATACAAGGTATTGTCTTATTTTACACTTAAAAGAGATTGCATGAAACTGTATGAGGTTGAGAAGAAGATATTGTTGAGCATCCTCGACAAATCTATTAGGAGGCCTTGCACAACAACTAACATGTGGTCTTCTGTTCAAAATTTTGGGTACATGGTATTACATCACATTTCATTGATGATTGTTGAATCTCCATTTCATAACCTTTATTCTTTCATTTTTGTATCCATTGCTAAATGCATGCATATTACGTCAATATGTGAAAAATAACAATCTATAATTCATATAAAATACTTTATAAAATAATGTACAACATAATGTATTTAATCCCAGAATAATATAATAAATAAAAGAAATGAAAAAGAATGAAATTTCAAAGATACTGAGTGACCCTAGACCTTGACACCTAGTCATCATGATGACTTGATCATCAAGGAATAAAGTAGAGTGCGATATGGCAGAGAAATTGTACAAAAAATACTCAAAACCCCTAATTTGATTTGACAATAATAGGCATTCTGGGACCTATTTATTTTTTAGTTTTTATACCTTTAATCAATAAAAACTTCCACATGAATATTGCACAAAAAAATACAAAGAAAAATACAAAATTTATTTCATTCCGAACTAATGCACAGTGTGCCCGGGACACACAGAATAAAAAATGCGAAGAAAAATTTGCAAACATGTATCTTCTCCATACAAACTCAAAATTCACCAAACTCACCTTTTTTCATTAAATTAAATATTTAATGAAATAGTTTCATTTAATTAGTATCTAAGGTGCAAAAGTTAGCTTTTGGGACCATGTTGTTCAGTATACATGTATAAAATATTCATTATATTTATTCCTTACATTTTAAAATTCTTATATTTTTATATAATCGTAAAATAAATGTAAATAATAAAAACAAAATAATACAATAAAAGTTTCATTAAAATAAATATTTTAAATTATACATATAGAGTATATATGTAATAAATATACCTAATAATATAGTATATAAATACACTAAACAATACAATAAAAATATCCAAATGTGTAGCTAAATAAACTATAAATATATAAATTATGTATATAAAAGAATAAAATGAATATTAAAAAATAAAAACAAATTTAGTAGATATATATATTTATACCTATAATTCTAATGTAAAAAATAACACTGATAAATTAAGTTGCAAAAATAAATAAAAATACCCTAAAAATACTACATAAAATTACAAGCATATTTCATTATTTAACATTAATTAAATAAAATCAACTTCTGATTTTAAATGAAATTATAAAATATTTATCTCATTCTTTTTCTTAGTTTGTTTACGTGGACCAACTAGAGGTCGTTGTTTGTTGACCAGACATGTCAAATGCATTGACTCCAGCTCTCATCCATGTCAGAACCTCACCTTTCCTTCTATTATCTTTTTTTCACTCAACCCTCCATGCCTCCATCTTCCTCGAGTCCCTTCCCAGTCTACAACCATATCGTCCTTCTTCTTCGCTCGTACCCGAATCTTCACCAACCACCATCCTTCCTCCTGCCATCTTCTTCTCCTTTTTTGCCTCTCAGCACTTCTATAAAAAAGGAAACATGACTTCCTCTTCCTTATTAATACCCTTCCCACTATCATAACCCTAGAAGAACCCTCTTGGGTTGAGCTGTTGGTGACTTCTTAGAATCCTCATCCTTCTAGGCGAGGATAAGGTGGTGGATCGCAGTGGTACGAGCTTCCCGACCACCTCCGGTGAGCTCCATATGCTCCTTATCTCCGGTAGGAACAAGATCTTTAACTTAGATTTTCTTAATTCTTTTCATTCCAATAGCTTTATCTAGGCTTTAGTTTCATTTATTAGGTTGTCATTTTGTTTAACTTTGAGTTTAAATTTGTTGGAGCACTGGGCTCCAGCACTAAATTCACTGTGGTCCCACTATTTTTACCTACCAAATCATCCCCATTTCCATCCACTTTGCCTTCTCATCGATTCCCCTTGTTAGCCCCCTTGATTCTGAACGGATCAAATGGGATCAGACCTCGCTCCTCCATCTTCACTAGAGCTCACAACCCCATTAATTCCATTGCATTACAGCTTCAATAGAGGGACGATGAGATAGCCCTCTGTCCCCTATCCCTTTTGTGCAATAGTGCAATCAAGGACAACACCTAGAGTAACACCACAATCCTCGAATAGAGGGTCTAGGTGGTCAAAGCTCTAGGGCTCCTCTGATGAATTCAGACTCTTTTAAAGGATCCTACATACGCGTATGCACTCTAGAAAGTCAGAGAGACCACCATAGGAAGAAGAGGAGGTCGGAGTACGAAGAATGGGGAGATCGAAGGTCGGGGAAGAAGAGTTCTTCAATGTTCTTGGAGACCCCTCCATGGCCGTCGGATCAAGTGTTGGGCCCAGATCTTATCAAAGCAGTTTGCGCCCTCGACCGTTCTTAAAGCCATGCGGAGCTTCCAATGTTGCCTGATAGCATGCCATAATGAGGTAAATTATTAAGTAGCCCCTTCACTTTTTGTATTAACTATTTAGCCTTGTAAGTATTATATGTATTTTAAAAAGTGTTGTAAAAAATTTAAGGACCCCCATACATTATTAAGTATTACATATTAATCTGTGCCAGCTCAGCTCACATGGTCCCCCACGTGAGTCGGGTAAATATCAAGGGTGCCTTGTAGGTTTTTACAATTTATGTTTAGTCTAGGAACTCTGTAATGAAGTATTAAAATGTTGGGCATTTTGCATGTAAACCCTCACATGTGTATTATTATTGCATATAATACCCCTATCAGGTCATGTATTTATTTATTTCCATTTCCATTTTTTAAATATCTCCCTTACATGTAAAATATAGGATAAATTACAGTAATTGCCTAATATTATGCTTATTCACCGAACATTAATTTTAGCATTTACACATATTTTTCCATTTATCAAAAATAGAAAGGATCTTATTTATTGCATGTCTCGATTTAAAAATAAAAATATATAAATTATCTACAAATTCCAATATATATGTATATATAGATGACTATATAATATAACTCTAAGCCAAAATTCACAAAAAATATACAAAAGAAAAACTTTAAAATTTGAAAACTCCTCTCAACCCTAGAAATTTTGCAAAAAAAAATATAAAATGAACATAATATTTTTATTGTATTTTTCTTTATATTATATCGAATATGTTAAAAGTAGTTTTGAGATATTTTGCACTTATTTTCTTATTTTAAATATGAAAACAATTTGGTCCATTAATTAACTACCTGTTTAGGAGTATTTCATATTCTAAAAATACCTAAAATTTAGTTAATACAAGGAAAATCAAAATAACAAAGAAAAATATAAAAAGACAAAAACATTATATTTATTGAAATTTCAGTGTTTGTAGCTATATTTATAATCATAAAAGCCTATATAGACTTGCTATACTATAAATACAAATGTACTTATTATTATTACTATTATTATTATAAGTATTTATGAATATATTTATATCTTTAAAAAATAAAAAGTACGTACTTAAATAAAATGATTTATATTATAATATTTATATTATAGATATTACATTATATAGATATAAATACTTATTATATCTTTGAAACAAAAAATAAATTTGAGAATATATATAAGAAATAAAATTAATAAAATTAAAAGCATAAAAAATAGATAAAATATAAAAAATATACAAAAATTAAATATATTAAAAACCCCACAAAAATAAAAAAGCTAAAAAGTACAAAAATATGTGTTATTTGTTTTTAGACAATAAATAACATATCTTTGTAGCTCTCAGTTGTTCGATAGTATATGTATATTTTGTAGGATTTAAATACAAATAAATTTAACTCACATATTTTCATTGATTTATCATAGATTGTGGGTCGGTTGTTTATTTGAGTGGTTGTCCATGTTTTGAGTACTACGAGAGAGGTCGATACCATGATTTCCAGGCCTGACTTGTGGGGCACTGCATATCCTTTGTGATCAGGCGTTAGGAACCTACGCTCAATCCTCACAAGAAAATGGCATTGTTGCCATGAAACAACACCTAGGATATCTTTTTAATGTGCATTTATTTGTGTATTATTTATATTTTATTTCACTTTTATAAATCATTGTTTATATGTGTCTGACGATCTTCTTTGTTGAACTTATTGTGAGGGACCACATGGTAAAAGTGACTCCCTAGGAAGCTAGTGCACCCAAACTGCAAGGAGATTGGTCTTTTCCTTATTGGCCAATGGGACATATCAAGAAAGAGAGAGAGGCACAGTTCTAAGAATAGATTTTTACTTTATTTTTTGAGAGATACATTTCACTTTTTATTTATTTTAAAATTAATACAAGTACTTGGATATATTTGAACTCTCCACACTCCAAGGTTCATTGCTTAGGTAATTGTTCACCTAGGGGCCTCGTCGTATTTTTTTTCATTTTTCTCGCATTCCACACTTTTATTCTCCCAATTTTTCCACTTATTTTTATTTGTTTCCCGCATTTTGAGTTTTACGCCTTATTTTTATTGATTTTATATGATTGATCCCTTAGATTTTTAGGAATTGATTAGTCAAGTAAATTAAGTTTAAACACCTGATATAGGCATGCTCCAATCCAACGACCAAAATTGAGGGTGATTAAGAGAGGTTATGTGGGGGGCATGTGGCGGCTCCTACAAAGGCCATGTGTCGCATACGAAAAAATAAGAAGATATACTTAAAGGAAAATCAAAATGACATAACAAATAATGTCAATCAAAAAGTGGACTTTAAGAAAGTTGTTCATCCTGATGAGGCTATAACTTTTATGAAGGAACCAAAATCAAAAGAAGTCATTTGTACAAAGTGTGTCTTTAGTGATCTTTTATGTGCATAGAATGCTATTTTTTTAGGTTTTGCATTTTTTTAATGATTTTAAAATTTGGGAAAATTCAAGATAAAATAAAATGTAATAAAAATATTCACACATTAATGTATTTTTTGGGTATTTTTAATAGTTAAGAATATAAATAAAGAAAATATGAGGGAATTATATCCAGACTATAGTTACATACTTAGGATGACTAATTTTCTTTGATTCTTAACTTAATTCATATTTGGGTTTTTACTCGTTTTATTAGAGCATAAATCCAAGAAAAAATTGAAAAACAAATAAAATAAAATTAAATTAATTATGTACATAAAATAATAATGTCAAAGTTAGTCAATATATACAATAAACAATGAGATACGAAATCCCAAGTACTACATTGACGAATCACCAATTCATCATCTTTATTCATGTGGGGTACCACGTGAGCCGACCTGGTATTGGACCTAAGTGTAATTTACAATAAGTATAGGGGTCCATATGCATTTTTTACACAAAATATTATATGTAATTAAATCTTTACATGACCTTATAATAAGAGCAAGAAGTGTAGGGGATACTAAGTAATTTTACCCTTAAGTATGTACGATCAAATGAATCTAGAGCTTCCACGTGGCGAGAAGAACGTTGCTGATGGCGTATTGTTTCATTTAATTTTAAGGGTTTGTATTAAATATGGTCCCTTTACTTGACATGACGGTGGAGCAGGGCTTCAGATGAACTCCTGAACAACAAAGCTCCGGTGAGCATGGATCGATGATTTCTACTCCATTTAACCTCCTCCTTCATAGCTTAGCTGCTTCTCGGCTTACTAGAAACCTTGTGTGTCTATAGGTACTCTCAAGTGTGTCCAAGGCTCATTGGCGGAGCCCTGGATCATCGACCACCAGGATCTCTTGCTGAAGCATTAAGGGAGAGCTCCTGGTGTAGTAAGGTGTCATGTACCTGCACAAAAGTGGTCAAAATCTCGCACTAAGGGTACTCGTCCCAGGACTGAAGTTGTACAACAAGGGAATAAGCATGGGGATGGAAGTCCGATGAAGGGTTGATGAAGAAACTCGATGGCTTGAATCTATGCGGTATTCTTGGTGGAAATAAGTGTGAATCAATAGAGAATGTAAAGGGGATGAAAATAAAGATGAAAGTTGGTCAGCACAATGTCAGAGCTCGATGAATTGGTGCCAGATCCTAAGGCTATGGTGATTTTAAAACTTAAAACTAAGATAATATAAAGACATATTAATAAAACTAAAACTAAATCTATGCTATTGGAATGAAATGCTAATAGAAAAGTTATGCCAAGCAACTTGACAAGCTGGAAGCTTGAAGCAGGAGAAGCTCAATCGGAGGGCATCTGGCAAACCTCGGATCACACCTTCTGCACCATTATCCATGTCGACAAGGCTTTGATCTCGAAGCTATCACCGGTGAAATTATATAGGAGGCTTGTATTGGGGTTACATATGAGTAAGGAAGATAAAAAATGGGGATGGAGCACATATTTTATACAAGTGATGAAGAGGATGGAGGGAAGAAGTATGGTAGTAGATGGACGCTGGAGTAGACGAGGGTCAAGGATGATAGGGGTGCATGATGGTGGTGGTCTTTAGGAGGAAGAGGAGAGGGGAAGGCATGAAAAAATGGAGAAGTCAAGGGGTAGGTGGTCTGACACGAGTGGGCTGCTTGGGAAGGGCGGGTGACCTGATCAGTCAGCAAAGGTCACCTCCTCGTGGGTCCATGTGGACCAACCAGGAAAAAGAATGAAAAATGTATTTTAACTTTGATAACAAATAGAAATGATTTTATTAAATTAAAGTTAAAACATGAAATATGTTTGTAATGTTACATAATATTTTTATATCATTTTTATTTATTTTTACAATGCATTCTATTAGGTGTTAATATTCGCATGTATATATAGGTATTTTGTATATTTTATTTTAAATTTGTATTTTATATTTTATAATATATATAATTTCTATATTTATACTTTATTTAATTACATATTTAAATATTTTTAATGTATTTTTATGAGTTTATTTATGTACTTAAGAAATTATGTATAGATATTATAGGAATATTATAGATTTGTTTACCTATATAGTGAAGTATATTATTTACTTTAATGTGTTTTTAAAGGTTTTATTCTAATTTTATTATGCATATGTATTTTAAATATAAGAAAGTGAAAATTTTAATAATGAATATATTGAATATTATATACATGTATATTGCACAATGAAGGCCCAAAAGCCCTCTTTTGCATCTTAACTCCAAATTGAATGAAACACCTTCATTAAATTCATAATTTAATTTTATAAACAATAAAGTGAGTTTGGAGAATTTTGAATTCGTATGGAGAAGATATAGGTTTGTAAATTTTTCTATGCGGCTTTTTAATCAGTGTGTCTTGGGAAAACTACGCATTATTTTTTAATGAAATAAATTTGGTATTATTCTTTGTATATACAAGTTTTATGTTCAAAGTTTATTGTTTTTAGGAGTAAAAATAAAAATAAAATAAAATAAAATAAAATAGATCCCAAAATGAAATTATTGGGCTATAAAATTAGGATTTATGTGATGTTTATTCTGGACAATTGTTTGACCTATCTCCCCCTACTTTATTCCTTGTGGACCTAGTCATCATGATAATTGGGTCTCTCGGTCCAGGACACTAAGTGTCTTTGAGACTTCATTCTTTTTCTTTTCTTCTTTTAATATTTTATTATGGCATTAAGTACAATAAATTGTAAAGTATTTTGAACAATATTTTACGCAATATTTAATGTGAATTACTTAGTATTATTTTTCACAAATTAATGATATATACATGCATTATAAGGTAGGTATTTAAGGAAAAAATGAAAGAATAAATGTGATCAAATGGAGATTCATGATCCCCTATAATTGCCTTTTCTAGTCCCTAGCAAATACTTATGCCTATAAGTGCAAAAAAGAAAAGAAAAAGAAGGAAGTTGGAACAATTTTTGATTTTGAACTTATCTAATTAAAATCAAATATATAACTTAGTTAAGAGCTTTGGATTCTTGATTTTTTCAGATCGCTAAGTCTCAGTCACAAAATCTCGCTACTTTGAAATGACAGAACCATGTGTGTGAATTTTTCAGCTCTTCCAAGACAAATCACCGAACTATTAAAGAGTCTGCTCCTCTGCCAACTCGTTCTCGTAGAGACAGATATTCCCTTTTAAGGTCAGGTACTTCTAATTCCATAACCGAAAGAGGGAGAAGCTAGGAGAATGGGGAAAAGAAGTGGGAATGGACCAGTGTAGTTGCATTCCCTTGTGAAGCTCGACCAGTATAATTGAGTCTTCATCAAGAAGTAGGCTTTTTATGAAGCTCAAACTTTTGTGTAATTTTTGGTGTATGCTTCATTTTCGATTTTTCTTTGACTTTGCATCACTCTGCATTCTTGTTTGTGCCCCGACGGATATAGAATCATTGGTTTACCCATGTTTTGGGGTCTTAGAAAAAGTTGTGCTAGCAGACCATTCCTTATCTGAAGCATTGTCTCAATCCAGACTCTAATGATTAGATGTCCTGGCTACTAGAAGAAGTAGGTTGGAGTATCAGTTTCGACGATCCCCAAGAATGATTCCTGAGCCACTCTTGGCAAAGCTTCCTAGCATCATTCTGACTTAAACTCCAAGATTTTTCAACAATTCATATGGGTTGAGCGAAGTTTTAAGTGTGAGGCTTCTAGTTAAGTAACTGTCTCAATAGTCTGCGGATGATATGATGGGTTCTAATTAAGACGCAATGAATAAACTCATGAACATAGTCTCATGAAACTTAAAGAATTAAGTCAAGGTGACCTGAAGCATCCTAATTCTAGTCCTCAATGGGTTCCTCTAAAATTAAGTTTATTAAGGTCCATACAAAGCTCTAATAATCAAACTTTATCTTAGACTTGTTCGATTATCTAGATCATTTTGAAAAATGTAAATGCCATGTACAATAAAAGAAAATCTTATTGTGAAGAAATTTCCTAATTTTGAATTTTTTATGGAATTTTGAAAAAGGTTTGAAAATTTTATGTAATTTAGAAACATTTTGCATATGCATTTTCAAACTTTATAACTTTTCAGAATTTTATTTTATAGAAGTTAGTGAAAGAAGTATATACAGATATTTATATGGGAGTGTATATGTATCTACAAGAATTGTTTTAAGAAATTACACTAGGCATTTAGTGGAATTAAGTTAGTTTTTATTTACATACATACACACACACACGCACATGTGTATATATATATATATATATATATAGAGAGAGAGAGAGAGAATTGTGTTCGGGTTATTATTTCTCATATTATGCATAAGTTCCTCAAAAAAAATTGAAAATATTTTAACAAGCATTTTTAAAGCTTTATTTTGCAAATAATTTGTACAAATAAATTTTGCAAATATTCACAAAAAAATTGAAAATCATTTTGCAAATATTTTTCGAATAGTATGTACGAATTTTTCAATGTATTTGACAACCATTTTCCAAATCATTTGCAAACTGAATTTTCAAAAATTTTATTCAAACAAATGAAATATTTTTTAGCAAATATTTGAAAAATATTTTTTTCAAAGATTTAAAATGTTTCACAAAAAGTTTTCTGAATGGTCTTCAAAAGATTGTTTAGGGCATTTTACAACCATTTTTCAAATTTATACATATTTTTTAAATCATGTATATATTTATTAACCTTCTTTACAAAGATGTTTGAAAAAAAATAAACATATTTATAGTGTATTATTTACATTTGATTTATTGTGAATTCTTATTCATATAGTATATTTGCAATATTATTGAAAATACAAAAGTATAAGTTATGGATAAACTATATACAACGTATATACGAGCCCCCAATACTTATTATGAGTTACGTCCTCACAAGTCAATGAGAAGAAGGAAGACATAATCATGCTAAATATAGAAGAGTCTATAAGACAACAACTAAAATAAAGAATGAGAAGTCGGTCATCTCCCTTCTATTTAGGATTGAGTAATCCTATGTACAACAGATTGTATGCAAAATAGGGATGAGAGAATTTATGAAATAAATGTACTCAACTTGCCCCCCTATACTTAGGGTGAAATATCCCTACGTAGAGATAGAATGTCAAATTGAGCAGAAGAATAATGAATAACCATAGGAGACTCACCACCCCACCCCATACTTAGGATGAAGCATATTCTAAGTATAACACATATGAATGGGGTGAGTGTAACATGGAAGAAAGAATTGGAAAAATAGAAATGAAAAGAAGAAAAGAAGAAAATCTAATCAAAGAAATTTAGAGGAGAACTATCTGACTCCACAACTGACCATTGATACGAAGGGTTGTGCGTAAGATGACAATTATAATGTCAATACACTTTCGTTGTCACGCATAATCCTAAATCTATATGGCCATGTTTTCTCTTCAATTTTCCTGGAAAATTCTTCAACTTCGTGTTGAAAAACCAAACTTTTTATCATGGTTCAAAGGTCTTCCTTCTGATGTGCTTGTCAAGCCAGTGTTTAGCCTTCTCCTTGTACATCAAGCTGTTGTCACATATGTAATATCGGAATTATAAGTGTCTGCTCATATCTAATTTCCTCCACTGACCACCTTTCAGTGAGTCGAGGTTGAATATGTTAACTGCCCACAATGAATTTATGAATGAGGTACACATGTAGATGGCATGGCTTCCCATATACAAGACGATAAGGTGACATGCCCAGAGAACTGAGTCCATGAGTTGTGATCAGTTCTTTTTGTTTGGTCTTACAAGTTTCTATAGGATCGTCATGATTTCGCAGTTGGATAATTTTTCCAAACCATTTAACTGAGGATTATAAGGAGATCTGACTCGATGATCGATGACATATTCTGTCATTAATTTCTTTAACTCTTTCTTCATGAAGTTGCTACCCCCATCTGAAATCATATTTTAGCTATCTCTAGCTAAGAAATGATGTTATCATTCCAGAATCTACAAAATGTTGTTTTCTCAGTGGCTCGAGCAAGGATTGCTTCAACATATCGACTCACACAATCTATGCTGACCAGGATGTATTCATAGCATTAACTGTTAGGAAACATGCCATGAAGCCAATGCCCCATGCATCGACTGTATCAAATAAGTGGATAAATTTGAGGGGCATGTTGTCTTTAACATCAAAGGTTTTTCCCAATTTCTGATAGTTAGTACATGCTTTCAGATTTCATTTACATCCTCATAAAGTGTGGGAAACTAGATGCCATACTACAATATCATTGTTGTCGTTCTGCTTCCAGAATGGTGTCCACCGCATTCAAGCTTATAGTAGTGTTCGAGGACACTTGTGTACTCTTGACGAATACACCGATGCAAAATGCAATATGCTCCTTCCCTGAATAAGTGTGGATCTTCCCATTGGTAAAAATGCTTATGGGACAAGAACTTCCTTCATGATTTTATTTAATCTTGTAGAAACATCCTATAGATGAGATAGTTTACAATATTATCACACCAAGGTATAGATCCAATGCTGATGAAGGATTCGTCAAGAAAGGTATCTTTGATCAGTGTACTGCTCGACTTGGTATCCTGGCATTCAATTCTAGAGAGGTGATTTGCCACCACATTTTGTACTCCAAGCTTATCTTATCTCTGGTCTCTAAGTAAAATTTTTGGAGGAGAAGGATCCATCTGAGTATACATGATTTAGCAACCTTCTTCTGCTATAAGTATCGGATGGCAGACTAGTCAATGAAAATAATAACTTTAGATACATGAAAATAGGATATGAACTTCTCTAAAGAGACTCTTTCTTTGTGATTGTATAGTTTCTTTGTGCTTCATCTAATATCTTGTTGGTGTAATGGATGGCATATGGCATTTTATCTCTACTCTGTCCTAGAACAACCCCAACTACAAAATTGGTTGAATCATCATAATCTTAAAAGGAAGATAACAATCTGGTGGATGTAGGATTGGAGCCAGAGTGACCAGTTTTTTCAACTGATGGAAAGACTGGAGAACCTGCTGATCTACAATGAACTTGGTCTCCTTGCAAATCAATCTATAAGAGGTTGGGAAAGCTTGTTAAAATACTTCATGAATTGATGATAGAAGCCAACATGCCCTAAGAACGACCTCATATTCTGAGGTGGCTTGAGTTTAGCAATCACATCAACCTTCATCTGGTCATCCTCCATGCCACACTTGGAGATGACATGGCTCATCACAATACATTCAGTGGCCATGAAGTGACTCTTTCTCTTGATAGTTGAAAAATCCCAGGTTTATCAACATTATTCGTCAATATTATCTCTCTTTCTTAGGTTACTCACAAAGACCCATTGACTATTAACACTATGTAATAATCGGTGTGTTGTAAGTAACTGACCCTAATTAATATATATTATATGACCCTATTTTTGTCATATTATTTTATGTATCTATTTCTAATTAAAAATCAAATAAAAATTACTATAATATTGTATATAAATAATTTAACATAAAACCTAATTCAAAAATACAAAAAAAATAACGAAAGAAAATAAACAGAAAATTGTTTTTATTGTTTCAATGTGCATTTAATTTTTATCTATACATAGATGATTGTTCTCTCATTGATTTTTACATGAAAGTTAAAGATCTCATCGAGATCTAGAACTTTTATGTTTTATATTTTTTCTAGTTCTTTTTCTTTTTTTATTTTTGAATTAATTATTTTTCCTTTTTTTCTTAATTTCTATTGGGCCACGTGGCACCTCCACGATGACCCATGTGGCCGCATATCCTTGTGTCGATCGTCTTCCACCATAACCATTTTATCCAATAGCTTCCAGTCATTGTCAACCTCCTGCTCCACCTTCTCCAAACTCTACGTCGCTTCATTCATCAACAACATCTCCCAATTATTGCAACTGCCTCTGAAAACATCTGCACCAACTTCCTCCACCAATCGCTTCACTTCATCCCTCTTCTTCGCCTAACCTCCAAGTCCATCTCTCTCTTCACTCCTAACCTGTGGTGGCTGCCAAAACCACCACCTTCGTCACCAATTGCAAAACCACCTCACACAAAAACTCCACCTTCAGTCAACTTCCACGGCTATCTGTCATTCAACGAGGAACTTATAGTCGCTCGCACTCATGTGACAAAGGAGGAATGTGAGGAAGAACGATGGCGGAGTTAACTTCCTCTAGTGAGATCCTTGGCATTGCCACCAAGTTGTAGCACTCCTGGTGGTTGCTCGATCTGAAATTCTTAGACAGAATTCTGTAACGAACATCGACAAAGCCTATAAGCTTCATCTCAGGCTGCATCTTCTTCAAATTTTCCAATCCAAACTTCATATTCTAGGTAAGATTTTCCTTTGGTCTTATTTTCTTTCGGTGCTCGCTAATTTTTTCAGGATTCATTTCTTGCTTAACTCGGATTTAATTACATTGATCCATTCGCATCACATCAATAATCCACACATGTATTCTAGTTGATCTACTATATTTCTCCATCTTTGTTCCCACCACGATCCATTCTAGGTTATGCGTTGACCAAAAACCCATCTAGTTCTAGATCTTTCATCCCAGGATAGCCCTCCATTTCGCTTCATGAATCTCTAAAATCAACCGTTTGGGCTTTGACTTTTGTTTGGACTAATGTTGCAGGTTCGAAGAGCTTCATTGGTCGGAGAACAAACCAGGGCTCTGATCTCAGTTTTCCTCTACATAAGCACATCATCATCAGATTACTATGAGACACCTCTCATCTTCCTCGACCCAACTTGCCTTCGCAACGTCATAAGGAAGGTCATACGATCTCCAGAGTCACTTGAGGAGCAAGGGTGGGGGTGCTATAGCAATAGTTGGAGCCCCAAACGAGCTCTATCGGTTGTGGAGGAGAAGAACATCCAAGAAGAAGTCATCATTAGATCCCTAATATTGGTCATGATCCAACGGCTATCAGAGCACCATGTAGCTGGTCCGATGCACCATTTCGATCCTTAGGCTTGTGTGTCAATCCTGTAGACGAACCTCGTATGAACCACCACAAGCAACCATGTGCACCCAAAGCTCGACCTAAGCATGCCTCTGAGCCTCATCAAGTCACTTGCCGCATGAATGTGAAGCGGCCAATTTGCAGTGCCAACCCTCATGTTTTCCTTATTTGTAGGTAAGCCATCCGCCTTTTGTGTAAATTGAAAGTTAGCCCTTATGATTTTATTTTATTACAATTTATCCCAATTTAGGATTTGTTTGTAATAAAAACTTATTATTTTCATTGCAAAAATGCCCCTAGGCCTTTAATATCTTTTTACTTGTAGATCTGTTTCAAGTGATTTTGTCTCGTTGGAAAGGTATTTTGATGCTCTATAATTTGGTTGGTTTATTGTATGTTTTTATTTAAAAATTATGTTTAAATGTTTCTTTTCCTATATGCTTTGAATAACTTTCGAATGAAATTAAAGAAATAATTTAAATGAGAAATCACATTTAATATTAGCATTGAATATTAGTGTCCTTATTCTAATTACATTTATCTAAATCATTTAGTCATTAAGTGATTTAATTGCTTGTTAATCAATTATGCATCAAAGTGAGATTAAAACCTTATTCATCTTTATAAGCTTCTAAGATGAAAATCATTTTCTGCATAAATCTTGTATTGAAATCCACTAAATTGATTCAGGGAATTTATGTAACTTGATACAAGTTTTATGTTGTGCATTTATTTATTTTCTTTGTCAAAATTGTTAACTTGTGCATTTTTGTATTCATTAAATATATGTTGCATAAAATGTGTTAAAAATATGTCTCTTTTGTGTCTTGTTCATCAGCTCACAATGATTGTCCTATAAATCACTTTGCTAAATATTCGACATTTAAATTGATTCATTGAATTTCTCATGTCCTTGTGTTCGACCCGGGACTTCCCCGGTTATAAATTTAAGCCGAGGACCTTGTCACTGAGATTCTTCTTGGTTATGCATGGTTCGCTAAGTGCTGGTGCTACAGTGGATACTACTTATCTTATGCATTTAGCGGGTTATCAAAAGATGCCGTTGCTGGGGACACGACACATTTCATGATGATTTTTTAGGGGAAAATATTTACTTGGTGATTTCTAAGTAAAATATTTGGAGCATGTTTTGTTGAAATATTTACTCTGTTTGTCTTGTGACATGTTATTCTTACTAAAATTGACAAATTTATCTCTGTCAAGAATTATTTGATCAAAATATGTTTTATGGTAGGCCCATGGAGTCGACAACTTTTGGAAGACCACAAAAGTGAGGAGTTTAGAGTTTCTTGCTAGAGAGTCCATGAAGCAAGGTAGTATATAGACATTACTTTAGTTAATTAAGTTTAAGTGTCATGTTGTAATTAAATTGCAATATTAAGTGCATGTTAACAATAGTTCAAAATTGAAATATTGTGTTTGTATTAAAGTCATGTTACTTATTCTCAATTGTGGTAATTGTGTTAAGAGTTGTTCTCGACTTGAGTGGTGATGTTAGATTAAAGAACTACGCCAAATAAGCATATCATAGGTCATTTTTGCTTAATCTAAATCGTAATTTAGGATACACCACTTGATCTCATAAGATTCACAATTGCAAAAATCTCAAAAGATTCATAGAATGCACGTAACTTATGTTCTACTTAGTCAAAAATAAACTAATTTCTTCACCGCTAATAGAACTTTTCTAGGTGCGATTTTTTGACTTGCATCATTTAGATAGTTTTCTATATTCAGCCTATGCATCCACTTGGAGAGTGCTAGAAAGTGTTGTACGCATCTCCAAACGACAACATTCATCATAGTTTTCCATCGCAATTTGATTTCTAACTTCTCTCTTAGTTTTTGGATCTTAAGATTAAAAAGAAAATAGGATGTTTGGTAGACAATGATTGTGTGCTCACATTAAATCAAGAGACAACCTAATCTCTTAAAATTGGGACTAATTGATGCAAGTTGTCCTAATTTAATTTGTAAGAAAATCAACCTTTTATTACGGGCAGTAACCTCATTGTTTGCAGGTACTTACCCATAGATAGAGTGGGTGAGGATGTAGCCCCTAAGGAATAGAGCTAAGAATCCTCAGACTTGTACCCTAAGTGCTTGGACAACCTTTTAGGGTCATGTTATTGCTGCAAGTACTTGCCTTCGACCATTAGAAGAAGTAGTCTTATTTCTTGTTGGTGTGTTCCATTGGCTTGAACTTGAACTACCTTAGGTGACTACACATGTGAGATCGCATAAGATTGTTTTCAACCATTAAACTAAAATTGACAAAATATTAAGGCCATCATCCTCAACCTTTGTGTCAAGTTGGTGAATCAATTCAAAGGAGTTTCTATTGATTATTTTGTATGAGTAACTCTGCACATTCACATTCCTAATAGTACTAGAATCTTTTTGTATCAAGCGTGGTCAAATTCTCGTATCTTTTGAAACTCGGAGATGGATAATTGGTCAGATATTTTATCGGACTTTGCGGGCTTATTATTGAATCTCCAAAATATCATGTCTTCACATGTCTAGTCCCGTTTTTCTTATTTAACTAGACCATCCCAGTTTATAAATAACCTTGGTGAGGTCGATCTGATTTCATTATCTGCATATAAAACTCACTCCAATACTTTCTTTGATGAAGGTGATGAAGATACAGATAAGATGCCTCCTAAAAGACAGAATGGGGGAGGAGGAAGAACTAAAGGACCCAATGCATGCAATATTGTCTACGTTAGCAGAATCAGAACATAACCAAGCACTTATGAGAGCACAACTTGGCCAGTTATAGTTGGGTAGACATACATCCATGGACACAGAATACAACCCTAGGCAATATCAGATGGTCAATTGGTTGAGCCCAATCGGGCCTAAAGTAGAATATGATTTGAAGCCCAGGTTTCTGAGTTTGTTTCCTCATTTTCATAGGAATGCACACGTGGAACCATACACACTCCTTATGGACTTTGATTTGGTCTGCACTAACCATAGGCATCCTAGGGTTATCCAAGACTACATTAGGCTCAAAGCCCTTCCTTTTGCTTTAAAGCATAAGGTTGATTATTGGATGAATAATCTAGGGGTAGTTATAACTACCTTTGTGTAGTTAAAGGACCTCTTTGAAGAAGTTATACCCTTTGAGTAAAACTAATTTGATGTGCTCACACATCACGAGTTTCTCCCAACTTCCCAATGAAGCTTTCTATGATACATGGGAGAGATTCAGAGATCTCTTACATAAGTGTACTTTTCATGACTTAGAGCCTACCGTCCTGGTTAAATCTGTTTATTGTAGTCTACACCATGAGGTGCAGGGTTTACTTAGTGCTGCTTGTGTAGGTAGTTGTACTTCACGAGGTACGGACACCACCTGGAAGGTGTTTGACCAGTTGTCCAAGAGGAGTAGAGCACAGATCACAATTAGAGCTTATTTAGAGACCCACATATCATTCTTATCAGGCGGGCGATGAAGGGTACAATGGATCCTTTTGACATGGGCAATATTGCAGAAAAACTTACAATAGTTGAGAGAATCGATAGGCAGATTGATGAGTTGAACAACAACTTATCCAAACTGCCTAAGCAGTTGATGGAGATTTTTAAAATGGTATCCAAAATGAGGGTACCTTTCGTGACTGCATCTACAATTCCCATATATTATGTTCATCATATTAAAGAGCAACAAATGTTAGGGCTACCCCAACCTTGGGCAAAGGACCATCCTCTAGCCCATTCTTGTCTGCAGCAACCACCTTTTGTAGATACAGTTTCTGAGGAGCCTTCACAAGTGTGGGAAGTAAATGGTGTGTGGTACACCAATGACCATGTCATGCAGGGGAGTTGTGGGGATTGTTTCTCTTACCAACGTCTCTAGACCTTTTACAACACATCATTTACTCCTACACATTTTCCATCACTACAAAGCTCTAAAGCTATTCCTTCCAAGGCACAAAGGTATCAATAGCAGCACTACGTCCATCAGCAGACCTATCAGTTGGGACAGTAGGGCCCACATGTTTAGCATCATACCCAGCAACATCAGTACCATGGCCATAAAGACATCCCTTCTACACGACGAGCGCATTATCCCTTCTACATCCATTCCCACCTAGGTTCAGGCTAATCCCAACAGCCTGAACAATCCTCAACAACAGAAGCAATCTTTTTATCATGTATACTACTCATATTCTCATAAATCTGAGCATGAAATCTTTTTGTTTGATTGTGTCAATCATGTGTCTCTCAAGAGTAGACCAACCGTGGTCGTATCTGATCGACAAAGGGACATGGAGAGAATCAACTCTGAGGCTCAGCCTAGGGAGACATCAGAAGACAATGATGCCAGGCATCAATCAAAGACAATAATAGAGAGTACGACAAGAGCAATACAACATGCATCAGATTCAGAGTTTGTAGAGGGCCTTGTACCTTTGGTTGAGGAGAATGCACATTCAACAAGCATTCCCCATCATGTAGTAGATGATTCAGTTTTTATTTCAAATGTAAAAGATTCAATTGTGAAAATCTCTATTTCTGGAGATAATAAAGTACAAGTTTTTGTTTATGATTCTGAGTGTTCACATTCTTCTATAGCTATCCATTTTCCCCATGCTCTTATGATAGGAATGCGCATTGTAAAGAAGATTCAAAAGATGATCTTGATATGGCATGATTTTACAAAGATAATATTATGCTTAAAGTACAATTTGATGAGTATGTGGCTAGTCATCCTGCATTCCATAGATACTTGAAGGTGAGATCCACATCTAGTAGAGTCAGCAGGAAGAAACCGAACAGTTATGTCAAGACACATGTTCTATCGGATGCCACTACGTTTTGTCTCAAGAACCAACATTTGTCGAAAAATGAGAGAGATCTAGGTGCAAAGTATGTGGTGATTCATACTGATGGAATAGCTTTTGCACACACTCTCCTAGATAACATCTCTTCGATGAACTTGTTACCTTATGCCTTGTATGAGAAACGGAAGTTGGTACCTTTACGTAAATCTAGAGCTTTACTCTAGTTTGAAGATAAGTTGATGAAAAAGGCTAAGGGTGAGATCAAAAATGTCATTATCGTGATTGAGGGACAAGACTACATGGTGGACTTCACCGTCCTTGATATGGGCATCCTCGATCATTGGAGAGAGTCATAGATTATACTTGGGTAGCCTTTTCCTAGGATCGGTGGAGCTTCTTTCGATTATCAGACTAGGATGATGAAGTTCCATTCTTCGTGCAGAGAAGTGGAACTATAGATGAAGCAGACGAATGACAACAACCTGATTCAGAGTCATGACAGATTACTCTTAATTTTTAGAGACATACTGCAAAATAGTTAACACAGTCAGGATTTGAGTCAGCACCCGACAGTATAGCAAGACCCTCTCATCTGGAGAGGACGGTGTATATAGTGTAGTTGTTGATTCAGTGCCCGAGTTCTTGAGTTTTGCATCTCCCTATTCCCTTGGTGACATAGAAGTCCCTTTGGACTTGTCGGTTCCTTCTCCTTCGGAACAATTAAGGGAACTAGATGATGGGATAGACACGGCTTTGGCCAAACTACCATATTTCTTTGGTAATCCGATTACTTATTCTTCAATTCAATTGGTGGACAACATTAAAGATGATTCATTTCCACTATGAAACATAAATCCAAATTCAGTTGCAGTTCAACCTGATGTTCTTGTTGATTCTTATTTGGTAAAGTTGAATCCACTACCTCTTACACTAAAGTATTTCATTATTGCGGGACAGAATAAGTTTCGTATCGTTATTAGCTCTAGGTTGACTGTAGAGAAGGAGACTAGGTTGTTAGAAGTATTAGAAAAGAATCACAAGGCTTTAGGATGGACGGTGTCAGATCTCATGGGTATAAACCCCATACTGTGTTCACACTATATATATGTTAAGGATAATGTTGGACCTTCCCATGAGTTTCAGAGGAGACTTAATCCAAATTTTCGGAAAGTAGTTAAGAAAGAGATTGAGAAGTGGTGTGGAGCAGGTTTTATCTACCCAATCTCTAACTCCAAGTGGGTGGCCCCTTTACATGTTGTCCCAAAGAAGTCACGAATTCAGATGGTCACCAATGAGGAGGTTGTTCAGATCGTGACACCAGTACACACGTCATAGCGTGTCTGTGTCGATTACAGAGATGCTTGAGTGTTGCGAGCAAGAAAGATCACTTTCTCCTACATTTTATCGATCTGATTCTGGAGTGATTAGCAGGTAAAGAGTTCTTTTATTTTCTTGATGGGTACTCTATCTACAATGAAGTAGAAATCACCCTTGAGGACCAAGAAAAGACCATTTTAACATGTCCTCTCGGTACATATGTATTCAGCTGCATGTGTTTTGGGCTACGAAATGCTCCATGTACTTATCAATGGTGCATGATTGATGTGTTTGCCGAAATGGTAGGGGATATCCTAGAGGTCTTCATGGAAGACTTCTTGGTCCATAGTAATTCATATGATTCTTATTTTGTGCACTTGGATAGAGTCCTTTAGAGGTGTATAGAGGTGAATATGGTACTCTCCTAGAGGAAAAGTCATTCTATGGTTAAGGAGGGTATTGTATCGGGGCATGTTATCTCCAGAAAGGGAATGGAGGTTGACCCTGTCAAGGTGGATGAACTTTATCCTCCAACCAACATCAAGTCAGTGCGGTCATTTCCGAGGCAAGTTGGATTTTATAAATGATTAATTCAAGATTTTCCTATTATTACCCTATGTAACAGCCCTAATTTCTAAAAGCCAACTAAATCCTAGATGATGAATGATTATGGATGAAAGTTGATGGGATTTGGAAAGTCATTGACTAAGTGGTGGTTTGTGGCCAAGATGTGATTAAGTGGTTGAGTATGATTAGTGAAGGATCACTATTCATGGGTGGGCCTTGTTTGCAATATTAGAAAGTTGAGTGGGGTTTTGTTGCAAAATGACCAAGACATATGTACTCCCACTAACCCCCAATCTTAGCCACACTTAAGCTTAAGTCGTTCTTCTTCCTCTTGAGACTTGGAGCTCTCTCTTCTCCATGGTCGAAACCTTCTTGGACCTCCACCTTCTTCCTTTGTTTTCTACCTCATCTCTCCACCACATTTGAGTTTCTTGGGCTCAAATTAAAGTTGGGAAGGAGAGGAACAAAGATCAAGTGTTTCATGTAGGATCCAAGACCAATCTTGGATCGAAATTGGAGTTGGAGGGCTGGAGCTGCTGCTGTTCTTGAGTAGTTCTTGAGCACTGTTAAGGTACAAATTATACCCCTTCTTTGCTGCCATTAAGATGGAATTTTCTCCACCCTATGAGCCTTATGTTGAGCTGTTATACCAAGGTTTTGATTGTTATTCTTGGTTGACTTTGATTTGGTTTTGGAGTGGCTTTTGATGGTCGGCTTTGGGTATTTCCAGATCTGTGTATTCTTGACAAATCCGAGTTTTGGCATGGTTTGATGGAATTTTTTGAGTCTTTCGTTGGCATTTGATTGCTGTTAGATCCTACATCATTATGGCTTTAGATCCATGTGCAAATTTTGGATTTTTATGATGGTTTTGGGGGTTTATGGCTGATGTTCATATGGACCTGCAGTTGATATTCAGATCTGTGTTCTTGTGATTTGCATGCTGTGATGCATGATTTTTGTATGATATAAGGGCCACTTTCGAGTATCCTCGATTGTTGATATTGTCTACATTCTATTGTCTTATAATCCATGGCTTAAATGTGGACTTGAAGATGATTTTGGGAGTGTTTTAACTGCTGTCATATACAAGTAACTGAATGTGTCTAGATCTGTCCATACACTTTAAATTAGAGTTTTATGATGGATTTGAGGAGTTTCTTCATGTCTCCTTGAGTGTAATTACTTTTTGGTAGATACTCCTTCATGTTAACCATCAATCCATGGGTTTAGTTTCGAAATAGGATGAGTTTTAAGGAGTTTATGAATGTCGTTTTTATGATTACCATTGAATTTCCAGATTTGATATGGTTGCATTATGGCTAAGGAGATGCATGATTTTAGAAATATTCTTAGATACCCTTTGGTGGATTTGATGTTGGATATATGGGGGATACAACCCATGAAATCCATGTATTTGGATTGGTTTTAGTGGTGATTTTGAGAACAATTTGGTCGTTGTCCATGGACCTTGTTGGTCGAATTTCATTGTTGGATGCATGTTTTAATCAAAATTTTAGGCATCCTTTAAAAGGTTTTAAAAACCCCCAAGACCCATGTTCTCCTTATATTGAAATGGAAAATCAAATTATGATTTAATCCCATAAAGGAGACGGATTAAGAGAGGACGAATAGGTGATTTTGGCTATTGATGCATTGCTATATGGTACTGTGACCCTTTGCAAGTCATTATTGAGTATCGATGATTTTGATTGGATTTTGACCTCTGTTTTGATGATCTTTAAGTATGGATTGTTAGAGGATTTTGTTATAACCTTGCATGAGTAATTAGGAGAACTTTGATGCTTTGGATTGCCTAATGTATGCGGCTATATGCTCGCTGTACAAATAGATCTATGAGTAGAATAGATGCATGATTGGAGCATGTGATGCCCTCTAAAGGACCCTATAAATGTTAGACTTTAAAGTCAATTGAATGCCTAGATGGTGTCTTTGAAGCCATGAAGTTGGGGTTGAACTTAAAAGGACTAGATGCCTTGAATTATTATGAGTATACACGCACATTGCCACTGTTTTGGTATGACAAAAACATTGAAAGGGAAAACCCTTATTAGTAACGATTTTAGAGTGTTCCTTAGGATAATTGTTACTTATAAAGCTGGTCTTGAAATACATATTATGAGTTATGAGATTGGGGATAAACTTAATGATATATGTGGTTATCATACTTGATAATAAGACTATATGAACTTTCTATGAAGCAAGTTTTCCTCTAATAGGTAGCCCGATCTTGTGGGTGCTTGTGAATCTTTTGGGATGTAGGAAAGAAAGATGTTTTCCGATGAGATAGACAAGATCATAAGATTTATGTTCTTCGGTAGGAGTTCAGAGAGAGACTATCGTAACAGGTTTGTATCCCTGACCTAGGATCAATTGAGATTCTTATAGAACAAGTTCAGGTCTGGGACTGACAACTTGTAGATGGGAAATAAATCAAAGAAACCTTAGACACATAGGGTGAAACATGAAAATAAAAGAAATTGGTGATGTCACATATGGTCAATCATGGTGATTTATACTCCGACTGTGCGAGGGCACGGTGACCCTCACCTGAGCAGGAGATGAGGTCTCTCAGGCTTGGGTAGCGGACACTAAGAGCATGGGTCTAGGACCCCAGTCTTTTTCACGTGTTTTCTTTGAGCCGGCTCGTTTTTACGCTTCTTTGGGATCCACGAGTTGTCTAGACCATTCCGCTGACCCGTTGGTTTTTCTTAGAGAGCCTAGGTTGGGGGTTCTCCGCAGTTAGTTACGAGCTCGTTTGGTTTTTCTTAACTCTTCTTCTCCGAGAGTTGAGCAACAAGAGAGGAAGTCGGGTCCGGCAGGCTTACCTCTTCTCTTTCCTACCTCTAGTGGCATAGTAGTCGTACTACCACTGCCTTTCCCTTGGACTACACATCCACTAGGGTTGGCGAGACAGAAGAATCCCTTCGGGAGTTTCCTCACTGCAGAAACTAATTTACCTTTCCACCAGGTTTGTGACCTGGTGATGGGGTAGTGATTAATAGACATGTGATACTTCACCAATTTCCCAGTTAAGTTGTAGTTCCACTAGTAGATATTGATGACTTCATTATTATCTTTCCACCAGGTTTGTGACCTAGTGATGGGGTAGTGGTTAGTAGACACAGATGAATCCTTTAATTACCTTTCCACCAGGTTGTGACCACGTGATGGGTAAGAGATGGGTGACTTTCCGTTAATTGCTTAGTGACAACTTTTCCACTAAGAGACTAGTGACGACATGTACCGTTAGTAGAGACTAACGAGGGTTGGGTGTTGAGAGAGTTGTGAGTTCGTTTCCTCTTATACACCTTCATGAGAAAGCAATCACACATGTCGACCGAGTATCAATGCGAATTGAGAGAAAAGCTAGATGAAGTGTTAGGAACTCAGTTAGGATGCAAGGTACCATCGCATGCCTACGGAGGCACCCCAACCCTGAGGCGTACATTATACCTCAGAGTCATAGTGTGAGGTTCAATCTGGACTTTGAAGTCCTACCCGGATATCGAGGTCCTAACCAGACCAAGACCATAGACTTACTTCTAGGCTTGAGTTGTTGTTTGGTCAGTTCCATTGATCGAGGGAGACACGGTGTGGTAGTGAGCGAGTGTGTTCTTCTTGTTAGCCTTCCAAAAGCAAATAAATAACTTAAAAAGAGTCAATTAACCCGTTTTGCTTGCTTGTTCTCTTTTGTCCACTATAGTTACCTTACTGTTTTTGTAGTTGTTCTAGTCTTTTCTTACTACTTTCCTTAGTAGAACTGTGTAGAATTTGTACTTGACAATTGTTGACAGATACCTGCTTGTCCCCTTTCTACTTGTGGCAGGCAAGGGTCCGGCGACTGAGTAGCCCACGTAGTTTGGGCTGCAGTCATTTTTTTTGGAGGTTACTCTTTCAGAGCAGGTATATCTTTTGAAGTTCATTTGTACAGTTGTTTGTTGTGCTCTCCTCTGTAGCCTTATTTTTGAGATATATATGTATATTGGGTGTTGTGAAAACCCAACATGTTTATATGAATGAAATTAAAAAGAATGGATATCTTGTTGTTCAGTTCTGGTGCACAATTTACTTCCGCTATTAGTTTCCTCGTGGTTGCTTGCTTAGTTAAATTAAATCTTGTGAATGCCATGATAAGAAGCGAAAAATTTCCCAGGTTTTTGTAATATCGAAATTACTCTAAGCTAATTAAGTAGGCGAATGACTTGTTTGACCAGTAACCTAAGGTCCTCGGGAGGAGGTGGTCACAGGTTTGGTATCAGAGTAAGGTTACCCCGATACACGCGTTCGCATAACTTAATAGCTTGAGTTTCGAATAACGAGAGTCTTCTAACATCTCGTGAAGCCGAATGGGAAGATTTTTGGCATTCATAATATTTATGTAACCATGAGGCACCAGAACATTTCATTCATATAAGTATCCCAAGAGGAGAAATATTACAACTGATTATTTCCTAAAGTGTGCTTAACTATGCTATGATCCGATACAGGAAGGATTAGCATGGTACCACGAGCAGCTCATGATCAGCCACGAGAGATGGTGCAGGTACTAGCTGCACTTACTGATCTGCGATAGAGACATGATCAGATACTTTCCCAGCAGACTGAGTTGGTAGAGTGACAGAGTGGGACGGAGTTGAGGATGGAGGAGTTGTCTGATTTCTCATACCACCCGTCCAGGGATGAGTCCGCTAGAGCCGAGCATCTATTCTCTGAGGAGATTCACCAGCATTTTGAGGAAGAAATTTCGAGGGAGTCAGGAGCTGACAGAGCTGAGGTAGGACAAGGGCCTGTAGCAGGCGCAGAGGTCACAGGGTTTGTTCTTCCTACTGCACCGAGACACCATGATGTTTTCACATCCTTCCAGAGAGCTGGAGTACCCATGTTCCAGGGCACGGGTACATATGACGAGGCAGAGCAGTGGCTCAGGACGGTGACGAAGGTATTCAGGATGATTCAGGCACCACCAGAGTCGTGGTTACCCTTTGCTGAGTTCTCACTTACTGGGTTTACAGAGCACTGGTGGGAGGCTACTGTGTCTGAGATGGGGCGTGTGCCGACTTGGACAGACTTTGAGACCCACTTCAAATCCCATTTCTTCTCAGGGAAGTGGAGAGAGATACAACGCAGGTTGTTTGCAGAGCTGAGACAGGGCAGGATGACAGCGCGAGAATACTTTGTGCGTTACACAGAGTTGTCACGCCACACATCTTCTGCAGCTTATTTTCCAGAGGAGAATCTGGAGATGTTTGTTCGTGGCATGAGGGAGGATGTTCAGGAGAAGTTGGCAGGGCTGAGATTGACTACCCTCACCGAGGTTACTGACGTAGCAGAGCGGATTAAGGACGTTCGTGAGAGATGTTTTGGGAGTACTTTTAGACCGCCACCAATACCACAGAGGTCATCTGGACCTATTCGATGGCAGTTTCGACCACAGCGGTCAGCACGACACTTTCATCTGACAGGGACAACTTCTTTTGGCAGTGTTCGCTCGACCCCACGACTACTTTGGGAGGAGCACTGGCCAGTAGAGGTTTTGAGGCAGCACAACCATCAGAGTCGCAGAGGCTTGGAGCACAGAGCACGAGACCCGCAGACAGTATCGGTCCATCTTCTACAAGGAGCAGGGCGATCAGGTGTTACCAGTGCCAACAGGTGGGACATGTCAGGTCTTAGTGCCCACGGCTACAAACTCCACCACCTCCACCTCCACCGCGTTCGAGAGTTAGCGAGAGGAGCTCCCGGTACAGAGGTCAACAGAGACCAGCTCAGAGCGCAACATGATCTAGTGTCGGATCTATGCGGTAGGGACAGATTCACGCGGTTACAGCTGAGCAGGCACGGTCTACTGCTACAGTCATGAAAGTTATGGTTTCAGTTTCGAGCCATCCTTTTCACGTGTTGTTTAATTCTGGTGCTACCCATTCGTTTCTTGCTGTGAGGCTTCTAGCTACATTGGATAGAGTGACAGAGAACGTAGATCCTCCATTTCACATCTGAGGGCCAGGCGGACAGTTGTTCATGATTTTAGAGATAGTTACAGGGCTACCAGTGTCCATAGGCGGTCACGAAATGATTGTGGACTGCCTTGTACTACAACTTGATGAGTTGGACATGATTTTGGGCATGGATTGGTTGTCTACGCATCATGCCTTAGTCGACTGTTACAAGAAGACTGTTGTCTTCCGGATCCCCGGATTGACAGAGTTCACTTTTGAGGGGACATTGCAGGACTCCAGGATGGAGTACATTTCTGTGCTGAGAGCACAACGACTGGTTGATCAGGGACGTGACACTTTTCTGGCCTTTGTCCATGAGGTTACAGACAGAGAGCCAACGAGTCAGGACATTAGAGTTGTATCAGAGTATCCTGACTTGTTTCCTAAGGAGTTACCAGGACTACCTACCGTTAGAGAGATCGAGTTAGAGATCTTGTTGCTTCCCGATACGCAGTCGATCTCCATGGATCTGTGTCGCATGGCACCTGCAGAGTTGAGAGAGCTGAAGGTGTAGCTATAGGAGTTGCTTGACTTGGGCTTTGTGAGGTCGAGCACTTCACCTTGGGGCACTCATGTACTCTTTGTTCGGAAGAAGGATGGAACCGTGTAGTTGTGCATTGACTACATGCAGTTGAACAAGAGGACGGTGAAGAACCGTTATCCTTTGCCACGAATTGATGATCTATTTGATCATCTACATGGATCTTCGGTGTTCTCGAAGATCTACCTCCGCTCGGGTTACCATCAGTTGAGGATTCGGGAGACAGACATCCCGAAGACAGCCTTTCGGACACGATATGGCCACTACAAGTTTGTAGTGATGCCATTCGGACTGATGAATGCCCCCGCGACATTTATGGACATGATGAACAGAGTGTTCCGCCTTACTTGGACAAGTTTGTTGTGGTGTTCATAGATGATGTGCTGGTTTATTCGAAGAATGAACGGGACCATGAGAATGACTTGAGAGCAGTGCTTGGTACCTTGAGAGAGCATAGACTGTATGCCAAGTTGAGTAAGTGTGAGTTTTGGCTACCTCAGGTCTCATTCTTGGGACACGTCATCTTAGGAGCAGGAGTCGCAATGGACCCTGCAAAGATAGATGCAGTGATGTCTTGGGAGCAGCTCAAGATGGTGACACAGATCCGTAGTTTTCTTGGGTTGGCAGGCTATTACAGACGCTTTGTCAGCAACTTTTCATGGATCTTACTACCCTTGACGTGTTTGACGCAGAAGGGAGTACCTTTTGTTTGGGATAGTTCGTGCGAGCAGGCCTTCAGGACACTGAAAGAGAGACTTACTACAGCTCCGATTCTTGCTCTACCGTTAGGAACACAGGACTACGATGTTTACACAGACGCGTTAGGTGGTGGTTTGGGAGCAGTGATGATGCAAATGGGGCATGTGATTGCTTATGCTTCGAGACAGTTGAGACCGCATAAGCAGAATTACCCTACGCACGATCTTGAGTTTGTGGCAGTGTCTTCGCTCTGAAGATCTGGCACCATTACTTATACGGGGTTAACTTTGAGCTCTTCACAGACCACAAGAGTCTGAAGTACATATTTGATCAGAAGGAGCTGAACATGAGACAACGCAGATGATTAGAGCTGCTGAAGGACTACGATTGCACGATCTCTTACCATCCTGGCAAGGGAAACGAGGTTGCAGACGCCATCAGCAGGAGAGCGCACATGGAGGGTACGATGAACTAGCTATACACTTGGGACTTACTTGCAGCACTGACGGATTGGCATCCACAGGATAGTTCGTCTTCTCCCATTTCCGTACCTCTGAGGTACAACAGTCTTTGGGACCGTATAGTAGCAGGTCAACAGACAGACCTGTGGATTCACAACAGATACATGCAGGTAGTGAAGGACGAGTTTGATGACTTTGTTGTCTCGGAGTCGATTCTGTGGAAGGCAGGTCGGGTAGTGTTTCCCAACAATGAGCAGCTACGAAAAGACATACTTGACAAGGCGCATTGTTCGCATCTCTCCATTCATCTCAGCAGTACGAAGATGTACCACTATCTTCGTAGACATTTCTGGTGGGACGGGATGAAGAGGGACGTGGCTGGGCATGTCAGCAGGTGTGTGACTTGCTAGATGGTGAAGGCGGAGCACAGACGACCACCTGGTTTACTGCAGCCTCTCCCCATTCCTGAGTGGAAGTGGGAGAGCATTTTGATGGACTTTGTTACAGGATTGACAAGGACACTGGGAGGCCACGATTCCATTTGGGTCATTGTGGATAGGTTGACGAAGTCAGCTCATTTTATACCTGTTAGCATGACTTATACACCTTCTCAGTTGGCCAGATTGTACATACAACACATTGTGAGATTATACGGCATACCCCGAGAGGTAGTGTCTAACAGAGACTCGAGGTTCACATTCCATTACTGGAAGCAGTTCATGTCAGCATTACAGACCGAACTGAAGATGAGTTCAACATATCACCCTCAGACGGACGGACAGAGCGAGCGTACGATACAGACCTTGGAGGATCTTTTACATGCATGTTCTCTAGAGTGCAAGGGATCCTGGAAGGATCATTTACCTCTTGTTGAGTTCACTTTCAACAACAACCATCATTCGAGCATCGGCATGGTGCTATTCAAGGCTCTTTACAGGCGGAGATGCCTTACGTCAATCATTTGGCGTGAGGTAGGCGATCATGCGTTGTATACCGTGGATCTCTTGGATGAGACTGCGAAGGTTGTTCACTTAGTGAGGAGGAAGCTCTTGACGGCACAGAGTCACCATAAAAGCTACGCAGATCGACGATGCTGACACTTGGAATTTCATGATGGAGACTTTGTGTTCCTACGTGTATCGCCCATGAAGGGGATACAATGGTTTGGAGTTCGTGGCAAGCTGGCACCACCCTTTTTTGGGCCATTCGAGGTATTTTCACGTGTTGGGAAAGTTGCATACAGATTGGCACTTCCCCCATGTTTGGCGGCTATACACAACGTATTCCATGTGTCGAACTTGAGAAAGTACGTGCACGATCCTCGGCACATCATCAGCTATGAGAGCCTTGACATAGAGCCAGAGTTGACATACGAGGAGGAGCCAGTGCAGATACTTGATTTTGCGGCCAGGAGGCTTCGGAACATGGAGATTCCATTGGTCCAGATCCTATGGCACCAACAGGGTGTTGAGGAGGCAACATGGGAGACCGAAGCAGCGATGCACGAGAGATACCCACGACTCTTCTCAGGTACTTTCGCAGTTTAGTTTATCAGTTCTCTGCTTAGCAAACCATTTCACTTTCTGGGGAAAAACCTTCTTTGAGGTTTTTATGGGTTAAAAACCTTTCGAGGTTTTTATGTCAGACCGACAAACCCGACTTAGAAGTGGAGTCTCGAGGATGAGACTCTGTTTGAGGTTTTAATGATCGTAACAACCCTAATTTCTAAAAGCCAACTAAATCCTAGATGATGAATGCTTATGGATGAAAGTTGATGGGATTTGGAAAGTCATTAAGTGACTAAGTGGTGATTTGTGGTCAAGATGTGATTAAGTGGTTGAGTGTGATTAGTGAAGGATCACTATTCATGGGTGGGCCTTGTTTGCAATATTAGAAAGTTGAGTAAGTTTTTGTTACAAAATGACAAAGGCCTATATACTCCCACTAACCCTCAATCTAATCCACACTTAAGCTTAAGTACTTCTTCTTCCTCTTGAGACTTGGAGCTCTCTCTTCTCCATGGTTGAAACCTTCTTGGACCTCCACCTTCTTCCTTAGTTTTCTACATCATCTCTCCACCAAATTTGCGTTTCGTCCACCAAATTTGCGTTTCTTGGGCTCAAATTAAAGCTGGGAAGGAGAGTAAAAAAGATCAAGTGTTGCATGTAGGATCCAAGACCAATCTTGGATCGAAATTGGAGTTGGAGGGTTGGAGCTGCTGTTGTTCTTGAGCAATTCTTGAGCACTGTTAAGGTACAAATTATACCCCCTCTTTGCTGCCATTAAGATGGAATTTTCTCCACCCTATGAGCCTTATGTTGAGCTGCTATACCAAGGTTTTGATTGTGATTCTTGTTGGACTTTGATTTGGTTTTGGAGTGGCTTTTGATGGTTGGTTTTGGGGATTTCCATATCTGTGTCTGCTTGATAAATCCGAGTTTTTGGCATGGTTTGATGGAACATTTTGAACTCTTTCGTTGGCATTTGATTGATGTTAGATCCTCCATCATTATGGCTTTAGATCCATGTGCAAATTTCGAATTTTTATGATGGTTTTGAGGGTTTATGGTTGATGTTCATATGGACCTGCAATCGATATTCAGATCTGTGTTCTTGTGATTTGCATGCCTTCATGCATGATTTTTGTATGATATAAGGGCCACTTTAGAGTATACTTGATTGTTGATATTGTCTACATTCTATTGTTCTTTAATCCATGGCTTAAATGTGGATTTGAAGATGGTTTTAGGAGTGTTTTAACTGCTGTCATATACAAGTAATTGAATGTGTCCAGATCTGTCCGTACACTTTAAATTAGATTTTTATGTTGGATTTGAGGAGTTTCTTCATGTATCATTGAGTGTAATTATTTGTTGATAGATACTCCTTCACGTTAACCATCAATCCATGGGTTTATTTTCGAAATAGGACGAGTTTTGATGAGTTTATGAATGTTGTTTTTATGATTACCATTGAATATCCAGATTTGATATGGTTACATTATGGCTAAGGAGATGCATGATTTTAGAAATATTCTTAGACACCCTTTGATGGATTTGATGTTGGATATATGGGGGATACAATACCCATGAAATCCATGTATTTGGATTGGTTTTGGTTGTGATTTTGAGAACAATTTGGTCGTTGTCCATGGACCTTGCTAGTTGAATTTCATTGTTGGATGCATGCTTTAATCAAAATTTTAGGCACCCTTTAATAGGTTTTAAAAACACCCAAGACCCCATGTTCTCCTTATATTGAAATGGGAAATAAAATTATGATTTAATCCCATAAAGGAGAGGGATTAAGAGAGGATGAATAGGTGATTCTGGCTATTGATGCACTGCTATATGGTACTCTGCACCTTTGCAAGTCATTGTTGAGTATCGATGATTTTGATTGGATTTTGACCACTGTTTTGATGACATTTAAATATGGATTGTTAGAGGATTTTGTGGTCTTTAAGGATATAACCTTGATTGAGTAATTAGGAGAACTTTGATGCTTTGGATTGCATTATGTATGCTACTATATGCTCGATGTACAAATAGATCTATGAGTAGAATAGATGCATGATTGGAGCATGTGATGCCCTCTAAAGGACCCTATAAATGTTAGACTTTAAAGTCAATTGAATGCCTAGACGGTGTCTTTGAAGACATGAAGTTGGTGTTGAACTTAAAAGGACTAGATGCCTTGAATTATTATAACCATTTTAGAGTGTGCCTTAGGATAATTGTTACTTATAAAGGTGAGCTTGAAACACATATTATGAGTTATGAGATTGGGGATAAATTTAATGATATATATGTGGTTATCATACTTGATAATAAGACTATATGAACATGCTATGAAGCAAGTTTTCTTCTAATAGGTAGCCCAATCTTGTGGGTGCTTGTGAATCTTTTGGGATGTAGGAAAGAAAGATGTTTTCCGATAAGATAGCCAAGATCATAAGTTTTCCAATCTTGTGGGTGCTTGTGAATCTCTTATTTCACTTTCGTACAGAAAAGAAAATGTGTAGTTAAAAATGTTTACATTTAGACCCTTGTAGCTTATTTATTTTCATTTTAGTCCAATTGAGTCAGAGTCATGTGTATCCCCACGTGCTTTGTTGGGATATTTGCAATATATGTCCTGAACTTATTAGATTTTATGAATTAAGGTTGGATTTCTGAGTAGTTGCATTTATACCCCTACGGGTCTGGATCACGTGTTGCATATGATATGACTGGATAATTTGCATCTTTAGCCCTTGATTTTTTATAATGTGTTATGCCTTGGCCTTGAAACTTAACATATTCGCAAGTAGATCCCTGTAAACTATTTTTAACTTCTTGTCTTTTATTCCATCCAATAAATAGGAAATTGACTCCAAAAATTACACAAAACTTATGTGTGAATCTTATTTGCATGTTATTTTGGTGGTAATTTTTGCTAGCTAATTTCTTTGCATTTTATAGTATTAAAAATTCAAAAACCCCTAAAAATGTCTTGTTTACCTTGTACAAATTTGAAAAGTCAATTAAAAATTCCACAAAAATTTTTATAGTTATCTTTTGTTGTTTTTTATCTCTAATACCTTTTTACTTGAAAAAACATTATAAAATTCCTTAAAATTGCAAAACACTTAAAAACATAAGAAAATTATAGAAAATCGTAGAAAACCCAAAAATAGTGTCTTTAGTTTCTCTTTGTAGATTTTTACTTATATTCTATCATAAAAATACCATCCAAAGATTTTGGGCATTTTAAGTATTTTTAATTTGCAAATTGGTAATGATTGTGCTCTTTTTACCATTTTTACCAATATTTGATTTTTACAAAATTTCAAAAACTTTTAAAAATGCCACAAAAATTACCAAAAACAATTTAAAATCTACAAAATTAAAAAAAATATTACGATTTTCTGAGCATTTTTACAATTTTCAAAAATATAAAAAGAGTGTGGTGTGTGTGTATTTTATCCTTTGTGTTTGTTTTATTGAAAATTAAAATTTTGTAAAATTAAAAACCACTAGAAATATTTGGTTGTCCGGAATCCAACTACTAATTCTTTAAATTTTGCTCCTTGTGTTCGACCCAGGTCACTATACGAGGTAAATAAAATAGTGAAGATGTTTACATTTGATTTATTTATCTTTAAGTAGTTTGATTTTCTTGTTGACCGGTTTGGTTGATTGATAACAGCAACACTTGATATTTGTTCCACCTTAGTCGATCGTAAAACCCATGTCATCAGAATGGCATCAGTGATGGGGAGCACAAATTAGTAGTAGATTTCATTTTTGCCTATTCTTGTATACACCTATTATAAATGTTTTTAACCATCTTCTGTTTCACTTTTTGTATGAGGAACTGCCTAGAGGACCACCCATGTCGCTTTGAAGGGGACTGCATTTGAGGAGTAGAGGAGCAGAGGAAGTAGTTATCGTAGATAGATTTTTTGTGAATACTATTGTAATAACTTGAAACTTTTGGACACTTAGGACATTTATTCAGGGTCTATTTCGTTGGGTGCCACTGTACTCGGGGGACCTCATCGCGGTTTTTTGTGATTTTTGGCATTTATTTCTATTTGAACTGGCCCGTAGATTTAGGATTTCTATTTGCTTGAGCTCGATAATTATCTAGGTCTAAACACCCTAATAAACAATTTGTTCTTATAGAACGGAACTGGACTTAGTAAAATAAAAAGAAAAGGTTGACTCAATTAATTAAGAGACTATGCACTGTGAGAAGTCGCATACAACGCTGGCAGGACCCGTTGTGGCAGGCACTAAGTGACTTCCAAGACCGGACTCAAGTTTGTATCTGATTAGTCTACTACAAGCTCTTCCTGCTAATAGAAGTTGCTCATCTTAGGGATGATTTCCTCATGCATCGTATATGTATTTTTGTTTCTCGCTTTTAATTTATACATGGATTACCCTGCATGTAGAGTGCTGGAGCAAGGTACGCATTTTTTTCTTTGCATGCATCATAATGTTTGATCATGCGTCAGCCCCAATTTTCTTGGATTTTATTAACAAGGAAATCAGAAAATTTCTTAGATGTTGTATTCATTCAGAAAAATACAAAAAAAGTGACAACTAAAAATCATGACAGTGCAACCAGCCTCAGCAACCCCAGTACTCCCATCAACATTAGCAGCATGGTACTCGTCTCCAGTACTAGGGATAGTTATGGAGGCAGCGACAGTTGCATCCGGTGTACTCCTAGCCCCCTCCTCACTACCAGTAGCAGAGCCAGGCTCATTTCTAGTGAGGCAACCCATCTAGTTCTCATGCACCAGTCTGTGAGAACCCAACACTTGATTATCTCGCTCGCTTGCTCTCTAATCAGTGAGCCGCCCTCCTGAGAAATGGATGATTTGCGACAGGAGATGAGGGAGATAATAAATGACAAGGCCTCCATGCCAACTCAGATCAAACCACGTTTGAATAATCTAAGGAGGAAATCTGAGCAGGTACAGTTTACAAAGACCACCACTCCTATATTTTGGATGATACTTCTTCTTCTATATTTGATGCAGATCTTGTGACACTTATGAGAGGTAGGAAGCTAGCCGGAGGTGACTAATCTAGGTGACAACCTGATGCAGATCCTAGAGAACCAGACAAAGTTGAGAGCAGTACTGATGCCACTTATCATGATGATGATGATGACAGTGGTGCTGACGCCTCCAAGGATATTGTTACAGACGATGGTATTGAGGTCGTTGTATCTTTAGTTGCAGATGATGGTGTTGATGCAACCAAGTTACCGGATGTCAGGCCAGAGTGCGGTGCTGATATCGCAAGTTAAGATGTTGTCATTGGTACTAATGCCACTAAGATTTCTTATATAGTGTTGACTCACTTTGTACCTGAGGACACTTATGGAAAAATACGAAAATAGAAAAACATTAAAAACCAAAAATATGAATAAAGGAAAGGTTTATGTATCTTCTATGAGTCCATCTGGTTTTCCTAATTATTTCTGCATGGATTCTAGCCTATTGAATGTATAGGAACCTACTCTTTACCCTCATCTTTCTAGAGAGGGTCCTTTCATCCCCTTCACTCAAGCATTCCACTTAGGAAAGGGGGCCAAAATAGAAAATCCAAAAAAGAATCACCAGATAGAGTTCAACGAGTAGACGATACACATATTCCAGATATAACTGACTTTTTAGGAGGCACTTGAGCACATCCCTCTTTTCCAGAAGAACTTGAGAGAGATGACCACCATCCGTAGGAAGAAGAGGAACCACAATGCAAAGATCCATGTGCTCACTCCTACCACCTATTTTGCTATCCAGAACCAATTGCCAGCCAAAAGACCAGATGCAAGAGCTCCTTATGTTAGATGCCACATTCATGAGCAGCAGTTCGATCATCCTCTATTAGACAGTGGTTCTTCGATTAACCTCCTACAGGATACCTTACTCGATCGATTTGAGTTTATCCCTCAAACAGAGGAGGAGAGTGCTTCAGTTTGATGATAGATCCATTAAGAGGTTGAGGGGATTACTAAAGGATGTTGTCATCATAATTCAGGGCCTGAAATTCCCCGTGGACTTTGTTGTACTAGGCATGGACATCCCTGAATCCGTGATCGATACCCCCATCATCTTAGGACAACCTTTCTAGGACACAACCAAGGTAGTATCCAATCATGATAGCAGGAAGGTATACTTTTGCGTCGAGGTGAAAGTGTACAAATATATATGATCAAGGAGACTAGAGTCAGAGATTCATCTTGCTCAGAGAAGATGACCGACTCAAAGAAGATGACATATCCATAGATAGACGTCCACTAGGAGTGTGATTTTTTATTGTAGATGATGAAGCAATTTGGGCAGATCCAGCATCACGAGCTCTTGTCACAACTTCAAACACTGCAGAGTTACATATTACAGCTGATGAGAGTTCGGAGAGCACACTCATGGCACAAGACACTTTAGAGGTTGATGATTGCGAGCAGGGTAGCTAAGCATATTACATTTTATGCAATTCAAATTCATATCCCTCGGACTCAGACACTGATTTTGATTGGCAGGACTTAGATGACCATTTATCTTATTTGATGATCACAAAGTTGACATCTAGGGCGGAGAGAGAGCTAATACAGTTGATAGATACACCATCAGGGTCGTCTTCCTCCGATTCACAAATTCAGCGAGAGTTCTCACATGCAGATTTGGAGGCCTTCATGCAGATGTTTCAGAAGCTAGATTTGTCAGCTCCCACTTGTCCTGAATTGAAGACCTTGCCGCAGAGCATGAAGTATAGATTCCTTATGTGTGAGACAGATATGTTCCCAGTCATTATCTCAGAATATTTTACTGAAGACTAGGAATCTCGTTTGATGTAGGTTCTTGAAAGAAACCATAAGGCAATATGATGGAGTGTAGCTGATCTCTAAGGGATGAGTCTGGCCCTATGCTCCCGCCACATCTATCTTGAAGAGGATGCCAGGCCATCGTGTGAGTTCTAGTAGATGTAGAACCCAAATCTTCGAGATGTGGTCATAAAGGAAATATCTAAGTGGTGGAGTGCTGATTTTATATACCCCATCTCTGACTCGAAATGGGTTAGTCCAATGCATGTGGTACCCAAGAAGATAGGTATCACCACAGTTGTGAGCAAGTCTGGAGAGAAGATAGATAACCGAGTACCACTTCTTGGATGGTCTGTGTGGACTATAGATGATTGAATCAGGCCACCAGGAAGGATCATCTCCCGCTACCATTTATTGGTCATATCATCGAGAGGATAGTTAGGAAGAGTCACTATTGTTTTCTTAACGGTACTTGGGATACAATCAAGTGGCCATAGTACCATAGGACCCGGAGAAAATGACATTAACATGTCTATTCAGAACATATGCATTTAGACAGATGCCCTTTTGGTTTATGTAATGCTCCGGCTACATTCCAAAGATGTGTGCTTTTCATCTTCTCGAGCATGGTGGGATAATATTTAAGGTCTTTATGGATGACTTTTCGATGTATAGCGATAGGTTTGATGCTTTTCTTGACTGCCTAGATCGAGTACTTCAGCACCGCATCAACGTCTTCTATCCTAGGAGAAGAATCATTTTATAATGACTCAAGGGATGATCCTTGGCCACATCATCTCCAAAAATGGCATGGAGGTCGATTCGGCCGAGGCTGATATCATCAAGAAACTCAATCCATCATCCTATTTGCAACAGTTGCGGTCTTTTCTAAGGCATGTCGGTTTCTACCGATGGTTCATATAGGACTTCTTTCCCGACCGCTCACTGATCTGCTGACAAAAGACATTGAGTTCATTGTATATGATAAGTGTCTTGCGTCAATTGAGACTCTCAAAAGATTATTTGTGCATGCTACTATACTTCAGCCACCCGATTGGTCACTCCCATCCGAGATCATAACAGATGCTTCTGATTTTGCCATAGGGGTTGTACATGGAAAGAGGGGGGATGGATTTTCTTTTGTCATTCACTACGCTAGCCGACTTTGGATATCGCTTAGCAGATCTACACCATGACTGAGAAGTAGATGCTAGCTGTAGTTTTTTCTTTGGATAAGTTTTGTTCTTATATTCGTGGATCTAGAGTGACGGTCTATACAGATCACATTGCCATTCCATACCTCATGGCAAAGAAGGATGCCAAAACCAGATTGACTAGGTGGATCCTTCTACTCTAAGAGTTTGATATAGAGATTAAGGATAAACCTGAAGTCAAGAATGTGGTGGCGGATCACCTCTCCCTATTAGAGCATCATGAGGATTAAGAGTAGACCACACCTACCATAGAGACTTTTCCAAATGAGGTGATACTTGATATCACCTTACTTCTATGGTACACTGACATTTTGAACTATCTTGTCACCAAGAAAGTTCCACAAGATTGGCCCAGAAAGTGACTTGAGACCTTCCTTGCAAAGGCCAAGTCGTACCATTGGAAGGATCCCACTCTTTATCATGAAGGGGGGGATAGTGTTGGAGTCGATATATTCCTTAGTAGGAGCACCATAGTATCCTCACCTACCACCACAAGCTTGAGGCAGGATGACATCATTCTAGGAGATGGACAGTACAGAAAGCTCTCCAATCCAGCATTTGGAGTCCTACCCTCTTCAAGGATTCAGATGAGTTCATGAAGAGGAGAACTAGTTGTATAGGAGAGGCATTTGCGGAAAGTGTGATATGATGTCGATGCAGCCCATTCACTTCTGTGAGGTTTTTGATGCATGGGGCATCGATTTCATGGGTCCATTCCCCAAGAGTCAGGGATTTTAGTATATTCTGCTTGTTGTGGATTATGTTAGTCATTGGGTTAAGTCCATCCCCACCTGAGCTATAGATGCTAAGATTGTTTGCAATTTTTTGAGGAAAAATATCATTTCATGCTTCGGGGTACTTAGAGTCTCATTTTATCAATGACAAGGTAAGGGCCCTTGCTAATGAGTTCAACATTAGCTATAGAGTTGCCACTCCATATCACCCTCAGACTAATGATCTTGCTGAAGTTTTGAATAGGAAGATCAAGACGATATTGTAGAAGTTTGGCTGCTCAGACCGAAAGGATTGGTCATAACATTTGGACTCGGTCATGTGGGCCTATAGGACTTCCTTCAAGACACCTTTGGGCACTTCACCCTTTCAGCTCATTTATGGCAAGCCATGCCATTTACTAGTGGAAATCAAGAATAAGTCACTTTGGGCAGTTTTAGAGATACTATTAGATCCCAAGAGTATACAAGATCAAAGGAAAGCAAAATCGACATCCTTATAGGAGTCGAGAGACATGGCCTTCTCAAATAGCCTACATGACAAGGATAGAGTGAAGATATGGCATTATTCTCACATCAACCATAAATAGTTTGAGTCGAACCAGAGAGTATAGTTATTTGATGCAAGGTTGAGAATATTTCTAGGGAAATTACAAAGCAAATGGAAGGGACCATACTTGGTCAGAAATGTGTACAACAAGGGAAGCATTTATATATCTGAGTTGTCATCTGATTCCACCTTTTGAGTTAACGATCAACACCTGAATCCTTATCTCAATCATAATCCACTGATCATTGATGTTTCCCCTATTCATTTTGTATGATGTGTGATCTTCTACTCACATCATTTGCATCTCATACCAGATTATCACTTCTTCGTAGATGTATAGATCCAGATTGTCCATGTCGTTCATTCTTTTTGTCAGACATCCCGTCATCATCTTATGGTTATGTTATACTCAGGGGACAATTTGCCCTAAGTATAAGGCATATCAGACCTGTGATTATTATTTGATTCTATTACTATGTTTTGTTGCCTATACTTATGGACACTTTGCCCTAAGTATGGGGGAGGTAATACATGTACATCCTATTCTTTTATTTCTCACTCGTGTACAATCTTTTATACTTAGGATTATTTGATCCTAAGTATAGGTGGATCACCAACTTCTATTCATTATATTAATTCATTTGTTGTTGTAGTATAGCATTCTTTTCACTTCCCCATACTCAGCACAAGTTATGTCTTCTTTCATCGCTCTTTGATCCTTTGAGGACATCGTTCGAGCTAAGTATAGGGGGTACCGTGTATATTGTGCATATACTTTAACCATAACTCGTACTTTGTGTGTGTGATAATAATATGGCTAAAAATCATAATTCATTGAATATCATATGGAGAATGGAATATCATTCCTATATCAATCCTCCTGATAAACCTACACTCAATAGAGTTATAGGGAGATACATTGGATCATGTTTAACATGATTTGAAAAATGATTAATCTTAGCATAATTACTTCTTAGTTTCCAAGTATATATGTAGTAGAGACTACAATACATATCCTTAACAAGATTCCATGCATGTAAGCTGGAATCTAGCACCAGAGCGTGCTACTTCATTAGGAAAATAATGGTTAGTATTGGATACCTACTTTATGACCTTGAGATTCTTAAAAGATCTCATCTCTGAGAATGTGATTCTTAGAGGATGACTCTCTTGAGAATCAAGATGAAAATGAAGGAACTCATTTAATCTTAAGATGATAATACGGCTCCTGAAATCAGAAACTAAAAGAACAATAAAAGATGAAACACTAATACCTCTTCAAATGAGTTTGAGGATGTATTCCATGTGTCAGTTAAGTCTGACAATGATCGGACTTCATGTGATGAAGCTCCTAAGGATCATGACATGGAAAGATGGATTTTAGCAATGAAAGTCTAAAGTAGACTTCATATACAAGTGTTGTATATGGACCCTCAAGGATCAACCTAAAAGGGTAAGACCCGTTAAGGTGTAAATGGATCTTCAAGAGAAAGAGGGAACCTGATTAGAAGGTATAGACCTTAAAAGCACGATTCATAGCCATGAGCTACACATCGGAAGAGAAAACATTGCTTGCAATGAGACTTGCTTTTAAGTAACCATGCTTAAACCCATCAGATTATTCTAACTATAGCTACACAACTTGACTTTGACATCTTCAATATGGAAGTCGAGATGGCATTCCTCTATGAATACATCTTTGAGGATATTCACGTGAAGTAACCCTAGGGTTTCATGACTGAGGAAAGCATGGTGTGCAATCTAAAGGAATTTCATCTATGTACTCAAATAAGCTTCTTGTAGTAGGAACATAAGATTTGATGAAACTATAAATATTATGATTTCATATAGAGTCTTGATCAACCATGTGAAGCTTAGTGGGAGTGCCATTATGTTCGTCATGCTAAATGTAGATGATATCCTAATCATAAGGAATGATATAAGGACAATTATAATAAGTGTTTTATAATATGGCTATTCCGTACCTTGAGATATGATATCAACGATACCTCTTAAGATCTTAGTTCTGAAGATGTTTAGAACCAAAAAGAAGAGGGTATTTGGACCATCACATTAGTGATGCACCTTGGACATGTTCCATTTCTTGGAAAATTCCAAGAAAGGCTTCCTTCCCTTAATATATGTTACTGACCTATCTAAAGGGATAGCACCTCAAATAGTTGAGGCAGTGAATGCAAAAATTGCTTGCCCTTGTGCATCAGTTAAGAGAAGTCAGGTGTATGCTAGATGTGTGCAAATGCCAGATGTCTACCATGCAGTGGGAGTAGTAAACTGTTACTAATCCTACTATGGAGATGAAACACTTGGTTTCAATAATGACAATATATTCAAATATGACAAGACTTTATAGATAGTGATCTCTAAGTCTTATCTTCAAGAACTTAAGACTTTATAGATAGAAATCTAAAATGTCTTAATTGCAGATACCTTAGGAGATAGAGATCTCCAAGAATAAGGGTATTCTGATAAGGATTATGGAAATACTGGTTATAATAATTATTGAGCTGTAGTGCCAAGGACACTATGACTGACAAGATTGAGTATTGGTTGCATGAGATGCAACATTCGCATTGAATGCGAGCACTGATACTGGGAGGTATGCAAGTGCCGTAAAATACTGTGCATAGTCTGTTGGGAACAGAGTGAATGATCAGCTTACCTATCTATTTTTCTAAATAGCCTATGATTGTCACATAAGTGTGGGTTTTATAATTAGCCAATTAATGCCTCTTTGGGCTTGTGGGAGATTGTTGGATATGCGATCCCACAGAGAGCCATTATACAATAAATGTTATTGCAAATATCATTCCCTGATCTGAAATGAAGAATAATTAATTTACATAATAGGTCCCTTAGTACAACAAGGGTTATGTACCATGGACATCTTAATGACCATACATTTGTTGATTTAATAATTGAATTATAGATGTTGGTGCTTGGATGAATATCTAATGATTTAGATTGAGGACTCATCGAGCACCATCAAATGATTATTAAGAGATGATCTCTAGCCTGAGGAGGAGATGAAAATCCTCTATATGAAGGTTGATATCTAACCAACCTCTAGATGCAGGTCCTCTACATAGGAATAGAGATTCAGAGGTGTTAGATAAGTTAGGTCAAAGAGTTGGCTTAACGAGATCGAGATAACCAAAGTCCATGACGTATGCTGTCATGATATAGGCACACATCCTCTAACTAGAGACAGATGTGTTACTATATGTCTAAGTATGTACATTTGGCAGACCAATAGAATGATGGCCTAATAAAGGTCTATACACCGGCATGTTGTTGTGCATGAAAGGGAATATGAGTAATACGGTCTCTCAAAGGGATCATACAGGTTCATTACTGAACCAGAAGACATGAGCTCACTCGTGAGATATTGGGAAGAATCAAATTCCATGCATGGTCATCTCGCTTTGGAAGCTTGACTGAATTTGTAGGTTTGATATATACTTTTGGAAAGTATATGATCAAAACCTAGGTATGATATATACCTTAGGAAAAATATGATTGATACTTACTCCCAATGATAAAATGAGAAACTTACTGATAAAACCATGAAGTAGAAAATGTAAAGTTGATCTAATACTTCGGGTTTATTTTGGGTCTTCCAATATGTAGGATGTACAGGTATTGGGAATACCTGAGGGTGATGTGATCATAAACGATTGTATAACCATGACGCTTCCATCTCTAGGGAGTGATGAAACGGGTCTGGATTTTGACTCCTTTTAGTAGAGAAGTAATCTGATCTTGATACAAATGTTGGACATTGATCTGAATTTTATTCAGATGCAATGAGAAGATTCGATTTGCAGTCTTGATTTAATAAAGCATATATAGGAGGCCCGAGATCCGGATTTGATATGTGATCTCAATATCCAAGTTGCTATAAGTGGAACGATACAATTTCCCTGTCTAATCTCCAAGTATTTGCAACAAAGCATATTATCCTTGAAAGAGTTTAGGATAATTTCATTGTTGATATATGTATCTGAGCACTAAGAAAATTGATAATTGAATGTGATTTCATTACATAAATTATATGAATCTGATTCGTATTATAAAGAAATATATCATACATAATTAAATGTTATTTAATTATCAAAGATGAGAATAATGTGAACGTGAATCATATTATTTGGGCACATGAGAATAGAGATCCAGGATTATTAAATGTGATTTAATTATCACGGATATGAATAATGTGGATAGGACTATGCATATTAATCATATATATTATAAATGTGATTTATAATATATTAGAGAGAGTTATTTGTAATTTACATTTATTAAATTAAATGATGATGTGAATTGGATTTACATTGGAAATCAAATTGAAAATGTAATTTACATTTTATTTTGAGTTGTGAATGTGATTACAATGGCAAGACTGTAATATTCTCAAAATAATTATGAATTATTTTTGTAGAATATTTACAACAAATGTTGTTGTAAAATCATGGAGATTTCCAAGGAACAATGCAATCTCACAAGATTGCATGAGATTGCATGGGAATCCACCCTTCCATATTAGAAGGGTGAACAACCACCAATTCTTATATGGAAAAAGGTGGCCATCCACTCTTATATGGAGGGTGTGATCTTCATCCTAAAATCTCCATATATGTTTGATTTAATTTAGTTTTAAATTGTTTTGATTTATCAAATATATTTAATCTACATTAAATTAATTATTGTTGTGTTTTTACAACAAAATCTTGGTCATTAAACGAAACACAAATCAATGTAATCCATTGTATTTGTGTTGTCCATGGATTGAGATCCATGGATCCCAAACCCTATATAATAAGAGGCACCCATTGCTCTTCTAATAGTTTACAAGTTTACAACATATGCTCTCTCTCTCTCTCTCTCTATCATTCTCTATACACGCCAACTTCATCTCTGTCTCTCTCTGATGGTCGTCCACCATGAAGACCTAGAGAGAGTCGCTCTCGCCATAGTGTTGTCATTATGTTGCTGGACTGTTTGCTCATGGATCTCCGTCACCTTCGGTGCACCTCGCTCATGAAGAAGACATCTGATCTCATATGACGAGATCAGGAGATTCGTTGCTTGGATCATCAATATTGATTGCGAGAAGCACATGTTTCATCAATACCCTCGCAATCGTCTCCTCTATCTGATCAGACTTGAGACAGAAGGTCTATTCGTTTAGAGACTCAGTCGCAACCACGCTTCAAGAGGTAACCCTAATACTTGTATGTGGTTTAGACAAAATGATCCGAGAAGTGTTCTTGGATCATGTGGTTTCGTCGCATGAACATTTTTTAATTTCCGCTACCTCAATCAACTAGTACAACTAGTCGCTCCCAATCACATACGATGCAATCCTCACTCTTCCATGATGAGCTTAAGTATCTCACCATATACTTCACCTTACACATCGCTCATCAAATGAGGTGGTGAGGAGGCAGAATCCTTTGGCTTGGGGTAGCATACAAGGGTAGTACTAATATCAGGAACCTCTCGTCATCCTCTAAGGAGGGATGTGCACCTCAACTAGGTCTAGTAGCATTGATGTCTAATGACAAGAGTCTGTGTGTTTCAATAATGATTCAAAAGAGGGATGGTCTACTGACTCAAGAAGAAAAACTTCTTATGTATATGTTGCACCATGTAGATATGTTGTACATATACACATAAAAAAATGTGCAAAATTGTGAAAAACTCCAAAAAATCTTATAGCTGGAGACTTAGTTACATTGGTTAAGCTCCAAGGGATACGTGGCTAATTGGTCACGGTCCATTCCCTTCTTTCCCCCTCTTCTTGAGCTGCTTGTACTTGAACTTAGACGGGAATACCTCGCTCCTCGAGGAAAGAGTTGCTAGATTGGGGGATTAGAGTTACCTTGCTAAGGGAGGTTGTTTTTTTTTCTATTTATGAGGTGGCGAGCTGCATATCACCAATACAGTACAGGGAAAGATTCATAGTGATTAGAGTTTGCATATGTAGACTTATTCTGACCTGGTTATTAAGGAGTCCTGACCATAGAACTATGGAACTTGGATGCTATTGAGTCTTATACCCATTTCCCAATAAGGTTCTGCTAAACTAAAAATATAAAGGTCTGACAGATCTCCATACTCCAATTTGATGAAGATAATTTTAATAAACAACTTTGGTACTTTTTTTAATTTTATCATATTTTTCACTTCTTTTTCAAATAAGTGTTTGCTAAGGGACTAGTAAAAATAAAGTATCGGGGTATGATGAATCTACGATTCTCATTCTTTATTCTTTTATTTTAGTGTTAACTTTTAGAAAAAACATCTATATATACATGTAAATAAAATAAGTTAACTTCGTGCATGTCATTGTTAATATCTCATTATTAACATCTATTTTTCAAAAATTAATGAATAAAGAGAAAAAAGAAGGATATATTTATAATAAATACAGATGACCCAAACCCTAAGAAAATGTCAAAATTTGACCTGATTGTAAAGAAAATAAATAGAGAAAATATGGTACATTTTATATTGTACATACCTCCTATACTTGTACAAATAAGTATTTATTTTTATTTTGACAAAATATAAATATCCCATCATTTTTTTACACCTGTATATAAATAATATAAAAATAAAAACCATAAAAATAAAATCCACAATTCATTGTATACAAACCACATGTACATAGTACAATACCCATTTATAACACTCTCAATTAATTAATGAAAATCAAATAAAAATCATTTCATACTCCTTACATTAGTTTGTAAATAAATAAAAAAAATAAAATTAATCCTTTAAAAATAATAAAAATACATGTACATAATACATAGGTATAGTATACCTATATTTAACACATTATATTGTATATACCCTGTTTTTATTTTTTATAAAAAAAATAACATCATAGAAAAATATCTTATAAAATAATACACATTTTTTATTTTATACCTTTTTTATTTTAAAATCATTTAGCATTTTATATTTAGTATTCTTTTATTTTGTAAAATATGCATTCAAATTGCTCCACCTGGTATCATTGACTTCAGTCAACCTTCTCCCTCCAGCCATGTCGACCCGAATCCCTTTCACAAGAGTCCATTTATCATATTTTCCCCGGTCGAACCCGATCTCCTTTTGCCTCACTTTCTGCGCCTGATTCCTCTCCCAGGATTCGGATCCTCGCGGATCCCTAGGAAGGGTCAGATCTATCTAGGGTTTCTCCCAATTGATCGATCTTTCCAGACCTTGATGCATGCCAATATATACTCTCCTCTGCTTCTCCAACTCCTTCGCTTGTGTCTCACGACACCCTTGCCCCCTAATTCGCAGAATGTACCCTCCTTCAAGGCTCGGATTGGTGGTCTTTTGGTTGTGTCTCCCGTCGTAGTCGGAGTCTTCCATCGCGATCAACCTCTTTTGCCAACCACAGTAGGGTTGAGTCTATAACCTCACCATCCGCCTCACCTGGAGCTTCTGATCTCATCAAATTCTTCAGGTACCCCCCTATCGCACCCGCATTTTCCATTTCATGTCTATCTTCCCATTTCCACCACCGCCTTTTCATATGTTCCGACCACCGGGTCTAGAACTTCGTCACACAACTTCAGTCATACTGATCGAATCGTCGAGTCATTCCCCATCATCCAACACAACCTGACCTCTTTGAATCTTGCTCACCAAATTAAGATCGAGCCTAAACATCCTACCCTCCACGTACATCGGACGACAAACCTTCTTCCCCGTCGCTTCTCTATGTTTCCCAAGAAATAACCGGACTGGAGCAAAGCATATAAGTCGTGGTACCCTTTGCAGGTGTTGGTTCATGCAGGGAACCTTTGTTGGTGCTCTAGCTGCTTAGGCGGAGCAACTCCAGGAGGAGCATCACCGTGATGCACATCCGACCATCATCCCTTTCATTAAAGCCGACCACTCAACACAGGACACCTCCACGAAGGTACTGGACCACTTGGGGAATAGATTAGTCCATTCATGCAACGACCATCCCCGATCAAAGTTCCCCTGCCATCTGTTCTTCCAGACCCTTCCTTCGTCATCCGATAAAGAGTTGAGTTCAAGATCTAATCAGAGTCGTACGAGCATACCTCATTCTTAACAGTATAATCAGATTCTGGGGTGAATCCCAGTCGTACGCCACTGCCACCTTTGTCAGCCATCAGATCCGTACTAGCATGGTATATCTGAGCCGCACATCCTCGACTATGTCAGATCCGTCAGATCTTTCTCCAGTAGACGATTAGAGCCGTCAGAGCCCTCCATATGCCAAGCACATACCTACAAGGGTATATTACATCTTTCACCATATCACTTATCTTATTTAGCTTTAGTCTAGTAAAAATTGTGTAGTTAAAAACATTTGCAGTTTGACCCTTGTAGTTTGTCTATTTGCATTTCAGTCCAATCAAGTATGAGTCACGTGTGTGCCCACGTGCTTTGTTGGGATATTTGCAATCCATGTCCTAGACTTTTTAGATGTTATGAATTGAGGTTGGATTTCTGAGAATTTGCATTTATACCCCTGTAGATATGGATCTCGTGTTGCGCATGATTTGATGGATAATTTGCATCTTCCGTCCTCGAGTTTTCATAGCGTGTTTTGCTTTGGCCCTGAAACTTAACATATTCGCAAGTAGGTCCCTGTAAACTACTGTTAACTTCTTATCTTTTATTCAATATAATAAATAGGAAATTGACTCCAAAAATTACAAAAAAATCTACCTGACTCTTGTTTGCATGTTATTTTGGTGGTAATTTTGCCTATAATTTCTTCACATTTTATAGTATTAAAAATTCAAAAAACCCTAAAAGTGTCAAGTTTTCCTTATAAATATTTGAAAAATCACTTAAAATTTCCAAAAAAAATCTATAGTTGTGTTATATTGTGTTTTATTATTATTACCTTTTTGTTTGAAAAATCCTTACAAAAACCCTAAAAATTGCAAAACACTTAAATACTTATAAAAACTATATAAAATCGTAGAAAAAACGAAAAATAGTGTTTTCAATTTTTTGTAGGTTTTTACTTATATTCTATCATAAGAATACCATGCAAGGGTTTTGGTCATTTTAAGTATTTTTAACTTTCAAATTGCTCATGGCTATGCACTATTTACCATTTTTACCATAGTATGATTTTTAGAAAATTAAAAAAAAATTTAAAATACCTTTAAAATATAAAAAACATATTAAAACCTATAAAACAGAAATTTTTTTTATTAATTTATGAGCATTTTTTACAATTTTGAAAAATGCAAAAAGAGTGTGGTGTTTGTCTTTTATCCTTTGTATTTGTTTTATTGAAAATTAAAAATTTGCAAAATTATAAAAACACTAAAAATGTTTTGTTTTTCGAATTTCGGCTACTAAGATTTTAAATTGTGCTCCTTGTGTTCGACCTTGGTCTCTATACGAGGTAAATAAAATAGAAAAGTCACTTACATTTGATTGATTTATCTTTGAGTGGTTATATTTTCTTGTTGATCATTTTGGTTGATTGAGGACAACGACACTTGATATTTATTCCATTTTAGTCGGTCGTGAAACCCGTGTTATCAATACCTCTTAAGATCTTAATTCTGAAAATGTTCAAAGTCAATGAGAAAAGTATATTGGAACCATAATATTAGTGGTACACCTTAGACATATTCCAATTTTGGGAAAACTCCAAGGAAGACTTCTTTCCTTTTAGATATGGTACTGACCTATCTAAAGGGATAACACGACAAAGAGTTGAGGGGGTAAATACAAGGCTATATGCCATTGTGTATCAACTTTGGGAAGCCTAGTGTATGCTAGATATGTACAAAGTCAGATACCTGCCAAGATCTGAGAGTAATAAGTTGTTACTAATCCTATCATAAAGATAAAACACTTAATTGCAGTAATAACAATATCGTCAAAGAAGACAATTTTTTTTGAGATAGTGATCTCAAAGTCTTATCTTCAAGAACTTAAGACTTTATAGATAGTGATCTAAAATCTCTTCCAGTATAGATTTAAAACTTCGGGTTTATTCTAAGTCTTCCAGTATGCAGGATGTACATGTATTAGGAATACCTAAGGGTGATGTGATTATAAACGATTATAACCATGATACTTCGATTCTGAGGGAGTGAAGAAACATGTCTGGATTTTACTAACTCCTCTCACTAGAGAAGTAATCTAATTTTGGCCTAAATGTTTGATAGTAATCTGAATGTGATTCAGATTAAATGAGAAAATTAGGTTTATGGTTTTGATTTAATCAAACATCTGTGGGAGGTCCCTGGATCTAGATTTAAGATGTGATCTCAATATCCAAGTCACTATACGTGGAACATACAATATTCATGTCCTTATCTCCAAGTATCTGTGGAGAAAATGCATCGTTCTTGACAGAGTTCAGGAATAATTCCATTGTTGAATTATGTATCTAAGCATAGAGATATTGATAATTAAATGTGATTTAGTTATCATGAATAATATGAATTTGATTCATATTAGGAGAGTTATCTAAGATGATTAAATGTGAATTAATTATCAAAGATGCGAATAATGTGAATGTGATTCATGTTATTAGGGCACATAAGAATGATGATCCAAGATAACTAAATGTGATTTAATTATCAAGGATATGAATAATGTGGATAGTGATGTCCAATTATTTTTATATACTATAAATGTAATTTATAATATATTAGAGAGAGCTTATTGTAAATAGTATCTTCAAATTAATTGTTGATGTGAATTGGATTCACATTGAAAATTAATAGGAAATACATTTTACATTTTTATTTTTGGTTCTGGATATGTTTTTTATATATTTGATTGCAAGATTGTAATATTGAAAAATTAATTTGGAATTATTTTTGTGAATTAATTTACAGCAAAATGTTGTTGTAAATAATTAAATAGAAATACAAATCAAAATAAACTATGTGAGATATGTGAGATAAATTAATCTCACATAATTGGAAAGGCAACCACCTTCCATATGTGGATGGTGGACGGCCACCTTGCTTGGTCAAGTGGTCATCCCCACCATATGTGGAAGGTGGGTTGTCATCTTCCTTATCCCTTTATTGATTCTTAATTGAATCAAATTATATTATATTCATTATATCTTTATATTTGAATTGATATAAGTTAATTATTTGGTGTTCTGTATTTACAATAAAATCTTAACCATTAAATAGAAACACAAATCAATCACAACCATTGATTTTGTCCTTCACATGGGTTGTGATCCATGGACTCCCAAAATACTATAAAAGAAGAGGCAATCCTAGCTATTCTTTTACAAAAATTTTCCAAGTCTATCTTTCTCTCTCTCTCTCCTTCTCTTTGTGGCCGTCCACCTTATGCCCTAGAGAGAGTCACCGTCGACGTGCGTCGTTGTGTCACCACTTCGAAATTTAGTGGATATCCATCTCCTTTGGTGATCCTCTTCGTGAAGAAGACATCGGATCTCATGTGATGAGATCAGGAGATTCACTGCTAGGATCTTCAACTTAGATTGTGTGGAGTACGTGTCTCGTCAACATGCTCACACGAGTCTCCTCTGTTGGATCGTACTAGAGACAGGATGTCTCTTCGTTTAGAAACTCAATCGCAATCACGCTTCAAGAGGTAACCTTAATACATATTGGTGGTTTAGATGAAATGATCCGAGAAGTGTTCTAGGATCATTTGGTTTCATCGTTTTAAATTTTTTTAAATTCCATTACCCCAAGTAACTAGTATGACTAGTCTCTCTTGATCGCATATGATGCGATCACCACACTTCTATGATGCACTTAAGAATTTTCCCATATCCTTCACGTTCTGACTTATTCATTCATGTACTTGTATTATTTTGGTCATCAATTCTAGCATTCTTATATACTTAGTTGCATTATGGCTCCATTTCACTTCGTGTTATGAAGACATAGCAAAATCTAAGTATAGGGGAGTCTACCGTATATATTACATATATACTTTAGCCATAGCTCATATTTTGAAAAAAGTTTCAAACTTTTTGGGGTTATGAGTATCGTATTATGTTTGTGAACTGATTTCTATACAAAATGTTTTGAAAATGATTTTGAAAATTATATACATATTTGACATGGTTTTCCATTGTTTTACATGGCTTGTGAAAATACGGCTTGACATATTTTGGATGTGACAATGTTTGTAAAAAGTTTTCAATATTCTTTTCAAAAGTTAAGGGTGCCTAGGAATTATCCTAACTCTTGTAATTAATCTTTAAAAAAAATAAAATAAAAGATTATTAATCATGTTTTGTCTCTTTAATCTCTTTGAATATTACGTTATCGAGAGGTTGTGACTGTTTACTGAACCGTCTTGTCCTTAGTCTATATAAGATTGTCTTATTTTAGAGTCTTTCAGAGTTCAACATGGACGAAAGTTTGGATTCCAATTCTTTATTTTGAAGATCAAGTCGATCAAAAGTTCATTGGAAAGAGTGATGTCGATCAAGGAAAGTGATTTATTGATAGATGAATTAGATATGGAGGTAACTACACCTTTTCTTGAGGATATCCAGTTCTTCAATTATCATCCTTCTTTTAAGTTGGGTCATCCTTGTATCTAGTTTTGCTCTTTTAAGAAAATCCAAAAATCTATTACAGGATCCAAGGGTCTGATTTGTCTTCCCATGATTTTGAAAATTTTTTTAGCTTCCTACGTAGACATGGACGTCACTTTTGAAAAAGAAGGGCATCATTCCAGGAGATTCAAATTTCAAGTCGATGAGGATCTTTCCTATTTAGATTTCAAAGTATTCTCTCTGAGGAAGAAACAAATAAAGCATAAGGCAACCTCTGATCTCAAATCTTGAAGATTCAATCTTTATTTTGTAAGGAGTTGAAGTTTGTAGTGTTGTGTTGGGTATCCCAGTGTTGTTCTTTGTGTCATCTATGTGTTTTCCTATTAAGGATACCCATTATTTTGTTCTTGTCTTGCCAGATATAATAATTCCTTAATTCTTTTGTAAATAACTAACTTTCTAACTTATTAAGTGGTGCCTCCCCCTGACAGTTCCACTATGCACTCAAGGTTTGAGATGATCTTTAACACTGGGTTTAAGAAGTCTGGAGATTTAGAGTTATCATGTCTTAATCACTAGGGTCTTGTACTTAAAATTTCAAACTTCCCTAGTTAGAAGATATGTGTTCTATATTGCATGCTTAATCTCCTTTAAAGAATTTGACCATTACTCGCATGCACGAGTGCATTCATGGTTGAGATGAGTCAAGGTATCACTAAGGACATTGGGATTTGAAGCTTGAGTTTCGACTTGATCTATATGACGCTCGGAGATTGGACAAATTTAATGATGGCTTCATGAAATCTGAGTGTCAGCATCTTGGCTAGTACGGGATTGGTTGTCATACTATCTCTTGACTTTGACCAAAAGCGTTAGGGTTTGATGACATAAAATTAATAAGTTAATCAAAGTGCACCAAACTTTGGTAAAATCAATGGAGTTAGACAAAAAGAAGGAAAGTTACCTCACCAAAAATGGTGAAAATGATGAAAAGCTCATCAAATTACAAAACCATATCATATTATCTTATATTCAAGGCGGGCGCTCCCAACCTCTTAAGTGTCCAATTGAACCAAGTCTTAGGATTTTTTGAGTCGGGCTAGTAAATCAAAAAGGGTTATGCATCGCTAATGCTTTAAGCATTGGTGCCAGTATATTAGATACTTTAAAAAGACGCACCCTGATGTATTTCCAGGAAACAAGTACAGACAGCTCAATATCTTTTGACGGACACACTGATTGACAGTAAAAAAAATACAAATGTGCTGAGTATTGGTACTTGAGAGAAACCTTGTTCCAATGAGAGGAAGTGAAAATAAGTCCAAAATCCTATATCCTCCAAAATCTATCCTTCCATATATATCTTTGATGTCTGACAAACTAAAGAAACAATGATTTAAGCAAGAGTAGATTTATTCCCTAGAGATGAGAATTGGGTTCTAAGAGAGCTTCTGAGATTGGAATTATTGGTGATATCTTGATTCTACTCTTGTGGCTGCAGTCAACACTAAGTCATACTTCTTATGTGTGTGTGTGTATGCGTGTGTATGCATGTGTGTGCGTGTATATATTGAGTCTGACAATTGGAGAAGCTGAATTTCTTTTTAATTAATATTTGGATTTTAGAGTCTTAGGAGTTCTAAAACATAGTGTTCTGGGTCAAAGCGAGCCTTGTATGCTCACATGCACATGTCAGGGGTCACACTAGTTAAGCTAACTCTCTAAACAATTATTTATTAGCTCGAGGACAAGCTTAGTTTAAGTATAAGGGGTGAGAAGTTCTAGATTTATCAACAATATTCATTAATATTATCTCTCTTGGTTAAGTTATTCACCTATATTCATTGACTATTAACATTAATTCATAATCTATGTTGTAAATAATTGACCCTAATTAATATATATTATATATCCCTATTATTGTGTTGTTATTTTATGTATTTATTTATCATTCAAAATCAAATAAAATTAGTATAATATTATATATAAATAATTTAACATAAAGCCTAACTAAAAAATAAAAAAAACTAAAGAAAATTGTTTTTTTATTTTTTTAGTGTGTTTTAAATCTTTATCTATGTATAGATGACCTCTTCCTCTCATTGACTTCTACATGAAAGTTGTAGACCTCATCGAGATATACAACTTTATGTTTTTTGTTTTTTCTAGTTCTTTTCCCTTTTATTTTTTGAATTAATATATTTTTCCTTTTTCTTAATTTCTATTGGGCCACATGGTGCATCCACGTCCTGGCCGCATCTCCTTGCGTCGATCCCTTTCCACAACGACCACTGGATTTTTTATCCAACAGCTCCCATTCATCGTCAACCTCCTGCTCCACCTTCTCCAAATGTTGTGTCACTTCGTTCATCAACAACTTCTCCCTATTATCTCAACTACCTTCGATAACTTCTGCACCAACTTCCTCCACCAATCTCTTCACCTTTTATCCCTCTTATTTGCCTAACCTCCAAGTATATCTCTCTCCCTCTCTCCTAACCTATGGTGGTTGCCATAACCATCGCCCTTTGTTACCAACTGCAAAACCATCTCACATTAAAGCTTCACCTTCAGCCAACTACCACGGTTATCCACCATTCAGCAAAGAACTCCTAGCCTCTCACCACTCCTATAACAGAGAGAGAACACGACGAAGAGCGATGACAGAGCTAATTTCCTCTGACGAGATCCTTGGTGTTGCATCCAAGTTGCAACACTATTGGTTGCTGCTCGAGCTTGAATTCTCAACTGGAGTCCTGTAGCGAAGTGATGCCTCTAAGCTTCATCTCGGGCTACGTCTTCTTCAAATTTTCCATTCCAAACTTTATATTCTAGGTAAGATTTTCCTCTGATCTTTTCTTTCATTGCTTAATAATTTTTCTAGTATCCATTCTTTCTTAAACTTAAATTTGATCTCATTGATTCATTCTCATCACATCACTAATCCACGTGTGTATTCTAGTTGATCTAATCCATCTATGTTCCTACCACGATCCATTCTATGTTAAGCATGTCATCGTTAAATCACTACGAGGCACCTCTCGTGTTCATCGAACCAACTTGCCTTCGCAACATCATTAGGAAGGCCAGACAATCTTCAGACTCACCTAAGGAGCAAGGAGGAGCACTATAGCTATGGTCGGAGCCCTGATTGAACTCCACTGGATGCGGAGGAGAAGAAGAACATCCAAGAAGCAACCATCGTTACATCCCAAATATTGGGCACGATACAAAGGCCATCAAAGCGCCATGTAGCTGGTCCGAAGCACCATTTCGATCCTTAGGCTTATGAGTCAAGCATGTAGCCGAACCTTGTGCGAACCATCAAAAGCAGCCACATGTACCCAAACCTCTACTTGAGCCTTCCTTCGAGCCTCATTGAGTCACATGCAGCATGCACATAAGGCGGTCAATTTACACTGCTAACCCTTTGATTTTCCTTATTTGTCAATAAGTGCTTATGTCTTTTGTGTAAATTGTAAATCATCCCTTGTGGATTTATTTTATTATAATTTAATCCAATATTGGACTTGTTGGTAATAGAAATTTGTAATTTTTATTGCAAAAATGCCCATGGATTAAACCTTTAATATTTTTTATTCATAGATTTGTTTCTAGTGATTTTTTGTCTTGTTGGAAAGCTATTTTGATGCTTCATAATTTGTCATGATTTATTGCAAGTTTTGATTTAAAATCACATTTAAATTGTTTCTTTTCCTATGTTCTCAAATAACTTTTAAATGAAATTAAAATAATGAGAAATTAAATTAAATATTCACATTGAATCTTAGTGACTTTATTCTAATTATCTATATCAGTTTCATTAAGCCATTAATTGATTTAATTGATTGTTAATCAGTTAAGCATCAAAGTGAGACTAAAACATATTCATCTATATACTCTTCTGAGATATAAATCATTTTTTCTTGAAATATGTTTTTAAATCCACCAAATTGATTCAGGTAATTTATGTAACTTGATACAAGTTTTTTGTTGTGCATATATTTATTTTATTTCTCAAAATTATTCACTTCTTCATCTTTGTCTTAATTAAATTTAAGTTGCATAAAATTGTGTTAAAATCTATATTTTTGTGTATATGCATCCGCTCACAATGATTGTCCTATAAATCACTTTGCTAAATATTTTACATTTAAATTGATTCATTGAATTGCTCATGTCCCTATGTTTGACCCTAAACTTCCCATGTTATAAATTTAAGATGAGAATCACATCATTGAGATTCTTCTCGATTATGCATGGTTTAAGTGCCCATGTTACAACGAATGCTTATTATCTTATGCATTTAGCGAGTTATCAATAGTACAAGATTGACTTCACATATATCTATAGTACTTTATCTAGCTGCATGAGGCATGAGTCAAAACTCTCATCGTAGATGGAGAAATCATACATGAAGACCTCGAGAAATCTTATGACTATGTCGGCAAAGATAGCAAGCATGAACCTCTAGAAGGTAGCAGGAGAATTATAGACTCCATAGGGCATTCTTCAGAATGCATATGTATTGAATGGTAGGTGATAGTTGTCTTCTTATTCTTCAGAGTCAACCACCATTTGGTTGTACCCAGAGTACCCATCTAAAAAGCAGAAATATTCTTTCCCTACAACTCGCTTAAGAACTTGAACAATGAATGGTAGGGGAAATGGTCCTTCTTTGCCATTGAAATCAAGTGACGGGAGTCAACACACACCCCATCAATATGTTTGTACGTTGCAAGCACGTATCTACCCTTGTTAATTCAATCAAATTAATGATTAGAATTAATGTTGTGTCATTCGTTGTAGTCAGGTAAATACGGACTGGTCAAAAACCACTTTTAATTAATATCGAGTTAATCACGAGCGGTAAATTTATTTTACTTGGACAAGCCCAAAGTCGAACTCAAGGAGGCAGTTGTCTCCTTGGGAAAATTTTAAGTGAATTTCAAAGGTCGGATTTTCATAAGACTGTTTTTGGTATTTGTTAGCAATTTTTATGCAATAAAGGGAAAAGAAATGCAATTTTTAGGCCAGTTTACAAGTTAAATCAGAAATGTAGTCAAATTAAGTCCAAAAAATTATGAAATTTGGCCTGAATGTGAAATGCAATTAAGTGAAGCTACATTAATTTTTTAGAAATTTTTGACACTTTATGAATTTACTGTGAATAAAATATGAATGCAAGGTGATTTTTACAAAATTAATTTTAAGAAATACCAAAACACATTACTTCTACATAAAAAATAAACTAGATAGATCTAAATATGGCGAATCCAAGGAAATTGATAAACCTAAAATTCTATGTGAATTGGACTTATTAAAAATCAATTAAGGAAATCACTAATTAATTTATTCAGGCCTTGGGATGCGTGAAAATGTGTTGATTTTTTGGCACAATGTAAATTAAATTATCCTAAGTCTAATGTGAATTTTTGGTGATTTTTGGAGAAACAGAGAATTTAATAAGAATTAAAAGGCATTAACTGGGCAAAATATGGAAAATTTCACCCATCTAATAATAATAAAATCCACTGATGTCACAAAAATGGAATAAGTGTCACATAATATAAAGGACAAGAAAAGCTACACAATGCAATTTTTAGAACTTAAAAATCATGACAAATGGACACCTAAATATGCGTGCAAAGACAGGAACCAAATTGCAAATACAAGAAATAAATTACTCAATTTTAAACATGCTGATAGGGACTTAAATGCAATTACCTATAATGAGGGGGGTATGTGTGCAAAATGCCCACCAAAACATGTGTGCCTTACGTGATGCTCCTGGCAAGGACTGAATGGTAATTTTCAAAACCTCCAGGGGCCTCAGTGTAAAATGCCCATGCCGCACATCAGAGACACGTGCAGTGCTAGGCACGGGAGACGTCGGAGGCTCAGAGGTTGGCTCGGGGGCGTTGCAGGCTAGGACGTGTCTCGGGACAGCCTCGAAAGCTCCGAACCTAATGGTCGGGGAGGAGTCTCGGAGGAGGCGACGTGGCGTGCCTGGGACAGTTAGATCGAGTGAAGATCAAACGGAGGATGAGGTGGACGATGTGGCGGCTGCTAGACTTTTGATCCTTGCGTGATCGGACGGCTACTGTAGGTCGATGGAGAGAGCATGTGGCAGGATCGTGAGCGTTGGTTCCTCCTGATCCGACGGAGGTGGGGCGCTGGCGACGTGGATTGATCATAACTGTCTAATCGTGATGATCGGATGACGACTGTGTTTCGTGTTCCTCCGGTGTGCCGCCTCCTGCGGCGGACGTGGTTGGGCTCCAATGAAGCCCCCTTAGCTCCACCGACTCCCCACGAGCTCGTTGAGGATCGATGGACACTCCTGAGCGGCTGGAACTGATCGTGGAAGTGTTGGGAAGTCGTTAGAGGCATTGGATGCAGTTGAAGAGGTCCATATGCTAGAGGCGCTGAAGGTCGATGTTGCTCTGGTGAAGTGTCCGGCCAATGAAGGAGAATATACCTGCAGGGGGTTTTAGCTTGATAGACGAGGCGTGCAACGTGTTCGTGAGGTGAACGCGAGTGCGATGGGAGGCCTGGAGTGGATGAAGAAGGTGAGGCGGAGCTCCTCCGCCAAGATGGCGGAGCCCTTGTCGGAGTGCAGTGCGAGGTGTCGTAGGAGGAAATGGAATGGCACGCGAGGATTAGAGCTCCATGGGGGAGCTCGGTGGATGATCAAGTGGACGTGAGATTGATCGTGGGAGGCAGAGAAATTAGAAGAAAAATTAAGAAAAAGAAGAAGGAGATCGGAGGGGAGATGGAGGTATCTACCTGGGGATTGAAGCTCGGAGTTGAGCTACCGGTCGTCGCTCGAAGGCCAGTAGGGGTCCTGAGCTCATGCAGCTCATAGAAGGGCCTGCGGCACAACGGGGGTTGGCCGTGGATCTCGTTGGAGAAAGTCTCTATATGTTGCTCAAATTCTGGCCTAATTACTGTCACTAATAGGTGGAGTCGAGCTTGAGGTTTCTCTCTGTAGTGGCGGATGGAGTCGACGGTCGACGAAGATGGTGTATTTACAGGGATAACGTGACGGTGACATGTGATGGAGGGAGAGGTTGGCGTGTATTTTGTGGAGCGAGGGAGAAGGGATCATGGGAGTCATGAGGATTGGCGAAGATGAGGGTAGAGTGGGCTACAAGGTGGAGGTGGTAGAAGGCGGAGAGGATGGCCGGAGTGGTGCCGAAAATAGAAAAGGGGGCGGTGCGTTAGCGAGGTGGGCGACGTGGGTACGGGAGTTGCGGGAGGTAGAAGACGATGTCTCTGCCGTTGGATCTCGTGATCCAACGACTGAGAATTAGGAGCTACGAGGCTGCCAAGATTTGATCTGAAGTATTGAGATCGAAGGGCGCAGGGCGCACCACATGGCGCAAGGAGAATACTGCACTGGCGCGCGGCTGTGATGAAGTTGGTGGGTCGATCAGGTGTTGGAGGTCATCAGGATGATGAACGGTGGATATGAAGATGTGAAGGTGAGATCGAATGGCCATGGAGACGACATGTGGCGCTTTGAGAGCGCAGCGCTGACGGAGGGCTATAATTGATTCCAGGGCTTGATCGAAGGGTTGCCAGTGGGTGCAGGAATGGATGGCCCAGATCAGGAGAGCAGGGGCGGGATCGGACGACGGAGGGCGAAGGGTGCATGGTGCGCAATGGAGCGGGTTGCATGGCGCAATCAGAGGGCGCCACTTGTCCTAATCTGGATGCTCGAAAGAGAATATGAAATTAAAGAGAGAAGGAGGTGGAATATGGGAAAACTCAAAACATATAAGTTGTAGATCTCGATGAGATCTACAAATTTCATTTTGACCAAAAATGGAGATGAGTTAAAATAAGATACAAAAATATTAGGGTACAAATATACATACATATAGTACACAAAGGGGCTCAAAAACCCTAGTTTTGCATACGAGCTCCGAGTTAAATGAAATGGGTCTCATTTTGAAGGTTTCTAAATGTGTAATAAATTGAAAGTGAGTAGACCTAGATCTAAGGTTGTATGAGGTAGATATTTGCATTCTAAGGTCTGAGGTCTCTAACAGGGTTTGTGATTTTATTGGGTATTTTTACAAGCTAGAAATTTTTGGCATTTTTCTTATATTAGTAAATATAAACAGTATAGGGTTAGTTTTACTGACTTTGGAGGGGAATAAATATAGATAATTAGGTGAGTAATGGTGAATAATTACAAGTGAATTAGGCTTCCTATTTAATGCAAATATGGATGCTAAAATGTATGTATTATGTATGCATGTATGTATGCTAATTATGCAAGATAAAGGGAAATATGCTGCTAAATACTCGAGAAAAAGACTCTATTTTCAACTTTAAGAGTGATGAATCACAGATTCATCAACCCCTATACTTAAACCTTGCTCTTCCCAAGCAACTAACATGAAATGTAAGAGTGAAATGATTTTGGGTTCCATACCAAGGTCATGAACAAAAGTGACAATGGAGCTTGACTCGGCCTTTGGGATTAATTGTGTGGCGGAACCTTTTTGGGATCTGAATTTAAGACCTAACAGCCTCTAAGTTCCATAAGTCTTCTATTCAAGTCGCCTCAACGGTCAGAACAAATCCTCATACGCAAGTTTCTGATGACTATGATTCTTACTTGCACTGTGTAAGTGGTAAATAGCTCTCCACATCAGAAATGGCTAAGAAGCAACCTCCTCTAACAAGGTAACTCTATTCTCTGGTCCAGTAACTCTTTCCTCGAGGAGTGGGGTATTCCCTTCTAAGTTCAAGTGCGACGATCTTAAGAGGAGGGGGTGGAGAAAGAATGGACGGTAGCCAGTGTAGATACCTATCCGGGGATGCCTGACTAGTGTAGCCAAGTCATCCAACTGCAGACTTCTTGCTACTATACATACTCCAACAGGTATTTTATTTTCTATCTGGCCTGTCTACTTTTTTTGGAGTTCTTGCATTTTTTCTTTTCTGAATTATATACAAGGTGCAGCATGTACATCAGGTGTTTTTCCTCTTGAACCAGTAGACTATCCCTCTTTTAAAGCATTATTGCAACCCACAACATCCTGTCCACAGACGTCAAACACCACCAGACTAGGTTGAGATGCACTACCCTCCCTAGAGGACGGATGTTTCCAGCCGTGTGCTACTCCAAGCTAAAGGATTCTACCTCCTCACCACCTCATCAATGAAGAGCTACGTGCATGGTGCTTGTCCAAGTTAGGTCACTGCCTAAAAGAATCATGCGTGTGCACCAAATATTCTACTTAGACTAATCAAGATGACATGTGAACATATACTTACGGACTCAAAGAATTAAGTCACTTGACCTAAGAAATCTTAACTCCGCTTCCTATAAGGTTCCTCTAAAATTAGGCGGATTGAGGTCAAATCAAGCCCCTCCTCAACATCTACTCATATCTTGGTTTAGAACCCACTAGATTTTCACCTTGCATATGCAAGATATGCAGATGACATGCTATGCAAGACTCTTTTTATTTCTTCCTTTTCAGATGCAGAGATGATGTGCAAGAGTATATAAGAAGCCTTTGATTTTGATATATATATATATATATATATATATATATATATATTCAAGAGTTTTATAAGTATTATACAAAAAAATTTTCTCCATTTTTACCCATCCCGTAATTATGTGTAATATATACAAAACAATACGCAAAAGTACAAGCTATGGGTAAAGTATATATGTAATATGTACACGCCCCCCGATACTTAGCGTGTGCTATGTCCTCAGAGCACAAAAAATGAGGAAGAAGACATAGCTCATGATAAGCGTAAGAGAGCCCAAAGGAGCAAAAATGTATAGAAGTCATCCTCCCCCCCCTACTTAGACTCTTGGAAGCCTAAGTGTAGCAGATGATAAAAAATGGGGCGGACGAGGTCAAGAGGGGAAGTGGATGAATATATGTACAAGGCGGGCATCGGTTCCCCCTATACATAGGCTCAGGTCAGTCTAACTATAGGATTGGAGTGGTATGAGGATCGATGGGATGTGGAGGATGTACAGTGAATGGACTCAGGTGACTCCCCCCCCCCACCCCTGTACTTAGGATCTATTCATCCTAAGTATAGTCGTAGATGAAGATATATGAAGTTGGGGTGAGTGATTAAAGTCGCGGGAGGGAGGGCAAGGATATATAGGAGTGATGGATATATACAAGGATTGCGGTATGAATCTTTCCAGATGTTTCTGATGGCGAAAGTTTACTGATGCAAGATCTCATGCGTGGCTCCATGTGTATCTGCTGACTTTGTCTCACGCATGAATACAATCTCTTCGACGTGGACTAACTGTTCATCTGGCTCGACGACATGCTTCAACAGTTGTCCATTGACTAAGAATGCCTGTGCGTCATCTGTGAGATCTGAAATCTCAACACATCCACTATTATGCACAGTACGGACAATGAATAGGCCTTTCCACTTGGATTTCAACTTGCCATGGAAGACCGTTAGCCTTGCATTGAACAACCATACCTTCTGTCCAGGAGCAAAGGTCTTTCGTTTGATATATCTATCATGCCAACGCTTAACTTTGTCCTTGTACACCAAATTATTGTCATATACTCGATTTCTGACTTCCACAAGCTCATACAGATCCATTTCTCTTTGTTTCTACCCTAGGTGTGTGTTCCAATTGACCTTTTTGATCTCCCATTATGATTTATGCACTAATTCTGCGGGCAAATGGCACGGCTTCCCGAATACCATCCGGAATGGGGAGGTTCCTCACGGTGTCTTGTAAGCTATCTCATAAACCCACAGGACTTGATCCAAGATCTGAGACCAGTCCTTCCTGTCTTGACGGACCAGCTTCTGCAATATGGTTTTCACCTCCCTAATCGACACCTCTGCCATACCATTGGTCTGTGGGTGGTAAGGACTAGCGACACGGTGTTCGATGCCGTAATCCTTCAAGAGCTTCTTCATATTTCGATTTACAAACTGGCTACCCTCATCTGATATCATCATTTTAGGGATCCCGTTTCTAGAGATGATATTATCTCTAATGAATTTACAAACAGTCCTGCTATCTGCGGTTTGGTTTGGGATAGGCACCACCCATCTTGACAAATAATCTATCGCAAGAAGGATGTATTCAAATACGTGGCTAACAGGGAATGGGCCCATGATGTCGATGCCCCAGACGTCAAAGACATAAAAAATGATGACAGGCTGCATCGGCATGTCATCCTTGGAACCAACGGTTCCTCCCATTCGCTGGCATACTGGGCGCGACTTCGCAAAGGTGATCTCATCGCGAAATAGAGTCGGCCAGTAAAAGCCACACTGAAGTACCTTCCATGAGGTCCTCTTCCTGGAGTGGTGTCCTCCTTCCTCCAGAGTATGGCATAAAAAAAGGACACTCTGGTATTCCTCCTGAGGAATACACCGTCTCCAGACACAATCTGGTCCTTCAAATAAAAGGATCGGATCCTCCCAATGGTAATGTCTAGCATCCGACTTGAGTCGGTCTATGTGGCTCATGGGCCAATATTCGGGAACCTTCTTGGAGACACGACAGTTCACGATATTGGCATACTAAGGGAGTGATTCGACAACAAAAATCAACTTGTCGGGGAAGGAGTCTCGAATTGGTAAATCCTCAGAAGCATTAAGATCATCAAGACGGGAGAGGTGATCAGCTACTACGTTCTTCTTTCCAGGTTTATCATGAATGTCCAAATCAAACTCCTGGATAAGCAGAATCGACCTAAGAAGACGCACCTTCGCGTCCTTCTTCTCCATTAAATAACGTAGTGTTGTGTGGTCAGTGAACACAAATACCTTGGATCCGATTAATGAGATCTAAATTTGTCCAAGGCAAACACTACCGCATGCATCTCCTTTTCTGTAACTGCATAGTTATGCTGAGCAGTATCGAGCACTTTAATTGCGTAGTGTATTGCAAACGGGATGCCATCCCTCCTCTGTACTAACACAGCTTCAACAGCAAAGTCTGATGCGTCTGTCATGATCTCAAAAGGTAGAGACCATTCTGAGGCTTGTAGGATAGGGGCGTCCATGATCATTCCTTGTAATAGCTTAAAGGCCTCAAGACATTTGTGATCAACAATAAACTCCATGTCCTTGCCTAAAAGCTCAGTTAGCGGCCGGCCAATCATAGAAAAATCCTTGATAAATCTCCGATAAATTCTGACATGCCTGAGGAACAACCGCAACTATTTCACGTTGGTTGGTGGCTAGAGTCGTCTGATCACACCCACCTTGGTAGGGTCAACCTCCATTCGTCTTTTGGAGATGACATGCCCCTACACAATTTCCTCTGTCACCATGATGTAACTTTTCTTCCAGGAGAGCACTAGATTGACCTCACAACATCGTTTGAGGACTCAGTCCAGATTCCTAAGGCAAGAATTGAAGGAATCGTCGTGGACCGAGAAATCATCCATGAAGAGTTCCAGGAATTCACCGACCATTTCGGCAAACACAACAATCATGCACCTTTGAAAAGTACCGAGAGGATTGCATAACCCAAAGGGCATGCGCCTGAAAGCATAGGTACCAAAGGGGCATGTGAATGTGGCCTTTTCCTGGTCCTCTAGAGCTATGGCTACTTGATTGTAGTCCGAGAACCCAACCAAGAAGAAGAAGAAGAATTCTTTTCCCGCTAATCTCTCCAGGATCTAATCAATGAATGGTAGAGGGAAATGATCCTTCTTCATCGCGGCATTCAAGCGTCTGTAATCCACATAGATGCGTCACGATGTGGGTACTCAAGTCATGATCTCCTCTCCATCTTCATTGGTGGTCGTCTGAATTCCCGACTTCTTCGGGACAACATGGATTGGGGCCACCAATTTGGAGTCGGAGATGGGATAAATAAGACCCGCATCGTACCATTTCTCTATCTCCTTCTTCACTGCCTCCCGTAAATTTAGATTCAACCAACGTTGGAATTCACAAGAGGGTTTAGCTTCATTCTCCAAGTAGATATGGTGCGAACATAGAGCGGGATTTATCTCGTGGACATCGGAGATGCTCCAACCTATCGCCTTGCGGTTTTTCTCCAAGATCTCTAGCAAGCGAGATTCCTGCTCCTCGGTCAATCTGAGCTGATGATGAACAAATACTTCTTCTCTTGTCCCACAGGGAAGGAATACTTAATTGTTGTGGGTAAAGGTTTGAGCTCAGGTACTGTGTGATCGTCAAGGAAATATGGCTCAATCGAATCTGGCTCTGTGATGTTAGTGGCTGGATCTGTCTTTGAAATTGATGCCACCAATTCATTCCGCTCTGGAGTCGGATCGTCAAAGGTTTCCAAGCAATTTGCGAAAGCCACATCCGACTCATCATCCTCATCTTCTGATTGTCCTAAAGAGGGAAGGACTCACAAGCCCAACTAAGCCTCTAAGTCATCGAAGATGTAGGGGGATGCATATTCTATGTCGTGTTTGTTTCTAAGGACCTTGCAAACTGACTCATGCACAAGATCTTCTCAAGAGGGGAAGGACTCATCGATGCTAGCTGGGTTCTGTCTCCATGACCCTAAAGTGTCTGCATGAATGCAATTTGCTTCGGATGAATAGTACTCGGTGCTGGATTCTAAATCCGGTCTCTGCCATCTGGTCTGCTTCATCTCAAGTTCCTCATCTCCGCTTGGAGTTTGGAACTGGATTTTCCCAATCTTATAATCAAACAAGGCCCACGTTGGTCTGAGGAAGGGTCGTCCTAATATGATATGGGAATCTCTCCAATTGCGAGGGGTCTCCATATCAAGGACGGTGAAGTCCACCATGTACTCCTGACCCTTGACTTTTATGACAACATTCCTTAATTCTCCTTGGGACCTCTTGGTTGATTTGTCAGCAAATTAAAGTAAAGCTCTGGATTTCCTAAGAGGTCCGAGATTAAGCCTCTCATAGAGGGTTGTAGGCATTAAGTTGATTGAGGAACCATTGTCAAGGAGAGTGCATGGAAACGTAGTGTCATCGACATGACTCACCACATAATGTGCACCCATGTCTCTTCGTTTATTTGGAAACAAATTCTTTATTGTGCAAGTTGTGGCAACTAACATAATGTGTTTCTCAACATGGCTTTTGGTCTTCCTGCTAATCCTAGTAGGTGTGCATCTCACCTTAAGGTATTTCTGAAATGCATATGTCATCTCCACATACTTGTCAAAGGGGATTGTGACCTTGATGTGTTTATTGCAAAGCTCTGGAATCTCATGGTCATCTTTCTTAATTTTATATTTTTCTTCTTTCCACCCTCAGGAGCTCGGGGGAAAGGGATTATTGACTCCAGCTCAGATTCTGAAATTGAAAGATTTTCATTCAAAACTAGAACTGAGTTCTGTACATGACTCGAACTCTGAGATTGACTCTGACTCAGACGAAAAGAAAACTTTTATTGCGAAACTACTGATGCATTCTCCATGAATGTTGGAACATCGTCCTCAGATGGAGGTGTGAGCTCTTCATCGTTTTGATAGACTCCCTACTGGTGTAGTTCCCTTGCTTCTTTGATGACTCAGAAGTCCTCTTCTTCTGCCGATGGTGGTGGTGGTGGTGGTGTTGCTCATCTGCCTCCAAGTTCTCCTCATGTAGAGACTTGGCGGCTTCTTCCTCCGGTGCCCGTGCCCGATCAGGTACGATCATGGTCCTTACGCTCCTGAGAGACATATGATTGACATTATGGTATGAAAGGATCTCATGTTGAGATAAAGAATTATCTGAATAGTATACTTGATCTGGTGGTTGGTTCTGGCCTTGATTCAAGCTGTTCGGATTGGCCTGAACCTGAGCGGGAATTAGGGTCTTTGGCGCCATATGCTGGTCCTGGATACGAGAAACACAATTCAGATCGGTTCTCATATGCAGATAGTCATTCTGAATTTGCTGGACCCTATCAGTCAGGATCTGGATCACCAAGGTGAGGGACTCCAATTCACCGGTGGATTGGGCTAGTTGATGCTAACTCGAGGATGGGTTCTTGTATTGGCCCTACTGGCCATGCTGATATTGTTGTTGTTGATGGGAAGGTGGAGGGCCCTGCTGGTCTGAGCAGAAGGTGTGCTGCTGCTGCTGGTGCTGTTGAGGCTGGTACCCTTGTCCGGGCCTGGACTAAATGAAGCGTAGTGCGGGGATGGAGCCGTTTTCCTGGTAAGGTAGGGAAGGTCGGTGTGGCTGACCGTTCCCTATCCCCGACTGTCTCCCGACAGGGTCATGGCTGTACCACAGCCTGCTGATCTCAAACACCTGCGTAGGCTCCTCGTATCCTATTTCCACTTGTGGAGGTGCATGATGGTCCTATTGAGTGTATGTCTACTCCTCTACCCAACTACTCCGAGTCCCGGTGCATGTTCCTGTAAAAGATGAACTCGGTGTACAGGTGCAGGTGGTGCATAAGAGGCAAGTAGCCGTATCTTGGCTACCTTCTCAGTTAGTTCCTTCACTTGTTTCGACAATCGCGAGAGTGCCTCAAGGTCTGTGACCCTCTTCTGAATCTGCTTGATCATGGTTAATTTGTCTGCTATTATCCCCATGCTGGGGATGTGGTCATCTGTCAGATCCGCTACAGTCCTTCAGGTTGTCTCGTTGGATAGGATTGAAGGAGACAACTGATAGGCCCTGGTGGCCTGAGATCTGCCTGTTTCTGCCATCTGCTCTAGGATCTTCCATACAACGTCTTTATTTTTATTCAAATATCTTCCTCCAGAGGCGGCATTCACGAACCCCTGCATCTCTGGGGTCATGCCACAGGACAAGATCTGGACTAAGATCACCTTTGTAATGTCATGGCAAGGGCATTTTTGAGTTAAATTATTAAATCTATCCCATGCTTCATGGAATGGTTCATTGGGTCCCTGGGAGAAACTAGCGATCTTGGTTCTCATATGGTTAGTTCTATTGAGTGGGTAGAACTTTTTCAAGAATAGGTCATTGAATTGCGTTCAGGTAATACATCTCACCCCGAGATTCTTCAACCAATGTGTGGCCTTATCTCCTAAGGCAAACGGGGTGGCCTTCAGCCTAATGTAATCTTGCCCAATCCTACGGTGACTAAGATTGTTGCATACCAGCTCAAAGTCTCTAAGGATGGCATATGGCTCTTCATTGGCATTTCCGTTGAATTTTGGCAGCAGGCTCAAAAAGTGAGGCTTCAGCTCGAATGCTTTCGGGGGACCTCGGGTACTAGCCAAATGTGTATCTCGTTCTCTATGATATTATAGGAGTATACCGTCAGTCGGTTTATTCCTTTAGCCTCGATCACCTATCCCAATCTAGCTGTTAATTCTGCATTCAATTTTTCGGCTCTAGCCAGCCGGGTTAAGACTTGCATCATGCGATCCTTTTTATTTTCCTCTTCATCAGGATTTTTCTTCGGTATTCTGTCCTCTTGTCCTGGGGATAGAAAATGATCTTGGTTAGAGGACATATCTGAAGGATATTGTGAATCCTTAAGCGCATCACGGAAGCGAGTCGATCGCATCGTATGCAATCGGAGCAACTAGTTGTACTAGATGCTAGATGCAGCGGAAATTAAAAATTTTAACTTTAAAGATGAAACCACATGATCACGAGAACACTTCTCGGATCGTTTCATCAAACCACAAAGTATAAGGAATACCTCTTGAAGCGTGGTTGTGATCGCGAGATCCCAAAGTAGAGATCCTCCTATCTTAAGTCCGACCCACGGAGAATGCACTTGCGGGCACGATGATGAGTCGCGTCCTTCCCGCAATCCTTTGACGAAGATCCAAGCGTCGAAGCCGAAGCCAAAATGCTCTCCTTCCTAATACATAAGTGGACGGCCACTTGAATATTAGGGAGAGCCCACACGAGAATGAGAGAGAGAGAGAGAGAGAGATTAGAGTTCTTCAACTCAAGATGGTGTTGTAACTTGGAAGGCTACCCTAGCCCTCCTTTTATACTAGTTTGGGATCCAATGGATCTCAATCCATGGGACACATGGATCCAACGGCCATGCTTGGTCCATGCTAAATCAATGGCTATGATTGTTGTTGGTTAAAACCAACAACATTAATTTAAATTAAAAAAATGTTGCAACATTATCAACATAATTTAATTTAACATTGACTAATTAAGAGATAATGTGATAATTAAAATGGAGTCAACCAACCACCCGTAAAATTAGGGGGCGTCACCCATGAACAATTCATGGGTGACGCCACCTATGAATGGTGGTTATTGGCTCCCTTTTATTTATCTTATTATTCCTTAATTAATCAAAAAAATATTCACCAAATTAATTCCAAATTAATTTGTGAACATTTCAATCATGCCATTGAATATTATGTCAATTATATTCACAACCCAAACTAATTAGTAAATTGCATTTCCAATTAATTAATAAATGTGAATCCAATCCACATTATTAATTAACAAACGCTATTTACATAAATTCTCTCTCTTATATATATGTATATTATAAATCATATTTATAATACACATATATCATGGATAGTGTTATCCACATTCTCTTATTCCTTGATAATTAAATCTTATTTAATTATCTTGGATAATCATTTTCACAATATGAATTATATTCATATTATGTTTGATAATTAAATCTCATTTAATCATCAAGTCCTTGCTTGGATATTTCATCAAATGAATTATTCTCGAACCCTTTCAAGAATAATGTGCTTTCTCCGCAGATACTTGGAGATAAGGACATGGCGATTGTATTATTCCATGTATAGTGACTTGGATATTGAGATCTTATCTCACATCCAGATCTTACGAACCTCCCATAGATGCTTGATTAAATCAAGACCGCAAATCCAATCTTCTCATTGAATCTGAATCCCATTCAGACCAATGTCCAACACTTGGACTAAGATCGGATTGCTTCTCTACTGAAAGGAGTCACTAAAATCCAGACCTGTTTCATCACTCCCTCGGAATGGAAGCGTCATGGATATACAATTGTTTATGATCACATCACCCTTCAGGTATTCCCAATACCTGTACATCCTGCATACTGGAAGACGCATGATCAACCCGAAGATCAAGATCATTTTTATACTATCTTCTTCAGGGTTTAATCATTATGTTTCTCAATCTTGGTCATTGGAAGTTGGTATCGATCATATGCTTTCCCAAAGCATATATCATACCTTCAAATTCATGTCATGCTTCCAAAGCGCGACGACCATGCATGGAATTTGATCGGTCCCAATACCTCATGAGTGAGCTCATGTCTTCCGGTTCACAAGTGAACCTGTATGATCCCTTTAAGAGATCATATTTCTCATATACCCTTATATGCACACCAGCTCGCCGGTGTATAGACCTTGGTTAGGTCATCAACCTATTGGTCTGCCAAATGTACATACTCAGATATATAGCAATACATCTGTCTCTGGTCAGAGGATGCATGCCTATGCTGTGACAGCATTCAACATAGGACTTAAGTTATCTCGATCCCGTTAAGTCAACCCATTGACTTAACTAATCTGACACCTCCGAATCACTATTCCCATGCAGAGGACCTGCATCGAGAGGTCGGTCAGATATCAGCCTATGTGAGAAAAGGATTGCCATCTCCTACTCAGGCTGGAGATCTTCACTTGACAATCATTTGACGGTGCTTGATGAGTCCTCTATCTAACTCCTTGGATATTCATCCAAACACCAGCCTCTATGATTCATTTAATGAATCAACAGCTATATGATCATCAAGCTGACCATGGTACATAGCCCTAATTGTACAGAGGGACATTATAGTGCATTCATTCATATAATTTCAGATAGGGAGTGAAACATCAATAATTTTTATTGATAAACATAAATATTACAATAACATTTATTGTAAGAATGGTTCGCCCAGGGCTCACAAGTCTAACAATCTCCCACTAGCCCTCAGAACCATTCAGGTACAATCCGTAAACCCATACTCATTACATGCTAGTCAAAAACCTTCTGTGTCAGAGGTTTGGTAAGAGGATCAGCAATGTTGTCGGCAGAGGCCACCTTGGTGATGATGGATCACCACGCTTTTGAATCTCCCGAATGATGTGGTATTTCCTTTCCACGTGCTTGCTCTTCTGATGGCACCTGGGTTCCTTTGCTTGGGCAATGGCTCCAGTGTTATCGCAGAGTAACGGGACGGGAGTATCAGAGGAAACTATGCCAAGCTCCAAGATGAACTTGCACAACCACACCGCCTCCTTTGCAGCATCCGATGCGGCAATGTATTCGGCTTCTGTTGTTGAATCTGTCGTAGTGTCTTGCTTCTTGCTTCTCCAGCTCACAGCACCACCGTTCAACAGGAATACAAACCCTGATGTCGACTTTCAATCATCAATATCTGACTGGAAGTCTGAATCTGTATATCCCAAGACTTGGAGATCACCATCCCCATGGACTAAGATATAATCTTGCGTCCGTCTTAGATATTTGAATATGTTCTTTACTGTATTCCAGTGTTTCTCTCCTTAGCAGTATTGGTAACGACTTACCACTCCCACTGCATGGCAGATGTCTGGCCTAGTACACATCATGGCATACATCAAGCTTCCTACGGCTGATGCATAAGGGCATCCAGCCATGGCCTTCTTTTCCTCAACACTTTGAGGAGCCATCCCTTTGAAAAGATGGATACCATGTCCTAAGGGGAGGAACCCTTTCTTCGAACTATCCATACGGAATCGTTCAAGAATCTTCTTGATGTATCCATGTTGTGATAATCCCAATATTCTCTTTTCTCGGTTTCTGAACAACTTCTGGCCTAAGATGTAAGAGGCTTCTCCAAGATCTTTCATCTCGAAGGTATGGGATAGCCAAATCTTCACACTGGTCATCATTCCTGTATCATTCCCAATGATAAGGATATCATCTACGTAAAGCACGATGAATACAATGGCGCTCCCACTAAGCTTCTTGTACACACAAGGTTTATTAGGGTTTTGCACAAAATCATAACTCTTTATGGTTTCGTCAAATCTAATGTTCCAGCTACGAGAAGCTTGTTTGAGCCCATAGATGGATTTCTTCATCTTGCATACTGTACCATCCTCAGCTATGAAGCCCTGGGGCTGCTCCATATAGATATCCTCCTCGAGGTATCCATTGAGGAAAGTCGTCTTGAGGTCCATCTGCCAGATGTCGTAGTTAAGATATGCAGCTATAGCTAGCAATGTCCTGATGGACTTAAGCATGGCCACAGGAGAGAATGTCTCATCGTAGTCGATGCCTTCTCTCTGTGTGTAGCCCTTGGCCACGAGCCGTGCCTTGAAAGTCTCCACTTTCCCATCAGGTCCCCTCTTTCTCTTGAAGATCCATTTACACCCAATGGGTTTTACCCCTCAAGGTGGATCCTCTAGGGTCCATACACCATTCTTATGCATGGAGTCAATCTCTGACTTCATTGCCAGCATCCATCTATCCATGTCATGATCCGCAAGTGCTTCATCATATGAAGAAGGATCATTGTCAGTCTCACCTGACACATGGAATCCATACCTTTCAGGTGGTGCAACCACCCTCGAACTCCTTCGAAGAGGTATGGGTGTTTCATCTTCATTTATCTCTTCAGTTTCTGGTTCAGGAATCTCAGAATCCTCAAGGGATTCAATGAGCTCCTCTACTTCATTCTTGTCTTGACCTTTAAGGAAATCATCCTCCAGAAATTTCACATCCCTAGAGACAAAAACCTTTTGGGTCTCAGGGTCATAAAGCTGGTATCCAATACCATCTTTAACATACCCAATGAAGTAGTACTCACGAGTGCGAGATTCTAGCTTACTTGCGTCCACGTTCTTCGCATGGACCAGGCATCCCCAAACCCTCAAGTGATTGGCACTAGGTTTGGTTCCATACCAAAGCTCGTGAGGAGTCTTGGGTACAGATTTGCTAGGAATCTTGTTTAGGATATATATTGCAGTCTCTACTGCATATCCCCAGAAACTAAAAGGCAAATGTGCTTTGCTCATCATTGATTGGACCATGTCCATGATGGTCTTGTTGCGTCTTTCAGCAATACCATTAAGTTGGGGAGTTCCAGGAGGAGTGAGATTGGAGACAATTCCATTCTCTTTAAGGTATTCCTTGAATTCATCTGAGAGGTACTCACCACCTCGGTCAGACCGAATCCGTTTGATCTTCCTATCGGCTTGGTTCTCAACCAAAGCCTTAAACTCTTTGAACTTTTTAAAGGTTTCAGATTTATGATGTAGCAGGAAGACAAACCCGTATCGCAAATGGTCATCGATAAATGTCAAATAATATCGATATCCATTTCTAGTCGCGGTACTGAAGGGCACATACATCAGTATGTATTAAGTCAAGAATACCTTCACATCGCGTAACCTTGTTACGGAAAGGCATCCTGGTCATTTTACCTCGAATGCAATGTTCACAGGTAGGTAAAGTTTGAACCTGTAGAAAATCTAAAGGTCCATCCTTTATCAAACTATTGATCCTATCAACAGATAAATGACCGAGCCTTTGATGCCAAATCATATTCGAATGATTTCCATTCTCCCTGGATCTCTTAGGGTTTTTATTATTAGTGGTAGCGACATTTATGACACATTCATCAATGCACAATTCATAGAGTCCACCAGAAGTTAGAACACCTTCCGCAACAAATTTATCATATTGATTAATGACTAATTTATTACAGAACAGGAAAGAGTACCCATGTCTAACAAGCTTAGACACAGATATCAAGTTCCTCCTGACTTTAGGTACATAAAGACACTCTTTAAGTACTAGGACTCGACCACTAGATAATGACAGTTTGCACGTCCCGATGGCGACTGCTGCAACACTTGCATCAGATCCCATCTGGATAACTATCTCCCCTTGCTCCAAATTCCTAGTTTCCTAAAACAAATGCAACGAATTGCATACATGAACAGAAGCACCAGAATCTATAACCCAACTTCCTTCTCGTCCAACGAGAAAGCTAGTTTCAATGATGAAAGTAGATTTCATACCTGCTGGGGCTTTACCTTTGTCAGTGGACTTCAGGTAATCTGGGCAGTTACCGCCAGTGCCCCGGCTTCTTGCAGTGGTGACAGACATCGGTCTTTTTCGATGTCATCAGTGTGGAAGCACTAGAAGATGAACCAACTCCTTGATTCTTCTTCTTTCTCTTCGAGGCTGGGCCCTTCTGAGAACCTTGCTTCCGCCCGCGCTTTCCTCTAACTTGTGCAACCATTGCACTAGCAGAGGGGCCGTCCTTCTTCATGACGTCTTCTGCAGACTTCAATGCAGCTAACAGCCCAGCGTTTGTGAAGTCACCTTTGTTCATGTGGTAAGACACAACAAAGTTATTGAAAGACTTAGGGAGCGACAGGAGAATGAAATCAGCTTGCATTTCAGAATCCAAGTAGGCTCCCAGGGTTTCTAACTCAGAGAGGTACCCAAACATTTTGAGTACATGTTCTCTGACAGAGGTCCCTTCCTGCATCTTGCAGCGAATAAGCTCTTTCATTACATCATAACGCTGTGTGCGGTTTATGTCACCGAACATTTCTTTCAGATTCACTATAATCTCTTGGCAATTGTTCATTTCCACATGTTGCTTCTGAAGCACATTGGACAATGACCCAAGGATGTAACACCTTGCCAGATTATGGTCTTCATCATATTTATCATTATATGATTTATCTTCATCAGTCACAGGGTTTGCTATCTTGTCCTTGCTAAGCACGTAAGAGATGCGCTCTGCAGAGAGGACAAGATCCAAATTTCGGATCCAATCCGAATAATTTGGTCTGGTCAACTGGTTGACCTCCAGAAGCCTGCTAAGCGGGTTCATGGACTTCATTTTCTGAGATTAAGAATGCACTATATTAGAATATATAGATAAATATATATATTCATTTTAAGAATAATTTGATTAAGGCATTTTAAATCAAATTTGTCCTGCCATGTCGACTATCAAAGATTATTCCCTTATTTTTTTCTTTCAAAGTAAGAGATATACTTACCGTTATATCTCAAGCAAGATCTGGGATCTCCTCTCTATCCTTATCACATCCCAATAATATGAGAACCTGTGACTCGAATAAGAGAAGCGGGAACACATTCCGCCTTGCAAGTCCAACTTGCATTTCCCAATTCGGTCTTTAACACCCAGGCCCACCACCCCTAAGATGATGTTGACCCGTTGTTAATTGAACCAACCATCAACAGGCTTAATACTCGCTATACGCAATCCAATATCGCCCCAATAATATGAGGACCCAATATTGAGGTCACTACGTATACGGCCTTACTCTTTCGAGAAGCAAAGAACCCGATCCAATTAAATCATGCACAGGATCTGTCACTTCGGACAGGCGTCTCCCATACACAACAACTGGCGACGAATCCTTTGCCTTGACGGGATACCATGGATGTCACTTATGTGATCCTCCACCTTATATTCAAATTTTATAATTAATTATCGTGAATCACATTCACATAATTAATTCTTCCAAGGGAAATACACATCTATTCATAATAGAGTGTTTATTGGATACAATTAATTTAATCACATTAAATTAATCATTAATCCAATCATCAACAAACATGTCTTTTACTTGAATAGTAGGTATATTCTCAAAATACGTATTATTCGAATTTTAATAATTAGAAAAATACATATTGATTTTCTCCGGTATTATACAATCCCTACCCGCTGTCATGGCCAGTACCGACGAGAGTGGGACGGACCACATACGTTGCAACCCGCGACCCCAATGCTCTCCGACTAGGCACCACATCCGCCTCGGGAAAGGATAATACCAGATAGATCAGCATGTACTTTGAGATGCTCATCGGTTTTTCAACCGAAATTATACCATATAATATACATCAAAACATTTTTGCTTATATTATAAGGAGATTTGTTAGACAAATCCCCAATCCTATTCAAGCAAGAGGGGTTTTTCATGTAAATGTTGTCCTACAACTATTGTAGGATAAACTATGGTTTTCATGAAAGCAATGTTTGTTGATGAACCAATGATCAAGATCTAATATCTCATCATTATGGTTTAGGTAAGTGTCATTCAATGAAATAATTATTTCTTTAAATATTTAACAAATATTTATCACTAATTATTCCAGAAAATTAACAATTAATTTTCATCATGATAATTGAATGACATATCACAAGGTTCAAGATCAAAAATGTTAATTTCCAGCAGTGACCCCCAATCACTAAAATTAACTTATCTTGATCAATTTAAATCCAAAAAATGCAAACTCAGTTTCTAAAGATTGCCTATTTGATTTATTAAAGAACCCAAGTGATAATTCACGCATTTCGAGGCGGATTAAACCGTAATTATCTCATTAATCACGTTTAAATCCGCAGTTCCCGCAACAGTGAATATAGTCATATTCAAAAAACCATATCTTGAGCAAATAAAGTCCAAATTTAGTAAACTCAAGTCCTATGGTTTCCATAATTAATGGGAACAAAAATCCAATTGAAATTTTTGTGTTTAAACATTTTAAAAAGTACAGAAAAATTCAATTAGACAGAGGTGCAAAAAATGAAATGCAGTAAAAATTTCGCAACCCTTTCAAGAACCAAATCGTCTAAGGTTCATGGATCATATCCAAACCGTTATTCAACCTGGCTCTGATACCACTTGAAGGATATTGTGAATCCTTAATCTTATCACATAAGCGTGTCGATCGCATCGTATGCAATCGGAGCAACTAGTCGTACTAGATGCTAGATGCAGCGGAAATTAAAAATTTTAACTTTAAAGATGAAACCACATGATCACGAGAACACTTCTCGGATCGTTTCATCAAACCATAAAGTATAAGGAATACTTCTTGAAACGTGGTTGTGATCGCGAGATCCCAAAGTAGAGATCCTCCTATCTTAAGTCCGACCCACGGAGAATGCACTTGCAGGCACGATGATGAGTCGCGTCCTTCCCGCAATCCTTTGACGAAGATCCAAGCGTCGAAGCCGAAGCCAAAATGCTCTCCTTCCTAATACACAAAGTGGACGGCCACTTGAATATTAGGGAGAGCCCACACGAGAATGAGAGAGAGAGAGAGATTAGAGTTCTTCAACTCAAGATGATGTTGTAACTTGGAAGGCTACCCTAGCCCTCCTTTTATACTAGTTTGGGATCCAATGGATCTCAATCCATGGGACACATGGATCCAACGGCCATGCTTGGTCCATGCTAAATCAATGGCTATGATTGTTGTTGGTTAAAACCAACAACATTAATTTAAATTAAAAAAATGTTGCAACATTATCAACATAATTTAATTTAACATTAACTAATTAAGAGATAATGTGATAATTAAAATGGAGTCCACCAACCACCCCTAAAATTAGGGGGCGTCACCCATGAACAATTCATGGGTGATGCCACCTATGAATGGTGGTTATTGGCTCCCTTTTATTTATCTTATTATTCCTTAATTAATCAAAAAAATATTCACCAAATTAATTCCAAATTAATTCCAAATTAATTTGTGAACATTTCAATCATGCCGTTGAATATTAGGTGAATCATATTCACAACCCAAACTAATTAGTAAATTGCATTTCCAATTAATTAATAAATGTGAATCCAATCCACATTATTAATTAACAAATGCTATTTACATAAATTCTCTCTCTTATATATATGTATATTATAAATCATATTTATAATACACATATATCATGGATAGTGTTATCCACATTCTCTTATTCCTTGATAATTAAATCTTATTTAATTATCTTGGATAATCGTTTTCACAATATGAATTATATTCATATTAAGTTTGATAATTAAATCTCATTTAATCATCAAGTCCTTGCCTGGATATTTCATCAAATGAATTATTCTCGAACCCTTTCAAGAATAATGTGCTTTCTCCGCAGATACTTGGAGATAAGGACATGGCGATTGTATTTTTCCATGTATAGTGACTTGGATATTGAGATCTTATCTCAAATCCAGATCTTACGAACCTCCCACTGATGCTTGATTAAATCAAGACCGCAAATCCAATCTTCTCATTGAATCTGAATCCCATTCAGACCAATGTCCAACACTTGGACTAAGATCGGATTGCTTCTCTACTGAAAGGAGCCACTAAAATCCAGACCTGTTTCATCACTCCCTCGGAATGGAAGCATCATGGATATACAATCGTTTATGATCACATCACCCTTCAGGTATTCCCAATACCTGTACATCCTGCATACTAGAAGACCCATGATCAACCCGAAGATCAAGATCATTTTTACATTGTCTTCTTCAGGGTTTAATCATTAAGTTTCTCAATCTTGGTCATTGGGAGTTGGTATCGATCATATGCTTTCCCAAAGCATATATCATATCTTCAAATTCATGTCATGTTCCAAAGCACGACGACCATGCATGGAATTTGATCGGTCCCAATATCTCATGAGTGAGCTCATATCTTCCGGTTCACAAGTGAACCTGTATGATCCCTTTGAGAGATCATATTGCTCATATACCCTTATATGCACACCAGCTCACCAGTGTATAGACCTTGGTTAGGTCATCAACCTATTGGTCTGCCAAATGTACATAATCAGATATATAGCAATACATCTGTCTCCGGTCAGAGGATGCATGCCTATGCTGTGACAGCATTCAACATAGGACTTAAGTTATCTCGATCCCGTTAAGTCAACCCATTGACTTAACTAATCTGACACCTCCGAATCACTATTCCCATGTAGAGGACCTGCATCGAGAGGTCGATCAGATATCAGCCTATGTGAGAAAAGGATTGCCATCTCCTACTCAGGCTGGAGATCTTCACTTTACAATCATTTGACGGTGCTTGATGAGTACTCTATCTAAATCCTTAGATATTCATCCAAACACCAGCCTCTATGATTCATTTAATGAATCAACAGCTATATGATCATCAAGCTGGCCATGGTACATAGCCCTAATTGTACAGAGGGACCTTATAGTGCATTCATTCATATAATTTCAGAAAGGGAGTGAAACATCAATAATTTTTATTGATAAACATAAATATTACAATAACATTTATTGTAAGAATGGTTCGCCCAGGGCTCACAAGTCTAACAATATCAAGGAAGGGATTCTTACCGAGGCGATGGTCTTCCTCGGTAAGATCAGAGAAGAGAAAAGGGTTGGTTTGAGAGTAACCACCCTGGGTATGGGGGATCCAGAACTCAAGAGGGTCATGAGCTCTGGTTGGCCCAAGTTGCGCTTGGGCCGGTAAAGATGATCTTTGTGGGGGGCTCAAAGAAATATTGGCAAATCATGAGTCAATATCCCCTCAATCAGTCATCTTGGATCGGCGAGAAGAATCGGGAGTTCCTAGTAAAGATAGGATTTTACTCCTACCTGAAGCAAGCAATTAAATCCAAACCTTGTATTTTCAAACTCAACACGGCGAAGGACCCGAAACTAAGTCCAATTAGTGTGGTTGATTTTAAGTGTGATCTTCTAGCAAATAGGAAAGGTTACGTGGCCTATAGGGAAGTCGGCTCAGAGCCGGATGCGTCTTCCCTATTTAACCTGTCGCCTAAGATACATGCGTCCTTCCTTTCTTCGATCCTATCCCAAGTTGATGGATTCAAATACCTGCCCCTATCTACCTTCAAGCAGGCGGAGGCTAACAAGGCTGGAACTTCACCTCGGGGGGCTACTAGTAACTTTTTGCGAAGTACCGCTGGTTCACCCCTAACTACCTGTGAACAGGCGGAGGTTACTTGGTACTAGTCAGTAAACCTAAAAAAATTCAACTCATGATATTTGCTAGGATCATTCGGTATGTGATATGGAAGGCGGGGATTTGGGCTCTGCCTTAAGGTGTACACACACAATCAAGCACCCTCACTCAGCCTGAAAACAAGGTCGGGGTTAATCTCCCGCAAGCAGAATTTCCGATTTTATTGATTTTTTTGGCAATAATGCTTAGCAGTCCTGGTTTTAAGTTAATTTATCACTGATTAATTCTAACCACACAGCACGCCTATCGTCCAGTCCTAATTTCCTTTTTGCCTAAGTTTTGAAAAACCAAGAGAAATGAGTCGAGAAAAGCCAATGCATGATAAATCAATGATGTTATACTGAGTTAAGAAGGCATACAGTGATCCCTTCGCTTTTATGCAGGATGCAGAACAGAATTGAAAACTTTTTGTACTATATGCAAATGTAGACAATAAAAACCGCTCCTAGACAGGCAGTTCTATTAGCGAGTGAAGCACCGATTAAATTTGACTAGATCTGCGGTCTAAGTGCGTCTGTTATGTGAGATGTGTGGACCTAAAGAATTACGAGCACAAGAAAATCCTAGAGTGACTCGAGGAGCCGCTAGTGCAAGCCTAATCTAAAAATCAATCCACACAGCACATAGGGACACGTTTCCACTATTTTTACACACGCGAGAACCCAAATGGGAACTGCTGGAAAGAATGCCAAAATAATGAAATAACAAAATTTACAAGTCCTCACAATCACTCAAAAAGTTCAAAATGTGAGCTCCTTGAAGCGCCTTCGACTCCTCGTGTTCCTCGCACAAAAAACAATTTGAGGTTAAATAAAGGAAGACACAAAATGCTCAAAAAAAGGATAGAAAAATATTAAAAAGAAAGACGAGAATCAAACTACCCGGGGATTGAAAATCATACACTCAAAAATTCTCTAAAAATTAACCTAAGTCGTGCCTCCCCAGCAATGACACCATTTGACAAGCACGTATCTACCCTTGTTAATTCAATCAAATTAATGATTAGAATTAAGGTTTTGTCTTTCGTTGTAGTCAGGTAAATATGGGCTGGTCAAAAACCACTTTTAATTAATGTCAAGTTAATCACGAGCGGTAAATTTATTTTACTTGGGCAAGCCCAAGGTCGAACTCAGGGAGGCAGCTGTCTCCTTAGGTAAATTTTAAGTGAATTTCAGAGGTCGGATTTTCATAAGATTGTTTTTAGTATTTTTTAGCAATTTTTATGCAATAAAGGGGAAACAAATGCAAATTTTAGGCCAGTTTACAAGGTAAATCAGAAATGTAGTCAAATTAAGTATAAAATAATGAAACTTGGTCAGAATGTGAAATCCAAATAATTTAAGCTAAACTAATTTTTTTAGAATTTTCTGACACTTTATGAATTTACTGAGAATAAAATACAAATGCAAGATGATTTTTACAAAATTAATTTTAATAAATACCAAAACACATTATTTCTAGATATAAAAATTATCCTAGATAGATCTAAATATGATGAATCCAAGAAAATTGATAAACCTAAAATTCTATGGGAATTAAACCTATTAAAAATCAATTAAGAAATCACTAATTAATTTATTCAGGCCTCGCAATGCGTGCAAATGTGTTGATTTTTGGGCACAATGTAAATTAAATTATCCTAAGTCTAATGTGAATTTTTGGTGATTTTTGGATCAACACAGAATTTAATAAGAATTAAAAGGCATCAAATGGGAAAAATATGGAAAATTTCACCCATTTAATAATAATAAAGTCCACTTATGTCACAAAAATGGAACAAGCGTGTCACATAAGATAAAGGACAATACAAGCTACACAATGCAATTTTTAGAACTTAAAAGTCATGCTAAATGGACACCTAAATATGCATGCAAAGATAGGGACCAAATTGCAAATACAAGAAACAAATTACTGAAATTTAAACATGCTGATAGGGACTTAAATGCAATTACCTATTATGAGGGGGTATGTGTGCAAAATGCCCACTAAAACATGTGCACCTAACGTGATGCTCGTCGTAGGGACTGAATTGTAATTTTCAAAACCTCTAGGGGCCTCTGTGTAAAAGCCTTGGCCGCACGTGAGAGACACGTGCAGTGCTAGGCTCGCGAGATGTCGGAGGCTCGGAGGTCGGCTCGGGGGCGCTGCAGGCTCGGACGTGGCTCGAGACATCCTCGGAAACTCCAAACCTAATGGTCGGGGAGGAGGCTCGGAGGAGGCGACGTGGCGCGCCTGGGATCGTTAGATCGAGTGAAGATCTAACGGAGGATGAGGCGGACAATGTGGCGGCTGCTAGACTCTCGATCCTTGCACGATCGGACGGTTGCTGTAGGTCGATGGAGAGAGCATGTGGCAGGATCGTGAGCGTTGGTTCCTCTTGATCCGACGGAGGTGGGGCACTGGAACGTGGATTGATCAGAACAGTCTGATCGTATGATCGGAAGATGACTGTGCGTCGTGTTCCTCCGGTCCGCCGCCTCCTACGGCGGACGTGGCTGGGCTCCGGTGAAGCCCCCTTAGCTCCGCCGACTCTGTGCAAGCTCGGTGAGGATCGATGGATGCTCCTGAGCGGCTGGAACTGATCGTGGAAGTGTCGGGAGTCGTCGGAGGCTCTGGATGTAGCTGAAGAAGTCCGTAGGCCGGAGGCGCTTAAGGTCGATGTTGCTCCGGTAAAGCATCCGTCCAATGAAGGAGAATATACCTGCAGGGGTTAACTTGATAGTTGAGGCGTGCAACATGTGCGTGAGGTGAACGTGAGTGTGATGGGAGGCCTGGAGTGGAGTGAAGGAGATGCGGTGGTGCTCCTCGCCAAGATGGCAGAGCCTTTGTCGGAGTGAGGTTCGAGGTGTCGTAGGAGGAAATGGAATGGCATGCAAGGATCAGAGCTCCATGGAGGAGCTCGGTGGATGATCAGGTGGACGTGAGGTTGATCGTGGGATGCGGAGAAGCTAGAAGAAAAGCGAAGAAAAAGAAGAAGGAGATCGGAGGGGAGATGGAGGTATCTACCTGGGGATTGATGCTCAGAGCTGAGCTCTTGGTCGTTGCTCGAAGGTCGTTAGGGGTCCTGAGCTCATGCAGCTCACAGAAGGGCCTACGGCACAGCGGGGTTGGCCGTGGATCTTGCCGGAGAAATTCTCTGTCTTCGCTCGGATTCTGGCCTAATTACTGTCACTAATAGGTGGAGTCGAGTTGGGGTTTCTCTCTGTAGTGGCGGATGGAGTCGATAGTCGACGGAGATGGTGTATTTATAGGGATAAGGTGACAGGTGATGGAGGGAGAGGTTGGCGTGGAGTTTGTGGAGCGAGGGTTAAGGGATCATGGGAGTCATGGGGATTGGAGAAGATGAGGGTAGAGTGGGCTACAAGGTGGAGGTGGTAGATGGAAGAGAGGATGGCCGGAGTGGTGTCGAAAATAGAAAAGGGGGTGGTATGTTGGCGAGGTGGGCGACGTGGGTGCAGGAGCTGCAAGAGGTAGAAGACGACGTCTCTACCGTTGGGTCTCGCGATCCAACGGCTGAGAATTACACGCTATGGAGAGGCTGGGATTTGATCTGAAGTGATTAGATCGAAGGGCGCAAGGCGCACCACATGGCGCAAGGAGAATACGGCGCTGGAGAGAGGTCGTGATGAAGTTGATGGGTCGATCGGGTAGTGGAGGTCATATGGATGATGAACGGTGGAGATGAAGATGTGAAGGCGTGATTGAATGGCCATGGAGACGACATGTGGCGCTTGGAGAGCGCAGCGCTGACAGAGGGCTACAATTGATTCCAGGGCTTGATCGAAGGGTTGCTAGTGGGTGTGAGAATGGATGGCCCTGATCAGGAGAGCGGGGGAGGGATCGAACAGCGGAGGGCGAAGGGCACGTGGCGCGCAATAGAGCGGGATGCGTGGCGCAATCAGAGGGCGTCACGTGTCCTGATCTAGATAGTCGATATAGAATATGAAATTATAGAGAGAAGGAGGCCGGATTTGGAAAAACGTAAAACATGAAAGTTGTAGATTTCGATGAGATCTAGAAATTTCATGTTGAGCAAAAATGGAGATGAGGTCAAATAGGATACAAAAATACAAGGGTATAAATATACGTATATATAGTACACAAAGGGGCCTAAAAACCCTAGTTTTGCATACGAGCTCCGATTTAAATGAAATGGGTCTCATTTTGAAGGCCTTTGAATGTGTAATAATGTGAAAGTGAGTAGACCTGGATCGGAGGTTGTATGAGGTAGATATTTGCATTCTAAGGTCTGAGGTCTCCAACAGGGTTTGAGTTTTTATTGGGTATTTTTACAAAATAGGAATTTATGGCCTTTTCCTTATATTAGTAATATACACAATATAGGGTTAGTTTTATTGACTTTGTAAGGGGTATAAATACTGATAATTAGGTGAGTAATGGTGAATATTTACAAGTGAATTGGGCTTCCTATTTAATGCAAATATGGATGCCAAAATGCATGTATTATGTACGCATGTATGTATGCTAATTATGCAAGATAACGGGAAATATGCTGCTAAATACTCAGGAACAAGACTCTATTTTCAACTTTAAGAGTGATGAATCAAAGATTCATCAGTATGCGGGTAGAGATCTCCTCTCTTTGGTCATTCTTCGGCACATTCAACCTTGATTTCTTTGGAACTACATGAAGGGGGCTCACCCATTTGGAGTTGGAGATGGGATAAATAAACCCTTCTTCACACCACTCATGGTTACCTTCATTACAACGTCCTTAAAATTAGGGTTTAATCCTCTTTGAAATTCTCACAACGTTTTGCAGTCATCTTCGTGATAGAAGTAGTGCGAAAATGGAATAGGATTTATCCCGCGGAAATTGGATACTTTCCAATCATGTGCTTTTCGATGCTTCTCTAGAACCTCAAGAAGTCAAGATTATTGATCCGAGGTCAGCCTATTTCTGATGATGACTTGATATATATGTTCTTCACATGCAAGGAAAGCGTATTTCAGACCTGTAGAGAGTTGTTTGAGTTCATGTAATTGTAGAGTTTGTTCTGCGATCACTTTAGTGACTATGCTAGTATATGGGTATTGCACACCTCTATTAATGTTGGCTCTATAATAAATGTGTTGATAAGTCTGTAATGAATTCTTCATGTTTGTAATAGCATGAATCTTCTGTGAATAGGGTGCTAATTAGTAACTCGGAATCTGCATTTGTCTCTTAGTCGGCAAGTGAGCATGAACTGACTGTGTTGTCCAGTTCCTCCTCTGAAGAGAGGACTTCCTGTGTCAGAATATATTCCAAAGATATTTGATGATCAGTGATATCAACAATATAACAATATTATGTAGCTGATTCTGCTCTCCCGGCATCAGATGTGATTTTCGGCTTGTTGACTATATCCGTGGTGACTTTGTCAGTGCATGAGTGGAAGGCTTACCAGACCCGTAGTCGACAACCGCTTGGTTGTGCGAAGGAACAATTTAGAATGATGAGAATCTTGAGTAACAGTACAGGAGAGTCCAAGTATAGGATTATTTAGTCAATTGAAAATTGTGTATCATGCACAGTTATGATAACGTCCTCCAACATACCTATGGGCCGCTTAACTAACCTATTTGTAAATTACAGGATCACTCTTGTCGATTTAAGCGGTCCAAACCCAAATTCTTGCAGTAGTGAGGAGGACATTATTTTTATTGAAGATTAGCTATCAAGCAGAGTGTGCTAAAAAACTTGGTCAAAAATCTCGCATATGATGTTGGGTTATCCCTTGTCTTTCTTTTTCTAAGGGAGATCACTAATAACATTTACAATGGCCATGGTTAGGATGTGTTTTATCCCCTTCTACATATGTTCTTGTGGTTGTGATGCTTTGAGGTACATGCATGTTTCAATACTTCTTCATAACTGGCATGTATTATATGCCCTTCATGAGTTGTATTTTCAAAACAAGATATTCAATAATTTGAACCACTCCGGGGTCGAACAATTCATTTTTCAAATTTTTAATTTTTAGTATTTTTCATTGCATCTGAAAATAAATCATTCATAGAAAAGTTGTGTTTATAATAGTAAAATTATTTACAATCAGTTGTCCAGAAAGTGGGTTGCCATGCAAAATAGGCAAAAAGTTATCCACATGAGCTTGGATTTCGTCAGACTAGGCTAGAAGTGCTACTAACGCAAGCTCTTCTTGAGGTGATCCTTTTGGACATCGGCTTTGTTTCTTTTTTGTAATTTTACTTTGCTGATTTTTTTAATTTTTTCTCTTGATGGTGATGGTGGTGGGTGGCTTGTGCTGCTCCTCCATCATCTTCTTCCTTTCATGTCTCTGTTGCAAGACCAGTTGATGCAAAAGATGACTCGCCAGAAGATGTTTTATTTTTCCCCTAGGTGCTAGATCATGGTTGCAATTCTCTATCACTCTTAAGAGTCACAACATTAAACAACATATAATTTGAAATGCCTGACTCGGTCAGATTGACGGAAACATCACAAACTACCTGCTCTTTGTGATTAAAATGGTTGGGTTTCACCTCAACCTATGTTGGAATCGGAGATTTGATTGTATTGAGGTCATCTAGCTTCTAGGACATCTCTGCACGGCATTTGATGAGTTGAGCCAAGTAATCAAGAGTTGGGTTCATAGGAGCAGCCTGATATGATTCAACATGTTGAGAATGTTGGGAATGGTACTGTATAGGTTGTTCATGGGAGTATTATTGCTAATGTTGAGGACTAGGGAGTTGTTGTTGATGAAATTGCAGAGGAGGAGAATACTGACTATGAGAAGTAGCTGTGTAATTGCGGTGCAGCTGGAATTGGCAGTATGTGGGTTGTTAATAATTTTGGTTCCACCTTTAGGTGTTTTGATAGGATAGAGGATGGTGTTGCAGAGGTTGGTGTGATCCTTAGACAAACCACTCAATGGAGGATTGGTGATACGACCTAATTATTGATGATTGGCCCTATTGTTGTCCGCTTAGATAGGCCAATTGGGCATCGTTGTTCTAGATGTTGTTCCCTCTTGAATGACTAGCAATGGTGGAAAAAATGGATATGTATAAGAAGAGGGCTATGGCTCTGGCTGATAGAGTACAATCTGTTGAGATGGTGATGGTGGTGATTGATCAGGTTCCTACATGTAGTATGCATGATGGAACTGAGGCTGACCTATACTCGGTTGAGGCTATTGTGGAGATGATGGCTCTTTTTTATCAATGGGAGTGGTGGTTTTCGGACTCACAAACTACACTACGTTGATGGCTCTTACAAGAAGCTCCAGCTTCTTGAAATCTGATCCAGATTATTCAGGTGTTGGGTCCTTTGTTCTATTAAAAATAACTTCTCCATGATGAGGATAGAACAGCCTCTCCTTTAGCCACCTCTTTAAAAATATACAAAATGATGTCCTCATCATTGTTGAAGTGGGAGCTCCCACATGCAACATCCAAGAGAATTTATCTTTTTGGAGTGAGGCCCCTGAAGAAATGTTGTACCAACCTGGTCCTCGAGATGTCATGGTGGGGGTACTTCTCCTGTAAGTCACATAATCTCTCCCAGACTTAATATATGCACTCGTGTGGTCCCTATGAGAAGTTGTTAATATGTGCTCGCATCTGATTGAAACAGTCAAGTGGATAATATTTCTGTAGGAATGCATATTAGTTTCTCCCAGGTCGTCACGACCATCCCCAAATGATGACCTAATATTGAGCCTTGTCTTGAAGGCTGAAGGGGAATGCGATCATCTTGACTACACCCAACGGAATGTCGAGGTACTGAGTGGTATGGAAGATGCAAGAGAACTGCTGGAGATGGATATAAGGCTCTTTGTTTGTGTTCGTATTGAACGAGGGAAGGAGAGCAAGAAACTGTGGCTTTAGTTCAGAAAGTTCATGGACTACAACGATCTGTATTGACTCTATCATCTGGACAGTGCTAGGATTGTAGGTTTCTTTGAGAGAGGACTTGGTACCCTCTCTCCTTGGCTCATTGACGAGCCCTCCAAGGTGTCCATATTCTTCTTCATCTTCATCTCATCTTCCTCCTCCTATGTTCTCTCTCCTATAATCATTCAACATTTCTTGGAAAGCAGCCTGGGTAAGGGTCCGATCTGTCAACTGTTGTCGGATGGCCTAGATGGATGCGAGCAATTGTGCATTCATAGTGTTCTGATCGGATTATCCTTATGGTTGGTTTCGTCCTTTTCCTTTCCCTTGATGATCCATATCTAAATCAGACTTAGAGGATATGATATGTATGGGGTCTAGTATTAGCTCTTGATCTACATCATAAATTGTACCCTGATCAGACTATAACTGTGGCACCACGTGAAATGGATGATCTGGAATTAGGGTCAATTCTAGACGTGTGATGGGGCATTTGACATTGATTGGAATTGATCTCCTTCCAGTAGGGTCGAATGGCGGGATAAGAGTGATCCCGATTAATTGAAATAAAGGAAGGAGTGAAGGAGTCTGGGGATCGGTTTGCAAGGGTCAAATCAGCTTCTTGAGAATCACCTCAAATTATTAAAGATATTGAGTTCATGGAATCAATGTGGGTGTAGGTGGGCTCCGACTGAACCATCCATGAGATAACATCTTGGAAGAATAAGAGGATTCGATGAGGAATAGAAGAGTACGGTGATGAATAATAGAATGAGATGAAATGAAGATCAGAAGAAGGCTAGCAATGGGTAGATTAAAAAGAAATGAAACATATGAAATGAAAAAGGGTGCAACTACGCAGGATCGGATCTTTGACCTAAAACTAAATCAAACAAACACAATACAAGTATGGATTCACCAACCCAACACAATATGAAGTCGTGAGAGTTCGAGTATTTATATTTTTCAATTTTATTGTTGTTTTTATGTAATCTTTGAAAAAGTACTTAGAGTCTAACCATATAGGAGACCGAGTACTACTAAAAAAGTATCACTACTTCCTACTTCCTTTGTAACCCGTAGCTTGTACTTTTTCAAGAGAATCCCAGATATTAGGTCTAGATCCGCTACTCAGCCAAAGAATAGAGGAGGAAGCTGATAGGTAAAACCACAATTTCCCCCACACGTGAGGTACTCGGATGCAAGACGATGAGACGGACACACCCGTGAGGGCATGGCTTAAGCTCAATAGTTAGGTCTAGGTCGGATGTTCTACACAAGGCAAGAACATCGCCATCAATATGGCACTGCTCTCCTATGTATGATAGAAGCACCAATACTTCATGAATCCAATCAATAACTTAGCAGTATTCAAGCCAGGTTTTGGGTTCTAATCATTATGGGTCATTCCTCACTCAATCTGGATAGTACATGAATATAATGCGGGCTTTATGAACCTCAAACAATGATGTTTTGTTACAAATTTAATTAAGGTCAACGTTTATGAAGTAGTCAACTTATTTTAATTTTTTGGGTTTTCACTATTTTGAGTATTTTTCAAAATAATTCACCAAATGATGTTTTTATATTTTTATTTAATTTCCTAAATGATACAAAACTTGAGAGAAGATGAAAAAGCCACACAAGTTGATACTAAGGTGGAAATCTCACCTTAGCATCTAATGATGCATGCAAAGTAAAGAGGCTTACAATGTTCCCCATCTCTCTCCATGCAGGATGCAAAACAGAAATTTAAATTCTACACTACATGCAATGCAAGCCAATTAAATTGACCTATGTTGGAGATTCTATTAATCATGAAGAACTAGATTAATTTAAGCTAAGTCCAAACATAGAGAATATAGGCACATGCAGTATATTAGGTTCTTGGATCTACTTTATTTGGTCCAGCAATAACTAAAATCTAAGGGCTCAATCATAGAAAACAAATAAAAAGAAGGCAGAAAACTCAAAATGCATAAAATAAAGAGAAACAAATGAAAATTAGGGAGAATAAAAATAGATAATGCAAGAAAAAAATGGAAAAATCGACGAAGCCCCCAGGTGAACAATCAACTGGGCAATGGGCCTGGGAGTGTGAAGTATTCAAAGTTCAAATACATGTATTATTACAAATTATTAAAGAAAAATAAAAAGTATCTCTCTCTCTCAAAATAAAATAAAAACTCCACACAGAAAACTCTGCTCTTCACTCTCATTGTCTCTCTCTATCTTGCTCTCTCTAATTGGCTTAGAAAAAAACACAATCACCATGTATATCCGGTGCATCGGCTTCCTAAGAAGTCATCATCGCCATGTGGTCCCTCGCAAGAACTAAACAAAGAAAATGGTTAGAAGAAGCAGATAAAATAATTATTTATAAAGAGTGAATAAAAAGCATAAAATAATGGAGACGAATATTTATAACCCTATGTAGCTCCCCACCAATGGTGTCATTTGATAATCATTAATCATAATGGGACCTAACATCCGATCTTGGAGGGTCTGCGGTGCCTGACGAGTCGAGTCCAACAATTATCGTGTCGACTGCTTGCTAAGCACTCGTATATCAACAATCAAATGAATCAACAATCAACCCACAATAACAATGAAATTTGCATAGTCAAGCAAGTGCAAGGATTGAACCAATGAGAGCATATACATGGATAGGCTACTTTATGGTCTAAAATGAAGCAACAAATATTTTTGTGCTATTTATTTTTTTTAGGGTTTTTAATTATATTTAACTTTTATGGGATTTTAATATTTTTATTTTTTTAAAAACTTCCTTTTTATATTACTTTGTATTTTGTATTTCTTTTTCTTATTATAGAAATATAATAAGTGTATATATATAACAATATGAATAATATGATAACTATATATGATATACATATATAATAAATATATAAAATCAGAAAAATATAATTAAGTACCATTCTTTTTATTTTTAAAATTTTTTAAATATATTTATAAGTATTTATATTAATTATAAATTTATGCATATAAATAAACAAATAATCATTATAGGATTTTATATTTATAAATATACCTATAAGTGCTCAAAAATTATAAAAGAAAATGTTTTTTATCTTTTGTATAATTCTATATTTTTTAGATTTTTTAGTAATTTTGCTAATTTTTATTTATTTTTAAAAATTGAAGTACTCCAAAATCGTGAGTTAATAAATAGGCTTAATTAATTTGAGTTTTAAAAATAGAAAACAAGAGCAAAATTTCTCAAAGCTATTCCTAATATGTACTATATAATGTAAATATAAGTATATAAAGGAAAACTATTTTTTTGGATTTTATGTACTTTTTAAAAATTTTAGGGTTATAAGGGTTTTTATATTTTTAGGGTTTTTCTTTAGATATTTTTTTGTGAATTTTGGTTAGTGTCTATATTATATAGTAATATATAAGACATAATTTTTGGGGAAAAGTGATTTTCTAATTTTTTGGTATTTTTATATCTAAACAGGGAATAGATATATCCTATATGAATTTTAGTAAATGGAAAATACAAGTAAAATGGTAAATAAAATTACAAAGTGAGTAAGCAACGTTTGAAGCATTTATTGTAATTTTCTCAAATTTTTACACGCATAGGATCTATTTAATTAAAAGAAAAAACATATGTTAATTTACAAGGCGTAGTAGGGGTATATTTGTAACAAAAATATATCATAAGGGGTTTGTGCAAATAAACCTAAATGTTTTGTAATTAATTATACAAGTATAGGACTAAACATAAATCGGGGAACCTGGTAGGGTACCCTTGCAAATTGCTAACTCACGTAGGGGACCACGAGTTGACTTGACACTAGACCTATGTGTAATTTACAATAAGTGCACGAGCCCAGATGCAATTTTTACAAAAAAATATTTTACATGATTAAATATTTACATGACCTTGTAATAATTACAAAAAGATTGAGTATTTACTGATGAATCTCCATTTCATTACCTTTATTCTTTCATTTTGTCCTTAAATCCTAGCTAAATGCATGCATATCATTAGTTTGTAAAAATAAACACACAATAATTCATAATAAATAATGTATAAAATATGATAGAAATATTGTATTTAATTCCAAAATAAAAGAATAAATGAAGAAAATAAAAAATGAAGTGTCAAGGACAATGAGTAACCCTAGCCCTCGAGATTTAGTCATCATAATGTCTTGGTTGATAAGGAATAAAGTAAGGGGAGATAGGGTCGCCAATTGTATAGAAAATACAGCATAGAACCCCTAATTTTATAGGCCAATAATTATATTTTGGGAATTATTTTATTTTATTATTTGTATACCTCAAAATCAATAAACTTTGAACATGAATATTATACATAAAAATACAAAGAAAAATACAAATTTTATTTCATTCAAAAATTGCACAGTTGCTTGGGACACAAAATAAAAAGACTCTAAGTAAACTTTGCAGGCATGTATCTTCAAACTCAAAATTAACTAAACTCACTTTTATCATTCATGAAATAAAATGGTATATTTAGTGAATGTGGTTCCATTCAATTTGGAGTTAAAATGCGAAAGTTGACTTTTGGGCCCTCATTGTGCAATATACTTGTATATAATATTCAATATATTTTTTACTTTCTTATATTTTTATAAATTTGTAAACATTATATAAAATACATGTACATAATAAAATCAAAATAAAACCATTAAAAATACATTAAAATAAATAATATACTTTAATACATAGATAAATCGTACTTATATATACATATATAATATACAAACATAATTATTTAAGTACATAAATAAGTTAGGAAAATATGCTAAAAATATCTAAATATGTATTTAAATAAGTTATAAAAACATTAAATTCATGTATATATTAATAAAATAAGAATAAAAAATATGCAAATACTGGCATATTTACCTATATACATACATATAAATATTAGTCTCTGACATGTAGCCCCAAAAGGAGCCCCCCTGTCAAGTCTTTAGGGTGAAAGCTTCATTCTCCAGGCCTTGTTGATGTGGAAAAGGGCTGAGGAAGGTGGTCCAAGTTCACGAACATTCGTCTCTGATGAGCTTCTTCTGCTACGAGCTCCAGGGCTCACTGAGCTGTTAGGTATAGTTTTTCCTTTCACATTTAGTTCCAGTAACGTAGATTTAGTGTTAGTTTCATTGATTAACCATCTCCTTAGCTTAATTTGAAAGATCAAAATCGTTGGAGCACTAGGCTCCGGCACCGAATCCATTATGATTGTCCTTTGTTTCGACCCCCATCCACAATCATTCAAACCCCCTTACTTGCTCCACATTTCCCCCTTGCTTTCCCCTTGATCCTGTAAGGATCAAGTAGGAGTCGGATCTCCCTCCACCACCTTCACCATAACTCCCCTGACTCGCTTCCCCATTCTGCATCCAGCTTCATTCTAGGGTTGAGCACCATTAGCTTCAGCCTCTCATGTTATGGTGCAGGATCGCGATCCAGAAAGCAACTTGGAGCACCATCCCAATGCTAGAATAGAAGCTCTAGTCACCTGAGCTCCAAGGCTCCTCCAACGAGCCTCGAACATCCGTAAAGGGTCTTGTTGATGCGTGAAGCTTCCAAAAAGGATAGGAGCCATTTAACAAGGGAAGAGGTGAACGAAGACGAGCGGAATAGGTTAACAAAGCTCGTTCGAGTTTTGTTAGCCATCTTGGATCCAGAGGGCCTTGATCTAATCTGTGCCCTTGAACCAAGTTGAATCAGCACTCATCCGGAGTCACTCATCAAGCTACATGGATGCCTACAGCACCCTCCGATCGTGTGCTTTAAAATGGGTAAATTAATTAGTAACACAATTCATTGGTTCGCTGAGCACGGGGTTTAATTTGCACTCGTTGTAATAGGGGTACTTAGGGAATCAGTTAGAACCGAGAGAAGATCTCCTTTAAGAGTGTCTCGGTCGTAATTATATCCCGAGCAAGTCCGGGGTCAAACACATGAAGGCAAAGGAACCACTTTGGGTTAATTTAAAAAACTTAGATCTAGGTTTTCAATGCAGATTCTTTTGCATTTTTTAATGCAACATGAATGCTTAATGACAATGCAGGTGAATTAAGTTAATAGGAAAAGATACAATTGAGCCAAATTAATTTTAATATAAAATTAATTCAACTTAGCCAAATTATATTTTTTTCTAGAATGCTAATCAAGTGATGAATGTGATAACATGGTCCCGACCTATGGTTAAGAGATTGTCGGTGCAAAAAAACCGCAAAAAGAGGGAACCGCATTGAATCAAACAAAAATTACGATAAAAAAGGAGAAAAATCCTATATTATCGTTCACTACTAATTTAACCAGGTGAGTGTGCCTGGGTCGAACTCAAGGAAGCAGAATGTTTAAACCATGGCTTTCGAGTCAAGGAAAATAATTCCAACAAAAGCTTCTTTTATTCTTGATTTTACAAGGAAAGAAATTGAAAACCAATTCGATTCAAAACAAACTCAAGATGATGAAAATCAAAACCACAAAATAAAGCGACGAAAAATACGGGAAAAAAGTTCGAAAAATGGATTGGGTAGTTATTAAGCTACCCACAAAAATCACAGAAAAATATGAAAAATTGAGGTCCAAATGGCCCCTACAAGCCAAGGGCCTAACTTCAAAGAAAGTTTATAGTTTTGTTACAGATATGCTAAACTGAAAAGAAAATAAATGAATTACAATTAGGTCCCCGCGCAGGGAATTAATTGCAATTTCTGGAAACTTTGGAGCGGGCTTGAATCTTTGGAAGTTGGCTGGACTTAGTATGCAATTTGTCTACCCTTCGATTTGAACGGCCTAGATTAGAATGCAAGGCGAGATCTGAACCGTCGATGAAGGGACACATGTCAGAAGCCTATAACTTCCAATGTGTTCTAGTTGTTCTTCCCCGGCAATGCACGCGTGACGAAGGGGCTTTCTTCTCCAAATTTTCCCCGATGCTCGATAATGTGCTTGGGCCTCCTGTAGGGCCAAAGGGGTGACACCTTCACCCCTCGATCTCTCCTGTGGGTGATCTCCTCCAAAGGCGGTGAAAGGTGGTGGTTGATCGTCGAGGAAGATGACAAGTCAGGCAGTCTTGGATGTTGTTGAGGATGATACTTGCTTTGTTCTTCTTGGATTTTTTTTAAAGCTCTAGATGGATGTTAATATACTCCAGATGATCAAGTATACATGCAAATGAATTTATATGCTCGATTTCGAATGAAATCGGCCAAAAAAAATGATTTTGCAAGATATAATAAGATTCCAGAAAATAAGAGGAATGAAGGAAATGTGAGGTGGTTTTGGGGGGAATTCACAATGGATTTGAGGTTTTAATTTGGTATAGCATCTAAGTAGGATGATTAGACTAACTAATGACGCATTTCACTCATCTAATTATGGCATACAACTCGAGAAATAAAAGATAAAAAATAAATGAATTACCTGTGATTGCAGGGTGTAGAACCTAAGCTGGTCTTCTCTCGACTGGGCAGCTTCCCGGAGCTCCACGCACGCTAGAGGGCGATGTAAGGGCAACGACGACTTGGAACGTCTCCTCTGATCACTCTTGTTCCACGTGGGCCGAGAACGAGGAGATGTCACCTCCTTGGTTGGCCAGAATCGGGGGAGGAAGGAGGAAGATCAGACACTAGAAGTGGGATTCAAGTTTGTTAGGAGGGAGTTAGTTGGCTCACGCTAACTTTAGGGACATTTATAGATGAATCGGTAGGAAGTTTGGAGATGACCAATGGTGGGCGTGGATGGTGTTTTTTAGGAGGACGATGTGGATGGTTAAGATTAAGCAAAGACATTAGAAGTCGAGCTAGATAATTTGTTAAAGAAGGATGGGTAGAACAGACTCCATACCAGTTTCTTGAAGAAGAAGATCCAGGTGCTAACACGTGACAACACATGGTTGGCCCGATAGGGAAACTTGCTTATAAATTAAGTAATAAATACTAAATGACATTATTTTAAATAGGTATAAAAATGAAAAATATAGATATAGATAATTAAATTATATAAATTATGGCATAATTAATTTTCATAAATAATAAATATTATTCCAAATATAAATATCATATTAATAAATAAGTATAAATAATACTTAATAAATAGGTAATGAATTTTTAATTCAATAAATAATTAATTATTTTTTAATTTTATATTTTCTTAATTATTAGAATAATAAATAATGTCTTTATGAATTTTTGTGGATTTTAATAAAATAATTTAGATATATTAATGAATATAGTTATAGGTTAGATAGTTCAATTTTATCTGTAAATTAGGGTTTTGATTTTTATTAAAATAATCCAAAAAATCTAAAATAAATCATGATGAAAATAATATATCATGAAAATAAATAGAAATTATAAAATTAATAAAACTATAACTAATGTGTTCTAAAATAAATAGCCTAGAAACCTTGTTGTCATTAAGTTCCAAAATCGACTTTTTGCAAACTGACTCCGATTTTAATGAAACAACCTCTATTAATTTGAGAATATTATTTTATGAACTTTAAAGCTGAGTAGAGTATAATTAGAGTTCATATGAGGAAGTTATGATGTTCGGAAGTTGAGATTTTGACAATTTAAAAGTTGGATTTCTTAGCATATATACAAGGTAATATTTTCAACTTATTTTTATATTTTTCTATACATTTTTATAATTAATTAGGAAAAGAGTTCGGTAAAAAAATATACTCATATGAATTAATTAAAAACCAATGAAATTGTGATAATTATTTGATAAATAGTGAATAATGTTTGGAGTGTTCTTTATGGTTTTCTTTTCATATCTCCCCCTACTTGTTGTTTTGTCGACCAACCCATGCTGACTTGGTCTCAGGTTTAGGTTATATAAATATATCTTTCAGCTATATTTATATTATCTGAGTCATATTGTACATATACGCATATCTACAATCTGCCTTCTTTTCTTTTCTTTATTTTTTTATTCTTTATTTATTTACATATTTTTGATGCATAAAAGTGCATTTTTATTCGTGAATAGGATTTGGATAAAATGTGGAAATTAATGAATGTTTACATGTATTTGTTAAGAGTTTTAAGACAAAATACGACAGAAAAGTTAATGAATCATGGATTAATCAACCCCCTATACTTAAACTGTACTAGCCCCTTAGCAAACACTTATTTGAAAAGTAAGTGAAAAAGAAAGAAAGTTAGAATGAATTTGTTTTCCTAAACCAAGTAATGAGAACAGACAAAGGACGAAGCTCGATCAGGCCTGAAACAAGCATTTTGTCGGAGCCTTAACTAGGATTAGGATTTTATCCTCAACAGTCCTCAAGTTCCATAAATCCTTATTCAAGATCACATCATCAGCTATTTCAGACTCACTTATTCATATCACAAACTCTATAAACCTTGAAGTGAATTTGTACAGTGTGTGAATTGATTTAGCTCTTCCTGCTTAAAGAAGCGAAGAAACCGTCCATCCCAGCTATACACTTCTATTGATTCCTCATCAGCTACTCTTTCCACAGGGAGGGAGGTATTCCCTTCTGAGGTCAGTTCATGTTATGTCCACAATCGAATATAGAGAGAAAGTAGAATAATGAGAAAAGAAGTGGAGTGCGACCAGTGTAGACGCATCTCCTTCTGAAGCTCAACCAGTGTAGCTAAGTCTTCACTAAGATGTGCAAGCATGTTTTGGTGAAAGCTTGGACAATTGTGGCTGTATTTGTATTTAGTGGCTTCTTCTTTGATTTGACTTTGTAATTTGCTTGCACTGCATTCATCTCCTTGTACCTCGACGGATATAGCATCTTCTGTTTCGTCCCTTTTTTGATGTCTTAGAAAATATGTGTCAGTAGATCCTTCCCTCAATCGAAGCGACTATCACAACCCCAATCTCTCCCATCTTTAGACGTCTATGCTGCAAAGATGAGGATAGAAACGCACTACCAAGATGCACTACCCTTTGCAACTCCATGCAAGTCGACCTAAGTGCAGAGTGCATGTGTCCAAGATTGGTTCACTTGTGCAGAGTAGTACGGATGACACCAAGTTGTCTAGTTAAGCACATATGAGTTGTTTTTCCCAAATAAGGTCTCATGGAACCCAAAGATTTTAAGTCAAAGACATGAAGAGTCTAAATTCCAGATCCTAACTAGGCTCCTTACAATGAGAGTTAAAGGCCATAATCAAGCTTCATCCTTTAGATTAGACTCAATCCTTAGTTCCAGAAATCAAACTTATTCTGAAAAATGTGAATGCAAATGCAACAATGTTTTTGTGAAGTATATTTTCTGAATTTTACTCATTTTTATGGATTTTAAGGCTTTTCTAATTTTTATGAATTTTCTGATTTTTATTAACAAGTATTTGTACAAGAGTTTTACAAGATATATTTTATTCGAATTAAATATCTACTGTATTTTACAGATTCTGTATGCAGATAATTTTACAAGGATTTAAATGATTTTTTCACATATCTTAATAGATAGGATTTTAAATAAGTATTATACATATTTTTAATACATATTTTATTTTAAGTCTTTTAAATACAGATTTTAGACATATTTTACTTATTTACAAGGATTTTTATAAGTAATAGATAAGTATATAGATGGATTTTAAATGAACCCTCACCCACTTTTTATGGATTTTATAAATATAGAAAAAACATAAAGTACGAGTTATGCACAAAAGTATATATACAATATATACGCACCCCCATATCCTTAGCTTGTGTTATGTCCTCTTAACGTCAAAAGAGAAAAAGGAGGACATAACTCGTGCTAAGTAAAAGTGGTGAAAAGAATAAGAGAATACAAGTCAGTCACCCCCCCCCCCAATACTTATGATCAAGTCATCGTAAGTATATGGGAAGAGCAAAAACGAGGTGACTGAGTGAAAAGAATATTCAACGAAGGAACAAAATAAATACAGAACACGAGATCATCGAAATCACTTGGTCCCCCCTATATTTAGGATAAGGCATCCTAAGTATAGAAAAAAGTGTAGCCAAAAATTGGAGACCAGTGATTTGTGAAGAAGAAAGGATATACAAAAGTAATAGAACAAAATAGAAAACGCTAATCGACAAACAATCAGTCCCCCTATACTTAAGCATAGCAGACGAACAAAAATGGGGACAATTGTGGTCTACGAAGAATATAAAAGTGTTGTGAATCTCCAAAAATTGAATGGCTCAAATGTCTTTGTACAGGATAAGATAAAGTGAAAGAGTGATCATGAGTCCTGTACAAAATAGATCATCTCAACCTGGGTCGTACGGCATCATCTGCTCTGCAAGTGTTTGTTGATCCCTGGCTGTCTGAGTAGAGCTGCCTCTGTAAATGAACTATGTACTTGGCATAAGCCTCTCTACTGAAATACGCATCTCTGGAGTAGGACTACAGAAGGTGTCTATATGTGTAACAGTCACACCATCCGACTCTCTACGCTTCATAGACTATATGATCTGTGAAATGTAATCAACTGACTCTCGTGTTGTAATATGTGTACTCTCAATCTGTGGTACTGAGATGTCTACTGCGAGTGACTGCTCATTTGAATTTGATATGAAATATGTTTCTTTATGTGACAATCATTTGAAGAACTAGGTACCATGTGATCTACCCTTGTGTCGGATATCATGGGTATCAAAATAAACACTCTCAAGATCAAGAGATTGTGTCCCATCTATGTGTTGGCAATCGTCTGCAAGACTGGTGTCCTCTAAAGTAAATGACAATATTGATCTGGGGCTGCTACATTCTCTCTCCATCTCAATGTGTATCTCCCCATTATCTGTGTTGAATGATACTCTCCAAGCATCATAATCAAAGAGTGTTCTCGTTGTCTGCAAAAAGGGCCTGCCAAGAATGATTGGATCAAGATGTAACTGTGTAGGGCATGTCATGTCTAGGAGAGTATAGTCCACTCAAAACTGTAAGCCCTGAACGGTTACGATAATGTTCCTCAGCACACCTCTAGGTCTCTTCACATATCGATCTGCAAACTGAAGTATCGCTCGTGATTTGTAGAGAGGACCTAGCTTGAGCTTATCAAGCAAACAGGATGGAAGCAAATTGATCAAGGAACCATTATCTAAGAGAGTACGATGGAATACGGTATCTTCAATTTGACAAGTGACATAGTGAGCTCCAGAATCTTTCTTTGTCTTGGGTACCTTGTTCCGAATAGCACACGAAGTTGCCTTGATCAATATATGCTTTTCAACTCGTGATCTCTTCTTCCTATGCGTGGTGCATCTATTCTTCAGTCGATTCTTGAGCGTAGGAAAATGATCCAAGGCATCGTGAAGTGGGATCTTCAAAAAGATGTGATCTTTTAATAGTCTTTCAGTCTCTGGAGTCACAACATTATTTTTAGTATTTTTCTTTCCTTTTCCAAACAAAGCATCGAGAAAAGGAACAATTTTAGGAATGGCAAAATCAGACTTTTTATTAAACTCAGAACAGCTTGTAACTGCAAGCCCTGAACGGTTACGATAATGTTCCTCAGCACACCTCTAGGTCTCTTCACAAATCGATCTGCAAACTGAAGTATCGCTCGTGATTTGTAGAGAGGACCTAGCTTGAGCTGATCAAGCCAAGAGGATGGAAGCAAATTGATCAAGGAACCATTATCTAAGAGAGTACGATGGAATACGGTATCTTCAATTTGACAAGTAACATAGTGAGCTCCAGAATCTTTCTTTTTCTTGGGTACCTTATTCTGAATAGCACACGAAGTTGCCTTGATCAATATATGCTTCTCAACTCATGATCTCTTCTTCCTATGGGTGGTGCATCTATTCTTCAGCCGATTCTTGAGCGTAGGAAAATGATCCAAGGCATCGTGAAGTGGGATCTTCAAAAAGATGTGATCTTTTAATAGTCTTTCAGTCTTTGGAGTCACAACATTATTTTTAGTATTTTTCTTTCCTTTTCCAAACAAAGCATCGGAAAAGGAACAATTTTAGGAATGACAAAATCAGACTTTTTATTAAACTCAGAATCAGCTTGTACATCAAGAGTTTCAGAATTATGTACAAAACTCTCTAAAACATGGGAAGAAAAATTTTTGTCGAAAGTATCTGCATGGTCTGGCATTATATCATCGTCTGTCTCGTTGATATACATGTCAACTGTTTAGGCATCGCTCCCTTCTCTCTGCTCCTCATGGTTGTCCTTAGCAGTGTGTTGATTCTCCTCCTCAGCATCAGAACATGGTTGCTCATGGATTTGCTCTCGCTCCTCATCAAGTGCCCTCTCCTCTACTTCATCAGATGCTCGTGGTGATTTAGCGCTCCTGCGATGAATGAAGAATATAAAAATTCAGGAAAAGAGATCGTATCTGTAGTGGTGTCTACCTGATTTGGATGCCTCCTCTTGTTATTCGGATTCATCTGAGGCTGAGCTGGGAGAGTAGTCTTCGATGCGGTTAACTCATCCAGACGACGGTTAACCTGCTCCATATCTATTCTGTGTGCAATTTGTAGCGTACTCAACATATCCATGATCTAATTTAGGGCATGGGCCTATGAAGACATCTCGGATTCGGTGTGGTGACCCTGGCTTTCTACGTTCTCCTTTCTTGGCGTGTATTGCTGCGAGGTGTAAGGCTGGGAGGATCTCTGCGATGTAAAGGAAGATTGCTGCTGTTGATAATGATATGGCTATGAATGGTTAGCAGGATATTGATAGGAATGTGGTCTGATATGCATGCTGGTGAGATTGTTGTTGCGTGAATTGTTGTCAGTGCTGAAAGTGTGGATGTCCAAGCTGCGGTTGCCTATATTGTTGATGATGATAATGAGGTACACTCGATTGCTAAATCGAAGTATACCAAATCCTGTTGATCTCAAGAGTGTCTTGAGGCTCAACATTAACATCCGCAACACTGGAGATCTGACCGGGATTGGCATGAGACTGATCCTTATGCCAATCAATCTGTAGAGTCTCCGGCTCGCTCTGTACAAAATGTATCTGTCAGGTGGGTGGAGCGGGTAAAGTCCTCCGTGCAGGTTGTGCAGTCAAAGAAGATTGGGCATGTTGATGAAGCCACATTTCATCATCTTTATTGTATCATGTTGGCATCAAAAACCCTAGCAAATGCGTGTAAATACCCTTAATTCCCGTATCTTAGCACCCATGCATGTGTATGTAAATAGTGTATAAAATACTGTAATTAAAGCCAAAATTATAGAATAAATCAAAGAAAAGAAAAAGAATAAAATATTATAAATATTTTATGACCCAAAACCCCGAGACCTAGGCATCTCGATGGCTAAGTCGACAAGAAATAAAGTAGGGGGAGATAAGGGCCAAAATACAATAAAAATTCATTTTGTTTAATTCATTCTTTAATTATTTTGGGACCTATTTTTAGTCCCACCTTTTATACTTCAAATAAAGAAACTTTGTACATAAAAGTTGTATATAATTAAATAAAGAAAAACACAAAAATGATTTCACTCAAAAATAATGCACAGATAAAAAGTTATGATCTGAATAAGATTCCGGAATCCCAACTTCCCAGACCCGTATCTCTCAAATAAAAACTCAAAATTTATCAAACTCACCTTTAATTGTATATAATTTTCAATAATATATTTAATGAAGTGGTTTCGTATTTTTCGGAGTTACGGTTTGAAAGTTGAGTTTTCGACCCTTATTGTATACTTGTACCGATTAAAATATTTGTTATTTTTATTATTCATTATTTTTTATTATTTCATATTTTTATTATTTTGTAAAGATTATATATGTATATATTACCAATGGAATAAAATGAAAAATTAAACATTAAAAATAAAATTTTTGTATAAAATACATAGATAAATTACCTATGTATAGTGTTAGAACCACGTTTTTGGTCGTTTTCGTCGATTTGTGGAGGACGCATCGTGCATCTTTTCACGATGAAGTCTTCTTGACATTTTCTCCTCTTATATACATTATACACGCTTAGTATATAGTTTTAGAATTGGATCATGTATTAGCCCTATTTTCTTCGATCTTTGGAGCATGTTCATAATGTTGTCTGACCCCCCCTCTGTTGTGCATCAGAACATTATTTTTTGCCCATATTCTCGAATTTTTATAGGCCGATTCTTTCATCAAATCGCTGGGCATCCTTCTAGACTTTTTCTCTCCATACATCCACCATACACGCCCAAGTATTATATATAGGGTTGAGTTGTCTATTCTCTAGATACACACCGATCTTCTTGCCACCACATCAACTCTCTAACCAGCCTCTGCCACTCCTGTCAGAACCTTGTTTTTTGTCCGTTTTCTCGGATTTTTCAAGGCCGACCCTTCCACCCAATCGCTAAGCTTCCTTCATGACTTTTTCTCCTTGAGGTACCCTCATACACGCCCAGAGGTTGCTTGAAGGATTGTATCAATGATTTTCTAGATATCCATCGTTCTTTGGAGCCGCCCGCCTCACATGTACAAAAAGACCACATCTTCTTCCCATTCGTTTTTGAACCCTCTTGGACCCATTTTGGCCACCCTACTTGGAGCTCAAGATAGAGTGAAGTGACAGTGAGCTCCCCATCTCCTCGGAGGCGCGGCTAGGCGAGTCGAAGGGCGGCTCCACCACCATCTCCGGCTACCTTGGCCGTGAGGTCCATCTCGCCATTCTTGGCTTGAGGTTTCGTATTTTCTTTCATTTTTTTCTCTTGTTTTCTTGATCTTTATTCACTTGTAGATCGTAGATTTATTCTAGCATTTTGTTTACTTGCTTTTTAGTCACTTAATCATCTAGTTCATCCCTCGTCGGAGCAAGCTCCGGCGAGCTTCGATCCCATCATTTCGACTTTCATTCATCCTCCTCGATGCGGCTCACATCTCACCGCCGCCATCCTCCGTGATTCTACGTAACCTCATACACAACCCCCTCCATCTTCGGCCACATACGGTGGTCGGAGCACATCCTTCTTCCCTCACCAAAGTGAAGGAAAACCCATTCACATCCCATTTTTTTGTGTACCTCACATCTTGGCCGAGTTTTGTACTCGAGCCCTTCTTCTAATTGCAGGTACATCGGAGCACTTTCACGTACATTGTTTATCATTTTATAAATTTATAACTTGTTTTTATGGACTTCTATATTTTTATTTTATTTTTCTGATGTATTACGTACAAGTAAATAAATAGATATACAATCTACATATGTATAGACATTTGTATTTCTTCTATATATTGTATATGCGTATTTTATTTTTATATTTTCTTTGTGTTTTTATCCTTGTTTTAATATACAAATATGTTATAAATGATATTTACAAAATTATAAAAATATAAAAGTAGGAAAATAATGACTAATAAAATGAATTTTTTAATCGATATAAGTATACAATAGGGGTCCAAAACCTAACTTTCAAACCGTAGCTCCAAAGAATATGATGTTACCTTCATTAAATATCTTATTTAAAGTTATAGACAATTAAAGTAATTTTGATACATTTTGAGTCTTTGTTTGAGAGATACAGGTCTGGGAAGTTGGGATTCTGGAAACTTATTTAGATCATAACTTTTTATCTATGCATTTTTTGTGTGAAATTAATTTTGTAATTTTCTATAAATAACTATCTACAACTTTTATGTTCAAAGTTTCTTTATTTGAAGTATAAAAAGTGGAACCAAAAATAGGTCCCAAAATGAATAAAGAATGAGTTAAATAAAAGGTTTTTTTATTGTATTTTGTGAAGGATATTGAGAATCCTCAAGGGCATCACGGAAGCGTGTCGATCGCATCATATGTGATCGGGGCGACTAGTCGCACTAGTTGCTAGATGCGGCGGAAATTAAAATTTTAAAACTAAAGATGAAATCACATGATCACGAGAACACTTCTCGGATCGTTTCATCAAACCACAAAGTAAAAGGAATACTTCTTGGAGCGTGGTTGTGATCGCGAGATCCCAAACAAGAGATCCTCCTGTCTCAAGTCCGATCCACGAAGAACGCACTTGCAAGCACGATGATGAGTCGCGTTCCTCCCGCAATCCTCGATGAAGATCCAAGCAATGGATACCCTGATTTCGTCAAACGAAATCCGTCGTCTTCCTTTAGAGTAAGCAACTCCAAAGAAGAAGGAGATCCTCGAGTCATCGAAGGCGAAGGCAAGATGCTCTCCTCCTCAATACACAAAGTGGACGGCCACTTGAAATTGAGAGAGAGGCTAGACGAGAATGAGAGAAAGAGAGTAGTGGGCTTATACAACTCTTGACAATGTACCATGAAAGTCTAGGCTAGCCCTCCTTTTATATTAGTTTAGGATCCAATGGATCTTAATCCATGGGATACATAGATCCAACGACCATGGTGGACTATGTATTAATCAATGGCCAAGATTGTTGTTGGTTAAAAGCCAACAACATTAATTTATATTTAAATTAAATATATGTTGCAACTTATCAACACAATTTAATTTAACATAAATTAATTATCAAGAGATAATAACATAATAAAAAGGAGATAACAAATACCTCCTAAAAATGAGGGGGAGTCACCTTTGACTATGTCATTGGTGACGCCACCTCATAAGGTGGTTATTTATCTCTCTTTTATTTTGTATTATTATTTCTTAATATATTTTAATAATCTTTATCACAAAAATATCCTCCAAATTAATTTGTGAATATTTCAATCATGCCATTGAAAATATGTGAATCATATTCACAACCCAAACTAATTTGTAAATTACATTTCCAATTAATTAATTAATGTGAATCCAATCCACATTAATAATTAACAAATGATATTTACAAGAATTCTCTCTCTTCAATATATGTATATTATAAATCACATTTATAACACACAAATATTATGGATAGCATTATCCACATTCTTTAATCCTTGATAATTAAATCCCATTTAATTATCTTGGATAATCATTCTCACAATATGAATCTCATTCATATTATGCTTGATAATTTAATCTCATTTAATCATCAAGTCCTTCTTGCTTGGATATGTAATTCATCAAATGAATTATTCTTGAACTCCTTGAAGAATAATGTGCTTTCTCAGCAGATACTTGGAGATAAGGACAGGGCGATTGTATTGTTCTACGTATAGTTACTTGGATGTTGAGATTTCATCTCAAATCCAGATCTTACGAACCTCCCATAGATGCTTGATTAAATCAAGACCACAAATCTAATTTTCTCATTGTATCTGAATCTCATTCAGACCAATGTCCAACACTTGGACTAAGATCAGATTGCTTCTCTACTGAAAGGAGTCACTAAAATCCAGACTGTTTCATCACTCCCTCGGAATGGAAGCGTCATGGATATACAATCGTTTATGATCACATCACTCTCAGGTATACCCAATACCTGTACGTCCTGCATACTGGAAGACCTATGATCAACCCGAAGATCAAGATCAATTTTATACTGTCTTCTTTAGGGTTTGTCAATAAGTTTCTCATTTGATCATTGGGATTTGGTATCGATCATATACTTTCCAAAAGCATATATCATACCTAGGTCTTGATCATATACTTAAATTAAACATACAAAATAAAAAAATATTAAAATATATAGATGAATATACATGTATGTAAGCTATAAAAGGAAACATATATTTTTATACCTCAAAAAAATAAATAAAAATCATAATAAAATACTTTGGAAAAAAAATATTTAATAAACAAAAATTAATAAATTCAATTACTATTTTTAATTGATTTAACAAATCTTTTTTGTAGGGTTTTTCCTGGTTGGTCCAAGTGGACCAACCAGGAGGGTCCAAGAGTTGACCACGGGCCAACTCTCTGACCTGCAACCTGTTCTTGTGTCAGACATTGGTTTTTTCACCTCTTCTCAATTTTTCCGAGGCCGGCCCTTGCACCATTTCGTGATTGCTCCTTCATGACTTTTCAAGCATGTGTATCCATGATTCACGCCTTTGGTTTGTTTCGATCATCGCATCGCTGCATCGCTCCAAAATCCTCAATCTTAGGCACGCTTTGCCAAACCCTTCATATACCACCCCCGACCTTCCTCCTCGGTTTTGAACCCCTTTTGACCATTTTCTTCTCCACTTTTTGTGCCCCATCGCTAGGAGGAGGAGACAGCTTCTCCAGAAGGCCGTTAGGAGGATCGAGGAGGCATTGAGGCAGTCTCCATTACCTCTGGCAAAGCCTTTCCGTCGAGGTCCAGTCTCAGGTGAACTCCATCTTTGAGGCCCCTTTTTCCTTTTATTTTTCTGCACTTTTGTACTTGTCGTAGTTGTAGGATTAGATCTCCCTCTTCCCCTCCATCTTTCACCCCGTAAATCGCACAAACAATCACCTTGCTGGAGCTAGCCCCGACCAACCTCCATTTCGCCGCCCCACGCCTCCACTACGCCACCGCGGGGTCGAGGCACTTTGCCCTCGACCCTCTCACCCCTTTTTATAGGTCCAGGGACATCAAGAAGAGCATGGGGATCATTTTGCGCCTCGTTGGAGGTATCAGGGCATCCCCCAGCTCCATCGCCTCCTCGCACGAGCTTCGACCACCGTCGGGGATTCTGGAGCCACCAGCACAAAGAAGACCATCCCAGGAATCCGCCCGACCATTTTGCGATCCTCAAGACTGCCGGAGGACGAGGATCGAGGCTTGGGAAGATCACCACACTGGCAATTCTTCCCCGTTCTTCCACCTTGATCACCCGTCGTTGGATCAAGGCCGACGCTCCAGGCATACAGCTGTCGTTGGATCTTCCTCACCCTCAGCCGTCAATCATCCTCTCTAGATCTCATCTCAGCCATTGTCCGCGAACCGTCATCGTGAGTCCCCGAAGCGCCATGTGTATAAGTGAAAGGATTATGATTATCGGATCGCGCCCTCTAGGTATTTTGCATCTCCACCCAGACATATTCGCACTTAAACTTTCATCAGTAGTTTTAAGTATTTTGTAAGATTTGCACTTTAACCCTCGTAGTTTTCATATTTGCATCGAGGTCCCTGTCCACGTCACCTCTCGTGACGCGCGCACGTGGGGACGGGGTAGTTTGCGCTGTATTTATTTTGGGAAAATTACAAATTAGCCCTCGGGTTTTTGGATTATTATGCACAGACCCTACTAGGTGTGTGCCAACGTACGTGGTCTCTAACATTTTTGCAAAAACAACCTTGGACTTTTAGGTATCTGTGATTGGTCCGTGAATATTTTTGTGTAGTTATAATTTTATAGGAAAATTACACTTTGGACCTTGATGTTCTGGACATTTACAAATAAGCCCTTGCTAGTAGTAGTTTCTCTTTATTGATTACATTTATTTCATGCATCTATAAACCTCTAAAAAATCATAAAAAATATCATTGTATGTTTGTTGCATTGCTCTATCACAAGATATTTTTATTTTGCATTTTTCGTTGCATTTTAATATTTATAAAAATTCAAAAACATGCATTTTCTTCACTATTTGCATTAGAAAATACATAAAAATTATAAAGCGTTTTTGAAAAATCCAAAAAATTTATATTGTGTGTTTTTGTATCTTTTATCTTCAGACCAAAAATCATGAAAAAAATATGTAAGAAAACTCATAAAAATAGAGAAACCACAAAAACCTTCATAAAAAATTATAAAATCCAAAAAAATCTAAAAATTGTGTTTTCTGTTCTTGAAGTTTATTTATTGTATTATCTTTAGTTTAAAATCAATATAGAGAAATTTTGACACTATTTGATATTTTTCATCTCCATTTTAATTTTGGTCATTAATTTTGTTCATTGTTTTCAGTATTTTTGACTCTAAAAATACCAAAATATAGGAAAAATAAAGAAAAATCATAAAAACATTAGAAAAACATAAAAAGCCACAAAAATATTTCATTTCCTGTATTTTAAAAATTTTCACCTATTGATGAGTACATATTATACTTGTATAATCGTATACAAAATACATAAACAATTCCATTAATAACTGATACATACACCTCATACTTCACTTACTCGAGATATTATTGATTCTTCAAATACAACAAGAAAATCACCACTAAAAATGCATAATTAAATTAATGACCAAATTTTCTCTTCATCATCAAATCCAATTACTCATTGAAATACTTTATCCAAACAAATTGCATGATCAGTAAATCCAATTTGGCTCTACACAATTTGTTAGCAAGAAATGAAGAGGAAACATTGTGTAAAATTTACATTCTTTATTCCCTCTCCCTTTCCCATACAACACATGGCTCAAGAAGCATTTAAAATCCATCACCCCATGTTCCACATGCACCTTTTTCCCATGCAAATATTAAATCATATGCAATGGTAATGTGTGTTGTCTTTATGTGCAGGTGAGAAGGGGGCCCACCTACAACATCTATAAAATGACCTCCTCCCATGCAAATAGAGGCACTTCTTCTTCCTAGCATCCCGACCTCGCTCCCTCTTATACCCTCTCGTCCCCAACGCAGGCCTATTTCTCCTCGACATCCTCCTTGCTCTAATGTGCAGCAACACCGCCGGATGTGTGCTCCTCCAGTCCGCACACAGCCCGTGCATTTTTCTCCTCCGTCGCGCACCCCTTACCCCTTACGCTCCAGCGCACACCAGCAGCTTGCATAATCGTCGTTGCTGCCATTGTCATCATCTCGCATCCGGATAGAGAAGCACCTCCTTTCTCATTTCTTTTTACATCTCCCTTGCACTTTGTTTATTAGGAACTCTTGTTTAAGTTAAACTTGATGAAACAGCTATTTGGTAACATCCTTTATTTACTCTAGTTTGTTTCTCAATATATGCAATCCAGATATTATATCTCATTATTCTCTCTTTAAACATTGCAAGTGTCATCTCATTCCTCCGTCTTAATTTGCGATTGAGTCTCTGTTTTCTTATTTAGTTGCATTCATGCCCTCCTTCATTTACTTTAAGTTCTAAAAAGTATTTTCACCGTAGATCACATTCTCTCATATTTTTTCTTTCGTTGCAATAGATTAAAATTTGCATCAAGTTGGAAAGAAGAACAAAAATTACGAGTTTGCTTAGTCCCTACAGATACGAACCTCTACTTGCACTATACATCTTGTGTATTTTTACTATGCTTGTGGTTGTAACTTTATTTGTTTGATTATAGTTTTCGTGGGATAACAACGACGTGGTAAAATCAACTTCTTAAACCGCGTAAAATGACATCAACATTTTGGCACCGTTGTCGGGACTAGGCAACATTTACAATTTTTTCTTCACTTTCAAGATGTTTTCAATATTCTAATCCATGCATTTTTTCTATTTCAGGTACTTGAATCTCGAAAAAAGAAAAAATGAAGAATCCATGCATTTTTTTTTGCAAACTTGTAACTTGTTCTAATTAAAAAAATTTGTTTCTCCCCCTTCTCGAAAAAGCTCTCCATCAGCAGGACAAAACAATACGGATTTAGCCCAGAAGTGCAGGCACTGTGAGCTTCCTTTTTCACTTAGGCATTCTAAGATTTTCATTTCTTGCTTTTGTTTGTGCATCGAATTAAATCAAAAAAAATTAAAAAAAAATCTTGATTGCATCATCTCTGTGGTCTTCTCCCTCTGATAACTTAATTCAAAGACCACCAAAATCGTGCTTGATCACATTAAAAAGATAAGCTTGAAAGCTCACCGCAGTGATCCGAGTGAAAGCAAACAAAAATTTGAATGCTTGTTTGATGCACATGGTGAATGACACAAAACTAACAAGCACGTAGAACCCCACGATAGAGACAAAAATCCCTGGTGCTACGTGGATTGCAGAGAGAAATCGTAACTCCTCGACGTGTTGGGCACAAGTTCTTGTGGGAAGAACAGATCATTGATCTGAGTACCGCACCCTGGATCCCCCAGCCGGATTAGGACATCGATTTCTCAGAATATTCCACACCCACCTCTTCATTAAGGTCTCTTAATTCTCTAATAACATTTGTTGAATCATTAAATTAAAATCAAAAAGATAACCGCTTCCGCGGTAATTTTTGTGTGAGTTGGTGAATCAACAACTACTAGGGTGTTTGTGCTGTGTATGCTAGGTCGTAGATCTTTGAAAAATCAATTGCAACAACCAATAGATTACGACCCAATCTATAAAAAAAACCCCATCCATATTGTTCAACTGAGAAACCTGAGAATTCACCCGACCTAGGAGACATGGGAGAAGAGAACCGACCAAACCCCATGGATCTCATTCTGCATCAGCTGCAACTTTTGAGAGAAGAAAATGTGACAATCCACCACACCATAGCTCCTCTCATCTGACCACCACCCACAAACACACATTATAACCCTGCAGCAGAAGACTTAGTCCATTAGGTTCAGATTCCACCTGAAGTAGGAGACTCTGAAATAAAGCCAGCATCCCTCTCCTTAATTCCAAAATACTACGGAAATGAGACTGAAGATCCCTTTCTTTACATCCAAGACTTCCGATCTGCCTGTGACACCATGAGAATCCCTGGGGTAGAAAAGGAATACATCTATATGAAAGCCTTCACATACTCTCTGAAAGAAAGAGCACTCCAATGGCTTCAGAATTACGGAACCCCTCTCACTTCATGGGATGTCTTAAGGGAAGCCTTCATCAAGAAATACTTCCCAATAGGAAAAACAAACGCCCTGAGACAAGCCATATCATCTTTCACCCATAAGAACAAAGAACCCATTCACGAAGCTTGGGAACGTTTTAAGGAACTTCAAAGGAAGTTCCTCATCATGCGATTCCCAAATGGAAATTAGTTCAAATATTTTATGAGGGCATAGATACATCATTTAAGAGAGTGATCGATGGCTCTTGTGATGGAAATTATATCAGTCGCTATGAACATTTTGTATGGACTTTATTTGAAAACATGGCTAATAATTCAGTGAATAGCTCCTCCATTGAACAATATGGCGGGAATATGAGATCACTCAACATAATCGATCATGAGAGATCTACCAATGAATCATCCAAGGAAAATCATGATAAATGAGAAACCCTCTCCAAGCAAATGGATCTCATGACCCAAGCAATCGGTAACTTGTCTCTGAATAAAGTCTCGAACAACATCTGCAGGGTTACGTCTAATCCTAGTGTTCAGGACTTTGGCCATGTACCATTCACAAATGATCCAGAAATGACACCCGAGACTGTTAACTGGACTCAAAGAAATCAAGGAGCGTCATATTCAAACACCCAAAATGCGGGATGGAGAGAACAATAAAATAATGGGTGGAATGGACAACACAACTATCATTTCCAGAATCATACCCAACCCAGACAACCAATAGCACCACCAGTGACCCACCACCCACTACTGCTGTAAATTTTGATGCATTGGCTCAAGCGATACAACAACTTGCCATAGCACAACAACAGGCCACTGAAGCTCAACGCAAGCCAACTCTGAGAATGCCCAACAATTTGTCGAGATCGGGTCTTACATCCCAGCCTTGTCACCTCAACCTCTGCCAAATCCCAACACCAACAAGGCTAGCTCATTTGGAGTACTCCAAAATCCACCGCATGTCGGGTCTTTCACTTCACTACCTAGTTTCCAATATCAAAATCAAGGATTTTTCACACCTCCCAAGACCAATAATTCAAACCAAGGTAACACACAACAACAGTCTAGGAATCAAGTGAGTCAAAACACCAGCCCGTCCCAACCAAACCGCCAATGCTGTAACTCTTCGTAGTGAGAAAACCACATCTGCTCACACTACCTCACAGACCAATGAGAATCACATCGAAGAGGAAGAGGACATTAACAATGACAAGGAACAAATTGAGATCACCACCCCTCTGCCTTTTTCCTCGACCATAACCATCCCCTTTCTTGAAGCTCTTCGCAAGAAAACCACCAGATCATCCACTATTGATCCAGAGTTAGGAAAGTTATTTTCGGACATTGTCATTAAAATTCCACTCCTGAAAGCCCTCGAGCAAATTCCAGCCTTTTCTCGCTTCTTGAAGGAAAAATGCACACCAAAATGGAAATCCAAGGGAAAGAATAAAAAGGACAATGAAGATATTGAAAAACATGTGCTCCCTCGAGCAACATCCAATGCCATCTCCCAATTCCTGCCCACCAAAAAGAAATATCCAGGAGCTCCTTGATGAATTTGTGATTCATCACTCTTAAAGTTGAAAATAAAACCCTGTTCCTGAGAATTTAGCAGCATATTTCCCTTTATCTTGCATAAATAGCATTCATGCATAAATCCACAATACATGTATTTTAGCATTCATAATTGCATTAAATAAGAAGCCAATTCATTTGTAAAAATTCACTTGTAAAATATTCCCTCTAAAATCAAATAACACCTTCCTTATAGTATGTATATTATTAGTTAATAATATAAGGAAGACGGCCAAAAAATTTTCTATCCTATAAATTGCCCAATAAAGCCCAAAACCTAGTTGGAGAACCTAGACCTTAGAATGCACATATCCCTCTCATACAACCTCCGAATTAGGTTTACTCACCTTCAGATTAATACACATCCAGAGACCTTTAAAATGAGACCAGTGTCATTCAATTCGGAGCTCATATGCAAAAACTGAGTTTTTGGGCCCCTTGTATAATATATATATATATATATATATATATATGAGAATAATGGGGCTGCCCCCACGCCGTTTCGGCGTGTTTTTTATTTTTTTTTTGAAAAATCTCGCCGTGTAAATTCATCCCTATATCCCTCCTATATGTCATTCGAATTTCGTCAGAAACAGAGGCTCCTACGGCCTCCATCGAGATGGTGTCGATTTAAAAAATCCTGTTACCGTTAAAAAATGTCTGTCTCGATGGAGGCCGTAGGAGCCTCTGTTTCTGACGAAATTCGAATGACATATAGGAGGGATATATAGATGAATATACATGGCGATATTTTTCAAAAAAAATAAAAAACGCGCCGAAACGGCGCGGGGGGAGCCATCTTGGCTGCCCGTAAGGGGCAGCCCCATTAATCTCTCTCTCTCTCTCTCTCTCTCTCTCTCTATATATATATATATATATATATATATTTGTACTCTTGTATTTTTGTATCATATTTGACCTCATCACCGTTTTTGGTCAACATGAAACTTGTAGATCTCATCGAGATCTACAACTTTCATGTTTTGAGTTTTTTTCCAAATTCGGTCCCCTTCTCTCTCTAATTTCATTCTCTTTCTCAGCCATTCAGAGCAGGCCACGTGGCGCCCTCTGATTGCGCCATGCGGCTCGCTCCCTTGCGTGCCACATGCCTTCCATCTCCACCGTAAGATCGCCTTCCTCCCTCCTAATCTGGACCGTCCAAACCGCAAAGATTCTCAGCCACTTGATTGACCCATGGATTTCATCTAGGCCCCTCGCCAGCGCTGCGCCATCCTTGCGCTATGTGGCGATGTCTATGCCCTTCGATCTTCTCCCGAAGCTCTCAATCCTGACCATTCATCTCGCTTCCATCTCAACCGTTCAATCAAACCCTAGGGCGTCATCTCCACCACACACTAGTGCATGTACCCACGCCCGCCACGTGGTGCGCCCTGCGCCCTTGATCTCACCCCCGCTGATCCAATCTCAGCCGCATCATTCCACCCTTCTCCTGGCTATTGGATCACCCGATCCAACGGTCAAGACATCGTCTCCTACCTTCCGATTGGCCCGCGCACCTACGTCACCCATCTCGCACGCATGCCGCCCCCTTTCTATTTCAGGTACCACTCCGACCACCCTCTCTGCCTCCTGTCACCACCGTTGCTTATCCCACTATTCCCTCTTCCTCGCCGACCCCCTCGAACACCATAAACTCCCTCCGCCTCGCTCCACGACGACCACCACTCCACCACTTCGCCACCTACCCCGTCACCTTCCACCTATAAGTACGCCTTCGCCATTGATCGTCAACCCCATCTGCCATCATGGAGAGAATCCCCGAGCTCCGACCTTCATCTTGGTGACAGTGATTTAAGGAGACGTTGAGCGACGACCAAGATCCACCTCCAGCGAGATCCACGACCATCCCTCACCGTGCCACAGCCTCCCCCGTGAGCTGCACGAGCTCAGGACCTTCTACCGGTCTTCGAGCGACGACCAGGAACTCGAACTCGAGCTTAGGACCTTCTTCTTGATTTTTCTCCTATTTTATTCGCTGCCCACGATCAACTTCACGCTCCGCTGGCCATCCTTCGAGCTTCGCCTTGGAGCAGACATCCTCGCGCACACCTTCATCTTCTCCGATGATACACTACATCTCTCGCCGATGCATGCTCCGCCACCTTGGTGGAGCACCATCACCGGACCACTTCATCACCCCTCAGGCCTCACACTACACTCTCGATCACTCCACACTCACGTCGCACGCCTCGGCTATTCCATTAACCCCCTGCAGGTACTCCAACTTTGACAGGCCGGAACGCCAATGGAGCTCCTTCGAGCTTCTTCGCTTCCGCTCTCCAGAGCAGCCCAGCCACCCTTGAAACCTTCGGTGGATCCCCGACGTATCCATGATTCTTCCCACCTACTTGGGAGCCATTGGCAATCTTCTCCGATGACCAGAGGAGGAGGCGGAGCTAGAGCCCCTTTACCGGAGCTCAACCACCTCCGCTGCAGGAGGCGGCAGACCGGTTGAGGACGAAGAGCAGTAGCCATCCGATCCCCTTGATCGGATGGTCTGGAGGACGCCCCGTCGCCTTCGTTCCACAATCGTAGGATCAGGAGGATCCTATGCACCTGATCGTGCCACGTCGCCACTCGCCCCAAGCTTCAGGGGGCCGTTGGATTCATACTTATCCAACATCTCTTGATTGTCCACGACTTCATCTGCATTGAGCTCCAGTAATCGTAGGATTGACCTTGATCCAACGGGTTGCAATGCGCCACGTCGTCCGTCATCCACAGCCCTTGGATCATCACTTGATCCACGGTCCAGAGCACGCCACGAAGCACCTCCAAGCATCTTCCCCAACCATCAGGCTCAGAGCTTCTGAAGCTAGCCGATCCTCCATCCGAGCTGAGTTTGAACCTCTAGAGTCCCCGAGCCTCAACCCGAGCCTCTGAAGTCATCTGAGCCTAGGACCCCACGTGGTTTTCACTTGCGGCCTGGGTATTTGGCATACATACCCTCCTCATTATAGGTAATTACATATAAGTCCCTGTCAGCGTGTTTAATTTTTATCAATTTTATTTCATGTAATTGTATATAGGCCCCTGTCTTTGCATGCATCTTTAGGCATTCATTTTAAATCATTTTTTAAGTTTGAAAATTGCATTGTGAAGCTTATTTTGCCTCTTTCATATGCGACACTTGTCATATTTTTGTGATAAAAGTGGATTTTATTATTAAGTAATTGGTGGAATTTTGTCATATTTTGCCCATTTAAGCCTTTTAATTTCTAGTAAATTCTTTGTTGCTCCAAAAATACTCACAAAATCACATAAGACTTAGGATAATTAATTCACATTGTATCCAAAAATCATCTCATTTGCATGCACCCCAAGGCCTGAATAAATCGTTTAGTGATTTCCTTGATTAATTTTTAATAGGTCCATTTCACATAGAAATTTAGGATTATTAATTTTCCTGGATTCTTCACACTTAGTCTATCTAGGATAATTTTTATATCTTAAAATATTTGGCTTTGGTATTTATAAAAATTAATTTAGTCAAAATCACCTTGCATTCATTTTTAATTCACAGTAAATTCGTACAGTGTCAGAAAATTCCAAAAAAATTAGAGTAGCTTAATTGCATTGCATTTCACATCTGGCCCAGTTTCATAATTTTTAGAATCAATTTGACCATATTTTTGAATTAACTTCCAAACTGGCACGAAAATTGCATTGTCTTTCCCTTAAATTGCATAAAAATTGTTTAAAAAGACCAAAAACAATCTTCTGAGAATCTGACCTCGTAAATTTGCTTAAAATCTACCTAAGGAGACAGTTGCCTCCCTAAGTTCGACCTTGAGCTTGCCCAAGTAAAATAAATTTGTCGCTCGCGATTAACTTATCCTTAATTTAAAGTGGTTTTTGATTAGCTCTTATTACCTGACTACAACGAACGACAAGGAATTAATTTGGATCACTAATTTGATTAAATTAACCAGGGTAGTAAGACGTTATTCACTCCTCTAGTTAGATGCACAATTGGTGAATTAACCTTCGAGCGCACCCTGCTAGATAATGGTGCTTCCATCAATCTCCTCCTACTGCTATTCTGGAGCAATTTACTTAGGAAAGCTGAAACATGTGTCGATGATTTTACAAATGGTTGATCGTTTTGTGAAAAGACCAAGAGGACTACTTGAGGATGTGATAGTTGATGTCCAAGGCCACCAATTCCCAGTTGATTTTATGGTGATGGATATGGATCAAGCTAATACATTGAGTGAGACACCCATTATACTTGGACGACCGTTCTTGGTCACCGCTAAGGCACATTTTGATTATGAGGAGGGGAGGGTAGAATTTAAAATCAATGGTAAAGTCATTCATGTTGATCTTGTCGCCCCTATTTCTGTTGACTCTGAAATTAAATACTATGGTTGGATAGTGAACTATGATGTTCTTGACATACAAAATGACTTTGCCCCTATCCATCTTTCCAAAGACCCTTTGGAGGTTAGTCTGAACACCTTTCGATACACTTACAAGAACATGTCTCATCAAATTATCGCATATAATATGAACTCTGCACTCGAAGCTCCACCATGCCCTCTCACTGGTAAGGAAATTTTTGAGTTAGATGAAGCCTGGGACATACTAAGCACTGAACTTGCATTGACTTCATCTATGATCATGCCCATGATGGAGCCACCATTTGAGACTATTTCATCGATAAATACAGAAGAAAATGCCCCTCTGACCCCACCAACACCTATTGTCGAATTGAAACCCTTACCACAAGACCTGAAATATGCTTTCCTCGATGATGCACACATTCTGCCAGTCATCATTAATGCCAACTTAGATAGCACTTAGGAAAGCCAACTCATGGACGTGTTGAAAAGGAATTCTCAGGCTATTGGATGGAGAATAACAGACTTCAACGGAATAAGCCCAACATTTTGCACACACCGCATATACTTGGAAAATGACAGTAAGCCCTCTCGAGAAATGCAAAGACGGTTGAATCCTAATCTACAAGAGGTTGTGAAGAATGAAATATACAAGTGGTTGAGTGCGGCATTGTGAAATCCCGTATTTCCTTTTTCCTAAAATCTGGAATATTTTTAACATCCAAAAAATTCAAATAATCACGCCATTGCGCAGATCTTGTCGATATCTTTCCAATGAGCCCAAGAACAGCCAATTCCGATATTCCTAGCTCAAGTTATCGATGTTTTAAGTATAATAGTTGGGACCCATATATGGATCCGAACCATATCCGTTGAAGGATATGGTTAGATCCTCAAGCGCATCACGGAAGCGTGATCGTCGTATCAAATACGACGAAGAACGACTAGTCTCACTAGTTGTTCTATGCAGCGGAAATTAAAATTTTTCATGCGACGAAACCACATGATCCAAGAACACTTCTCGGATCGTTTCGTCTAAACCACAAACAAGTATTAGGTTTACCTCTTGAAGCGTGGTTGCGATCGAGTCTCTAAACAAAGAGACCTCCTGTCTCAAGTCCGATCCGTCGGAGGAGACGCTTGCGAGCGCGGGGATGAACCGCGTGCTTCTCGCAATCCAAGTTGATGATCCAAGCGGTGGATCTCCTGATCTCGACACACGAGATCCGACGTCTTCTTCACGAGCAAGGCATGCCGAAGTAGACGGAGTTCCACGAGCAAAACATCGGGCAGCATAACGACGACGCTGCGGCGATGGAGAGCCTCTCTGGGGCATCCATGGTGGACGGCCACATGAGAGAGATGAAGAGAGGACGTGTAGAGAGAATGAGAGAGAGAGAGAGATTTGTTGCCTCAACTTATGTGTCAAGAAGAGAAATGGGGTGCCTCTCCTTTTATAGGGTTTTGGGATCCATGGATCTCAATCCATGTGTCAACACAAATCCAATGGTCCACATCAATTTGTGTTTCTTTCAATGGTCATGATTTGTTGCTAAAAACACAACAACAATTAATTTAATTTAAATTAAATATATGTTGATAAATCAACACAATTTAATTACAAAATTAAATCATCAATACATGGAGATAATGAAAGGAGAGAAAGCCTCCTTCCATGTGGAGAGGGGGGACGGCCTCCCTTTCCTAATGGGAGTGGTGGCCGTCCACCCTCCTCCATTAGGAAGGTGGCTATTTCACCTTTTATGTAATCTCCATTATTTGCAACAACTTTTGTTGCAAATTATTTCACAAAAAATAAATCCAATTTATTTTGTGAACATTGCAATCATGCCATTGAAAAATTGTGAATCACATTCACAACCCAAAACAAAATGTAAATTACATTTTCAATTTGATGTCCAATGTGAATCCAATTCACATTAACATTTAATTAACAAATGTAAATTACAAATAGCTCTCTCTTATATATTATAAATCACATTTATAATATATATGACTAATATGGATATTGCTATCCACATTATTCATATCCATGATAATTAAATCATATTTAATCATCTTGGATCTCTATTCTCTTGTGTCCAAATAATATGAATCACATTCACATTATTTACATCTTTGGTAATTAAATCTCATTTAATTATCTAAGATAACTCTCTTTATAATATGAATCAAATTCATATTACTCATGATAATTAAATCACATTTAATTATCCATTTTCTCAATGCTCGGATACATATATCAACAATAGAATTATCCATGAACTCCTTCAAGGATAATGCGCTTTCTCCGCAGATACTTGGAGATAAGGACAGGGCGATTGTATTGTTCCACGTATAGTGACATGGATATTGAGATCGTATCTCAAATCCAGATCGCGGGCCTCCCATAGATGCTTGATTAAATCAAGACCGTAAATCTAATCTTCTCATTGTGTCTGAATCACATTCAGATCAATGTCCAACACTTGGACCAAGATCAGATCACTTCTCTAATGAGAGGAGTCACTAAAATCCAGACCCGTTTCATCACTCCCTAGGAATGGAAGCGTCATGGTTATACAATCGTTTATGATCACATCACCCTCAGGTATTCCCAATACCTGTACATCCTGCATACTGGAAGACTCAGACTAAACCCGAAGTATTCGATCAACTTTATACTGTCTACTTCATGGTTTTATCAGTAAGTTTCTCATTCGATCATTGGGAGTCGGTATCGATCATATACTTTCCAAAAGCATATATCATACCTAGGTCTTGATCATATACTTTCCAAAAGTATATATCAAACCTACAAATTCAGTCAAGCTTCCAAAGCGAGACGACCGTGCGCACGGAATTTGATTCTTCCCAATATCTCATGAGTGAGCTCATGTCTTCCGGTTCAGTAACTGAACCTGTATGATCCCTTTGAGAGATCGTATTACTCATATGCCCTTATATGCTCACCAGCGCGCCGGTGTGTAGACCTTGATTAGGTCATCAACCTATTGGTCTGCCAAATGTACATACTTAGACATATAGCAACACATCTGTCTCCGGTCAGAGGATGCGTGCCTATATCCTGACAGCATACGATATAGGACTTTGGTTATCTCGATCTCGTTAAGTCAACTCTTTGACCTAACTAATCTGACACCTCCGAATCTCTATTCCTATGCATAGGACCTGCATCAAGAGGTCGGTCAGATATCAGCCTTCAGAGATAAGGATTGCCATCTCCTACTCAGGCTGGAGATCATCTCTTAACAATCATCTGACGGTGCTTGATGAGTCCTCAATCTAACTCTTTAGATATTCATTCAAGCACCAGCCTCTATGATTCAATAGTTGAATCAACAGCTGTATGATCATCAAGATGGCCATGGTACATAACCCTAATTGTACTAAGGGACCTATTATGCAAATTATGTATTCTTCATTTCAGATTAAGGAGTGAATTGCAATAACATTTATTGCATAATGGCTCGCCGTGGGCTCGCATTTCCAACAATCTCCCACTAGCCCAAAGAGCCATTAATGGGCTAATCATTTAAACCCGCACTCATGTGACAATCATAGGCTATTTAGAAAATAGCTAGGTAAGCTGATCAGTCACTCTGTTCCCGCGAGACTATGCCAAGTCCTTTTACGGCACTTGCATATCCCCAGTAACAGTGCTTGCATCTAATGCGAATGTTGCATCTCATGCAACCAATACTCAATCTAGTTGATTACATTGTCCCTGACATCATAACCAGTATCCCCATAATCCTTATTAGAATACCTTCATTCCCGGAGATCTCTATCTCCTAAGGTATCTATAGTTTAGACCTTTATAGATCACTATCTACATGGTCTTAAACTTTTGAAGATAAGACTTTGAGATTACTATCTCAAAAATCTCCTCATCTATGAAGATTTTGTTATTACTGCAATCAAGTGTTTTATCTCTACAGTAGGATTAGTAACAATTTACTACTCCCACTGCATGACAGACATCTGGTATTTGTATACTCTAGCATACACTCAGCTTCTCGTAACTAATGCACAAGTGCAAGTAGTTGTAGCATTTACTTCCTCAACTCTTTGAGGTGCTATCCCTTAAGATAGGTCAGTACCATATCTTAAGGGTTAGAAGCCTTTCTTGGAATTTCTATGAATAGAATATGTCCAAGGTATACTACAAATGTGACAGTCCAATTATCCTCTTCTCTTGGCTTCTGAACAACTTCAGAACTAAGATCTAAGAGGTATCTTTGAAATCATATTTCAAGATATGGAATAACCAGATTATAAAACACTTATTATTATCCTTATATCATTTTAAATGATCAGGATATCATCTATGTTTAGCGCAATGAACACATAGGCACTCCCACTAAGCTTCGCATGGCTCATCAAGATTTCATTTGAAATCATAACATTTATAATTTCATCAAATCTTATGGTCCATCTCAAAGAAGCTTATTTGAGTCCTTAGATGGATTCCTTATCTTGCACACCTTGCTTTCCTCAACCGTGAAGCCCTGGGGCTACTTCATGTGAATATCCTCAGAGAGATATTCATAGAGGAATGCAATCTGGACTTACATCTTGAAGATGCAATAGTCAAGTTGTGTAGCTAAGGTTAGCAGTATTCTGATGATTTTAAGCATGTTCACCGAAAAGCAAGTCTCATTGCAAGCAATGTCTTCTCTTCCATGTGTAGCTCATTGCTACGAACTATGCTTTGAAGGTATGTACCTTCTCATCAGGTTCCCTTTCTCTTGAAGATCCATTTACACCTTTACGGGTCTTACCCATATAGGTGGATCCTCGAGGGTCCATATACAACACTTGTACATGAAGTCTACATTAGACTTTTATTGCTAACATCCATCTATCCATGCTATGATCTTCAGAAGCTTCATCACATGAAGTTCGATCATTGTCAGATTTCTCTGATACATGGAATCCATCCTCAAACTTATTTGAAGAGGTTTTAGTGTTTCATCTTCAATTATCCTTTTAGTTTCCAATTTTAGGAGCCTCATTATCTTTTCAAGATTAAATGAGTTCCTACACTTCATTTTCATCTTGATTCTCAAGAGTCTCAACCTCCAAGAATCACATTCTCAGAGATGAGATATTTCAAGAATCTCAAGGTCATAAAGTAGGTATCCAATACCATCCTTTATTTTCCTAATGAAGCAGCACTCTCAAGTGCTAGATTCCATCTTGCATGGAACCTTATTAAGGATATATATTGTAGTCTCTACTACACATATATACCTGGAAACCAAGGGATAATTATGCTAAAAATCATCATTGATAAGATCATGTCACACATGATCCAATTGTATCTCCCTATAACTCTATTGAGTTAAGGTGAGTTAGGAGGATTGAGATAGAAATGATATTCATATCTCCATAAGGTATCCTTTGAATTCATCTAACAGGTACATGCTACCTTGATTAGATCAAATTCATTTTATCTTCCTTCAAACTTTGGTTGTAGACCAAAATTATGAAATCTTTGAACATTTCAAAGGTTTCTTCAGGTGAAGAGAAGAAATTTCATATCATACATAATCATTAATAGATATCATATATCCATAATGTTTACTATAATATAGATGATCCGCATACATCAATATGTATGAGATCCCGAATACCTTATCATCTTACACCATTCCCAAAGAAGGGTGTATTGGACATTTTATTATGAATACAATATTCATAAGCATGTAAGCTTTGAAATTTTAGACATTCTAAAGTTTCATCTCTTACTAGCCTATTGATCAAATCAATAGACAAATGTCCAAGGCTTGATGCTAGATCATTGTCAAATGATCTTCATCCTCCTATTGATCTTAAGGTTTAATTTCAGTATTTAGATATGTTAATGAACCATTCATTAATTTTCTAATTTAGTGAAGTCCACTAGATTATTAGATTAATATCTGAAATATATACATCATTACTCTTTATGATAGTTCTATCTCAGATTCATGTTTATTTCTAACATTTAGAAACAAACAATGAGTGTATTCTTATATCTAGGTCATAGAGACATTCTCTAAGACTAAGGACTCTCCCACTGAAATTAACAAGTCTATCAATCCAACAGAGATTGTTGCAACAATTGAATCAATATCCATGTGGATAACTATAAACCTTTAAGATCAAATTTTCCAGTCTTCTAAAACATATGCAACCTATTGCAAATGGCATCAGAAGATTGAGATACAATTATTTGACTTTATCTTATCAATGATTTATGTAGATTAATCTGATGCTCCATCCGAGTCCTTCTCTAAGGATTCTAGATAGACTTGATAGTCATACTATCAACACATCAACTTATTGCAGTATTGGCATTCATCCAACTCTTCGGATGACATATGGAAGTCATAGATGTATAGTCAACTCTTTGATTATACTTCTTATTCGGGTCCAACCCATGCTTCCACTGCACTCCCTTTATCTATAAGCAACCATTGCTTAAGACTAAGGATCTCTTATGTAAGAGCATTTCAACATTTTCACATGCTTCATTAAATTCATACAATATGAATATTATGAAGCATCATGAATGACCAGAGTATAGATAGTAGAATGATGACACTCATCATCTACATCCATCTAAACTCTTAAAACATAGGTTCAGGTAGGTACTCAAACAATTTGAATACATCATCTCTTATAGAGCCACCATTCTGCATGATGCAGTGAACCATCTCATTCATGTTAAATGTCAAGAGCACATATGTATGCCAGAATATCTTCATAAATTTTATAAGGATTATTTGACAATTGCGATCATCATCGACATGTCACTTCCAAAGTACATCCGATGAGAGATCAAGACTATAGAGACATACAAACCCTAGGGTTGTAGTCTTATTATCTATTTAATTGTCATTCCTCATTATTATGAGGAAACTTGCACATTGCAACCACATACATTATGTGTTCAACTGCAAGTACAATATCTGTATCATGAGTCCAATCCATGATATTTTACTGATTATTATTGAGTATATCATTGAGTGGGTTTTAATGAAGGATTATCTGAAATAAGAAATTTGCATATATATATATATATATATATATATATATATATATATTACTTTGATTTAGGATTTTTATATCAAAGTTGTCTTGTCTTTTCAACACTGAAAGTTCATTCCCTTAATCACTTTCAATGTAAGAGATATACTTACCATTATATCTCAACAAGATCTGAGATCTCCTTCCTTATCTTTGTTGCATCCCAATAATATGAGAACCTACAATTCGGATAAAAAGAAGCGGGAACACATTCCGCCTTGCAAGTCCAACTTGCATCTCCCAATTCGGTCTTTAACACCCAGGCCCACCACCCCTAAGGCAATGTTGACCCGTCATTAATTGAACCAACCGTCAACAGGAATACAACTCGCTATGCACAATCCAATATCGCCCCAATAATATGAGGACCCGATATTGGGGTCACTACGCATACGTCCTTACTCTTTCGAGAAGCGAAGAGCCCGATCCAAATGGATCGTATGCAGGAGCTGTCACTTCGGACAGGCGTCTCCTACATACAATATCTGGCGACAGAACCCTTCGCCTTGACGGGAGACCATGGATGTCACTTATGTGATCCTCCATATCATATTCAAATTCTAATTAATCATTATGAATCATATTCATTATGATTAATTCTTCCAAGGGAAATAACACATCTATTTATAATAGAGTGTCTTAATTTTAATTGGATTCCAATTAATCTAATCATATTAAATTAATGATCCAATTAATATCCAACAAATATTTTAATAGTTACTTGAATTATGGTATTATCTCAAATACGTATTATTTCAAATTGTAATAATTAGAAAAATACATCTTAATCCCTCGGACATTATCCCGGCCCTACCCGCTGTCAAGGCCAGTACCGACGAGAGTGGGACGGACCACATACGTTGCAACCCGCAACCCCTAATGCTCTCCGACTAGGCACCATATCCGCCTCGGGAAAGGATAATGCCAAATTGATTAATTTGTACTTGAGATGATCATCGGTTCTTCAACCGAAATTGTACCATATAGTAATAATCAAAACATTTTTGATTAACATTATAATGAGATTTGCTAAACAAATCCCAAGTCCTATTCAAGCAACATGTTTGTTGAATGTTGATCATGTAACCAATCTTGATCTAGATCACATCTAATCATTTGTTGGTTAGGGCAAAGTCATTTAAGGACATAATTATCATTAAATATTTCACAAATATTTATGCATAATTATTCCAGGAAATTAAACAATTTAATTTCACTACTTAATTAAATGACAATCACTAGGTTCTTGATTAGGAAAGTATTTTCAGCAGTGACCCTCACTTACTAAAAATACCATATCTCAATCAATTTAAATCCAAATTAAGCAAAGTGAATTTCTAAAGTTTGCTAACTTGATTTACAACAGAACCCAAGTGATTTGCACGCATTTCAAGGCGTTTCAAATCCGCAATTAATATCTTAATTACGTCATGATCCGCAGTCCCCGAAACAGTGGATACATGTTCACTAAAATGAGCATATCTAGAGCAAACGGAATTGAAATCACGCAAACTCAGATCCTACGGTTTCCTTATTTAATGAGGAATAAAATTCAATTATTATTTTCGTGTTTAAACAATTTAAACAGTGCCGAAAATAATATCAAAACAGAGATGCGAAAATGAAATGCAAGAAAGCTTTCGCATACCCTAAAGAACCCAAGTCGTCCTCGGTTTATGGATCGTATCCAAAAACACCGACCTAAGGCTCTGATACCACTTGAAGGATATGGTTAGATCCTAAAGCGCATCACAGAAGCGTGATCGTCGTATCAAATACGACGAAGAACGACTAGTCGCACTAGTTGTTCTATGCAGCGGAAATTAAAATTTTTCATGCGACGAAACCACATGATCCAAGAACACTTCTCGGATCGTTTCGTCTAAACCACAAACAAGTATTAGGTTTACCTCTTGAAGCGTGGTTGCGATCGAGTCTCTAAACAAAGAGACCTCCTGTCTCAAGTCCGATCCATCGGAGGAGACGCTTGCGAGCGCGGGGATGAACCGCGTGCTTCTCGCAATCCAAGTTGATGATCCAAGCGGTGGATCTCCTGATCTCGACACACGAGATCCGACGTCTTCTTCACGAGCAAGGCATGCCGAAGTAGACGGAGTTCCACGAGCAAAACATCGGGCAGCATAACGACGACGCTGCGGCGATGGAGAGCCTCTCTGGGGCATCCATGGTGGACGGCCACATGAGAGAGATGGAGAGAGGACGTGTAGAGAGAATGAGAGAGAGAGAGAGATTTGTTGCCTCAACTTATGTGTCAAGAAGAGAAATGGGGTGCCTCTCCTTTTATAGGGTTTTGGGATCCATGGATCTCAATCCATGTGTCAACACAAATCCAATGGTCCACATCAATTTGTGTTTCTTTCAATGGTCATGATTTGTTGCTAAAAACACAACAACAATTAATTTAATTTAAATTAAATATATGTTGATAAATCAACACAATTTAATTACAAAATTAAATCATCAATACATGGAGATAATGAAAGGAGAGAAAGCCTCCTTCCATGTGGAGAGGGGGGACGGCCTCCCTTTCCTAATGGGAGTGGTGGCCGTCCACCCTCCTCCATTAGGAAGGTGGCTATTTCACCTTTTATGTAATCTCCATTATTTGCAACAACTTTTGTTGCAAATTATTTCACAAAAAATAAATCCAATTTATTTTGTGAACATTGCAATCATGCCATTGAAAAATTGTGAATCACATTCACAACCCAAAACAAAATGCAAATTACATTTTCAATTTGATGTCCAATGTGAATCCAATTCACATTAACATTTAATTAACAAATGTAAATTACAAATAGCTCTCTCTTATATATTATAAATCACATTTATAATATATATGACTAATATGGATATTGCTATCCACATTATTCATATCCATGATAATTAAATCATATTTAATCATCTTGGATCTCTATTCTCTTGTGTCCAAATAATATGAATCACATTCACATTATTTACATCTTTGGTAATTAAATCTCATTTAATTATCTAAGATAACTCTCTTTATAATATGAATCAAATTCATATTACTCATGATAATTAAATCACATTTAATTATCCATTTTCTCAATGCTCGGATACATATATCAACAATAGAATTATCCATGAACTCCTTCAAGGATAATGCGCTTTCTCCGCAGATACTTGGAGATAAGGACAGGGCGATTGTATTGTTCCACGTATAGTGACATGGATATTGAGATCGTATCTCAAATCCAGATCGCGGGCCTCCCATAGATGCTTGATTAAATCAAGACCGTAAATCTAATCTTCTCATTGTATCTGAATCACATTCAGATCAATGTCCAACACTTGGACCAAGATCAGATCACTTCTCTAATGAGAGGAGTCACTAAAATCCAGACCCGTTTCATCACTCCCTAGGAATGGAAGCGTCATGGTTATACAATCGTTTATGATCACATCACCCTCAGGTATTCCCAATACCTGTACATCCTGCATACTGGAAGACTCAGACTAAACCCGAAGTATTCGATCAACTTTATACTGTCTACTTCATGGTTTTATCAGTAAGTTTCTCATTCGATCATTGGGAGTCGGTATCGATCATATACTTTCCAAAAGCATATATCATACCTAGGTCTTGATCATATACTTTCCAAAAGTATATATCAAACCTACAAATTCAGTCAAGCTTCCAAAGCGAGACGACCGTGCGCACGGAATTTGATTCTTCCCAATATCTCATGAGTGAGCTCATGTCTTCCGGTTCAGTAACTGAACCTGTATGATCCCTTTGAGAGATTGTATTACTCATATGCCCTTATATGCACACCAGCGCGCCGGTGTGTAGACCTTGATTAGGTCATCAACCTATTGGTCTGCCAAATGTACATACTTAGACATATAGCAACACATCTGTCTCCGGTCAGAGGATGCGTGCCTATATCCTGACAGCATACGATATAGGACTTTGGTTATCTCGATCTCGTTAAGTCAACTCTTTGACCTAACTAATCTGACACCTCCGAATCTCTATTCCTATGCAGAGGACCTGCATCAAGAGGTCGGTCAGATATCAGCCTTCAGAGATAAGGATTGCCATCTCCTACTCAGGATGGAGATCATCTCTTAACAATCATCTGACGGTGCTTGATGAGTCCTCAATCTAACTCTTTAGATATTCATTCAAGCACCAGCCTCTATGATTCAATAGTTGAATCAACAGCTGTATGATCATCAAGATGGCCATGGTACATAACCCTAATTGTACTAAGGGACCTATTATGCAAATTATGTATTCTTCATTTCAGATTAAGGAGTGAATTGCAATAACATTTATTGCATAATGGCTCGCCGTGGGCTCGCATTTCCAACATCCGAACCATATCCGAAATTGCACCCATTTTCACCTCTCCCTTTATAAATAGAAGGTGATAGGCTACTCTCTCAAAGCCCTAGCCACCACAATCCTTCCCTCTCTTTGGAGTACCACCATCGCCGTCGACGTCGGAGAAGGAACTCCGATCGATCCGCGACCACCATCACGTAGGAAAGCTCGAGGTCACCGCGGTGCACGCCTCCGCACCGCGATCGAGCAACGGAAATACCATTTCCGTGTAAGAGGAGATCCCGAGGGAACATCCTCGGAGGTAACGATGTTATACCTTCCTTTTGCTGTTGGTTTCCACATATTTTTTTTATCTTCTTGAACATACTTAGAGCCTTGGTTATTCTTATTGTGTGATTCATATACCAGTGTCGAAGTGTTATCTTTCCTTGTGATTGGTTTCACACGATTCCATTTTTTCGTCCCTTTAAATCTTAACAAAGAGTGAAACCCTCTTCGGCTTATTTTTTTGTACTAGTTGTGCTTTGAAATAGTGATAGATTTTGTTTATGATGTTGCTCGTAATATTGGAAAGTATCACGGTTGGATTTTGAAATCATGAATAACATTTCAAATATCTAATTTGAAAAGTAGTATACAACATGATTGTTTAAATCAGAACATCTTGAGTATGAGAAGTCCTTCATGTTTACTATATATCGAAGGTGATATGCATAAGTCTCACTTTATTTATATTGTTTTTGAAAAAAATGCAATTCCATGTATTGCAAGACCTGTATTGTCCTTGAGATAATATCTTCCGTTAATGTCCTTAGCAATATTCATGGTTGTTATTGATAATTAGTCTCAGTGTATATCAAACACGTTAAATTGAATAATTGTTAAGCACAGCATGCTATTAAATTCTCCATTTACTTCTACGCACGTTTACTTGTGCATGTAACTCCTTCGTGCTATTTGTTATGTTGAAATTGAGTCGTTTAAATTTGTCAGGGATAGTTTCATGAGCCGCATGCATTTCATATTAAATGACACTTAATTAATCGTCATAAACACATTCTATTTATTAAAATGTTAGTGCAATCGGCATTATATAAATAATGCGTGAGAAATTGAATGTTTTGAGTGACGTTAACTTTTAGTTAATTGTATTCGTTTACAAAATTTGGAATACAGAATATGACCACCCTACACATGGTACAGTTACCTGTAGGGCTGTGCATGGTTTTGGATTGAACGGATAACCCGCCCCTATCCATGAGAGTTGACCCAAAACCGTTGATATCCAATATCCCATCACGGGTCGGGTAACCGATATAATTTGATCCATAAGTTTTGGAGCACCGACCCGATTTGGATTGGATACCCACGGGGCAACCCGTGAATACCCTTTTTGCTCAGCAGAAATCCGTGAATACCCCAACCTTCGAAATCCTTTTGCTGCCTCATGGCCCTCACAATCCCTCACCGTTGCCTCCATTTTCCACCACCACCGAACCGGCGATCCCTTGCCGCCTTCCCGCTCCTCCATCCCATCGCCGCCTCCACCACCGTTCCACCACCTGCGAACCCCTCTACCTACCCTGCTCCTCCATCTCATCGCCGCCTCCACTACCGTTCCACCACCTGTGAACCCCGCTACCTACCCTTCTCCTCCATCTCATCGCCGCCTCCACCACCGTTCCACCACCTCTGAACCTCTCGTCGTCTTCCCCACTCTTCCATTCTCTCGCCGCCTCCGCCTGGACCACCTCCGAACCCTCACTAACTCCCGTGCTCCACCGTCTCAATCGCATCCGAGATCACATGTTTTATATTGATCACGTCTGAGGTCATGAGAGTAAGTAATTGTCCAAATTACAATTTTTGAATTGTTGCAGTCTAGTTTTGCCTTATGAATTGAAATGGCACATTCTTCCCTGACATTGCTTGCAGTTATTGCTGATGAATTTTTTTATGATCCCTAATTAGATTTAATTAGCTACAAGTTACAGACGAACTTCTTCTGCTCGTAAAACAACAACTCACCAACCTTCTAACAAAAAAACACAATATTATCGTCATGGACGAAGATATATACTCTGTTCTGCATTTTAGTTGGTGGTTGTTCTGCATTTCAATGGTTGTTCTGCATTTCAATATTGTATTTTGATTATGTTTATGAAATATACTTTAAAAAGTAGTACGGTACAACATCTAAGTACCATTTTATGCTTTAATATTTAACACAAATATGCAACAAACTTGAGCCATATTAATTATTTCTTGATGCTGATTTGAGGTGCATGATCCACGGCTACCCGCGGGTAACCGAAATCAATGCGAATAATTCGGGTATCCGTTAGTATGGGTACCCGTTGGAATGGGTCGGGTCGATCCATTGATCCGTTAGTGACGGATCGGGTTGGATTATAGTTGAACGGGTCGGGTATCCGCTCCATGCACACCCCTAGTTACCTGCTATTATTGGAATAACCCCGATGGAATCTTTAGATAATCCAAATCGACGAATATAGTATAAGTAGAAGAATTGGATATCATTCTCACGTCGTTGTCATACGATATTTAATCACTAATGTGAGCGTGTTATTAGATGATTTTTACAGGTTATAGAATACCATGCCGACACCTAATAAAGGATGAGAGATAATCCTCATCAATAAAAATATTTCAAACCCCTCTTCTTATTCCATCTCATAGTTTAAGTTACAATTGAGTGGAAATAAACAACAGATATTGTTGGCAAGGGAATGGGTATAATGGTTAATACAACTACATACAGGGTTTTGGACGTAGTCCACATGCGATAATCATCATATATACACATCATTAAATGATAGGTAATTAATACTACTAGTAGTAGAAAAAAACTTAAGATACGGCTACATCAAGGGGTTCATCAAACTTTTCAACTCCTAAGAGTTTCTTAGGTAATAGCACAATAACTGTGGTTTTATTTCATCTCTATGTATGAGAGTTACGGTTATTGGGTAGATGGAATTAGGCGTCTCGAGGGATTGGGCATGCACCTTGGGCCCCGGGTAGATGCCTTGAAGGTCGCGACCCCAACGGACGAGTTGGGTGACGCATTGCACCTAGCAGCCCGGTAGTATCCAGAGTCGCTCGACGGAGCTGGCAGGTGGTGCGGTTGGCATTCTTGGTTTCTCACTTATACACGATTTTAAGACTCGGTTTAAAATTAGATGTGGCCGCATCGGATTTTACTTCGAGTATTATTGTTGTGAGAGGTGTTCCGGGATGTGGTTTGAAGTTGGAGAATTTGAGGTTGAAATACTTGGAGGTTTATCCAAGATGACAAACAAGTTCCCGCGTAGCGGAGGCCTGCGAGTCGCGTACTTGCATGCGCTAAAATAATACGAGAAATGATTATTGGTCGGGTGTCGGAAAATGTATACCGTTGCGGACTCAAATCAATTTGTAGAAATATCAAGATTATGGTGGTTATACTTAAATGATTATTATATAAATAAATAAAATAAATAATTATGAGATCCAATGTGAATTAGAATGACTTGGTATTCTTTCTAATTTTTTTCAATAGATGCATGTGCCATTAAATAAAGTTGAGTATACATTCTTTCTTACCCCTGCATTAATCAGTATAGTGTTTGTCTCGTTACTGGGCAATTGCTCATAACGTTACCCTCGTGTGAACCCAACAGGTATACCTGAGCAGCAGCCGCTATAGTAGCGGTCTTTTGAGGAGATCAGCACTTCCTACGTCATACTTGCACTAGACAGGGTGCGTCCTATTTAGAGTAACTTATTTACTTCCGCATCATTTTATGTTATTATTGAGAGACATTGTAGTGAGATATGTTGAGAGATTTTTCTACACAATTTAAGATTTCATGATGTATCTCTTCTATGTACATGGACTTGATTATCATTATCAATGAGAATGGATGGTGTATTTTACTTTCCATTTCACATTATTCTCCTGTTGTTATTTATATTTCAAATGTTAATCTAATGTGCATAAGATGGTTTGCTGAGTATCATAGATCTTGGGCATATTTGGATCGTAGGTCTGACGCTCCCGTCTCGTCAGTTTCGGTAGCCGGCGGGGCGGGGCGTCACAGATGGTATCAGATCCCGATGCTCCATTCTATCCTTTGCATATTAGATTATCAACGGGATTTGAAATATAAATATAGCGACAAAGCTATCTAATTTTAGCATTAGTTAAGGAGAATAATTACAGTCATGTTTAATAAGTCCATTGTCTTTCCAATCACCTCAGTCCGGGAGATCTGTTCGTCGAGATTTCTACAGAGCTCGTAGAGAGCATCGTTTCCACCCAGTGGCTACCACTCCTACCACTAGCAGATTTGCTCTTACACCTATTTTGAGGCAGGGCTTGGCGAGTCGCGATACTACTTCCTTCCGCTCTTCGACACACTCGCGGGGTCACAAGACAAGAGGTGCTAGCCTTGTCTCGAGAGGCTCATTTTCTCAGTTAGGAGATCGTAGGTGTTTCCTCTGCCAACAACCGGGCCATTTCAAGGCCAAGTGTCCCTTACTTACTAGCAGCTTAGGCAGTCATCAGCCAAGTGTACGATCAACTTTCTCACTCGCACAATCACATGGATCAGCTTCTCGTCATGGAGGTCGAGGCTTTCAACGTCCTCCACCATGATCAACCTTCAGTGTTGCAGGTTCTAACGCCCCCTCACACCTGCAGGGACAATTGAATGCAATCACACAGGAGCAGGCCCGCACCCTAGGAGATGTAGTGCGAAGTATGATTTCAGTGCATGGTATATCCTTACATGCCTTATTTGATTCAAGAGCTACGCACTCTTTTCTAGCACATCGACTAGTATCCAAGTTAGAAAAAGAACCAATCTTTGTTTCATATCCTCACTACATCAAGGTCCCAAGGGGTCAATTATTCATCGTGTGACAAGAAGCGAGGGATGTAGCAGTGCAGATTGGCGGGCACCTAATGCCCGCATATCTTTTACTTATTCTGTTAGAAAATTTTGATGTCATTCTAGGTATGGATTAGCTCGAGCAACATCACACATGCCTTGATTGCTTTGAGAAGACGGTAGTGTTTTATCTCCCAGGTATGCCTACCTTTCAGTTTGATGGACGTACCCTAGATAGTGAAGTCTTATATGAATCAGCATTGAAGGCCCAACACTTACTCGATCAGGGTTGCATAGATTTTCTCGCCTATGCTGTGGAGTTAACTGCCCAGGATCGCATGATTGAAGATGTTAGAGTTATGCGTGATTTTCCTGATGTATTTCCAGAGGAGTTACCTGGACTGCCACCAAGGAGGGAGATCGAGTTCGAGATCACCTTGATACCTGATACACAGCCCATCTCCATACCTCTCCATACCGAATGGCACCAGCCGAATTCAGGGAGCTCAAAATACAACTGTAGGAGTTGTTGGGAAAAAAAGGATTCATCCTTCCCAGTACATCACCTTAGGGGGCACCGGTCCTCTTCGTAAATACAAAGGATGGGTCTATACGTTTGTGCATCGACTACATGCAATTGAATAAAAGAACGGTAAAGAACCGTTATCCACTTCCACGAGTAGATGATATTTTCGATCAGTTGCAAGGTAAAACGATATTCTCAAAGATTAATCTGCGATCGGGTTATCATCAATTGAGAATTAAGGACACAGAGGTGCTTAAATATGCTTTTTGCACCAGACGCTACCATTATGAGTTTGTGGTCATGCCGTTTGGACTCACGAACGCACCTGCCGCATTCATAGATATGATGAATAGAATTTTCTATCCATACTTAGATCGTTTTGTTGTAGTATTCATTGATGATATCTTCAACTACTCACGTGATGAGCATGAGCATGAGCAGCACCTTCATACTATTCTTGAGACACTCAGAGAACGCAAATTTGTATGCAAATAAAACAAGTGTGAATTTTGGCTTACCGAAGTAGCCTTCCTTGGTCATGTAATTTCGGGTGCAGGTGTGGCAGTTGATCCAGCCAAGATAGAGGCAATAATGTCCTGGGAGCAGTCCAAGATAGTTACCGAGATACGCAGCTTCTTAGGCCTTGCTGGCTACTATAGACGTTTTGTTAGGGACTTCTCGCAGCTAGATTTACCACTTACTCGTCTGACATAGAAAGATGTCCCTTTCATTTGGAGCGACAAGTGTGAGCTGAGTTTTCGTATGTTGAAAGAGAGATTGACCAATACCCCGATTCTCACCCTCCCTTCAGGAACTTTAGATTTTACGATGTATACTGATGCATCAAAGGAGGGTTTAGGAGCAGTGTTGATGCAACGTGGTCAGGTTGTGACATATGCATCACGACAATTAAAGAACCATGAACAGAACTACCCTACTCATAACTTGGAGTTGGCAGCTATAGTCTTCGCATTGAAGATATGGTGTCACTACTTATATGGGGTCACTTTTGAAATTTTTACAGATCACAAGAGTCACAAATATATCTTTGACCAACGTGAATTGAATACGAGACAAAGATGATGGATGGAACCGTTGAAAGATTACGACTGCATGACCGCTTATCATCCGGGTAAGGGAAATGTAGTAAGAAATGCTTTGAGTAGGAGAGCACATACCGAGGGCACCACATCATGGCTACAGACTTGGGATATGCTCACAACACTCAATGGGTGGCACCCCTTTGGTAGTACTACAGATGTCGTAACTGTACCTGCTAAGTACAGTGGATTATGGGACAAGCTTGTGCATGGTCAGCGGACAGATCAGAAACTACAAGACTTGTTCCATCGATGTCTGAAGGAGGAGTTTGATGGATTTAGAGTTTGTGAGTCCATCTTATGGAAGGGATACCGTGTCTGTGTCCCTGATGATGATGAGTTAAGGAGAGACATCCTAAATGAGGCTCGTTGTTCCATATTATCTATCCATCCAGGAAGCACCAAGGTGTATAAAGATCTCCGTCAATACTTCTGATGGGAAGGGATGAAGAGAGATGTTATAGAACATGTCAGTTGTTGCCTTACGTGCCAATTGGTGAAGGCAGAGCACAAGCATCCTCCAGGCTTGTTACGGTCACTTCCTATTCCGTTGTGGAAATGAGAGAGTGTCTCTATGGACTTCGTGACATCCTTACCTCGTACAGTAGGTGGATATGATGCTATTTGGGTTATTGCAGACAGGTTGACTAAGTATGCACATTTTATTCCCGTGAACATGACATGCACTCCGGTGGATCTGGCCAAACTATATATTCAACATGTTATTCGCTTGCATGTGATTCCCAAGGAGGTTGTATCTGATAAGGACTCTCGTTTCACGTCACATTATTGGGGAGAATTCATGAAAGCCCTAAAAACTAAACTGTATCTTAGTTCAGCATATCATCCGCAGACGGATGGACAATCAGAGAAGGACCTGCTCAGAGCATGTGCCATTGACTGCCAAGGATCTTGGAAGGATCACCTTCCTTTAGTAGAGTTCACTTATAACAACAGCTACCATGCTAGTATTGGCATGGCACCTTTCGAGGCATTGTATGGGCGAAGATGCACTACTCCCTTGTGTTGACGGGAAGTGGGTGACAAGGGTATTTATTCCACTCAAATAATCGAGGACACAACAAGAGCTGTGGAAATGGCTAGGAAGAAATTATTGACTGCACAGAGCCGTCAAAAGAGCTACGCTGATCAGAGACGTCGTGATCTGGAATTTGATGCCGGAGATTTTGTATTCTTAAAAGTATCTCCAATGAAAGGTATTCAAGGATTTGGTGTCAAGGGCAAGTTGGCACCACGGTTCGTTGGCCCTTTCGAGATTTTATCTCGTATTGGGAAGGTAGCATACCGAGTAGCACTCCCCCCTCACTTGGCAGGCGTGCATGATGTATTCTATGTGTCAAACCTCCGGAAGTATATCCGCGACCCTCGACTTGTGATTAGCTATGAGGACCTCGCGGTTGAACCGAATTTGTCTTTTCCTGAGGCACCTGTGCAGATTTTAGACCGGGCAGTCAAGAGGTTACGACGGAAAGACATCCTTTTGGTGAAGGTATTGTGGCAAAGTCAGAATGTTGAGGAGGCCACATGGGAGCCTGAGGCAGATATGCGATAGAAATACCCCTATCTTTTTGAAGGTATGTTCACGAGACCCTATTCCAATCCTCTTTAAGATTTTTATGGGTTTCGTTCTCTTTAAGATTTTTATGCCTGATTATACACCACATTAGGAACTTACACGTTAAATCCTACGTCTCGAGGACGAGACTTCCTTTAACATTTTTATGATGTGAAATCCCGTATTTCCTTTTTCCTAAAATCTGGAATATTTTTAACATCCAAAAAATTCAAATAATCACGCCATTGCGCAGATCTTGTCGATATCTTTCCAATGAGCCCAAGAACAGCCAATTCCGATATTCCTAGCTCAAGTTATCGATGTTTTAAGTATAATAGTTGGGACCCATATATGGATCCGAACCATATCCGAAATTGCACCCCTTTTCACCTCTCCCTTTATAAATAGAAGGTGATAGGCTACTCTCTCAAAGCCCTAGCCACCACAATCCTTCCCTCTCTTTGGAGTACCACCATCGCCGTCGACGTCGGAGAAGGAACTCCGATCGATCCGCGACCACCATCACGTAGGAAAGCTCGAGGTCACCGCGGTGCACGCCTCCGCACCGCGATCGAGCAACGGAAATACCATTTCCGTGTAAGAGGAGATCCCGAGGGAACATCCTCGGAGGTAACGATGTTATACCTTCCTTTTGCTGTTGGTTTCCACATATTTTTTTTATCTTCTTGAACATACTTAGAGCCTTGGTTATTCTTATTGTGTGATTCATATACCAGTGTCGAAGTGTTATCTTTCCTTGTGATTGGTTTCACACGATTCCATTTTTTCGTCCCTTTAAATCTTAACAAAGAGTGAAACCCTCTTCGGCTTATTTTTTTGTACTAGTTGTGCTTTGAAATAGTGATAGATTTTGTTTATGATGTTGCTCGTAATATTGGAAAGTATCACGGTTGGATTTTGAAATCATGAATAACATTTCAAATATCTAATTTGAAAAGTAGTATACAACATGATTGTTTAAATCAGAACATCTTGAGTATGAGAAGTCCTTCATGTTTACTATATATCGAAGGTGATATGCATAAGTCTCACTTTATTTATATTGTTTTTGAAAAAAATGCAATTCCATGTATTGCAAGACCTGTATTGTCCTTGAGATAATATCTTCCGTTAATGTCCTTAGCAATATTCATGGTTGTTATTGATAATTAGTCTCAGTGTATATCAAACACGTTAAATTGAATAATTGTTAAGCACAGCATGCTATTAAATTCTCCATTTACTTCTACGCACGTTTACTTGTGCATGTAACTCCTTCGTGCTATTTGTTATGTTGAAATTGAGTCGTTTAAATTTGTCAGGGATAGTTTCATGAGCCGCATGCATTTCATATTAAATGACACTTAATTAATCGTCATAAACACATTCTATTTATTAAAATGTTAGTGCAATCGGCATTATATAAATAATGCGTGAGAAATTGAATGTTTTGAGTGACGTTAACTTTTAGTTAATTGTATTCGTTTACAAAATTTGGAATACAGAATATGACCACCCTACACATGGTACAGTTACCTGTAGGGCTGTGCATGGTTTTGGATTGAACGGATAACCCGCCCCTATCCATGAGAGTTGACCCAAAACCGTTGATATCCAATATCCCATCACGGGTCGGGTAACCGATATAATTTGATCCATAAGTTTTGGAGCACCGACCCGATTTGGATTGGATACCCACGGGGCAACCCGTGAATACCCTTTTTGCTCAGCAGAAATCCGTGAATACCCCAACCTTCGAAATCCTTTTGCTGCCTCATGGCCCTCACAATCCCTCACCGTTGCCTCCATTTTCCACCACCACCGAACCGGCGATCCCTTGCCGCCTTCCCGCTCCTCCATCCCATCGCCGCCTCCACCACCGTTCCACCACCTGCGAACCCCTCTACCTACCCTGCTCCTCCATCTCATCGCCGCCTCCACTACCGTTCCACCACCTGTGAACCCCGCTACCTACCCTTCTCCTCCATCTCATCGCCGCCTCCACCACCGTTCCACCACCTCTGAACCTCTCGTCGTCTTCCCCACTCTTCCATTCTCTCGCCGCCTCCGCCTGGACCACCTCCGAACCCTCACTAACTCCCGTGCTCCACCGTCTCAATCGCATCCGAGATCACATGTTTTATATTGATCACGTCTGAGGTCATGAGAGTAAGTAATTGTCCAAATTACAATTTTTGAATTGTTGCAGTCTAGTTTTGCCTTATGAATTGAAATGGCACATTCTTCCCTGACATTGCTTGCAGTTATTGCTGATGAATTTTTTTATGATCCCTAATTAGATTTAATTAGCTACAAGTTACAGACGAACTTCTTCTGCTCGTAAAACAACAACTCACCAACCTTCTAACAAAAAAACACAATATTATCGTCATGGACGAAGATATATACTCTGTTCTGCATTTTAGTTGGTGGTTGTTCTGCATTTCAATGGTTGTTCTGCATTTCAATATTGTATTTTGATTATGTTTATGAAATATACTTTAAAAAGTAGTACGGTACAACATCTAAGTACCATTTTATGCTTTAATATTTAACACAAATATGCAACAAACTTGAGCCATATTAATTATTTCTTGATGCTGATTTGAGGTGCATGATCCACGGCTACCCGCGGGTAACCGAAATCAATGCGAATAATTCGGGTATCCGTTAGTATGGGTACCCGTTGGAATGGGTCGGGTCGATCCATTGATCCGTTAGTGACGGATCGGGTTGGATTATAGTTGAACGGGTCGGGTATCCGCTCCATGCACACCCCTAGTTACCTGCTATTATTGGAATAACCCCGATGGAATCTTTAGATAATCCAAATCGACGAATATAGTATAAGTAGAAGAATTGGATATCATTCTCACGTCGTTGTCATACGATATTTAATCACTAATGTGAGCGTGTTATTAGATGATTTTTACAGGTTATAGAATACCATGCCGACACCTAATAAAGGATGAGAGATAATCCTCATCAATAAAAATATTTCAAACCCCTCTTCTTATTCCATCTCATAGTTTAAGTTACAATTGAGTGGAAATAAACAACAGATATTGTTGGCAAGGGAATGGGTATAATGGTTAATACAACTACATACAGGGTTTTGGACGTAGTCCACATGCGATAATCATCATATATACACATCATTAAATGATAGGTAATTAATACTACTAGTAGTAGAAAAAAACTTAAGATACGGCTACATCAAGGGGTTCATCAAACTTTTCAACTCCTAAGAGTTTCTTAGGTAATAGCACAATAACTGTGGTTTTATTTCATCTCTATGTATGAGAGTTACGGTTATTGGGTAGATGGAATTAGGCGTCTCGAGGGATTGGGCATGCACCCTTGGGCCCCGGGTAGATGCCTTGAAGGTCGCGACCCCAACGGACGAGTTGGGTGACGCATTGCACCTAGCAGCCCGGTAGTATCCGGAGTCGCTCGACGGAGCTGGCAGGTGGTGCGGTTGGCATTCTTGGTTTCTCACTTATACACGATTTTAAGACTCGGTTTAAAATTAGATGTGGCCGCATCGGATTTTACTTCGAGTATTATTGTTGTGAGAGGTGTTCCGGGATGTGGTTTGAAGTTGGAGAATTTGAGGTTGAAATACTTGGAGGTTTATCCAAGATGACAAACAAGTTCCCGCGTAGCGGAGGCCTGCGAGTCGCGTACTTGCATGCGCTAAAATAATACGAGAAATGATTATTGGTCGGGTGTCGGAAAATGTATACCGTTGTGGACTCAAATCAATTTGTAGAAATATCAAGATTATGGTGGTTATACTTAAATGATTATTATATAAATAAATAAAATAAATAATTATGAGATCCAATGTGAATTAGAATGACTTGGTATTCTTTCTAATTTTTTTCAATAGATGCATGTGCCATTAAATAAAGTTGAGTATACATTCTTTCTTACCCCTGCATTAATCAGTATAGTGTTTGTCTCGTTACTGGGCAATTGCTCATAACGTTACCCTCGTGTGAACCCAACAGGTATACCTGAGCAGCAGCCGCTATAGTAGCGGTCTTTTAAGGAGATCAGCACTTCCTACGTCATACTTGCACTAGACAGGGTGCGTCCTATTTAGAGTAACTTATTTACTTCCGCATCATTTTATGTTATTATTGAGAGACATTGTAGTGAGATATGTTGAGAGATTTTTCTACACAATTTAAGATTTCATGATGTATCTCTTCTATGTACATGGACTTGATTATCATTATCAATGAGAATGGATGGTGTATTTTACTTTCCATTTCACATTATTCTCCTGTTGTTATTTATATTTCAAATGTTAATCTAATGTGCATAAGATGGTTTGCTGAGTATCATAGATCGTGGGCGTATTTGGATCGTAGGTCCGACGCTCCTGTCTCGTCAGTTTCGGTAGCCGGCGGGGCGGGGCGTCACAGGCATCATTTATCCTATTGCTTATAGTTCTTGGATCAGTCATCTCCAGGTTGTCCCCAGGAAAGTTGGATTGACAATTGTCAATAAGGAAAAAGGAGAGGACAAACCCACCCGAGTAGCCGCATCTAGGAGAGTCTGTGTCAATTATAGGAAACTCAACAAGGCTACCCGAAAAAAGATCATTTCCCATTGCCATTCATTGACCAAATCATCGAGAAGCGAGCCGGATAATTCTTCTATTTTCTGGATGGATATTCCAGTTATAACCAAGTGGCCATAACACCAGAATATCAAGACAAAACCGCGTTCACTTGTCCCTTTGGGACTTACGCCTTTCGTCGTATGCCTTTCGGATTATGTAATACCCAACAACCTTTCAAAGATGCAATATGATCGGTGATTTCATGGAAGTATTTATGGATAATTTTTCAATTTTTGGAGACTCTTTTGAGGAAACACTCAGATTTTTGGATAGAGTCCTACAGAAATGCATTTAAGTAAACCGGATATTATCCTGAAAGAAATCACACTTCATGGTGAAACAAGGGATTGTGTTGGGTCATAGTGTATCAAAGAAGGGGATAGAAGTGGATCCATCAAAAATAGAGACCCTCACTTAGGTCCACCTGTAAATGTAAAAGGAGTTTGATCCTTCCTAGGGCACGTTGGTTTTTACCGCCGATTTATCAAGGATTTCTTGAAAAGTGTCCGTCCACTCACCAAGCTACTTGAGAAAGACCAAGATTTTACATTCACTGAGGAAGCATTCGAGCCCTTCACTCTTTTGAGAAAAATCACCACTAAAGCACCCATATTACAACCTCCTGATTGGACTATTGAATTTGAAATCATGTGTGATGCTTCTGATTATGTTGTTGGGACAGTATTGGGTCAAAGGAAAGATGGAAAACTATATGCCATCCACTATGCCAGCAAAAACCTGGATGATGCCCAAAAGAACTACACTGTTACTGAGAAAGAATTGCTAGCAGTGGTATTTTCACTAAAGAAATTTCGATCTTACATCCTAGGGTCCCACATCATAATCTACACTGACTACTCTACTTTGAAATATCTCTTCACAAAGACAGATGTTAAGCCTAGACTCATTAGGTGGGTATTACCGCTCCAAGAATTTGATTTAGAAATTCGAGATAAAATCAGAGCAAAGAATGTCGTGGCCGACCGCCTTTTGAGACTCCCTCCATCAATCACAGATACAATCCCAATTTCTGATAACTTCCCAGAGAAAGTATTATGTCTGCCTCTCAACTCCCTTGGTATGCAGACATCGTCAATTACATCGTCACTTCCACATTTCCTGATGACTGGACAAGACATAAGAAAGACAAAACTAAAGCCCAAGCCTGATACTACCACTGAGAAGACTGTTTTCTCTTCAAAGAGGGTACTGATTTGATATGGAGATGATGTATCCATGAATCTAAAGTCAACGATGTCCTAACTCACTGCCACACTTCTGGATGTGGAGGACACCATTCAGGGAAGCGCACAGCGACTAAGGTCTTACAATATGGTTTCTATTGGCCTACACTCTTTAAGGATGCCCATCATTTTGCTCAATCTTGTCTTGCCTATCAAACCAATGGAACAATGACTCGACGCAACATGATACCCCTCCAACCCGTACATATAGTCGAAATCTTTGATACTTGGGGAATAGACTTCATGGGACCTTTTACCATCTCACAATGCTATCAACACATCTCACTCGTTGTTGACTATGTGTTCCGTTGGGTTGAAGCCATTCCCACTCGCGCTGCTGATCATGCCACTGTTGTCAAATTCCTGACCAACCTTTTCTCTCGATTTGGATTAACTAAAGAGGTCATTAGTGATGGTGGAACCCATTTTCCGAATGCTTCAGTTAAGAATTTACTTAATAAAAATGGAGTCGAACACTGTATCTCAACTACCTATCACCCACAGACTAATGGAATGGTTGAGTTGTCAAATCGAGAAATCAAGACCATCCTCCAGAAAATTGTCCACTCTGATCGTAAAGATTAGTCTCAACACTTACCTTCTGCTCTCTGGGCCTACCGAACAGCTTTCCGCACACCCTTAGGAATGAGCCCATATAGGTTAGTCCATGGAAAGCCTTGTCATCTACCCATTGAGATCCACCACAAATCAAGAAATGCCATTTGGATTATGATGAGGCTGGAAAGAGAAGACTATTGGATTTATCTGAACTGGAAGAATTGAGATCACAAGCTTATGACAACAACTTGTTGTATAAAGAGAAAATCAAAATACGGAATGATGCGAACATTTCGAGGAAAATATTTCAAGAGAATCAAAAGGTATGGCTTTTCAAATCAAAATTGAAACTATTCCCAGGAAAGCTGAGATCGAAATGGAAAGGACCATACATCGTAACCCAAGTTTTTGATAATGGCTCAATAGAAATCTGTGACCCATACACCAAAGTCACTTTCAGAGTTAATGGTCAAAGATTAAAACTCGTTGTTGAAACCTCTGGTCCTATGTCTGTTTGCACAACATACCTTCTACAGGAATAATAAGCAGTACAAATCGCCGAGCTGAGGCGTTAAAACATGCATTCTCGTGAGTCTCTCCTCACATGTATCTTTTCTTCTTATTTCTCGCATGTTTATTTCACTGCATTGTATTAGATAAGTATTTGGGTACACCTCTCTCCAAGTAAAAAAATCACAAAAAACACAAAAAAAATCTTGCCCACCCAATCTGATGGTCCTTTTTGTTCACCTTGAGGACATGGTTTTTGATAAGCATGGAGGGGAGGTATCTGCATGTTTTCAAAATATCCTTCCAAAAAAAGAAAAAGAAAAGAAAATCATCAAAAATATGGCCTTCCCAATCTTGTTGAGAAAACATATCTTCACTACATAGATTATAGATTGAGGTTGAGTTGACCCTAATCCAGTTAACTTCATCAGAATTTCACTAGGCGTGAGTTTTAAGCTTTCTTCAGGTCCATATGGACTTTATTCTCTGAGTTCCACTAACTCTACTGGTGAATGAACTTCTATATCTAACTAGATCACATGAGCAACTAGTAGCACTCTTAAACTCTTCAGTGGTCATTAAGCAAACTGCACATTGCACTTATATTGATTGAGTTTATTTTATGAGATACAATTACAATCTAGTTGAGGGGAGGAGTTGTCCTCTTGGTTGTTCCAATGCTTGAACCTTGTCTATAGTTAGTGATGGAACTTGACTCAGGAGCAACATAATCTCTCCAGTCTAAGTGTGTCAGCAAATAAGCTAGTATCGTGCCTCCAAAGTCAATATTAAGCTGATACTACCTTTGAAGCCAAACCCAAGACAAAAACACCACAAAAAATCATATCACAATACAAAAAGAATACCAAAAACCACCAATCATGCAAAGATGTGCGAAGCAAAAGCAATGAAAGAAGACAACCAAATAACCCTTCTCCACCAAAAAGCCATGGTAGCAGCCCAATGATGCTACCTAATTCTTAATAGAGGCCCAAGAGGCCCAGGGTTATGCTCTGCAAAAGGAAAAAAAGGAGAGCAACAGACCAAAGCGGTCTACGTAAAATCCCAAAAATTAAGTCCCATTCCCCAATAAACTATGACCTATTTTTTCTATTCTGACATACTTGGGTGAAAAGAGAATATGCCTGAATTCAAGTGAGGACTGAGGCTATATGTGTAGGGAATCATTCGGTGCCTTGATAGATTGTGTTGTTAGCTCATTCTCTTGACTCATGAAAGCTAAAACATCACTAACATTGTTTATATCCATTCAAAGTCAAAGAGAATACTTGTTTCTTAGGGATGAGATGACTTGATCGACCTTCTGAAACCATGTCTGATTTTGTTGGAACTGAGAGGCTGTTAAAACTACAAAACTCAAGTCAAGTCGACAATTCGAACAAATCATTAATCCATGGGTCGACTCTACTGAAGTTTGTGTATTTGTGTGGTTAGGATTTGAAAACTCGAGACTTTGTGGGTATGTCTGCTGCAAACTCTGCAAACCCTCACCCGATCTATCTTGGCTATTTTCCTTGTCCTTCATTATTACTTATCTTATTCTTGCTCGGGACTAGCAAGATTTAAGCATGGGGGTGTGATGAGTACATATTATACTGGTATAATATTATACAAAATACATAAAGAATTCCATTAATAATTGATACATACACCTCAAACATCACTTAATCCAGATATTATCGATTCTGCAAATACAACAAGAAAATCATCTCTAAAAATGCATAATTAAATTAATGACCAAATTCCCTCTTCATCAACAAATCCAATTACTCATTGTAATAATTTATCCAAACAAATTGCATGATTATTAAATCCAATTTGGCTCTCGACAATTTGTTCGCAAGAAATGAAGAGGAAACATTGTGCAAAATTCACATTCTTTATTCCCTCTCTCTTTCACACACAACACATGTTTCAAGAAGCATTTAAAACCCATCACCCCATGTTCCCCATGCACCTTTTTCCCATGCAAATATTAAATCATATGCATTGGTAATGTGTCTTGTCTTTATGTGTAGGTGAGAAGGGGGCCCACCTACAATATCTATAAAATGACCCCCTCCCATGCAAATACAGGCACTTCTTCCTCCTAGCATCCCGACCTCGCTCCCTCTTATACCCTCTCATCCCTAACGCATGATAACTTCTCCTTGATATCCTCCTTGCTCTAACGTGCAGCAACACCGTCGGATGTGTGCTCCTCTAGCACACACACTGCCTGTGCGTTTTTCTCCTCCGTTGCGCATCCCTTACGCTCCAGCGCACACCAGTAGCTCTCATAATCGTCGTTGTCGCCATTATCATCATCTCGTATCTGGATAGAGAAGCACCATCTTGTGTATTTTTATTATGCTTGTGGTTGTAACTTTATGTGTTTGATTGCGGTTTTCGTGGGATAACAATGACGTGGTAAAATCAACTTCTTAAACCATGTAAAATCGCATCAACACCTATTTTTACCTCTCTCATCTCTCTTCTATATATATCCTATATAGTCTTATATCTTTATTAAAAGAAAAAGAAAATATAAAAATATAAAATATAAAAAGAAAATACAAAATCAGTAAATTAAAAAAATATATAAAAATATAAAATCAAAACTTAAATTTAAAAATATCAAATTAAAAATCCACAAAAATAGCACTTGTATAGACATTTGATCACTCTCATTTTTTAGCATTGATTGCCCGATCTATCCTGCTTGTTCCCTGTGTTTGACCTCTACATTACTTGCACTATACACATATTTTGTAGAGTTGTAATAAATTTTAACTCCTCATTTACTTTCAATGCTTGATTTATTTATTATGGGTTAATTGTTGATTGATCCGGATTTCGTGAGCGGTCGCCTCAGCGACATTGTCATCCCACCTTGTGAAGATTACTTTAGACCCTCACAAAATCTGAGTCATCAAATGGCGTCGTTGCCAGGGAGCAACAGAGTATAGATTGGATTTCTTTGTGATTAATTGTGATTACTTGTCTATATTTTTGTCTCATTTATTGATATATCTTGTTGAATTGTCTAACCACTCTCTTTGTTTGCATTTTGTACGAGGTACGCGGATCGAGGGAGGAGCTTATCTTTAAAGCACATGTGCACCCACGTGAGGCAGCTTTGACTCCGCACGAAGGCGGACTTGGAGGGAATTTTGAGGACAATTCTTGAATTTTTATTTTATTTCATATATTTGTGTAATTTGAAGTGAGAGAGTGACTCTAGAACTTGTAATAATTTGGACTTGGACACTTCGACACTTCACGAGGTCCATTGTCTGAGGGATTGTTCCCTTTGGGGCCTCGTCGATTTTATTATATGCTTGATTCACGTGGATTTAGCCCCTAGATTTAGGAGTTTTTGTTTGTTGTGACGTAATTAGCTAAGGCCCCACACCTAATATCTTGTCTGTACCTATAGATCGTAATTGGACTTAGCTAATAATTCATTTAAAAAGCTATTGACTTGGATTAGAGACCACGTGCCGGGAGAGACATACAGCGCTTGTAGGATCCATTGTGGTGGACACCGATCGGCTTCCAAGATCGAACTCCGATCTCTCTTCCTAGTCATAGCTACTTGTGATTCACGATTAATAGAAATTGCTCATCTAGGGATGGTTTCCTCGTGCATCATATAGGTAGTTTATTTCTTGTCTTTAAATTTATATATGGATCACCCTGCATGTAGAGTGCTGATGTAAGGTACGCATTTCTAACTTTGCATGCATCATTGTGTTTGATCGCACATCGGCTTTTCCGACCTTCTCCCCCATTTTATTGGACTCAAAATAACCAAGGAAATCGAAACATTCATTAGGTGTTGTTTTTATCAGAAAAATACTAAAAAGAGATAACCAAATAAAATTGGGACTGCTAATGCAAACTTGAACTTAAATTTCACCTCACCAACAAATTTTGTCTTGGGGAGAGTAACCCCCTCATTGGTTGATTTATCTGTAGCGAGAGAGTGACCCGCACACTAGGATAGAGCCACACCCAAAATTCTAGTTGACTACTATTCTTGGTGAGTCGTTCTCCGTTGAGGATCTCTCTAGTAATCGATAAAGCGTACCGCGATGTACTTAGCAGAGTGAATTGATCGGGTAGGTGGTAAACATTCCGCAATTCATACTGGCTGGGAAAGATCTCATTTGGGATCGAGATAGTTGGCTAGGAGAGTTAAGCTCGTAACAGCTCGCTTAATCACTCTGATAGATTGAATGATTGCCTAACTAAAATTGACAAGATAAATGACCGAACCTTCACGGTTATCAGCTCATAGTTGCGTAGTTGAATTGGGGGTTTGATTCCCAATCTTGTTTGCATTCGAGATCTCATCCATCTTTATCTCCAACACACGATGATGGGAAGGAGATCCCTTAGGCCACGACGTCACCGCTATAGAGCACTCCTCCCTATTCGTCTAGGTCAGCTTTGGGGAGTTTAGACCCACTCTCCGAGCCTGAGTTCACATCCACCATGTTCCCTCTTGATCACCCTTCTTCTTCTATCAGTCATGTGGTGTCAGAGTATAGTGCAACACAGATTTCTGGACATTTGACGGCGCCTGAGATGGGTAACTTTGCCTTTGCAAAGACCCAAGATATGGCCAGCAGTGAGGGACAACCTTCGTATGTGTATGATCAGACTGCCATCAACAATTCATTGTTAGATTCCCTGGAGACTATGCAGAGACAGATCAGAGATCAGGGAGACATTATGAGTGACATCATGAGAGAGCTGGCACGGATGCGAGAGGATAGAGAAGACAGATCTGAGGGCAGTGGAGAGATACCCGAAGCAGGACTTAAAGCAGGAGGTGGAGCAGGAGGAGAACAACAACAGGCGGACCAACCACCGAGGACCATGAGACAGTTGCACAACCCTGGTGCAACTATCACTCACCGATGGATCCAGCTTCCTCCCATTGTTGGGAACTTTGAGCTTCGCCCCCAGACCACCCAGTTGTTTGCCCAAGTTTCATGGGTTGGCCACCGAGGAGGCTTATCTCCATCTGCAGGAGCTCGAGATGATTTGAAACAATGTCAACGATAGAGTGGTGGATGGGGACACGATAAAGATGATTGCCTTCCTGTTCTCATTGGTTGACAGAGCAGCCTATTGGCTGAAGCATCTAGGGAGGTATGTCACAACTTGGGAGCAACTCCAGACCGAGTACTTGAACAAGTACAATCCACTCAGTCGGACCAACGTAGCACGAGCTATGATCAGTAACTTCACTATGATCCCGAATGAACTGTTCCATGAGGCTTGGGATCGATTTAGAGAGCTCATTGACCGGTGTCCACATCATGATATATCAAAGTCCAAACTTGTTCAGAGTTTCTTTTGTGGGCTGACACCAGAGATGCAGGGGCTTGTGAATGCCGCTTGTGGTGGGACATATTTCTCCAAGGGTGAAGACCAGGTATGGGCCATCTATGAGGAGATGGCAGAAAACTCGACAGTGATGTCCCCAGACCTGGCCTACACACAATCAAAGGCCCCCCAAGGGGTAGGTTCATATCAGAGAATTGCACGAATCGATGCTAGTTTCCACATTACATCAGCATCAGTAGCTCAGACCGAATCCACCGTAGCCGACATGGGGATCATTAGCAAGAAGTTGGACCACATCGAGATCCTTAAGAAGAAGCGGAGCCAAGGGCTTGCATAGATGGACCAGTTGACGAAGACAATGAGTGACATGAAGATGCAGATCCTATGCATTCAGGAGGCACAGATGTCTACACAGCAACCCCTAGGAAATATGCTGATTCCAGCGGTAGCAGCCCCACCCAGCCCTCTGCCACACATCGCCAAGTTCACCATATCCAGGCAATGTCGATCCAGCAGCTACAATACAACCCATTGTCGCCATTATCTGAGGACACTCAGATGGTGGTTTACCAGTCGGATCAGCCGCTGACAATTCTTCATCCACCACCCTTTGAGCAGGAGCCATTGATGGAAGTCAATGGGATATGGTACGACCGGTAACCACAGCAGGCCAGGATTCATCGCGATCACCCGGGATTCCGTTGGACCACCGGAGGCACCTCATCCCAACAGCAGCCTCCTACTCAGGGCAGCCAGAACAGCCAGCAATAGAAGCCCTATCACCCCACCAACGGTACCAGCAGGGTCCCCATCCCTATTATCAGGGACAGCATTGGAGGCAGCATCAGCAGCCTTACCAGCCATACTCCCAATCCCCCCCTCACTATTCACAGCAGCAGTAGCCTCATGTCCAGCATGGGAACACTTCTGGTTCTCCGGCACCTTCCTTCGAGAACCTAGCTCTTGACGACCTCTCCCGCTTGCTCTCCGAACAACAGTCATCCTTCCGGCGAGAAATGGATGAGTTCCGGTGAGAGATATCATCAAGGGCAAGGCCGCCATACCAGCTCAGATCGAACCCAACCTGATAGTTTGAAGAGAAAATCTGAGCAGGTACAATCTACAGAGATACCACTCCTAGTGACTTTTTGAATGACATGTCTTCTTGTATGTTTGATGCTGATTTCGTGACAACTAGGAGCGGTAGGATGCCAGCCGGTAGTGCCTCTTTAAGTGACAACCACACGAGGAACCAGGAGCGCCAGATGAGGAGAGTAGCAGTACTGATGCTGCTAATGATATTAATGAAGGTGGTGCTGATGCCACCAAGGATAGAGATCCAGTTGACGGTATTGAGGTCGTCGTGGCTCCAGATGCAGACGGTCGTGTTGATGCCACCATTTTACTTGATGCTGAGCCATAGAGCGATGTTGATGCCGCGAAGACAGATGTCGTATGTGGTACTAATGCCACCACTTCTACTTCAGTTGTGCTTCCCTCTGTTATGTTGCCACCTTTTGTATCTCAGGGTTGTGGTTACAAGAAAAAAATCAAAAATATGAATAAAGGAAAGGTTTCTTCATCTTCTTAGAGTCCATATGTGTTGCATGATGATCTTGGTATGGATTCCACTCCTTCACAAGAACAGGAACCTCTTCCTAGCCCTCCATCTGAGGAGGGCCCAGCCATCCCCTTCCCTCAAGCACTCCACTTGGTGACGGGGAATAAAAAATAAAATCCAAAAAAGACACAATAGTTAGAGTTCAGCCAACAAATGATTGATAGATTTCAGATTCAATTGACTCTACAGGAGGCATAAGAGCACATCCCCATTTTCTAGAAGAACTTGAGAGATAAGACTACCGTACATAGGAAGAGGAGGAACCACATAGGAGAAATCCATGTGCTCACCCGTGCCACATGCTTTGCCACTCAGAACCAGCTGCCAGCCAAGAGACCTGATGTAGGAGCTCCCTATGTTAGATGTGACATTCAAGAGCAGCCATTCGATCGTAATCTATTAGATAATGGCTCTTCTATCAACCTCCTTCCTGCAGCCTTACTCGATCGATTCAAGTTTGGCCCTCTCCTTCAGAGTAGGATAGTCCTTCAGTTTTCTTATAGGTCTATTAAGAGGCTGAAAGGGGTTGTTGAGAGATGTGGCCGTTACCATTCAGGGCATGAAATTCCCCGTGGACTTTGTTGTATTGGATATGGAGATCCCTGAGTCGATAATAGATATCCCCATCGTACTTGGACGCCCATTCTTGGCCACTACCAAGGCGATAACTGACCATGATAGTGGGAAGGTGTACTTTTGTGTAGAGGGTGAAAGTATACAAATAGAGACGATCGACGAGACCAGAGAGCGAGATTCAACCTGCTCAGAGCAGTTCAGTGACATAGAGCAGATGATAGAGGCTGAGCGAGATGTCCTCCAGGAGTGCGACTTTGTGATGACCAATGATGAAGCAATTTGGGCAGATCCAGTAGCACGAGGCCCCGCCTTACTAGCAGATTCACCGTACGTACAGCTTATGGCAGTCGAGAGTTTGGAGAGCACACCCCTGGCAGAGGACACATTAGAGGCCAACAGTTGCGGGATGAGTGGTGAAGCAGAGTTTCATCATGTTCTTCTGATTCAGATCCCTCGGATTCAAACATTGATTGGGATGATTTTACCGATTATTTGCCATTCTGATTCCTTATGCGTCGACAGCTAGGACGGAGAGCGAGCCAGCATAGTTTACAGATATTCCAGTAGGGTTCCCTTCATCAGATTTTTACGATCAGCGAGAGTTCTCACATGCAGATTTGGTATCCTTCACTCAAACATATCAGAAGCCAGATTTGCCAGCTCCCAGCTGTCCAGAATTGAAGCCTTTGCCACCGTCATTGAAGTACAGATTCCTTGCAGGTGAGTCAGATATGCACCCGGTCATTATCTCAGCAGATTTGACTGGAGAGCAAGAATCTCGTTTCATGGAGGTTCTTGAAAGAAACTGCAAGGTGACAGGATGGAGTATAGCTGATCTCCAGGGGATTAGTCCGGCTCTGTACTCCCACCATATTTACCTCGAAGAGGACGCCAAGCCCTCGCATGAGTTCCAGCGACGGCTGAACCCGAACCTTCGAGATGCGGTCATGAAAGAAATATCAAAATGGTGGAGCGCCGGTTTTATTTACACCATCTCCGACTCCAAGTGGGTTATTCCATTACATGTTGTATCGAAGAAGACGGGTATCACTATAGTTGTGAGCGAGTCTGGAGAGGAGATAGCTACCTGGAAATCCACTTCTTGGAGGGTTTGTGTGGACTACAGACGATTGAATCAAGACACAAAGAAAGATCATTTCCCACTGCCATTTATTGATCAGATTATCGAGAGGCTAGCTAGGAAGATTCACTACTATTTTCTTAACGGGTACTCCGGCTATAACCAAGTGGCCATTACACTCGAAGACCAGGACAAGATGGCATTCATGTGTCCATTTGGGACATATGCTTTCAGACGGATGCCCTTTGGTTTATGTTACGCCCCAACGACATTCCAAAGGTGCATGTTGTCCATCTTCTCAGACATGGTGGGTGATTATTTGGAGGTCTTCATGGATGACTTCTCAGTCTATGGCGATGGGTTTGATGCTTGTCTTGACTACCTAGACCGTGTGCTTCAGCGTAGTATAGAGGTCAATCTTGTCCTATCTTGGGAGAAGAGTCACTTCATGGTGACTCAAGGGACGGTCCTTGGCCATGTCATCTCCAATAGGGGCATGGAGGTTGATCCAGCCAAGGTGGATATCATTAGAAAGCTCAATCCACCGTCCAATTTGCAATAGTTGCGGTCTTTTCTGGGGCATGTTGGTTTCTACCGAAGTTTCATTCAGGACTTCAATCGTATTGCCTGACCAGCTCACTAATTTGCTGACAAAAGACACCGAGTTCATCGTAGATGATAAGTGTCTTGCGTCCTTCGAGACTCTCAAGAATCTAGTTGTTGTGGCTCCTGTCCTTCAGCCACCCGATTGGTCTCTGCCATTCGAGATCATGATGGATGCTTCTGATTTTGTCATTGGGACTGTGCTTGGACAGAGGAGGGATGGATTGGCGTATTCCATTCACTACGCTAGCCAGACTTTGGATGCTACTCAGCGGAATTACACTGTGATTGAGAAGGTGATGCTAGCTGTAATCTTTGCTTTGGATAAGTACAGATCATATATTCTGTCATCAAAAGTGACAATCTTTACAGACCACATCGCCATCTGATACCTCATGTCAACGAAGAATGCCAAAGCTCGACTTACCAGATGGATTCTTCTGCTCCAGGAGTTTGATATTGAGATTAAGGATAAACCTGGAGTTAAGAATGTGGTGGCGGATCACCTCTCCCGATTAGAGAAGCTTTAGGAATCTGAGTCCATTGCACCTATTACTGAGATATTTCCAGATGAGACGATCCTTGCCATCGCCTCGCTTCCATGGTACGTCGACATTGTGAACTATCTTGTCTCCAAGACGGTTCCACAAGGTTGGCCCAGGCAGCGACTTGAGAATTTCCTTGCAAAGGCCAAGTCATACCATTGGAAGGATCCCGTCCTTTATCATGAAGGAGGGCATAGTATCTAGAGGTGTATTCCTCGAGAAGAGCAGCATAGTGTCCTCACCTACTGCCACAAGCTTGAGGCAGGAGGACATCATTCTGGGAGATGGACATCGCATGAGGTGCTCCAATCTGGCCTCTGGTGGCATACGCTCTTCAAGGACTCTGATGAATTTGTGAAGAGGTGTGCTGACTGTCAGAATATGGGTAATTGCAGGCAGAGAGATATGATGCCCATGCAGCCCATTCACTTTTGAGAGGTTTTTGACGCATGGGGATTGATTTCATGGGCCCATTTCCTAAGAGTCAATTATTCGAGTACATTCTGCTTGTTGTATATTATGTGAGTTGGATTGAGGCCATCCCCGCTCGAGCTGTAGATGCTAAGATTGTGTGTCGATTTTTGAGGAAAAATATCATTTCACGGTTCGGGGTACCTAGAGTTCTAATTTCAGACGTAGGGACTCACTTTATCAATGACAAGGTAAGGGTCCTTGCGGATGAGTTTAGCATTGACCATCGTGTTGCCACTCCATATTACCCTCAAACTAACGGTCTTGCTAAAGTATGGAACAGGAAGATCAAGACTATTTTACAGAAGGTAGTCCGCCCAGACCGAAAGGATTGGTCACAGCTTTTGGACTCGGTCTTGTGGGCCTATCAGACTTCCTTCAAGACACCATTAGGGACATATCCCTTTCATCTCGTCTATGGCAATTCGTGCCATTTGCTAGTGGAAATCAAGCACAAGTCACTATGGGAAGTTACAGAGTTATTATTGGATCCCGAGAGTATAGGAGAACAGAGGAAAGTAGAGTTGGCAGTCTTGGAGGAACTGAGAGATACAGCCTTTTCAAGTAGCCTATAGTACAAGGAAAAAGTGAAGATATTGCACAATTCTCATATCAGGCAAAAACAGTTTGAGCCAAATCAGCGTGTATGGTTATTTGATTCTAGGCTGAAATTATTTCCAGGGAAATTACAAAGTAAATGGAAAAGTCCTTATGTGGTCAGAAAGGTACATGACAATGGCAGTATTGATATATCCGAGTTTTCATCTTCCTCTACCTTTCGAGTTAACGGTCACCGCCTAAAACTATATCTAGATCATGATCTGCCGACCATTGGCGTTGCCCCTATTCATCTAGTATGAGATGTGCTCTTTTACTAACATCACCTGCATGTCATACATGGTTATCACTCCCATCTTCCACTTTATAGATCCATATGTCCATATCATTCATTCATTCGTTCGTTATGTCTGACACCCCGTCATCATCTTATGATTTTGCTATACTTAGGATACACCTTGTCCTAAGTATAGGGGGGTGCACACACTGAGATGTGATCTGTCTATTCTCTTTTCTTCTTTCCTTCTTTTCTTTTTCTATGTTCTTTATCTATCAAAAACGTGTCGCCCCTTTTTGTCAATCTTCTATACTTAGGACGTACTTTGTCCTAAATATAAGGGGTGTGCACCCTGATTTCGTCAATTCTTTGATCCTCTCCATTGTCTCCTCTTATTATCTATACTTAGGGATATCTTACCCTAAGTATAGGGGGAGACAGTCTGAGTACGATCTGTTCATTTCCACCCTTGACCCTCCCTGCTTTGTGTATAGTCTGTTATACTTAGGATTATTTGATCCTAAGTATAGGGGGACGGTCGACTTCTCATTTGTCTATTCATTCATCTCATATTCATTTATTCTTTAGACTTTTCTATACTCATAACGAGTTATGTCTTCTCTTTTCTCTCTGATCGATGAGGACATAGCTCAAGCTAAGTATGGGGGTCGTATATACTATGTATATACTTTACCATAACTCGTACTTTCGTATTTATCTTAATAAATATGGCTAGTTATACTTATAAAAATTCATTAAAAACCTTTAATAAAAAGATGTGATTATTCCTCAACTTCTTTTTGTATTTAATGATTAATAAATCAAGTGAAAATATTTTTTGCAAAATGTTTGAAAAGTAGTTTGAAAATCCTTTTAAAAAAATCTTTTGAAAACTATTTGGAAAACGTTTTGTTACATGTTTTCAACCTTTGTCAAATTAATTTTTTGTAAAATGTATTTCCTTTGTGTGAAATAAAATACTTGAAAATTTATTTGCAAATGTTTGAAAAATGGTTGCAAAAATATTTGAAATATATATATATATAGTTTGGAAAATCTTTGCAAAATGATTTTCAAATGTGTGTACATGTTTGTAAAATTGTTTGTAAAAATTATGTTGGACTATAGTTTTCAAAATTGTTTGAAAAACCATTGTCAACTAAGTCTGAGGAATATATACATCTATCTAAAATTCTGTATACATATATATCTATAAAATTGACCACTTATCCTTGTAAATTCTTAAAATCTACTTCTTGTAACTATAAGATGCATCCCCATGTAAATATTTGTGCCTAGATTTTAGCCAAAATCTTTTGTTTTCAAAAATCCCAAAAACATTTGCAAAACTAAAATCCAAAAACATTTGAAAAATCTTTTTAAAAAATCAAAAAACGGGGGCATATGCATCACCTTTTCAAAAACCCGTAAAACGTTCAAAATCTTTGAAAATTGCATCACAAAAATATTTTCTGCATTCTGCATAGCATTTGCAGAGCATGAGCATTTTTCGGATTGAGTTTTATAGTTGAACAAGTCTAAGTAAAATCCGAAGATTGGAGCTTGGTTGGACCTTAAATCTACCTAATTAATAAGAACCTTATAGGAATTGGAATTGAGGTACTTCATGTTTAGTTGACTTAATTCTTTGAGGATCACGAAACTTGGGTCAATGGATTCTTAACTACCTAAGTAGAGTATTTCGGAGAACATGCACGACTCTTGTTGATAATGACCTAACTTGGACACCTGCACCTTTCACTTGGCAACTCAATTGGAGTGGTGAGGGGGTTGGATTTGTCGATATGAGACGCACACAGGTGGAAACACTTATTCTCCTCTAGGGAGGGAAGTGCACTCCAACCCATCCGGTGATGATGAGTTTTGAGGACAGGAGATTGTGGGTTGTAATAAAGCTTCAAAAGAGGGATAATCTACTGGCTCAAGAGGAAAAATTCCCTATGTAAATGCTACTATATATAGTCTTTTAAAAAAAGCAAAAACTCCAAAAAAGTGGACATGCTTGTACGAAAATAAAAATGCATGCCGGAGTGAACATATGTGTATAGTCGATAAGCAAGCTTGAGCTTCAAAGTCAGATCATGTGAGCATGCAACTGGATGACTTGACTACACTGGTCTTGCATCCTGGGATAGGTAGTTACACTGCTGCCGTCCATTCTTCTCTTCACCCCGTCCTCTTGAGCTGGTTGCCATTTGAACTTAGAAGGGAATACCCCACTCCTCGAGGAATGAGTTGTTGGATTGGGGAATCATTGGGTTGTCATACTAAAGAAGTCAGTCTCTTTGTCATTTCAGTTGGGGAGAGCCACCATCTCTTACACTGTACAAGTCAGATTCATAGTCGTAAGTGTTTGCGTATGAGTTGAAGTACTCTGACCTAGCTATTGAGGAGACTTGAGTAGAGTTTTGGGATTCTCAAAGGCTGTTCAATTTCAAATCCAATTCTCATTAAGGTTCCGCCCGCACTAAAACTTCAACGGTCCGACTTAAGCTCCAAACTTTGATTTTGTGAAGACAAGTTTGATAATTAAATTCAATTTACCTTTCTTCTTTTTTTCTTCTTTTTCTGCACTTATTGCATAAGTGTTTGCTAGGGACTAGCAAAGGCAAGTATAGGGTGATGATGAACCTCCATTTCATCATCTTTATTCTATCATTTTATCCTCAAAACCCCTAGTAAATGCATGTAAGTACCTCTATTTCATGCATTTTAGCATTCATGCATGTGTATGTAAATAGTGTATAAAATACGGTTTTTAAAGCCAAAATTATAAAATAAAGAAAAGAAAAGAAAAAGAATAAAATATTGTAAATATTTTATGACCTGAAATCCCGAGACCTAGGCATCTAGATGAATAGGTCGACAAGGAATAAAGTAGGGGGAGATAAAGGCCAAAATACAATAAAAATACCTTTTATTTAATTCATTCTTTATTCATTTTGGGACTTATTTTTGGTTCCACTTTTTATACTTCAAATAAAGAAACTTTGAACATGAAAGTTGTACATAATTAGATATAAAAAAATAAAAAATTAATTTCACACAAAAATAATGTACAGATAAAAAGTTATGATCTAAATAAGTTTTCAAAATCCCAACTTCCCAGACCTGTATCTCTCAAACAAAGATGCAAAATGTATCAAAATTACTTTAATTGTCCATAACTTTCAATAAGCTATTTAATGAAGGTGGTTTCATATTTTTCGGAGTTGCGTTTTGAAAGTTAGGTTTTGGACCCCTATTGTATACTTATACCGATTAAAATATTCATTCTAGTTATTAGTCATTATTTTTATACTTTTATATTTTTATAATTTTGTAAATATTATTTATAACATATGTGTTTATGAAAAAATGAATAAAATTACAAAGAAAACATAAAAATAAAATACTCATATACAATATATAGAAGAAATACCTATGTCTATACCTATGTAGATTATATATTTATTTATTTACTTGTACATAATACATCATAAAAAAATAAAAATATATATAAGTCCATAAAAACAAGTTATAAATTTATAAAATGATAAACAAAAATAGTAATATTAAACATACAAAATAAAAATAAAATATTAAAATATATAGATGAATATACATGTATATAAGCTATAAAAGGAAACTTATATTTTTATACCTCAAAAAAATAAATAACAAACATAATAAAATACTTTCGAAAATAATAAACATTTTTTATTAAATAACCAAGATTTAATATTACTATTTTTCATTGATTTAACAAATCTTTTTTGCAGGGTTTTTCCTAGTTGGTCCACGTGGACCAACCAGGAGGGTCCGAGAGTTGACTATGGGTCAACTCTATGATCCGCCCCCTGTACTTGTGTCAGACATTGGTTTTCCCGCCTCTTCTCGATTTTTCGAGGCAGGCCCTTGCACCATTTCGTGATTTCTCCTTCATGACTTTTCAAGCCCGTGAATCCATGATTCACGCCCTAGGCTTGTTTCGATCATCACATTGCCGCGTCGCTCCAGAATCCTCGATCTTGGGTGCGCTTTGTCAAACCCTTCATATACCACCCCGACCTTCCTCCTCGATTTTGAACCCCTTTTGACTATTTTCTTCTCCACCTTTTGTTCCCCATCGCTAGGAGGAGGTGACATCTTCTCTAGGAGGCTGTTAGGTGGATCGAGGAGGAGTCAAGGCGTTCTCCATTACCTCCGACAAAGCTTGCCGTCGAGGTCTGGTCTCAGGTGAACTCCACCTTCGAGGCCCCTTTTTCCTTTTATTTTCTGCACTTTCGTACTCACCGTAGTCGTAGGATTAGATCTCCCTCTTCCCCTTCGTGTTTCACCCCGTAACTCACACAAACAATCCCCTCACTGGAGCTAGCCCCGGCCAACCGCCATTTCGCCGCCCCAAGCCTCCACTACGCCACCGCGGGGTCGAGGCACTTTGCCCTCGACCCTCTCACCCCCTTTTGCAGGACCAGGGACATCAAAAAGAGCATGGGGCTTATTTTGCGCCTCGTTGGAGGTACCTGGGCACCCCCTAGCTCCGTCGCCTCCTCGCACGAGCTTCGACCACCGTCGGAGATTTCAAGGGCCACCAGCACAAAGAAGACCATCCCAGGAGTCCGCTCGACCATTTTGCGATCCTCAAGACCGCTGGAGGATGAGGATCGAGGCTGGGGAAGATCGCCTCGCTGTCGATTCTTCCCCGTTCTTCCTCCATGATCCCCCACTATTGGATCAAGGCTGACACTCCAGGCGCACAGCTGCCATCGGACTTCCTCGCCCTCAGCCGTCGATCATCCTCTCTAGATCTAATCTCAGTCGTTGTCTGCGAACCGTCATCGCGAGTCTCCGAAGCGCCACGTGTATAAGTGAAGGAATTGTGACCGTCGGATCGCGTCCTCTGGGTATTTTACATCTCCACCCATACTCTTTTTGTATTTAATATTCTCACTTAAACTTTCATCTACAATTTTAAGTATTTTGTAAGATTTGCACTTTAGCCCCCATAGTTTCCATATTTGCATCGAGGTCCCTGTCCACGTTACCTCACGTGACTCGCGCACGTGGGGGCGGGGTATTTTACGTGGGGGCCCTCGTTACTTCTGGTATTTCCATTAAGTCCAAGAACTATTTTATAACGTTGTATTATTTTGGGAAAATTGCAAATTAGCCCTCAGGTTTTTGGATTATTACGTACAGACCCCTATCAAGTGTGTGTGCCAACGCATGTGGTCTCTATCGTTTTTACATAAACAATCTTGAAATGTTGGGTATTTGAGATTGATCCGTGAATATTTTTGTGTAGTTATAAATTTTGTGGAAAATTACACTTTGGCTCTTGATGTTCTGGACATTTACAAATATGGCCTTGCTAGTAGTGTAGTTTCTCTTTGTTGATTGCATTTATTTCATGCATCTATAAACCTTTGAAAAATCATAAGGAAATATCATTGTGTGTCTGTTGCATTCATCTATCACGCCATATTTTTATTTTATATTTTTGTTGCATTTTAATATTTATAAAAATTGAAAAAAATGCATTTTTTTCATTGTTTACATTAGAAAATACATAAAAATATTAAACATTTTTGAAAAATTTCAAAAAAATTATATTTTATGTGTTTTTGTGTCTTTTATCTTCAGATCAAAAATCATAAAAAAATAAAAGAAAACTTATAAAATAGAAAAACTCCAAAAACCTACATAAAAATTTATAAAATCCTTACAAAAATATAAAAATTGTGTTTTCTATTCTTGAAGTTTATTTATTGTATTATCTTTATTTTAAAATAATTTGGGGAAATTTTGACACTATTTGATATTTTTCATCTCCAATTTAATTTTGGCCATTATATTTGTTCATTGTTTTCGGTATTTTTGACTTTAAAAATAACAAAAAATATAAAAAAATCATAAAAACATTAGAAAAACATAAAAAGCACAAAAATATTGCATTTCCTGTATTTTGAAGATTTTCACCTATTTTTATCTCTCTCTCATCTCTTGTGTATATATATATATATCCTATATAGTCTTATATCTTTATTAAAATAAAAAAGAAAATCTAAAAATATAAAATATAAAAAGAAAATACAAAATCAGTAAATTAAAAATCAAAATATAACAATATAAATTCAAAACTTAAATAAAAAATATAAAATTAAAAACCCACAAAAATAGCACTTGTATAGACATTTGATTACTCTCATTTTTTAGCATTGATTGCCCGATCTATCATGCTTGTTCCATGTGTTTGACATCCACATTATTTGCACTATACACATATTTTGTAGAGTTATAATAAATTTTAACTCCACATTTACTTTCATTACTTGATTTATTTGTTGTGGGTTAATTGTTGATTGACCCAGGTTTCGTGAGCGGTCGCCTCAGCGACATTGTGATCCCGCCTTGTGTGGATTACATTAGACCCTCGCAAAATCCGAGTCATCAAGAACCCTTCATATCATTCGTACGACTCTTGATACATTGACTTAATTAGAAACCTTGCACCTAGCACTTCGCTCAACTAGATGGACTGTTGAAAAATCTTAGGGTCTAAGTCGAGATGATGTAAGGCTAATTCATCAAGAGTGGCTTAGGAACCATTCTTGGGGATTGCCAGCACAGGTGCACTAATCCACTTCTTATCATAACAACGATATCTAAATACTGGAGATGGATTGAAATAATGCTTCAGATGAGAGATGGTCTTCCAGTGTAACTTTTTCTAAGACCTCAAAAAAGTGGGTGGAACAAAAGATATTAAATCCACCGGGACACCAACAAGAATGCAGATGTATGAAAAGTCAGAGAAAATATCTAAAGAAACCTTCAACCGAAAATTCCACAATTATGAGCTTTAGAAAAAGGCCTGCTTCTTGGTGAAGATCTAGTTACACGGACTGACTTCACGCACGAATGAAGACTACATTGGTCCATTCCCACTTCTCTTCCCATTTTTCTAATTTATCCCATTTGGTTGTAAAGATCGGAAACATCTAACCTTAGAAGGAAATATCTGACTCCACGAGGATGAATTATCAAAAGAGCAGACATCTTGGTAGTTCAATGGTTTTGTTTGGGTAGAGCTAAACAATTTCACACACATGGTTCTATCATTTCAAGGTAGTAAGAGTATGCGACTGAAAGGATGTTTTTGACATGGTTGTGAATTGGACTGAATAATGGGAGTATGGCACCTAAAGGATGTTGTGTCACAAATCCTAACCTCTAAGTGGTTCTGAACACACCATTAATCCAAAGGTCTTCTCTGAGATCCAAACTTTGACATTATTCAGACAAGTCTAAGAGTCGAAAATTACTCCAAGTTATTTCTTTTTCTTTTCTTTATTTTCTCCTCCACACTTAAAGCACAAGTGTTTGCTAGGAACTAGGCAAGCATAGGGGGTGATGAATCTCCATTTCATCACCTTTATTCTTTCATTTTGTCATTTAAACCCTAGTTGAATGCATGTATATACCATTAATGTATCAAAATAAACATTCATTAATTTGTTCCAAATATTGTATAAAATATTGCATGTGTATAGAATTTATTGCCAAAATAAAAGAATAAATTAAAGAAGAGAAAAAGAGCGAAGTTTCAAGGATTCTAAAGTGACCCTAACCCCCAAGAACTGGTCATCATGATGACTTAGTCAACAAGGTATAAAGTTAACGGAGATAGGGTGGCTAAGTGTATAGAAAACATAAACAAATCACTCGACAAAATAGGCCAATAATTACTTTTTGGGACCTATTTTATTCTTTCTTATTTACACCTTAAATAAAGAAGATTTTTACATGAAAGTTATAAATAATAATATAAATAAAAATTCAAAATTTAGTTTATACAAAAATAATGCAGTGTGTACAAAATATACTCTGATAAGATTCCAAAATCGCAACATCACAGACCCGTATATCCCGAATACAAATCAAAATATATTAAAAGCACCTTTGATTGTGTATAACTTTTAATAAGTTATTTAATGAATGTGATTTCATACTTTATGGAGGCAAGGTGTGAATGTTAGGTGTTGGACCCTATTGTATAATATACCTGAATAAAATATTCATTTTATTTATTACTTATTTTTTTATTTTTCTTAATTTTTAAATATTGTTTGTAACATATGGACATATTTAAACTAAAATAAGGCCATAAAAATATTAAAATAAAATATGTATATAAAATACATAGATGAAATACCAATAAATATACATATACAATCAATACTCCTATTTATTTAAATGTATATATTATATCAGGAAAATATGATAAAAATATATTTAAGTGTACAAAATTAATTTATTATGTTAAAAATAATATAATAAAATAATAAAATCAAAATATAAAATGAAAATAAAATACACAAAACATAGAAGAATATACCTTAATTAACCCCTAAAAATTAACTTGTAAATAAAAACCTCCACAATTAAATAAAAATATGTATAAAATACTACAGAAAATTAGAAACATTTTCATTTCATAACCTAAAAGTAATAAAATCAAATAATATTTATTATTTATTTTCCAAGGCATTTTTTCCTTGGAATTTCCTGGTTGGTCCACATGGACCAACCAGGCGCCCTTAAATGTTGAACTCAGTCAATTGTACCTCATCTCTTCTGATGCCTATCAGAAGTCACGCGAGCACCACTTCTTTAATTTCTCCACGCCTCCCTCTTCAAACATTGCCCTCGAGCCTCCCACCACATTGTAGCCTATCTATCCTAGATCCATGCCCATCATCGAATCCTCACCAATCCTCGCTCCTTCTCAAGCCATTCTCCCTCGAAAATCCTTGAAACCTCGCCTATAAATACATATCCTTCGCCCCATTTTGACTTTTGATACCTCTTAACTGGTCTTTAACCTCTCAAATCAGTCCTATGAGCTTCTCCGTGATGACAACAAGGTAGAACTCGTGGTTTCAGTGAGGAAAGGCAAGAAGGAGGCGAATCCACCCCACCGTCGGAGCTCCTCCGATTGGTTTTGCTCCGGAGCACCAAGCTCTGTTGAACCCTCTTTTCCGTCATTCCTAGGTAATCCTATAGTTTAAATTTCATTTTGTATCTTTCATTTGTATTTAATCAAGCGAGTAGTGTGGAAATCGAAAAGCCCCAATTAATGGAGCTAAGGCTCCAGGTCAAAATCGCAGCGATCCAACCGTGGATCCGCCTCGACTTCCATTCCATCTCGCTCTCCTTCACATTCTCCACATGTTCACCCCAGAACCCCTTTGAATCAAGACCTGATTCAAGGACTTAGAGCTCCTTCCTCCACCCTAATGGAGCTCCCCCTCCATTCCATATCCCATGTTATTTCAAGTAAACCTTAGGTCGAGGAGAGAGCTCTCACACCCAGGAGTATTTTGGTTGTGACTTACAGGACTAACGATGCCTTTGGGACCTCAACGATCACCTGGAGCTGATCCAGGTGACTCAACCATGCTGGAGCATCTGGTTCCCTCTCCCCTCTCCAGAACCCTACAGCTGCATGTGGAAGAAGCCCAACTACCTGTTGGGCTTGTTGAAAAGAGAACGGCCGTCAGAGCACCACAAAACGACGGATAAAATTTCACCAGCATCGTGTTATTGAGTGTTGTTCCATCACCCTTGTTCACTGTTGGATCGAGAGCCCCTGTCAGGTCTTAACCCAACCGTTGGATCAATGAACCATTATCCTCTTTACAATTGCTAGATCTGATACGTGGAGGAACAAGAACGACTATATCTCGGACGCATAAGTGGGTACATTTCATATACCCCTTCAGCTTTTTATAATTTCTTTGAATTCCTATAAATATTTTATGAAGCTTAAAAACTTTTGGACTAATTGCATGTAGTCCCCTGAACTTTCAGTATATTGCAATTTAGTCCCTACAAGAGTTACGTGCTTGCGCACATCTTATCTTGTAAAAATTGTGTGTAAACCCTTATGAGATATTGTAATTATCTTTTAATATATACAATTTAAATATTGATGATAAATTTTGGGAGAAATTGCACTTTGTCTCTCTCCTTTCTTTATATATTTGCAATTATACCCCTACCAGAGTACATATTTTTCTGAGTAATTTTCTATTTAGTAAAAATAATTGTTGCGCTTCAAAAATCACCAAAAAATTAGGAGTAGGTACCTGGATGCATGCTTGATTATGTTATAAATTTACTTATGCATTTTATGCCCCTTTCTTATTTTCTAAAAAATCAAAGAGTGCACGACCAATTTCTGTTTATCTTCAAAAGGCCAAACAAAAACACAAAATAATTCTGAAAAATTACCAAAACATACAGTAGGATTATTTAGTTATTATTAACCTTTATCCTAAAAATCACTAAAAAATAAAATGCTTAAAAATTGAAAAAAATATTAAAAACCTCTATAAAAGTTTATAAAATTATTAAAATTCCAAAAATTGTGGTTTCTATTTAATAATGTTCTTTATATTAAAATTAATTTGGAGAAATTTTGATACTATTTTGTATTTTCCATCTTCATTTTATTTTCAACCTATTATCTTATCCCTGTTTTAGGGTATTTTCCACTTTGAAAATATATAAAATTAGCAAAAATCATAAAAATAGTAAAAAGTATTTTAAGCCCAAAAATAATTATTTCTATAGTTTGTGGTTATTTTTAGTTGTACTTTTTATCTCTTTTATCTATATTGTATATATGTAGTATATTACATTTTTAAAAAAAATAAATTAATAATCTAAAAGTTGATATATTTATATATTTATATATAATTCAAAAAAACAAAAAATAATATAAAAATATATTTATTACAAACTAAAAAACCCCACATTATTTGACTAATATTGTGCATAGTTATATATACACACATACATATATTAGTTATTTATAAATAATATTGAGTGCTACATCATGTGTTTCTTGTATTCGACACCCTACTCTGCTTATCACTATACGCATTTTATTATAGGGTTTAAATAAATTTTGATCCAGACCATATTTTCATTGTTGATTTATTCTCGTGGGTTAATTGTTGATTATTTTGGGTTTCTTGAGCATTCAACATATCGACTGTTGTTTCTCCTTATGAAATCGCACAACCCTCTACAAATCCCTTCTCTATCACCCACCGACGATCTCTAATCCTTCCTCCAAGCCTTCTGCATGTGTAGATGCCCTCAAAGTGTTTGGGGCCCATCGGAGGGGGATCAGAGATCTTCAATGCCTGGAGGTTGTTACTCGAATCAAGAAGGTCCCAGATGCCCTCTTCAAGACCTACAAGAGAGATAAAAACAAAGGCGATAAAAAGGGAAGGATCTTGGCTATTATTTGTTGGAGATCAGTGGTGGAATGATGATGGGACAACGAGGTTCGGTAAGGTGGCAGAGGAGGACCTCGATTCGCAGGCCTGAGGCAGATCTAGTTGTCTAGTGGAGGTCAGATGATGAGGAAGCGGCGGGGAGCGAAATGGGGCATTCATGTGGGTCGAAAACACGAAGAGGTCATAGTGAAATGTTCGTCGGAGAGGAGCTCCAGTGAACTACAAAGGAGTAATTTTACGCTAAAGCAAAGGACTAAAATGCAAAAATGAAATACAATAGTTAAATCAACCTAAAAAGTAAGAAAATCAAACCTCAAGCGGTGGGGAGCCACGAGATGAGTCGCTAGGAGCGGAGCTTCGATGAGGTTGGGAACCGCTTCTATAATGCCTCCTTGGTCCTGCAAAGTGCTAGGTGAGCCTCCTGTCACGAAACTTGAGATATTAAATGCAAAATGAGGAGAAGATGCGAAGTAAAAGGGGGCAAAAAATCCGAGGAAGGAGGAGGGGGAGGTTTTGTACATGTGATGAACGGGGGGTCTTTTCTTAGGGTTCATGGGTGAATCGATGAGGCTCTGTCCTAGGCAAGGCATCAGCAAGAATCACATATGAATATTGGTCAACTCCTAAGAAGGGATCGATCCTCCTCGAGCCTTGTATCGAGAGGGAAATATCGAGAAGAAGGGGTCGCAACATGGTATAACATGCCTATGATTTAGGTCAAAGAAGTTGACCCATGTCAACAGGTGATGGGCCCTGATTGGGCCACATCACCCCCAAAAGTATAAAATAGAGTCCAAATTCAAAAATAATTTAAAATAAATTAGTAAATGATTTCATTAATTTTTTATTAATACATAAAAATGTTATTATTTTATGTACTATTTTTAATATGATTTTTATTTATTTTTATGGGTTCATTTAGTACATGTTACTTTTTACAAATATATTTACAGGTACATTTACCTATATATTAAGTATTTTATTTTTATTTTAAGTTTTTGATTCATTATTTTATACCCATAATTTATATATTTCTAATTTATTTGTATATGCGCAAACATATTTTTGTGATGTTACTTGTACACTAAAATAAATATGTATATTTATTATATATGTATAAGTATAGTATATTCATCTATGTAGTTTTTGTATATTTTGTATTTTAGTATTTTTTTAGTTTTATTATATTGTAAATATACATAAATATTACAAATAATATTTACAAAATTATAAAAATATGAAATTATAATATTTATAAAGAATAATAAAATGAATATTTTATTCAATTAAAAAATAGTACAGTAGGTGTCCAAAACCTAACTTTTGCATCTTAAATCCAACTTAAATGAAATCACCTTCATTATATATCTTATTAAAGGTTATATACAATTAAAGTATTTTCAGTGTATTTTGAATTCATATGGAAAAGATATGGGTATGAAAAGTTTGGGTTTTGTAATTTTATTCTCAGTATAATATGTACAATTTGTATTATTTTATGTAAAGTAAATTTTATATTTTTTTATACAATGTTGTCTACAACTTCATGTACAAAGTTTCTTTATTTGAGGTATAAATAATAAAGAATAAAATATGTCCCAATTCATAACAAAAACTAGGGTTTTATTGATGGTTTTGGCCCTTATCTCCCCCTACTTTATTTCTTGTCAACCCAGTTATCATGATGCCTAGGTCTCGGGGTTTTGGGTCATAAAATACCTTTGGTATTTTATTTATTTTTTTTATTTTCTTTATTCTTTTATTTCATCTTTAAACAATGTATTTTAGATAATATTTATCAATAAATAATAAATGTTAATTCATGCAAAATAATCCCATTTACGTGCATTTAACTAGGGGTTAAAGGCCCAAATGAAAAAAATAAAGGTGATCAAATGGAGATTCATCAGGAGGGCATGTAGGGGGAGGGGTGGCAACAGTAGATGAGGGCTTCGAGGTTGAGGGACGGTAGTGGAGGAGGGCTTGGAGGGGGAGGGACAGTGATGGAGTCTAGCATGGAGGGGGGTGGCTAGAGGAGTAGGAAGGGCTGGAGGGGGAGGAGGGAGGAAGAAGAAGAAATTGGGAAGAAAAAGATATTTTTTACCCTTCATTTTTTAATTAATTATCATTGTATCTTCAAAGTTAACAGTTGTTAATGATGAAGATTGACGGCAACTAACCCGAGGGGCACAAGTGATCATTGTGGAAGAAGTCAGGGAATAAACTGATACTCCAAAAAAGGGAGGGGTATAACTGATATTCCAATATCTTAGAGGGCCACAACTGATAAAAACCATATATATTATTATATATTTACCTACAGAGCAAAAATCACAAAATAATAAAAAATAAAACTTTAAAAATAAGAAAACCTTTAAAAACTTATGAAAATTAGTAAAAAATTATTTAAAATTCAAAAAAAAAGTTTTATATCTTCTATTTATATTTATATTATATAGTTATATTAAAGATAGTTCTGGGAAATTTTGAACATATTATCTATTTTTAATACGGAAAACAATTCATCATATATATTATATTCGTTGTTTTGTATATTTAAATACATTAAAAACATGAAAATTAACAAAAAAATCTATAAAAATCACAAAAAAGAGAAAATATTAACACCCAAAATATTTTACGTTTTGAATTTTGATTGTATACAATTATATATAAAAGTATAGAACCCCATATATAGTAGATATACCTTATATTACTTATATTTATTGTTATATATAAATAGTATCTATTTTAAACTTTAAAAAAATAAAAGAACTATACTTGTATTTGAATAAACGTACATTTGAACAAATAAACTGTCCAAGAAGAATTATTGGGGATGATTCCTCTAGTTGGGCTCTTTCGATGCTGGTCTCAATGCCCTACCCACCGGGTTTGTGTGGTCCGTTCTAGTGACAGCATTCCTACTTTACAACATTAGCACTAGAAAATCCTGCGAAAACATGTGTGTCAACTCCCACGGCAGGTTGTGGGCTTTGTTTTTCGAATCTCCCCTCTAGTCTACCTTAGCACTTCTAGTCAGAACTATAAGAAATGCTCAGTCTGAGGTCTCGGACATCCGCTCACCTTATTACTGCCTATACTATTTATAAACTTTTAAAAAATAAAAGAGCTATACTCGTATATATTTACATATATATTTATTATTTATTTATATATTATTTATAATATTTATTACTATTATTACATATATATTATCTTTAAAAATAAAAATAAACTAAAAAATGATAGAAATAAAAAATAAAAATTAAAATGTAAAAATATAAAATAGTAAAATAATTAACAATACAAAAAATTAATTATAATTAAAAACCCCACAAAAATAAAAAGTAGCAGAATACACAAAAAGATAATTAGTATTGATTTTTATTAATTAATAATAACTATACCAATCCATTTTGCCTCCAGTGGTTCAATCCTTACTACTTTATACTTATACACATTTTGTAGGGTATAATAAATTTCGCTCCACATTTATTCATTGTTTTATCTATATCGTTGATTGATAGTTATCATAGTTGATTGTTCACGTTTGGAGTACCGCAAGAGTGGTTTTTATAAAGATTACTAGATCCGACTTGTCGGACACCGCAGGCCTTCCAAGACTGGGCATTAGGAACCTCTATTCAGTTTAGCTAAATGATTGTCTCAAAAAATATTTTTTTTATTATTGTTACACAATTTATACATACATTTTTAAGAATGTGTGAAAATTTTATCAACATTATATACAAAATAAATATTTTTTAATGTTTAGTATTTTATTGAAATATATGACTCTACTTATCAACACATATAATTGTAGAACAATAAAACTATGTAATGTGTAATAATTTTATAATTTCATTATTTTTCCTGTACATGATAAAATCATTTTAATTTATTATACCGTATTTTGACACGTAAATGAAGCAACTAAGAATTTCAATTTTTGTATTAAAGGTGGAAAGATATTTTAAACAAACAGGAGGACATGAGAGGTAATTCAAGAAACACTTGCATCATTTTTTTCAGTGTAACTTTTTTATATTGTAGTTGATTTTATTACACTAACAAATATGTGATTTTTTTCAATTTGTGCCCCCTATATAATATCATTGCTCCGCCATTGGGCATGGATAACATGTGAAGAGACATCTTGTGGTTTTTTGGAAGAAGGTGGTGGATAGAGTAGTAGTTTGTTTTACTTCATATCAATGTATCATCCTTTCATTACCTTCTAGAAGAATCATTATCAAAGTCCCTATCATTCGTCTTATTATGCACTCTATGTCTAATGTTTTGCTTCCCAAAAAGGATAACTCAAGGCTTTATATCGTAAGGGCTAACGATTTATGGGCTGGCATCAAATACACTAAAAAGTTCTACCTTGTAAAATGGACCACTCTTACTAGACCTAAAGGTAATGGAAGTTGGGAAATCACTAATATTCGGGATTTTAACCAGGTTAAAATTTATTCAATAACCTTGGAATTTTTTTACAAGAGGAGGCATCCTTCATCTCGCTTTGGGTGGATCTCTTTATGTCTCACCCGAACCTTCATACTTCTCACCCTTCGGCTCATAAATTGACCACAAATAAAAAAATTGATGCTAGAAAAGGAATTGAATAGTAAAAATACAAGAGACAATTGAGCTAAACCCATCCTATTCAAAACCAATAACTCTAAATAATCCAGGAAAGGGGATCTCTTCTACCATGGTTATTTTAAAATTCCTATGTTACATGGGGAACCCAAATATAAGATTCCAAGAAAACATAGCATCTAATAGCATACAAGCAGTAGTATTGAATGATGTTATTTATACTCAGTGATGTTTATAAAAGATATTGAATGATGTTATTGTACTCATTGATGTTTGTAAAGGACTATTTGAAAATATCATTCAAGAAATACACAAGGGTGTTTAGGGGGTGATTTTGATGTGATATGCCTCCAATCCGTGACAACTAGGCCATGGGTTGATAGGACCCATTTCGAGGGGTACTCAATTTTAAAGGGGACCCAGTTTATTTCTATGACTAATGTGTACCTGCGGCTATCCATGGCAAATATTACTTCTATCATAAGGAGATCGATTATACAGTAGATAAATAGCAAGCGGGAGCATAATAATTTATATTTTTTTCATAAATTTTATTTAGAGTTTTTAACATGTGTGCCCCTCTAAACTTCAACAATATTATTTATGCTCTTTTCTTTTTTGCAATATCACTTCTATCTTCAGGTTGACATCCATCTACATCAGACATTAACTTTTGAACGCAATGGTAATTAGATTAAATAGCTAGAGTAGATATATCATTTTTTTTATCTTCTACCGTTCCTCCTCTCCAAACCCTTTACCACCTCCTCTCATTTTCCCCTCTCCACCTCCTTCCTCGGCAGCCCCTCACTTCCTCTGCGTCCTCCCCCTCTAGCCCCTTCCGTTTCCGCCCCTCGCCTCCTCTGCCCCTTCCTCCTCGAGCCCCATCTTCCTCGTTGTTGTTCCCTCGATAAATGCCCATAGATTAGCCTGAGGGGTTCTACTTCCTCTGGCGAAGGGGCTCAACAAGAGTCATGTAGCCCTAGGACCACATCCTAGAACCCATATCTAGATCATCCACCTCGCTAGTACAAAGAAAACGCCATTCATACCCTCATCTCCTATGCAACACCAATTTGGACCCAATTAACTTCTTGGAGCGCAAACAACCCTCGATTGGGGACCAATCCTTCACTTGGCAACGGAGATTGATTGCCCCTCTTCCAGATGACCCCTATAACCAAAAGATCGAGCTTTGAAGCTTGAGTTTGCCAACGCCATCATTTACATGTCTTCAACGTTGAAAAGCAATTCCAAAGCACCCAAGAGCACCTGCAGTCCTCTCGCTGTCCTCTGTCTTGATTTGTGGAGTACGAGTCAGCTCTCAATCTTCGCCCTTATCTCGGACATGGGCTAGCTGAAGACAAGTCACGCTACAGCAACATTCCTGTAGCAACACCTTGTCAAACTTCATCGAATCGAGCTTTATTAGAGCACCGATGCATGGGAACCTTAGCAGCAGCTCTCAACTCAATCGTCAAAGCTCAGGCGAGGGCTATTCGCATCCACCGCCGGTAGCACACAACTCGATTGCCAGAGCATCCCCTTGTTCTCCAATTGTTGGCCTCAACTAATTTCATCCATTAAAGCCCTAAACGGCAGGGGATTAGGAGTAGAGGTGTTGTAATCTTCTTTTTACAATTTTGTTTCCAAAATCTAACCTTATATATTGAATCTTACATTAATAATCTACATATCCTTCAAATTATGTTCAAATCCGAGCTTATTTGCTATTTTATCTTAATGACAAGCATTCGGTCAAGATCTAAGCAACATAAATTCCATTTAAAAAAGATCTGAATATTAAACCATTAAGATAAAATAGCAAATAAACATGGATTTGAGCGGAATTTGGACGAATGTATAGTATTAATGTAAGATCCAATCTATAAGGTTGGATTTTGGAAATAAGATCGAAAAAAAAAGAGGATTACATCACCTATGTTGTAATCCTCTCTAGAGTAGAGTATCCTCGGGCTGAAGGAGGAGGAAGGGAGGGGGATTTGACATTTGTAGCCCTTTTGACCACACCTTAGTTTGAATGAACCATGGTTAGTTCCCCATTGGCAGTCAAATTAATAGAAGGGCACAAGTGATAATTGTACAAGAAGGTATGCGCAAAGCTAAGATTTCAAAAAAAGAAGGGCATAATTGATATTGCAGAAGTTAAGAGGGGCATGAATGTAAAAAAAACCTTTCATTTATCAAGCTTGATTTTCACATCATGCTAATTTTATCGTCACTCCAACAATTCGTTTGTTGTTTCCCTCAATTCATGTCCCTTTTTTTGGGAATATCAGTTGTGTCTCCGGTTTCTTGTCGTTATATCACGTGTTCCCCTCTATTAGTTCAACCGTAAATGATTTCAACTTATCCATGTTTTTTTCAAACTTTGGTGCAGTTAAGAGGGGTATAATTGTCTAGACTTCTTCTTCGTCTTCTTCTTCCTCCATGTGTTCTTTTTCCTTTCTCTTCATAATTTCTCTCTCTTAATCACACCTTCATGCATCCATCAAATCGTTACAATTTTTACATTTCAAGTATATATCATTCATTGCAGATCAAATGGTAAATTTTATTGAATTTTTTTGATGAACTTTCATGATTAATCAAAAATTACCATGCGATCCCCACAGATCACCACATCTACATCCAACCACACCCACAGATCACCCTCAAAAAGGAAAAAAAACGTTAGCCATCAACGTGTCCCCGTTCTGGATCCTCTTGTTGATCTCTTTCTCGGGCACTTAAGCACCTCCCAGTCCCACCTCATTCAGATCCAGTGCAACAAACAAGAGACACAGATATCCTCTCAATAATTCTGAATAACCAATCAGAACGGAGGGGAATAGGATGGGTGCAGATCTCCATGTCCCGACCGTGGGTCCGAGGAACAGCCCATACGGCACACCATCAAACTTCTCCGAGTGTGGATCTGGTCAAATATTAGAAGCATTCCCAAATCCTCGTTAGCATAAATAAGTACATACGTAATTAGAGTGCACTAAAAATTACAGCAGAAAGGGACATGGAACATTGCGCAGTAGATAATTGACGAGTGACGACCGTGAACGTGGAACATCAGTCATGGAAAACTTCGATACAAGAGGTTCAATGTATCTTAAAATCAGCCCTCATTTTCTATTAGCAAATTCAACAGCGCAAGCAATCGAAAAATTAATAAATTGGGTCGTTCTGAAGAAATAATGAAATTGAGGTTGCATAGCACGAATCCCTCAGAGGTGCAAGGGCAGTAGGAGGAGCTGCTGGCAGAGGGGAGGAACGAGAGCGGAGGGGAGGAGTGGAGGCGGAGAGGGAGGTACAGGGGGAGGTGTCAGGATGACTGGAGTAACTGGAGGCAGAGAGGAAGGTGCAGAGGCAGAGGAGAGGTGCAAGGGTGGGAGGAAGAGCTCCAGGAGGAGGGGGAGGTGCAGGGGCGACGAGAGTGGTTGGGGGCAGAGAGGGAGGTGCGGGGCGGGAGGAGGAGCTCCGGATGGAGAGGGAGGTGCAGAGAGCAGGGGTTGAGGTTCTGAAGTTGGAGCAGGAGACATGTAATGATGGAGAGGAGGAGGAGGAAGATAATGGACTTTTCAGGTTATATTTTTAAATTTAATTTTCGATGTGTCCTCAAAGTTAACACTTGTTTGCTTTGGAGAGGGATGACAACTAATGCGAAGGGTACAAGCGATAGAACGATACGAAGTCGAGAGTACAACTGATATTCGCAAAAAGAGAAGGGCATAAGTAATATTGAAATATCTAGAGGGACACAACTGATAAAAACCCTGCATTTTATGGGTCAATTAAATTCAGCATTGCTATATAATTTGTCACGAATCTAATTATTATGCTATTATATGAGGGTCGAAATCAAGAATTGTGGCAAATATATTTGTATTCGTGGACATATGGGTTCAAGTGGATATTGCCGAGATATAGCATGCTCATTTAAATAAAGGAAGACATTGTGAATGATAGTTGACGTGAATGTTGGGATGCACTGGAACAACAATATACATAGCACTAGAAAAGAAAGAGTGGACAAATGTTTTAAGTAGAAATACAAATGGATATATAAATATATACACATCAGATTTTTAGTACCATATCTATTTATTAAAATTTTATTATATGTATCTCTGTCTATTTCAAAATGGATATGGATACAAATACCATCACATATGCTCATCCAATACATGTAAATATAAACTAATTGGTATATTTCTACTATTACTCTTGTCCAATCAGCATCCGGTTCATATCTATATTTGTTTTCAATAAAAGGTCAAATATTTTTCATATTCGATAATATGTATCCACATACATAATCATGTTTTAAAATGGATAAGAATAATATAACTCTTAAAAGTCCATATCCGTGTATAACCATTTGAATCCTTTTTAATCAATAGAGGTAGTGAAAGCTTATAACTAAGTACCACACAGATACCCGCTTTTCCAAATAGGTTTTTTTGAGCGAGTCATAGATCAAGTTATAGCAGGTAATCGACCTGATAATTTCCAACATGTACCTATTGGTCTTAGGGTCAATATACGATTGAACTGGGTATTTGCTGACTCGAATATTTTGAACACCCTTATCAAATAGGTTCATAATGGTGTCTTCTATTGCTAAGTCATTTTTTTTACTTATTTATAGGATGAAGCAATTCTAGATTAGCATTCTTCAATTTCATGAGTACTGTTTGCCATACAAGGATTCAAGTGGTGCATTAAACATTGTTGGCTGAAGGTGTTGGAAGAAAATATATTAATTAACAATAATTTATTTTTACGAAGGTTGCCCGAAGGAATTCTCAAACAAGACATTTGTCTCATTTTGACATATCGTTAGAAAAGTGTCCCTTCTACGGCACAATTAAGGAAGAAGTTACAGCCAATCAGTGAGTGGGTAATGAACTTATTGAAGTTCTCTAATGACAATGATGCAGAAAAGACGCACGCACCAATCCAAAGTGGGTTTAAAGACTATTTGGCACCATTATTCACAACTTGTTGTCCAGTGCACGCGAGTGCCACGCCAGATGTGAACCACTTACGACAAAAGAGAGATTTTTATCACTTGTGCCCCTCTTCACCTTTTCGATACTAGTTATGTCCCTCCTTTTTATCAATTGTGCCTGCACCTGGCTTCTTACAAAATTCACAATTCTGCCCTGTTATATCCCTACTTTATCTTAACAGAAGAGCAGAACTGTAAATTTTGTAAGAACTCAGGCCCAGCTGAAATTATAAAAAAGGAGTATAACTGATCTTGCAATAGTTAAGAAGGGTACAATTATAAAACCCCCAAAAAAATATTTCTTACGAACGAAACATCAGATTGCATGGGAGGGAAACAATTGGCCTAGATAGCCGAGGGAGTCAAACATGGTCTTCCAAACGAGTACTTTGCCTACAGGCACATCGCATTCTTAAACAACAATTTCCTCCTAATGCCCACTACAAAGCTTCCATAGCACATCGGAGGCTCAAATGATATGTTCTTCCAAACCAGATTACAAGGGACATATCAAACCTCATTATCTCAAACTTAAGATGTGTCAAAAAAAGGAACATCATTCCATTGACTGCCACCAGTGGAGGCGATCATAACCCAAGCTCGGCTTGGAGAGAATGAACACGCATTCCACCTGGGCAGCCGGAATCAGAATCATCGTCGAGTCCCACACAATGTTATATTTACGCCCTTCCTCTTCTACAATAATTCAACATGGTGAACTTCCATGTGGCAAATCTTCTGATTTAATGCAACACAGAGAGCAAAAGATTTCACAAAAGCAGGAGAGAACCCTTCTTGTACTTCAGTCATAAGACATGGGGCCAGTCCTGTATGTTTGAACATATCTCAGAACATGCAAAATGGTACGTCAAGTAGTTATCCAAAATTTTACAAGAATGACAATACATCAGTAGAACAGGCTTTCTAAGGAAAGAAGTCTATAACAATGAATAAAAAAATATAAGGGACCTAATTCTCATCCCCTACCTCGAAAATTGCAAAATCTACATCCGCCCTTTGATCTGCAAGCTCTCCAAGGGAAGAAATAATAACCAACAAATTACTTACATGGTCCTGCATCGAAAATCTACATGGCCCTTTCCCTATGTCCACTTTGTCCCTCTTTCCTCTGCCTGATTAATGGTCATCTTGCCTATGCCATTCGTAGCCCAAAAAAGGAATTCCAAATGTATGATCGATGGTACAATGTTAGCAAGTGAAGACAACATGTTAGAAGATGGCTTGCCCCGGTCTTCGTAAAAATCTCGCAAGCTGTGGCACATATGAAGTGTTAGTATATACAGAATGCTGGTTGTCTTAAACCTCATCCATCGGAGAAGATTGGACTCTTTTGTAAAAAAGGACATAAGCAGCAGATGTCTTCACACTGTCTTCGGCAATTGGAGCAACACGACTGTCATCAAAGTCATACCACCGGTTATCACCGGGATGCTGCAAGATATTGAAAAGAAATCAGATATATATATACCAGGCATCACCAGGATGCTACATCCATGTGCATGTGCATGTGCATGCATGGGTGTGTGTCACTTTGAGATGGGTAAGCTGTGCACAAGCTTGGACCAGGCACCGCACATAAATTTGAGTTGTATATACCTTTCATTGGTGATTATGATTTATGAATGGCATTTTTAATAATTGATGCTGATGAAAGTTGGCAAAAGGATTTTGTTCCACAGACTGTCAAAAGGATGAAGTTGGCCTTTTTTGGCATTATATCCCCTTTTCTTAGAATATTTCTGGCAGCATCTGAGGGCAACAGGCATAGGAAACAACATATTAATGATGTCACCAAACATGTAGCAGTTACTTGCAAGAGAACAATTTGGATTATCACAGAACTCTTGCAGTTACAGATGCGCTTGCAAGGCTTAGTAGCATTGCTAGTAAAAGTCTGTATCTTGGGTAAATTACAGTTGTGAGAGAACCTCAACTAGCATTTTTCTATAGCTAAAGAAAAGTAACTCACACAAGGATCAACACCACAGAACAATTATTATCATAGGCAAGCAAAAGTCATGGTCCCCAGCTGGATCTTTACGCACTAAATTATTAGTAGAGTTGCATATAATTCTTGTTAATAAGCATGCATTTACAAACAGCCTTTTACATGGAGTTGCTCACATTTAGACTAATGAGATGTCACAGAAAAGTTGCACAAAACAGGTTATAAAACAAAGATTTCAACCTTGAAACATCACAGATATTCAATGTCGCAAAGGAAGAAAGGAGGCTCTTAACTGAGAACAGAGAAAGCACTGATACTTACATGAACATACGCAGTGTAATGACCTCCCCCCATGTTTCCATAGTGATTGCTAATGGCAAACAGCTCATAGTGATTACTCTGCCGATGATCCTTCCAGGCAATATAAGTTGACAAATCAAAGTCACTGATAGGGAAGTTGACAAAAGTCTCCAGTTTGTTTTTCATGAAGCGGCTATAGGAGAATCTTTTCAAATGAATGACAAGAACCTCAGGTAGCCTCCATAGATCCAACTTCTTGCTCGCTTGCCGATGTGTCTTACAGGACGGACAGTACCTGCAATGAAAAACATGGAACTTTGACTTTCAATTCAAGCATAATAAAAGCCGAAAACACAAAATTCCATATACTGACCACATATCCTCTGGTCCAAGTGGCTCCTCCTTCAAAAAGGTCTCCAGGCATGCATACAATGAAATAGAATCTTGGGGCCATTTTTGCAAATTCCCGTACTTGTGAATTTCAGGCAATGAGTTGAATGGAGACATATCATACTTATTGATCAATTTCTTTGGCCAAGTGACTAGGATATGCAAGTATTTATGAGTTCCGGCCATAGGAACTTCCTCATTCATATCTATTTTGTATTCCATTTTCAATCCCTTTAAATCAGTAACATGAAATTCCGTCTCCTCCCTAGTATCTACCTTGTCATTTTCTATAGAACTTGACTCTGGACATTCCGGAGCGAGGGACATGCTATCTGTTTCTACAATCTCATCCCTGGATGTGTTGTCCTTGACATCATAGGCATCTATAAAAGCAATTTCCAGCCTTATAAATGGATTTAAAAGTTTCATAAACAAGTCTAAGACGGTGGACCCAATGAAATTCCCAGGAAGCCTTGCCACGAGAGGAATTCCAAATGCCTTTGGATAGGTTGTTGTTTTTCCATTGAAATGTTGCCTGGCACAAGGAACTCACATCAGTCAAAGATGAATAACTCCAGAAAAAATCTAGTGCACAAATTACCCCGACTTTCTATAACATGAGCAATAAGATAAAACATGATTTCTTTTAAAGGACCTTTTTATGTTATAAGAAATCTAGATAATGGCTATTACTATAAAAAGTTAAAAAAAACATAGAAAAAAAACATCATTTATCAGTTAAGGTTCAAAAACATAAAAATCGTCATTTATCATATAAGGCTCAGACCAAATTATTTCCCCCTCAACATAGAGCATACTTGCAAGGGCGTCTCATCTACATCGATGAAATGATTGCCAAAAAAATATGCATCAACATTAAGGAGAGCAAAAATGGTTCAAACTTAGATACAGAGATAGGACTCGCCCAAGTTGAGGGAAGTATGGATTAGCCTTAAAGAAAGTTATTGTAGCTCCGATCGAAGATAAGATGCAAGAAAACCGCCTAAGATGTTTGGTCATTTGCAAAGAAGGTCAGCTGATGCATCAGTTAGGAGATGTGAGTGTTCGGATGCTGAGCCGGCTAAGAGAGGGCGAGGACGACCCAAGAAGTGTTGGAAAGAGACTATATGAAGGGATTTTAGTTATTTGAATATAAAGATGAGATTGACCCAAGATAGATCTGACTGGAGGCGAAGAATCCATGTACCCGACCCTACTTAACTATGGGAAAAGGCTTGTTGTTTATTGTGTTAGGATGGTTCACACATAAAATAAATATACCATATATAGCAATTTCATAACAATTATATAGACAATGGTGCATGCAATCATAAAATGTTATTATGCACAGTTATAAATAAATATATTACTATACTTATGTACGGAAACGAATATACGAATACGAATGCGAATATTAGCGATGTCAAAGTGATATCCATATCTGCATTCATTTTAAAAGGAATACGATACGAATGTTGAAATATATATAAAATGTATACGTAACAGATCGGATACGAATATATTCACATTCGATTTCATCCCTACTTTCTAGTGTATTGGCGGGTGGTTGGCACTTGCCATGAAAAAAGAGGGCTATATGTAATGTAATATCCCTATGCTGATTCGACCACATAATCTAGGGCAGCACATCCTACTACTAGTGGCATATCCACTTTGCTCACTTGGCGTTATTAAAATACCAGCATGTTTTTTCCTAAATACATGCAAGTGTCGCCTCCAAGTCAACCATGGATTGAAATTTCGCCGAGATTTCGATTTCGACAAGTCTTGGATATTGAAACTCCCCTAGACGTCGATTTCCCAGATTTCGATCGAGATGGGTCGAAATATCGATGATATTTCGACATATCGAAAAACGTCGGTCGAAATTCATGGTTTTCAATCTAAAATTTCTCGGATTTCGACTAATATCGGTGAAATTTCACTGATACCTATGTAAATCAATGATATTATCTATGTGAACTTGATTTCACTACTTATTTGTCAATTCTCTATATTAAAAGACATAATGATTTGTATATATTATTCCAAGTCGAGGGCAAGATTCCCGTCTAGTAGGGTATGGTGAGACGGGGGGAAGATGGTACATACGGTGATTCTTCAACTTGGGGAGCTTCACCCCCTTTGGGTTTAGGCTTTAGCAATGGAGATGAAACAACTCTATAGCTACAAGATACCCGATATAGCCTCTGTTCATAAAAGCGGTCCGTGCGGCCGCATATGCCTAAGTGGCCTCCTCACCGCACCGATTACCTGAAGCCCTACTTTATGCACCATTTGCGTATATATGGCCCGCATATGCAGGCTGTGCAGGCGCATATGCGCTCCATGCGCCCGCCTAAGGTTCAGTTGGGTAATCGAATCTGGATCTTAAGATACGGATCTTGTATTATTTCAATTCTATATATTAGATCAGACTGTGTATCTTTAATTATTTTGATATTTAGTTGTACTTTTTTTAGCTCTACAAGAAAATCATTTTTCTTAGATCTTTTGTTGGATCACATTTATTCATAAATTCGGTTTAGTTGTAGTCACTTTTGTAAATATTTATTTATTTTTAAATAAAAAATAGAAAACCACGTAGAACCGCATAAGCCCCGCATATGCCCTCGCATACCACTTAATCGTTATTCAGTGACCTGCCGAACGCATAGGCATACCGCTTTCCTGAGCTTGTTCGTTTCATTATGTTTGTCATTTATCTTTGTAAATAGTTCATCTTTACTATAAGTATGTAGTTAATTATGTAATTCACTAAAACTTTGTCTACGATAGTTATTTCTATGAACTAAATATTATCTCATTAATCATTATCTACATTTTTAGAATAAAATGTTTATCTATTTTTATGAACAAAAGATGTCTTCTAATTGTTGTTAACTTAATTATTTCGATTTTCATTTTTAATATCTATCAGTCACCTCAACAATAGGTCCAATATGATCGATATGTGCAATATAAGATGTATGGATGAGAGATATGTGTGATATATTGTAAGCTATCGTCTTTTTAAGAACTTGGATTTGATGATATCCATTTCTAATATGTATCAGCTAAAGAATCAACATTAACAACGAAATGGCATATATGACTGATATGTGCAATATAAGGGGTATATATGAGCAACATGTGTTATATAAGTGTGTTTGTAAGTTATTTATTGTTGTAATAACTTGGAAGACTTTAATTTGTGAAAATCATTTCCACCGAAATGATCAATATTTCACCGAAATTTTGATTTTGAGGGCGACCGAAATGAAATCGAAATCGAGATTCCGAACCTTGAAGTCAATTGCGAGGCATAATAATTGGGATAAACACCATAAGAGATTTTTTTCCCTTCTAGAGAGATTTTAAGATAAACCAAAGGATAATCACCCAACATGGGATGCCTGCTAGAATTTATTTAACAATTAGACCAAAAAAAACACAACACACAAATTGCATGTAGCATGCTCGTCACTCTCTCTTTACAACACCCCATAAACATTTTAACACATGATGCATGGAGTGTCTTCGTGAATATGCACCACGTTTTCCACATAATCTCCCAGATTTGAAGACCATTGACATTTGCTCATTACAAAGAGTCCATAGGGTTGTAAGAAGCCAGCTCATGTCATGATATCTTTTATACACCCAAACTCCTCGATTATCGCCCAAACCTTAAGTTTATCCAAAATATCTCCACTTCACTAGTGCCATCCATGCAATCTCCAATGCCCCCCAGACCGCCACGATCAAAAGGCAGGTTAAGAAAAGGTGAACAACATCCTCCTCTTCCAGGACACAAACTTGGCAGCCACTATCGAAACCCATGCACCATTTGTTCCGGAGTAGCATAGTGACCAAGCTCTCCCTCCTAACCAGTCAAGCATGTAACCTCACCTTCAGAGGTGTTTTAAGCTTCCAGAGCCATATGCAGTCCACAGTGAAAGTTCAGTACGATGACACCTGCCTTGCAATCAATGCCTCAAAAACCTGGCACTGGCAGATGATAAAGGAGACCTCTCATGTTTAAATCAACTTGTCTCGCTTGAGGACCTCTGACTCCACTCCTTCCAGCAGCGCACCTATAGCTGCAAAATCAAATCATCTCATCCGAAAAAGATGCTGTGAACTTAGGCATCCATGCCCCTTCTAAACATATATCCATTATCACTTGCTTGTCCTTGACAACCACAGATAACATAGAGAAAGCCTCGACCAACAACCTCTTCCCCGATGAGTCACCCAAACTGCATACCAAAATCCGCACAATCTCTTTCCCTTCTCTCAGGCAGTGGCATCACTATCCACAGCCGTTGCATCAGCCCTCCCCGTTACATTTCTAGGGGATGCTATCCTTGCTCCTTCTAATTCAAGGTGTCATTTAAAGCCTCTCTCTCTCTCTCTCTCCCTCTGACGTTATTCTCATTGCTGCTCAGTCAATCAAAAACATGCATCCGCTGTCAATGAGTAAAACATCACTTCAACTCCTTTTCATATAGATATTTGTGTATTGTTCCCCCAAGCATTTTTTGTTGTATAGCCTTCAACCATCCAACTGCTCCCGGTTTCGCAACAAACTTGGCCATAAATCACATGTTTATTTGGCAATCTCAGACTCAAAAGGGTGTGTAGATATAATGATCTTGTACATCGAAAGCACCTTGTGAGTGTGGAAATGACCTTTAAGGCAAGCCCTTACAACCATGTCAGCGAATCTCAGATGCATATACCTCTCATCATTAATGTCAGATCTCCATATCTCAATGGAGTAACCCTCCAATACGAGTAATCCACCACCAAATACAATAAATTCTCATCATGCACCTTCTCCTTCATTTCCGGGAGCAACCATGCACCCAATGTAAGTCCAGTACACTCAAAAGTTATTTTAATAGTGGAACTTCAAGTGGGTCCTCCGATTACTCCACAGTGGTTCGAAGAAAAGACTGCACCTGAAAATAATGATGATCTTGATTACCAATTGTCCTACAGATTGAAAAAAAATAATGCATTATTGATCACATCATAAAGCAAGATTCTGAGAAGAATCTCAGACCTACTTTCATAAGCTATTTAGGAGCTTTTCCTGCTGAAAGTATAACAGTCTCATCACATGCTCATTTTGATCCAAAGTGGCAATCTACTTAGGAGAGAGATGCCATCCCTTCTTGTGATAAATGGTTCCATGTTGATGATCCACTTGGGGTAATGATTGTTAGATGGAAATGGGTTTCACTATCAAATAAAACCTGGACGGAACTGTTGAAATATGCAAACACGTGTCTAATGATCAGGTGCCAACCTCACATGTAAGATGTTCACTTTTTAAATACTTTGCAGTTGGTTTATTGGCTTTCCATTATTTGTATCTTTATCTCGGTTACAATTCAGTGTGGCTTTGCCATTGTGCTAATTGTATGTCAAGAATATGTTCCTCTATGATATCTTAAAGTAGTTGTATATATGACCTAACTTGCCCGTATGAGCTTTAAGATGCTTGACAGTCTGTCAACTACAGAATGTGCATAAAAACTTGAAGCTAAGTCATAGATAGGATCATATTTGTGTAGGCCCTCAACAGATCCGTCATCATTTACGCAGAAAACGACGGAAAGCACTATTGCAGTGACTGTTTATGCGAGAGAATTATTGCTATGTCTATTTATGGGAGAGGGGCTGCAAAAGCTTGGTGTAGCAGCAGGATCTGAAGCACCATAAGGTTGATGGACATCAACATCATTAGAAATAATGAACAAGGTATCATCACCACAACGAAACTTGTGGCTAAGCAATTTGTGGTGAAAGACTTGAGAAACATCAAAGAGCTCCAGTGTATTGAAGAGGCTTGCAATGATAAAGGGATTGTATTATCCCATAATAGGTATGTTACAGATCTTTCTCCTGAGATCGATATGCACAGATAGAAACTAACCTCCTACAGACTCAAAGGTCTACCTACATTATGTGAATGATAAGCATGTTGATGGCGAATGAGACAAACCTCTTGCACAGAAATCACCACATGCACTATCATGAGACTAGATGCATACCTAGTTGTCATCATAGGTCATCCAATTCGTGGAAAGATCTCTGTAAATTCATCAGGAGGCAGCCATGATGGTATTGAGATACATATAGGTTTTTCCTATATGGACTTGATACAAATTATAATGACAAAACTAACTCAATGGGATACATTGATTCTTTGCTTCCAAGATCATACACCAGCTTAGATCCAGAATGTCCTATCCTTACTCATAGCCTCATCTAAAAATTATGTTGGTCTTCAGAGACCCCTCTTTTTTTAAGCTAAAAAAGGGGAACATGCAAAGGTATCCACCTAAGTGGATTAATTAAGAAAAGTTACTACAAAAGATGAGACTCAAGGAAAGCCTTGGCAAAAAAACACATTTTCTACTCATTCCTTGATAACCAAATACTCATATTGCTGCGATAGGGAGTAGGTCCATTTTTTAACAAAAATGGGCATTGAAGATGGAATCCCAAAGTTCGGAAGGTTACTTGTATCCACCCAATCACCAAAAATGGGCATTGAACAAAAACGTAAGCATCGCCACTTGATATTTGTTGGGAAACGTGAATGAGATGATCTATTCCATAGCCCTAGGCTCTCTTATATAGGAGAGTAGCCTATGGGTAAATTACATAAAGAGAATAACAAGAAAATAAAATGACAAAGAGATACAAATAGCTCATATGCGTCAACACTCCCCCTCAAGATGGAGCATAGATATCAATCATGCTCAGCTTGGACGCACACTTCTGGAATGGGCCTCTAAGTAATGCCTTGGTAAAAATATCTGCAGTCTGATTCTCTGATGTGACGTGAGATGTAGCAATGAACCCCTTCTGAATCATGTCACGTATGTAGTGACAGTCGACCTCAATATGCTTGGTCCTCTCATGAAAAGCTGGGTTATTTGCAATGAACAAGGCGGCCTGATTGTCACATTCCAACATCATAGGAAGAGGTATATCAAGACATAGATCTGCAAGTAAGGATTTCACCCACATCATTTCCGTGCTAGCCTGGGCCATAGCCCTATATTCTGATTCAGCACTGGATCTAGCTACTACTGTCTACTTCTTGCTCTTCCACGAAACTATAGCATCTCCAACATAGACTGCAAACCCTGATGTTGACTTCCTGTCCTTGGGGCATCCTGCATAGTTTGCATCCGCACATGCTGTAACAGAAATCTCCTTTCCTTTCTTAAATAGCAAGCCTGCACCTGGAGATGATTTTAAATATTTCAGAATCATGTGTATTGCATCCATATGGGCCTGACGTGGTTGCTCCATGAACTGGCTCACACGACTCACTGCAAACTGTATATAAGGTCTAGTGATCGTGACATACAGTAATTTTCCTACCAGTTCTTTGTACCTTCTCTTATCCACTTCTTCTGTGTCATCATCATACAGCTTCATGCTAGGATCCATTGGCGTCGTAGCAGGTCGACACCCTAGCATACCTGTCTCACTCAGGAGATCTGTGACATACTTCCTCTGTGTCATGACTAATCCATATGGATTTCTAGCAAATTCCAGCCCAGAAAATATCTAAGGACTCCCAAGTCCTTGGTGACAAACTCGGTCCCCAGCCTTTCCTTTGCCTGCTTAATGCCTTGGTCATCATCACCTGTAATCAAGATATCATCAACATAAACCATGATTACAATGATACCTCTCACCGTCTTCTGCACGAACAAGGAATGATCAGCATTGGAGCGTTTAAACCTTGTTTCTCAAAGAGGTCTGAAAGCTTCTGAAACCATGCTCTGGGGCTCTGCTTAAGGCCATAGATGGCCTTATGTAATCTGCAAACCTTGGAACACTCCCCCTCAACAGCAAAACCAGGTGGCTGTTGCATATAGACTTCCTCCTGCAAGTCTCCATACAGAAATGCATTCTTCACGTCCAGTTGATAGAGTGGCCAGTCTTTAGCAACCGCAACTGATAACAGGATCCGTAGAGTGGAATGACGTGCCACAGGAGAGAACGTGTCAAGGTAATCAACCCCATATGTCTGTGTGAAGCCTCTTGCAACTAGGCGGGCCTCGTACCTGTCAATTGAACCATCTGCATTGTGCTTAACTGTAAACACCCACTTGCAACTCACCGGGCTAACACCTGGAGGTATAGGAACCAAACTCCAGGTTCCTCTAGACTGAAGTGCCGCCATCTCTTCTTCCATTGCTAGCCGCCATCTAGCATCCTGCAAAGCATCATGGTGGTTCCGTGGAATGTCTGTAGATGAAAGTGCCAATGCAAACGTCCTGAAGTCTCCAGATAGCCTCTCAAAAGACACAGCTGCTGATAATGGATATTTGGCACAGCTCCTCTTCGGCTTGCGTAGAGCGATTGGAACATCCAGATCATCTATGTTATCACCATGCTCCTGTAATGTATCCTGCTGAGAAATGTCGTCAGATCCATCAACATTAATATTTTCATTACATACCATAGGCGAGCTAGTTGACGGGTCAGGACCATGAGCTGGAGGAAGCCTGCGGGTGTAATGGAATGGTAGCGGGGATACTATTGATGATGGTGGTGGAGGTGGTGGTGGTGGTGGTGACGGTGGTGTTGTTTGTGGCACTGGTGATGGTGGTTCCATGAATACAGCATCAGGAAGTGTAGGTCGTGGCTGCATGTTTCCGGAGTCAGAAAAATACATCACAGATTCAAAAAATGTAACATCTGCACTGATCATATACCGCCGACGCACAGGATCAAAACACTTGTACCCCTTTTGAGTTCTGGAGTACCCCACAAAGACGCACTTGACAGCCCTAGGAGAGAGCTTGTCAGTACCAGGCGACAACTGATGGACAAATGCGACTGACCCAAACACACGAGGAGTAAGAATAAACAAATCCTTGTCAGGGTAAATGAGTGAAAAAGGAATTTGTTCATTCAAGACAGACGAGGGCATACGGTTGATAAGGTAACATGCAGTAAGGACTGCATCACCCCAGTAGGAGTACGGAACATGACTCTGAATAAGAAGTGACCTTGTGACATCAAGTAGGTGACGGTGTTTTCTTTCAGCAACCCCATTCTGTTGAGACGTATGAGCACAAGATGTTTGGTGAATAATCCCTTTTGAGGAGTAGTAATTGGCTAGAATGTTGGTACACAATTCTAAGGCATTGTCACTTCTCACAATCTTGATAGATGTAGAAAAAACGTTTTGAATTTCATTTAGAAAATGGATAATGATATTTTCACCTTCAGATTTATTTTTCATTAGAAAAACCCATGATGCTCTAGAGAAATCATCAACAAATACAATATAAAACCTATGTCCCTGATGATCGGGAACACGACTTGGACCCCAGACATCGACATGAAACAACTCAAACTTGGAGTTACTACTCCGACCTTGACTATTGGGAAAAGACGACCTGTGATGTTTTCCCAACTGACATGCCTCACACTGGATAGATGTGTGAGGGAGACTATAGGGTAGGACTAGACGCAACTTCTGAAGCGGTAAATGACCAAAACGCAGATGCCACATAGGGGGAGTGTGTGCCATTGGCAATCACTACTGTCCGTCCTGGAGGAATCTGAGTATATCCTGAAAGTAGACTCTGGTCGCCACATAGATGATGTGTAGCGCCTGAGTCCATGATCCATGGCAATGTATCCGATCTACTACTGTAGAGTGCAAGTGTACTACCTGAAGTACTCGTAGAGGCAGAAGCAGAAGCAGCAGCATCAGTATGACTCTCTGTCGACGGTGCTGGGCCAGATGGTGGGATAATGCCCCTGAGACGGGCAACCAGATCATCAAAACGTTGATCCAGTGAAGCAGCAGACGGGGGCTCTATCTGCTCAGCGGCTCGTGCAGATGTAGGAAATCCATGCTTCGAGTAGCATGTGTCCTCCGTATGTCCGATGCGGTGACAATATGAGCATGTTGGCCTAGTGCGACCACCCCTTCCACGAGGGGTACGTCCACGGCCCTGATGATAAAAGCCGCGACCTCTGTTGGCCGCCATAGCTGAGGGATTCTGATTCGCTGCTGTTGAAGGTACCGTGATCCTGCTCAATCTGTGAAAAGCTTCCTCCATGGGAGGAATAGTCGAGTCTGCCAGAATCTGTGAACGTGCTGCCTCATACTCTGGGTCAAGTGCTGCGAGAAACACACCCACCATCGTTGCATTCCTGTATGTCTTCTGCTGTTCTGGTGTGGCAGTAAGAGGCATGAAGCTATAGAGCTTCTCGAACATCCCTCTCAATGATGTATAGAGAGAATGTAAAGGACGACCATTCTGCTTTATCGTGAAGATATCATGTTGTAGTTGCAGGATTTTCGTCTTGTTCTTCGCTTGAGAATACGTTGCTGCCAGGATATCCCACATGTCTTTGGCTGTAGGTTGATGTAGAATGTCATTGGCGATTTCAATAGCCAATGTGCCAGATAGCCACACCTTGGCATAAGCATCATCGGCCTCCCATGAGGCATGAACTCCAGTCTTCTCTGCAGGCTCGGGCTCGGTAAGAATATGCTTCTTACCCGTAGACTTCATCATACTCATGAACTGCATTGCCCACAGTTCATAGTTCGTACCATCCATCTTGACGATGGGCGCTGGACCACGAAATGCGCCCATAGATGGGATATCTGCCTTGCTTTCTGACATACTGAAGATGGAAGACTGGAGTGACCAAGGGACAACAATCTTTGTCTACAATGACATAGACGGGATCAGTTGCGTGTGTAGACGTCAAGCAACCAACCCCATATATATCACGATCTGTGCCCTAGAGTTTTAGGGCTTGGAGCACGCAGGCACGTGCAGGAAGCACGTGCGAGCGAATCTGGATGTAGGTGCAGGCGCTGGATCAGTGGCGCACGCTGCGCGCAAAGCGCTGGATCAGGGGCTGGAGGATGCGCGCAGTGGCTGGAGGATGCGCGCTAGGCGCACATGCGCTGGAAGCACGTTAGGCGCTGAAGCCGCGCCACACGTTGCGCGAGATGCACTGCGCTCTAGATGACGCTGCGCGCTGGAGTGCAACTGAATGCACGTTGCGCTAGATGCGCTGGAGGAAGATCGGCGAGAAGCGCGCGAGATGAGGCTCTGAAGGGCGCCGCAGGTTGGCGATCGGATCGGATTGGCGATCGGAGAGAGGAGCGGCGCCGAGAGGGGAGAGAGAAAGAAGCGAGGCCGGCGGGTGGGGCGGGTTAGGGTTAGGGTTTCGAGAACTCCAGTCTAGGACCGTCGCTCTGATACCATGTTGGGAAACGTGAATGAGATGATCTATTCCATAGCCCTAGGCTCTCTTATATAGGAGAGTAGCCTATGGGTAAATTACATAAAGAGAATAACAAGAAAATAAAATGACAAAGAGATACAAATAGCTCATATGCGTCAACAATATTACTCGAACCCTTCTCATTCAGAGTCATGCTCCACATTCGTTCCAGGGTGATGCAGTTCTTACTGCTTGTTATCTTGTTAATCGCACGCCCTCGTCTGTACTGGGTGAGAAAATTCCTTTCTCACTTGCCTTTCTCGAGAAGGATTTGTTCTTACTCACTCGTATTTTTGGTTCGGTTGCCTTTATACATCAGTTGTCTCCTGGTCTTGACAAGCTCTCTCCTAGAGCTGTCAAATGTGCTTTTGTTGGGTACTCCAAGACATAGGATATGGATGTTATGATCCATTGTGCATGAGATATTATGTTAGTGTTGATGTCTCATTTTTTGAGACCATACAAAGGGATTGACCCAAGATATGGTATCTTAGTTTTGTGGATATAAGCCCGGGATTGACCCAAGATAGATCTGAATGGAGGCGAAGAATTCATGTAGCCGACCCTACTTAATTGTAGGAAAAGGCTTTGTTGTAGTTGTTGTGTTGATGTCTCATTTTTTGAGTCAGTGGTATATTTTTCTCCTACAGGAGATAGATTGACTTCATCTGATTTAGATAATGAGATCTACATGCCACCTCCTCCTACAAGCCCATCACCACCACCCATTGTGCATGTTCCTCCACACCTCCTCATGTATCACCACCACAAACTTCCCTTGTTCCACCCTTGCCACGTTTTTATAATCGTCGATCGGCTTCTGCTCATGGTCCTTATCTGTCATCCAACACACCTCATGCTTGTTCTGAATACATTGTTTCTACTGATGGATCTGGAGATGTGTTTAAGCAGGAACTTTTGTAGGAGGGTAGCATACATATTGAGGAGATCTCCAATGACCTAGATGTACCTATTGCACTTTAGAAACAGAGGTGTATGTATGCATCGTATCCCCTCAATTCCCATGTTTCTTTTGATTGCCAGGCGGGGGATTTCAAGAAGTTTGCCATTGGTCTATCTGCCATGGAGTTTCCATGGACTTACCAGGAGGCCTTGAGAGATAGGCAACGCCTTGTCATGGAAGAAAAGTTGACCACACTACAGTTGTGCGACACCTAGAGCTTAGTCCCTGCTCCTACTGGAGTGTATATTGCCAGTTGCAAGTGGGTATTTACTGCCAAGCACCACGCCGATGAAAGTATTGAACGTTACAAGGCCAGATTATTGGCATGTGGTTTCACTCAAACCAATGGGATGGACTATCTAGATACATTCTCCTCGGTTGATCGTCACTCCATACTTCGAGTTCTCCTTGTTGTAGCAGCGGTACATGATTGGCCTTTATTTCAGCTTGATGTCAAAAATACATTTCTGTATGGTGCCTCCGAGGTTTGTTGCTAAAGGGGATTGTCAGCAGGTTTGTAGACTTCATAAGGCTATCTACGACCTTAAGCAAAGTCCAAGGATCTGGTTCCATAAGCTCCCAGACCTGATTGAGAAGCAAGGATTCAAGAGATCAATTGAAAACCATTCATTCTTTGTTCACCGGACCCACAGAGGTACAATCACTATTATGGTCTATGTTAATGATATCCTTGTTACACGAGAAGATGTGTAGGGAATCCATAAAGGCAAAAGAATTCCATAGTCAACAGTTTGTCACCAAGGATCTTGGCACTCTACAGTACTTTCAAGGGGTTAGAGTTTGCCAGAAATCAGCAGGTCTTGTGATGACCCAAAGGAAATATGTTACAGATATGCTAGTAGAGACATGCATGAGTGGGCGTCGACCTGCCACTACTCTTATGGATCTGAGCATGAGGTTATACGATGATGATACCATGGCCTCAAATTTCAGCGAAATCCGGTCGACTTTTTGTCGAATATCGATATTCTGTCAAAATTGAAATTCGACTGAAATGCCCGAAAAGACCAAAATATGGGCCCTAGTACAAAAAATGATCGAAATGACTGAAATTTTGGTCGAATTTTAACTGAAATTCTGTTTCAATCATGTTGGTGGAAAGACTTATTCTATTATTCCAAAGAATCCTAGGCTCTCTTATAGAGAGAAAGCCCATGGGTAAAGTACATAAGATAGAACCGAGAAAATAAAAATAACATAAAAATTTCACCGACTACATAATTATCTCTACACTCCCCCTCAAGGTGGAGCATAGATATCAATCATGATCAGCCTGGAATTACACTTCTGGAATGGTCCTCTGAGCAATGGCTTGGTGGAGATGTCGGTAGTCTACTCCCCTGAACTAACGTGTGAAGTAGAAATCAGGCCCTTCTGGATCATATCTCTAGTGTAGTGGCAATCTACCTCGATATGTTTAGTTCTTTCATGAAAGGCGGGATTATTGGCAATGAACAATGCGGCTTGACTATCACACTGTAACTGTATGGGTAGAGGTACATCAATATGCAAGTCTTTTAGTACAGCTCGAACCCATATCATCTCCGTACTTGCTTGTGCCATGGACCTATATTCAGATTCGGCACTCGATCTAGCCACAACTGTTTGTTTCTTGCTTTTCCAAGAAACTAGAGAGCTGCCCACAAATACTACAAAGCCTGAAGTAGACTTCCGATCCTTAGGGCATACTGCAAAATCAGCATCCGCACATTCCGAGAGAGATAAATTTGTTTCCTTTCTAAACAATAACCCTGTTCCTGGAGACGACTTTAGGTACCTAGGTATCATATATATGGCATACATATGTACCTATCTCGACTGTTCCATGAACTGGCTTACCCGACTGACTGCAAAGGCAATATCAGGTCGAGTTATAGTGATGTAAAGAAGCTTACCCACCATTTCTCTATACCTTCTCCTATCAACTTCCTATGTATCATTTTCGTATAATTTCATGATGGGGTCCATAGGAGTAGTTGAGGGTCTACACCCAACCATACCAATCTCGACAAGCATATCTGTAATATATTTCCTTTGGGTCATCACAAGACCATGTGCATTCCTGGCAACTCTAACACCAGAAAGCATTGTAGAGTAACAAGATCTTTCGTAACAAACTGACGACCCAAAAATGCTTTTGTCATCTTTATCCCCTAAATATCATCTATGTAACCAAAATATCATCAACATACACCATGATGACAACCGTACCTCTAGGAGTCTTCTGAATGAACAACGAGTGATCCGCATTTGATCTCTTGAATCCTTATTCAATTAGATGGGAAAGCTTATGAAACCACGCCCTTGGGCTTTGTTTAAGGACATATATTGCCTTATGAAGTCTACACACCATATGATTCTCCCCCTCAGCAGCGAACCCGAGGGTTGCTACATGTAGACTTCTTCCTGCAGATCGCCATACAAGAATGCATTCTTAACATCAAGTTGAAACAAGGGACAATCACGTACCACAACAACTGACAAAAGAATACAAAGAGTGGAAAGACGGGCAACTGGAGAGAAGGTATCCATATAATCCACGCTATATGTCTATGTAAAACTTCAAGCCACAAGCCTTGCCTTGTAACGGTCAAGACTACCATCTGCATGATACTTGACAGTGAATACCAATTTGCAGCTAACAACAGATGCTCCTGAGGGAGCGGGGACCAAGATCCATGTACCCCGTGACTGTAGAGCAATCATTTTCTCCTCCATAGCAGAACGCCAGCAATCAATCTTCAAGACATCCTATTAATTCCGTGGTATCTCCATGGAAGATAAAGCCACTGCAAACCTCTGAAAGTCCCTGTGAGACGATGAAAGAAAACCTGGGAGGCAAGAGGATATGAAGCACAAGTGCATTTTTGCTTCTATATAGCAATAGGGACATCCAGATCATCAACCACAGTACTCATCGGTTCGCATTCCTCCTGCAATGATGAACCCTGCACACGTACACTATCTGACCCATCATTAGTCATAACATCTGGCCATATCTCAGACATGCTGGATGATTGACATGCAGCATGAGCAGGACCCGACCGGTGGGTATAATATTTAGGTAATGACGAGACTAGTGGTTTTGGTGGTGGTGGTGGTTGTGGTTGTGTTGGTGTGACCACAGAAACAGGAATGGACGTTGGAGGATTCAAAATAGGAGGAGGAACATAGACATCATCATTAGATATGGATGAGGCCAACCTGTCACCTGCAAGTGAGAAGTACATAACAGACTCAAAGAATGTAACATCAGCACTGACAAAATATTTTTTGTTTACAGGATCATAGTAATGATATCCCTTCTGAGTCCGAGAGTAGCCCACAAAGACACATTTGGTAGCCCTAGGCAAGAGCTTGTCAAGTACAGGAGATAACTGATGAACAAAAGCAACAGCACCAAACACACGAGGGTAAGTGAGAATAATTCCTTGTCGGGAAAAACAACAGAAAGAGGAATTTTCTCACCAAGTACCGAGGACAGCATATGATTCACAAGGTAACAAGTTGTAAGGATTGCATCTCCTCAAAAAGAAATAGGTGCACAACTCTGGATAAGCAGAGTTCAAGTAATACCAATAAGATGGCGATGTTTTCACTCTGCGATGCCATTTTGTTGAGATGTGTATGCACATGTGGTTGATGAATAATACCTTTTGACGAAAAGAAGTGTGAGAGAGAACGAGTGCAAAATTCCAAAGCATTATCTTTATGAACATATTCCACATAAGAGGAAAAAATATTTTGCACTTCATTTATAAGATTTCTAATAATATCCCCTGCTTCAGATTTATTCTCTAAGAGAAAGACCCACGACAAATGAGAGAAATCATCAACGACTACAAGATAAAACATGTGTCTTTGGTGATCAGGAACATGACTCGGACCCCAAATATCGACATGAAGTAATTCAAACGGGGAGCTACTACTCCGGCACTGACGACTAGGGAAGCTAGATCGATGGTGTATTCCCAACTGACAGGCTTCACACCGGAAGAAAGAACTCGGAGAAATCTGAGGCAAGAGATGACGCATCTTCTAAAGCGGGAGGTGACCAAAACGTAGATGCAATGTATATGGAGAGACTGATCCAGCTGAATGAGAGGAGACATCAGCATAGGAATTTCGGACCAAACGGTAAAGACCATCCTGATCAGAACCACGACCAATCACCATGCTCGTTAGATGTCCTGAAATATAAGAGACAATGGGTCAAATATAGCGCAATAATGCAAATCTTTTGTAATCTGACTAATAGAGAGTAAGTTCATCGAAAAATCGAGGGCATGTAAAACATTATGTAGATGCATGAATGAGTCCCATCAGCTATTACCCCTGACTTCCCTGATGGAATCTCCCTGTATGACGTAAGTCTATCTCTGTTGCGGTAAAGATGGTGCATTGCACCAGAGTCCATAATCCAATCTGAGACATCAGAACTATGACATGATAGAAAGGCACAAGCACTACCCGAGGTGCTAGCAGAGGTAGGAGTACTGGCAGATGCTGAAGCAGCAATGTCCGAAGGACCTCCTGGAGAATCTGTAGATACAGGAAGCATAATATCTCTCAATCTCGCAACAAGCTCCTCGAACCTCTGATCCAAACTAGATGCCGACTGAGATGCAACATACTCGACTACTCGCGTCGAGGCTGGAATCCATGCTTAGAATATTAGCATGTATCCTCAGCATAGCATGTGCGATGACAAAAGGTGCATGGCTGGCGAAAACGGCCGCCTCTACCACGAGGTCCACAACCACGGAATGAAGAAGGACCACCTCTCCCTCTGGAAGCAGCCATCGTCGAGGGAGGTGGAGTTGAGGTGTTGGAGGAGACAGAGATGCGGCTAATCCTCCGGTAGACTTCCTCCATAGGAGGAATGGTAGCAACGGCAAGAATCTGTGATCGAGCGGCATCATATTCAAGATCAAGGACCGCAAGTAGGACCCCAACCATGGTAGCATTTCGAAATGTCTTCTGTCGCTTGAGGGTGGCCGTGAGAGGAATAATACTGTAGAGTTTGTCAAACATCCCCCGTAAGGATGTATACAAGGAGTGAAGTGGCCGTCCATTCTGCTTCATTGTGAATATGTCGTGCTAGAGCTGTAACATCTTGGTCTCATTTCACACCTGTGAATATGTTGCCGCCAGTATGTCCCACATCGCCTTAGCAGTGGGCTGATGGAGAACATCATTAGCAATCTCCATCTACAACGTGTCTGAAAGCCAGACTTATCCACCTGACCTTCCAGTAAGTACTCTTTTTCGCCGGTGACGATTGAATACCGCCAACGTCTTCGGGACTAAAAAAGCAAAAGTGAAAGAAAAACAATTATATTAGGGCAAGGCATTTGACTAGCTTTCTGCAACCAAGTAAACCAGCGGAAAGCCTGCATGTTGCGTACAGCGAAAGAACGAGCAAAGAGGGGGGAGGGACTGGGGCGCATTCAGCCGGTGATTCTCCTGAAATGGAGAGCTTATCGGCAAGCATCCCATTCGAAAGTGAGTATGATTCAGAGAGCTACCGCGATTCAGGTCGAGGCCCTCCTTTTTCAAAGAGCAAGCAAGTAAACCCTCGAAGTGGGGAGTGAATTGAGTCAAGCAAGCCTCACCACTCCTACACCTAAGAACCGAGTGAGCAATCCCCGGGTATATCTAGTCTGGCAAACCAGGCCCATTGATGAGAAGACCGACCGGGGGATTGGGGGGGTGAGCCCCCCAGAGAAGAAAGCGGGGCATCCATTCATTCAAAAAAGCAAGAAAGAAGAAAGGGAAGGGAGAGTGGCGGGGAAAGTGGATATAGTAAAAACAAGCCGAAAATCGAGCTCAAGGGCTAGTCGGAGATCTCTCATCCCGTCAAACTTAGCTTACTCGGCAACCGAGTGGTTTGCCTCTATGGACTTATGCTCACGATGCCAGATCACCAGTCGAATGATTGGCACGCACCAGGAAGTCCTCCACCGAATTCATCATTCCATCGTCGCAATGAAAGCCCCCTCCCGCCGCCCTCCCCTTTCCTCTTGACGGATGGATAGATAGAAATCCTCCCGACCCTACCTCTACTAAGAATGAGGGAATTCAGAACTATCCCAACTAGTAATGAAACAATGCCCTTCGGGGGCTTTTTCCGAAAAAAAAGTTTGGCTGCTTGTGTTGTTGGTCGTGGGTCTGTTTCCTCTCTTTCCTTTGTTGCTTATTCTACTCTTATTGCTCTACTGCACTATATCTCTGAGCATGAAGAGTTGACTCATATTCTTTTTTTTCTTGTTCTCCTTACTTTCTTTCACTAGACTTGACTACTTAATAGAATCCTATCCTCAGAATCAAGAGGTCTTCCCCGCTGATTTCGCTTTTGTCTCACCCCGTGGTTGAGGCCCATATCTAGTGAAGAAAAACTGTTATATTAATATAGTCTGCAAGAAGACGTCAGGCCCTCGGAAGAAGGAGGCGAGCGAGCTTTGAATCAATGCCCCCTAAGACCCCCCTTTGAGAAGAAAGACTAGTTCGTCAAGTCAATTTCATAGGTCTATCAGTTATCAAGAACGGCGACTATTGGAAGTATGTCATTTCGAACATAACTGACTACAGATTCTTGAACATTAGCAATAAACGCTAGGCTAACCTCAAAATGGTGTATGAATCATCAGCCTCCCAGGAGGCATAAATTCCAGTTTTGTCTATCAGTTCTTCCTCGGAAAAAATGTGCTTCTTACCATTCGACTTCATGAGGCTCATGAACTGAGTCGCCCACAGCTCATAATTCATCCCATCCACCGTGACTATTAGCGTAGGACCTTTGAATGCGCCAATGAGGGGCATATCAACCTTGTTTTCTAACATATCCCGGAGAGGAAGACTAGGATTTGTAGAGCAGAAGACAAATGACTTCATAGGATTTGAGTGTATATGTAGACTTTACGTACTCAAATCCATTTAGATGGCCGAAGGGCGGCTGCGGCAGAGGCCGGCGAGGGCAGGGGTCGACGGGTGGGGTCGACGGGTGGGGCCGGCGGGAGGTGCCGACGAGGGAGGGGCCAGCAAGGAGGCGAAGTGGGGCCGGGGAGGTGGCAGAGAAGAGAGGTGGCGAAGATGGCAGAGAAGAGAGAGAGAGGCAGCGGCGAGTGGCAATGCCGGGGAGAAGAAGAGGGGGCGATGACAGTGGGAGGGAAAAGGGCTTAGGATTTTATGGTTTTGGCTCTGATACCATGTTGGTGGAAAGAGCTATTATATTATTCCAAAGAACCCCATGCTCTCTAATATAGAGAAAGTCCATGGGTAAATTACATAAGATGGAACCGAGAAAATAAAAATAACATAAAAAGTACACCGACTACATAATTATCTCTACAGGTCAGTTACCGAAATGGTGCTCGAAACTGACATTTGGGACCTTGGGATACAGAGGAGGTAGACAGGAGAAGATATAGAGAATTTATGGGAAAGCTACTTTATGTTACTATCACTAAGCCAGACATCTCATTTGTTGTTAGTTGGGTGAGTGAGTTTATAAAGCATCCAGACAGGTACATATAAATGCAGACTGGTATTTGAAGGCATCCCCACGTGAAGGATTGTTGTTCAGGAAAGGGACATCTCTCACTATCACATCTTATGCAGATGCAAAGTTTGCAAACTATGCAGAATGTCCTTGGTTGCCAGGTCTAGTGTTGAATCAGAATATAGAGCTATGATGCAAGGGAGCATAGAGGTGATGTGGGTCCGAGCTGTTTTAGCTGATTTATATATATATTAATGTGCTACTTCCTATGCAGCCTTAACTATTGCAAATAATTATACCTTTCATGAGAGAACTAAACAAATTGAACTAGATTGCCACTATACATGAGATATTATTCAGAAAGGCATTATTTATACTTCCCATGTAATCTCAAGGGAACAAACTGCATACATTTTCACCAAGGCAATACTCAGAGGACCCTTTGGAAGTGTACATCCAAGCGTAGCATGATTGGCATCTACGCTCCATCTTGAGGGGGAGCGTAGAGATATTATTCTGTCTATGTACTATTTTCAGAGTTTATATTCTTTTCTTTTGTTGAAGTATGTAAGAGAGTGGTAATTGAATCTCTCTAGGATCCAATTACTACCCACTTATGTTTAGCCCTACATGGATGAGTGATGGGACTCATGTCTATCTGTGGGGCTATATGAGAAGCCCCACACCACCTGTACTCAGTGAGAAATTCTTATAGAATGCCAGGCCCTTTGAGGCCTTCTTCTGTGGTTTCATCCTGCTCCTTCCGGAGTAGGGTTCTACGTAAAATCCCAAGTGTTCATGTTTATTCTTTCATTATTTCTTGATTTGTTCATCGATTCACTTCCGCATTCTAGATTTCAACATAGTATCAGAGCAATTCGATCCTGTGAGTCAATTATTCAAGTTTCAATTCTGATTTTTTGATCTTGAAGAATTTTTTGCTCGTGGATGAAATTATATTCATGTTCTTTCATCTATTCAGGTCCGATAAGAGCAGAATTATTCCAGAGAATAGTTTGTTATATAACATGTTATGTTTCTTTTGCGAAAGTTTTTCTGGAAGAACTCCTTTACGGTACCCTTTTCCATCCATGCACACCCTCCAGTGGCGGCACAAGATGAAAAGATCAAGCCTCTCACATACCTCTAGATGCATAGCAGCCCTATCACGAGCCTTCTTCTCCTAGTGCATCATCATAATTATGAGTCGTCCAACATGTTGTAGTCTTTATCCCTTCACACGAGCCCGATCATGATATCATGCTTTGAACAGCCACAGCTGCAGCCACTCACCCATTTCCACCAATAGAAATGCTGCCCTTGTTCACGAAAAAATGGGGGTAACATGATGAAAGAACTTAGACACAAGAATCTTCTCTCCAAGAAACACCACCCCAAGACCTAGGCCTCTGCACGATGCAATCTCCTCGCGCAAGGGTGTCCCCATATTCCTGGCAACCTCTCCTCTTGCCTCTACCTCCAGGTGGCACTCAACTGTCCAACACAAGGGCCACATGGATCTTGACCATATCCAGGTTGTATACATTGAACACATCTCCTAGGAAGTTTCGCCTAATACCTATCCAAGCTCCAGATTGCACCTACTTCTCAGCATCATAGCTCCTCCTCGCATCGTTGAAGTATACATGAAGTGAAGACAACACCATGTTATTGTTGGGCAATATGGGTTTCCCTCTGTAGGAAGCTTATTTCAAAGAAGAGGAGGAAGGCGCTCGTGGTCTTGTGCTGCTGCCTTAATGGGTTTGGGCCATTTAAGTCCTATTGTCATTACATATTCTCCATTGATTATAAGCAGTTTGTTGTTACATCTATAAAAAAAATGGGGGAGATGCTTTGTTTGGGCCCAATCGTGGGCTGCAGTATATGAAAAAAGGGGGGCTGGAATTGCTCTAGGCCCAATAGGTGGTTTAAAAAAATGAAAGGGGGGCAAGGGAAGAGAGCCCAATTGGGCTGCAATTTCAAAAAAAAAGGAACTTTTGTTTAAAAAGGCTACAAAAAATATCATACGTAAAAAAATGAAAGAATAAATATCCGAAAAAAAAGAGATGAGTACAAAAAATTATTTTGAAAAGAAAAACATAAGCACAAAAAAAGTTTTGTTTTTCTCCCAACTTGGTACATGCTTCTATTCTATCAAGTATGGGAGAAAGGAGGAATTATAGACGAACATATTCTTCAAGACTCCTGCACGTCCACGACTGACAAATCAATATTCCAGACTACTACTAGTCATCTATCTGCATCGAGCATCGACTTCTTCATCAGGGCGTACTTCTACTACCTGACTACTACTTTGTGATGGATTTCTTCTTTTACCGTGACTCTTCCCCAGGCACGATAGAGATACGTTCCGGTGACCTGTTATCGTAGTGACTCTACAGGTATAGCAGAGAATACGTCCCGGTGACCTGAAAATCAGAGACCCGTCATTGAGTGAGGTTTTCTACTAGCAGCGAGCATATATTCTTTTGTGATGTATCGTGCAGTGCAAATTGCAGCTTTTTCAACTCCAGCTTAAGGGGGAGTGTTCAAGTATGTAATAGAGTGGCAATTGAATCTCTCTAGGATCCACTTACCACTCACTTATGTTTAGTCCCACATGGATGAGCGATGGGACTCTGGTTTATCTGTGTGGCTATATAAGGAGCCCCACACCCCATGTACTCAGTGAGAAATTCTAATAGAATACCAAGCCCCTTTGAGGCCTTCTCTCGTGATTTCATCCCGCTCCTTCGAGAGTAGGGTTCCACGTAAAATACCAAGCGTTCATGTTTATCCTTTTATTATTTCTTGCTTTGTTAATCAATTCGCTTCCGCATTCTAGATTTCAACATCTTCCATCGCATGTAATTTACATATGGGTGTCTCCTCTATATAAGAGAGCCCTAGGGTTCTCTGAAATATAGATCTTGATCTTTTTCCTAACAAAGAGAGTGAAAATATGAAATAAAATGCAGAATCAAATATCAAGAATAAAACTATAATTTACAAAAAAAATCACCCTTACCCCTTAAGGAGTAGGATGAACAACAAGAAGAAGAAGAACTAAGCCATTTCCCGCATTAAGTAGGATCGGCTACAAGGATTCTTACCTCCAATCAGATTTATCTTGGGTCATTCTCAAGCTTAGATAGAAAAAACTAAGATCTATTCAATTCGGATAGTCTCATTCTAATACTTCTTGGGACTTCCTCGCCCTCTTAGTTGGCTCAGCATCTCAAAACTCGCATCTTCTAATTGGTGCATCAAATGACCTCCTTTGCAAATGGTCAAACAATCTTAAGCGGATTTCTCTCACTAAATCCTATATCGAAGCTACACCAACTTTCCTTGTGATCGCATCATTCCAAATCCAATCTTTATGTGTATGACCACACATCCAACTTAGCATTTTAAGGAGTAGGATGAAATCAAGGAAAAATCTCAAAGGGCTAAGTTTACTATTTGAATTCTCAATTACAATTGATGGGGGGGGCTCTATATATAGCCTACTAACATAAGAAAGTCCCACCACTCATCAATGTGGGACTAAACAACTTCGCACTAATAGTCCAAATGACAATTCTCTCACCACTCATCCAACTTAGCATTTTAAGGAGTAGGATGAAATCAAGGAAAAATCTCAAAGGGCTAGGTTTACTATTTGAATTCTCAATTACAATTGATGGGGGGGCTCTATATATAGCCCTACTAACATAAGAAAGTCCCACCACTCATCAATGTGGGACTAAACAACTTCGCACTAATAGTCCAAATGACAATTCTCTCACCACTCACTCTCAACCTGGGCTGGAGCATGGAAAGCTCAATTTGGACAACATAAAACTCAACATATGCAAGCAGACTACATATTTTAAACACAACACTCGAACTCTCAGTTACATCTTCTAACGCTTGTCATCTGGTGAATCTACAATTGTTGTTGATGGGATCTTGAATGATCTATGTTGAAAATAAACAAGCGGAAGAGATAAACATATCAAGAGCTATAAACATGAAAAATATGAAGATTTTACATGGAACCCTACTCCCGGAGGAGCGAGATGAAACCATGGGAGAATGCCTAAAAGGGTCAGATGTTCTATTATAATCTCTCAATGAGCAAGGCCCTAAATGTCGACTTCGGTCACCATTTCAGTGACTGGCCGAATGGAATTTCGATCGAATTTTGATCGAATTTCGACCGAAATTTTGGTCATTTCGGTCATTTTTTGTTCTAGAGCCCCCATATTTTAGTCATATCGACCATTTCGGACAAATTTCGATTTCGACAAGATATCGATATTCGACAGAAATTCGATCGAATTTTGCTGAAATTTGAGGCCATGTCAATGAGTACAGGTGTTGTGGGGCTCTTTATATAGTCCCACAGATAGATCGGAGTCCCACAAATAGTATATATGGGACTAAAGATGAGTGGGTGGTAATTGGATCCTGGAGGGATTCAATTACCCTCTATTATATACTCCAGCAATCCCCCTAGGATTAGGTAAGGCCGGCTACATGGATTCTTTGCCTCTATTCAGATCTATATTGGGCCAACTTCGGGCTTAGATTCATATGAAATAATATAGACAAATAAATATATTCCATTTTCCAAAAAGAAATCTAATATCAATGAGAGAAAATTTGATTTTACTTTTTCATTAACACAATTTGTGTAATTATTCAGAATCAGTTATGTTTGCAAGTCGAACCACACTCCGTATACGCCGGGAGTCCGTTGATGAAAAGAGATGGATATAAAGATCGATGTTTAGTTATTCTTTATTTAGTTTAGTTCAGCTCAATCTTTACTAAAAAAAATTGAGCCTTAGTTTTCATTTAGATAGTAAAATAAATAGTTTTTTTCCACGCTATCTATTATACTTAATTGGAATAATTATCTCGTTTGTTCGAGTTGGTGATCTGAACGAATCGCACATATACCATATGCTTATATATGTTCAGCAGTACCGCCTGTAAATACTCCACTGTATGAAAAGTTCTTAACAATGAATCCATGCAGCTTGCCCCGCTGAAAGTGGGAAACGTGATTATTGTTGTTATTCTTCTATTCTCAAGAAGAATGTAAAAAAGAATATAATAAAACTGAAAATAGGTCATAAATGTAATCTAATAACATAAAAGAGAATCAAAGTGAAGCAAGACTACACACCCCAAACCCTTACCAGAAATGCATCAAGGAAGATGAAACCTATATGATTAGAAAACATAATTGCTCCTTAATTAACATCGTCATTACCCAGATTTGGATCATAACCACAAGTAATTAGCTGTTGATTTAAAAAAAACGGAATTGGCTTACTGGTGCATATGCTGATGTGTGAAGACAACTGTTTGAGAGCTATCAGAATCATTTGACACTCGATATGCTACAAGATAGTCACCATCTCTAATTAAAGAAAGTGAATCAGAAGGCTCTTCCAAGTAACGAAGGATCCTGTTATTGTAAATCTGCATGCATTTAATTTAAGCTTAATTTGAAACCAAGCATGTGAAACCGAAGATAATAAGTTTCCTATCAAACATGTGAAACCAAAAATAATAAGTTTCTGATCATTTATAAAGGAATACCTCAGCAACCAAGAGACTCTCGTCATCCCTCAGGGAGCAAGCTGTGCTCAAACATTGAATCAAGTCCTTGCATTTTCCATATTTCGGCACGCTAATGGTATATGGAGAGGGTTTAGCACTACCATCAGTGCTACATACAGTCAATGTCATTGTCCTCATAGAAGATGAAGGCAGAGGCAAAGATAAGTACATGAATGGATCAAATGTCACGGAAACCTTATTGCAAACAGGACATACAAGTGTTGACCTGTATTGTCCCTGTGTAAAGCAAACCAAAATACAGAGTTAGTGATATTATGCATGACATTAATATGCACAGTTGCAACTTGGTACCAAACTCTTTCCAACAGATGAAGGTGTTCTCAAATTATATTGCCGAATACTGTTATTTTCATCAATAAGAAATTAGAGCTGGAAACACCTACCAATATTCGGTCTAATCTTTAAAGAAAAAGCAAAGAATGACTAGTACTAATAAACCAAGAATTAATTGAAGGTAAAAAAAAGGTGATAGTATTGTCTTTTATCGGAAGTGGACGGAATAAGACTCAGAAAGGATTCTGCATGAGAAAAACATGAGTGGAAGATTTTTGGACATTTAAGTCCGAGTTCGGACCTTGCAAACAAGACAATTTAGCTGTTCAACTCAAACTATTTAAAGCAGATAACTATGACCACCATAATATAACTCTGATCAAGAACATTAATGTTATGTGCATCTGCTAATTTTCTCAAGGAAATGGTGAGATCTTGAGACTTATTTATATGTTAAAATACAAAATATGTTATACGTATCGCACAGTCATACAAATCGGGTCTCGATACGGTTCAAGATACGGTTTTCCGCATGCACTTTAGTTCACTTCTTTTTGGATTTCAGACCTGATCCGATTTCGATATCCAAATTTAGCAGTCTATCGTGTAGTACTCGCTAAGACCTTTTCAGCGATACCAAGAACGTCGAAATCCGACATCAGAAGAAGGAGATACAATTGTTTATCATGGGTAAGTAAACGGATCCAAACTCGAACCGGATCCGGTTAACCGAACCTGAGTATAAAAGGGGCTTGGGCGTGAGTAGGCTGCACCAAACCTCATTTACCAAATTTGGGTCGCTGGAGCTCCGCCCTATAGCCATGGTATTAAAAGGCGCGCCTCGAGGCGGTCGAGGCGTACGCCTCGAGGCGAGGCGGGCCTTTTTAGCCTCGAGGCGTGTGCCTCGACCTTGTCCAGTGAGGCGTGCGCCTCGACTGGCTGAGGCGTTCCGCCTCGAGGCGGTCGAGGCATTTTCCGAGGCGTTTTTGTTTTTTTTTTTTGAAGATTTCTTGTATGATTTTGATAGTTACATGGTGGTTTGAGAAGCTTATAAATATATACTTGTTTAGGATAATGATTATACAAGTTAAATGCCTAAATCTGATGTTTCTTTCGTACTCATAACTCCACATTTACTATTAATTACGTGTAAATATTTCAGTAAACTACTTCATATTTACTATTAATTATATCTAACTATTAATTTATGCAAAATGTATGCTTAAATTTGATCTCTTTCACATTCACTTGGGTATAGTAGACCATATAGTTAGGATTCAAATCATATGATTCATATCAACACCTTGGATATTTATAATGACAACTATAGCCAATCCCTTTTAGATAATTTTTTAGTGATAGTTATAAGTTATAACCAATGATTTTCGTTTGATTAGGTAGAAATTTAGAAAGGTTTATGGCATTGAGTCATTGATATATCCTTTTTTCATGTTCTTATCTTCATAGTATCATCATATATTACATTGTTATATACTATATGTTTGTCAGATTATATTATTTCATCAATAAATATATGTATTATACATTTTATATTTATTTTTCTATACAAAACTGAGGCTTACGCCTCGACCGCCTCGAGGCTACGCCTCGCCTCGCTTCCAGGGAAAACGCCTCGTTCCGCCTTTCGTTTTTTCAAACCTTGCCTATAGCTTGTCGGAGCATCACCAAACCACCGCTGGAGCGGTCGATCGCGAAGCCGAATGCGTCAACGTGTAGAGCTCGCTGTGGGGAGCTCGTTTCTCACCTTCGCAAGGTGCGGATCACCCCCTCCTTGCTGCATATTTCCACATTTCATTTCCTACAAGTTGGGTTTCAGTTTCCCCATCAGATAGCATCGAGATTTCTTGGGGCTACGCATGCGAGGTTCTCTTGTAGAATCTGGGTAAACTAAAGGTCTGTAGTCTGATTCTGCTCGTTCTTTGTTTATTTGATTCAGATCGGTCTCATATTGTCCTTCATATCTGTGTGTGTATATATGATCAAGAAGCTCGGATTTGCATTCTGCTGAGTACTGATATGGTGATTAAATTATATCGTAATTATCTAGTGGTTGTGGCATATGGACGATGTTTGAGTTGATATTTTTCAGTTTTATTGAATTGGATGGTAAGTTGATTATAAGTGAGTTACAAGTCAACGTATGGATTGGGTTGTTGTCGAATATTTTGATGCCTTATACTTTTCAGTAATGCAAGTACTTTATAATTCGATTCTGCAGAAACTCAATAATGGGAGACACCTAGCCCATACGGACTGTGAGGAGAGGGCACATGTGTGACACGTTGCCCACACATACGCACACCATGTTTCCCACCACCCTACCTCCGAAAGATGACATTATGCAGACTGATTCTATTGATCTTGTGTATACATTGATTCTGAATTCTTCCCTAATGAGGATGGAATAAAAAAATTAAAAAATTGTTGACTAACCTTGAAGTGGAGGCAGCTATTCATGATATTTTTGATGCCCCACTTTGAAAGGACATGAACCTTTTGCCTGCACATGCACCCAGGAACTAAAAGAAGAGACGTCGTAGGACTAAACATCACATTCCTACCATGGTCACTGCTCATTTCATCACTCATCCTCTGCCTAATAGGAACAGAGACCAGTACATCCTTCATTGGATATGCCATTTCTGACCATAATTTTAATCACACTCTCCATGGCAATGACACACGGATTAATATAATAATCTTCTCACTTGTCAAGACACTCAATCTCAGGCCCCTCAAGAAAACTAGTATGATTTATCAATTCGCAGACTGATCCAAAAAATTGTTGAAGGGAATTCTTGAAAATTTTGTTATCCAGGATATGAGAATCACTGTTGATTTTGTTGTATTGCCCATGGAGACTTCCACTTAGATTACAAAAGACATACTCCAGTAACTTTCAGCAATTTTCATGTAATCACAACAGTTGGATTAGCTTGGAGGCCAAAAGAAACGATACCAGAAAATTAATTTGTATTGTTGCCACCTATCTAATCCTATTTTATTAACTTAGCGCAAACAGTTTCATCAATAGATTGTGATCAGATGCAATTTAGCATATTTGGCAAGGATCAGAAAGGCATAATGAAATTGGTGAATGAAAATACATGTATGATTAGAATGCTCCAGCCTGAATCTGCAGCATGGAAAGGCAGAGCTCTGCATTTTGTATCACTGCAAAACGTTGCAATTACCAGCTTCTCATTTTTACCATATGATGTCTTTTAGACTATCATATTTGCACCTTCTTGGGGCTTAATGACACGGGTGAATGTGTAAATAAAGAAGGTATAGAGGGAACCGTATATGTGTGCACATAGAATTGATTATGCTGGAGGCAAATAGTGTATTGATTTTGCTATTTTCCCAATTGTCGGGATTTCATTATCGTTTTGTTGTTGATGGTTCATTTCCTCTTTAGTCAAATTTGATGTCAATTTGGGTGCCCGAGGAAAGAGATGGGGTTGGAGCCATTAAATGTAAAAGCCAGTAACTGCATCACTCTCTTCTCCCTCTACCTCTGTTTTAAAGTTTGAACAGACCAATACTCTCTACCTCTATTTGAAAGATTGAACGATCCAGTACATTGACGACGATATAGAGTTGCCCCATCACTCCAGATAAAGTTTTGAAGGTTAACACAACCCCTATTTTGTTTAATCAGTAATACGTTACCATAAACAAGTTCTCATCTCCGTTGTTTATGAAGGAAGTAAATAAACTATTTATGAACTTTATATCACGGAAACGTGGAAAATTAGCAAACTATTTGCATAAAGAATTGTATGTTTATCGAATGAATAAGAAATTTCGGCAACGATGTGTACTTTGCGAAAGCATTAAATTAGGAAAAATATTTTCCTAACAAGGTTTCTAATATTCTGATGAATACTAAGATAAGATCAGGGTTACCTCTTGAAGCGTGAGTCTCTAAAGCAACAGATTTCCCGAATCAAGTCTAATCTGCAGTGTCTCTCTCATAGGTGCGGAGATGAATCGTGTTGCTTCCCACAAACTTGGACGTCATCTTCACGTACACGGCTTCAAGAAGAGGCGTGTATGAGTGGTATATATTCAAGACTCTTGTCTTTCTTTAAGGCACAAAATTTTTAAGGGACTAGGCACTCCTAAACTCAAGTAAAAGAGAGTCTTACTCTAGTTTTATAAACATTATACACGCTTATTGAAGAGTCTTCTCTTCAAGTAGGCGTATGCAATGATGGTCATTGGATTGTTGATCAATGACTTAATACCAAGTCCTTATTCAACAATACAATTATCTCCTTAATTTCTCCAAATAATTTAAGTAATAAATCAAGGAACAAATCAACAAAGAGTTCAATTCAAGGACTCTTTATAGTGTTGCCATGTGTCAATACATATGCTCAACAACGTCCATATATGGAATGAGATTGTTATTAATTTATTAAATGATTAATAAATAAATACTACAACAATATTATGATCCTTATTACCAATAAGACTCGATATAAAGACGCATGTGTACAACCATTGTACACCCCTCATCTTGACTAAATATAGACATGGTTTAAATATAGACATGGTTGTTGCCTTTTATTTATAAATCAATTATCTTGATAATCACATTATCATTATTGGAAAAATTATGGAAATAATCCCTATAGCTTATTGTTAGAAAAATAACATTGCGGAAGCTAACCAGAGAAAAGATAAAAAATTTAAGGGCACCGGGATTTTAACATGGAACCCTGCTCCCTAAGGAGCGGGATGAAACCACAGGAGAAAGCCTCAAAAGGCCATATGCTTCATTGCTTTTTCTCATCTGAATACAATGGGTGTAAGGGACTATATATAGCTCCCACTGAGTCTCCACATCTCCAAAGTACTAGATGTGGGACAAAACAACTGGATGGGGTAATGGATCCTGAAGGTATTCATTTACCCATCCACAACATAAGAGGCCCACAACCGAATACTCCAACACTCCCCCTCAAGCGGGAACATGCAATGCTTAGCTTGGACAAACAGAAAGAAACGCAACTCACAATACATGATACTATAGACAATATCAACTCAACGCGTACAATTGTCAGTTGTTGTCGAGGACGTTGCTTCTCATGTCGTGCAGGTGAGGAGGACGAACGGGCTGGAGTGTGAGGCAACTGAATCTCTTCGTCAAAGAGCATGTGCTTCGTACTGCACCTGTCAGAGTCACTGCAACTGAAGAATGAGTCTCTACATGGAGAACTCTGGCCCACTACAATAATGTGGACAACTGCTCCATCTCTGAAAGGGTCGATCTGAAAAGCCGTTGAGTGCAATACACGATCGCTGGAGAATGGAATCTGAAGAAGTCTCATCGTTGGAGAACTGGGTCTCTCCCATCTGGCATAGAGAATGGTACTCTACTCTGGAGTCCCTATGATACCACCTGAAAACTCTTACCCACATGGCATAGGGAATGGTCGTCTACTCTGGAGTCCCTATGGATCACATGAAAATCCTGGTTGAAAACAAGAATGATGGGGGACCACGATAAATGATTGCAAACATGTGTGTGTCTGAACTGAAGACTCAGAAACATCTGAAGTCGAGTCTGAATATATGCCAACTGTAGAGTCTGGAAATTTGGTTGGTCTGTAGAATCTGAAACTGAATCTGGAGTCGACCTGTGACTCTACACAATACTCCCCTTTCTCCCATACCGGTCAGAAAATCAACATCGGCCAAGTTGGGGGAAGACAAGATAATGGGGAAACAAAACAACACATAAGTTGTCTACAAGTTTTCTTGTCTTTTTCTTCTCAATGAAAAATTTCTCCTCGACTATTTCATTTTTTATTATTTTTAATAGTCGTCATTTTTTTGTAAATAAGCCGCTCATTTTTCTTACGACTTTTCTCTCTCTCTTTTAAATTTTTTGAACTTGACCCAAATAGAGCCCAAACAAATACCGCCTCCTTTTTATTTTTTTCGTTCTTTTTTTTGAAATCTTGCGGTTTTTTTATTTACGGCCTAGTTGGGCCCTTTCTCTTTCCCTCTCTCAAAATAATAATTTTTTTAACGCACGGCCTAATCAAGCCTTTATATTTAGGGTTCCCAAAGACCACGTTCGGTTGGGGGGTTACCCCCCACTTTGAGTGGGTAACCCTCCAAAACCTACACTTTTACCCACTAGTGGGGCCCACTTACTTCCCAAAAAAAAATTATATATTATACCCCATATCATCTAAAAATCATAAAATACTCAACTTCTACTCACTATTCCAAACTTCAATACAATCACATCACAACAACCACCCACTTTTTCAAATTTCAATACAATCATATCATAATAACTATCAACTTTTTCAAATTCCAATACAATCACATCACACAAACCCTCCCAACCCTTAACCAACCAACCAAACACAAACACAAAATTGGGTTATCCTCCCCTGGAAAACCCACGAACCAAAAGCACCCAAAGGGAACCCCTTCTCTTGAAGATCTGCATCCCCGATGGGAAACTTCTACACTTGTCGCCTGTGGGATCCGTCGCTCCTAGAGGGCCATCGCGTGAAGGAGGAGTCGTCGCTGGGGGAGCCCGAGCCTCACCAATTTGGCGACGAGGGCACTGAAGGGGGAAGGGGAGCCGTCTTGGCGAGGATGAGCCCGAGCTTCACCTAGAGCCCTCGCCGCACTTGAGAGAGGGCACGGTCGTTGTTGGAAAGGAGGTTTCGTCGTGGTTGATCGTCGTTGAACCTGAGATTGCGTCCTGAGAGGAGGTGTGGTCGCTTGCACATGGGCCACTGCTTGCGAGGAGACAAAAGGTGGCGCCCCTTCTGTGATGTGTGATGATCGTCGTGCTACATGAGTGCAAAGCCCTAGAGGGGTTTCGCGGGCCTGCTGCTTGGGATCGCAGAGAGCCTGGAGGAGAGGCTGCTGGAGATGCGATTTTGTGTTGTCGGATATGATTGTAGGTGCTGAGGGCCCCCCTTCTTTTCCTTGCTCCCATCGACTAGGGTTTTAATCCTTACAAGGGATCTCAGACGCCCTTGCCTGGTGGTTGTTGTCGCAGTATCAGATTGGGAGGATTAGGATTCCATCTGGAACCCTAGAACTGATTTTGAATAATGCGGATCAACTGGTGTTGGTGGCCATGAACTTCAAAATTTTGTAACAAAACTCGAACCCACTTTGATGACTCGCGATCTTGAATAAGAGTTTCAAGAGAGAAACCCTAGAATATAATCCCAAACATGGTTAGAACAACATATCTTCATAAAGAAAAAAATTAGGATTTCAATAGAAACCCTAGAATTGTATCTCGAATCTAGAACACAAAAAAAACTAAAGAACATAAACAAAACTCGAGAATCGAACCCGCTCTGCTACCATTTTAGAAAAATAACATTGCGGAAGCTAATCGGAGAAAGGATAAAGAAATTTAAGGATGTCGGGATTTTAACGTGGACCCTACTCCCTAAGGAGCAGGATGAAATCACGGGGAAAGACCTCAAAGGGCAATATGTTTCATTATTTTTTTCTCATCTGAATACAACGGGTGTGGGGGTCTATATATAGCCCCTACCGGGTCTCCACATCTCCAAACTGGTAGATGTGGGACTAAACAACTGGATGGGGTGAATGGTCCTGGAGGTATCCATTTACCCATCTACAACATAAGAGGCGCATAACCGAATATTCCAACACTTATGAATCATATTCACAAGCACAAAAAAATGTAAAACCAATTTACATCTACGAAATTATTGTGAATCAAATTCATATATAATTCCAAGCCTTGAAAATATTATGCAAATAATATTTGCATATATTGTTTACATGAATCATATTCATATAAATATTAATAATTATGAATCAACATTCACACTAATTAATGAAATATATTTTGTGAATCAAACACAAAAATATCCTTATGAAAAAAATGTAATAATAATAATTACAACATTGATATTTTTAAGTATGAGTCGTAATCCAATTAGGAGTCATGAGATACAAATGCAGATACTTGAAGATAATGTCAGCGAGATCATACTATCCATGTATAGTTACTTGAAATATGGATATCATCCAATTTCAGAGTTTATACCATTTTTAGCTTGAAATTGATACACTCTTATCAATTGAGCTCGAGTGGAACACTTCACACTCTAAATGAGCTCAACGAAAGGCAAGTCACTCTGTGTGAGCTCGAGAAAGTATCGGTGAGTTGAACCCAGCTTCCTTGACCATTTATAATCAAAGTTCAAATCATTTGGAGCTTTGAAATGAGCTCAAGGAGCTTATCTATTTCCATTTCGATGACCATTTTTGTTTTCAACATTTGGACATTGAAATTGGAATTGGTAATTGGATTCAAATGAATTGAGATTTAATCCAATTAATTATCAAATCAGCAAGCTAAAAGGAGCCACTAAAATCCATCTCGTTTTATCACTCCATAAGAATGGAAGTGTCGTGGTAGATGATCTATTATGATAGAGTTAACACTGACTATTCCCAATACGCACTCATCCTTCACACTGGAAAAAATTTGATATGTCAGAAGTTTAAACCCTAGTTTGATTGTCTTCTTCAGAATAAATCAATAGATTTCTCATTTGATATTTGGGTGACAATATTAGTCATATACTTTCCAAAAGCATACATTAATATCTCGAATTTGTGTCTTATTTTATAAACAAGACGACCATGCATCGAATTCATTTTGACCTCAAATTCTCCTGGTTCATCAATTATGAACATGTATGATTCCTTTGAGAGCTCATATGTCTTATATGCACACCAACATGCAAGTATATGGCTTGGCTAAGTCACCAACCTATTCATCTGTCATATATACATACTCAGGCATATAGATGTGTATCTGTCTTAGATCAAAGGATGTGTGCCTGATCGTGATAGTTATGATTCAGGTCTGTTTATATCGACCTCATCAAGTCAACTCTTTGACTTGATTATTCCAACTTTTTTCGAATATCTATTCCTATGTAGAGGACATGCATCAAGAAGTCGGTTAGAAATCAGTCTCCAGAGAAAGATTGGCATCTCTTTCTCAGACTGGAAATCTTTATTGAATATCACATGTTTGAAGTCAGTTGTGTCCTCCTAACTGCATGGTATTCAATATGGCCATGGTGCATATCCCTAATTGGTCACGGTGCATAAAACAACACCTTTTATTGAAACATAAGGAAGAGACTTGAGGTAGTTATTTTGCTTCTATCTGTAGTGATTTATCCTTACAAGCTTCAGTGTAAACATGGTGGTTTTGAAAGGAGTTTCTGCTATATATATTTCCATTTGTCTATGATCCAATTTATCTACACCTAATACCTAATTAATTAGTGGTTTAAATTAAGCAACGGTTTAATTATCTATAAATTTAATTGCTTTAATAGATCAAGTAGCCTCTGATATCTATGTTACTCTAAAATCTTTAAGGTGATGATGAAAGTGATGATATTGATTATAGAGGAAGAAGGGGTTAGGGCACAGGCTTCGGTCTAGCCGTCTAGGACCGTCTCTCTGATACCATGTAGAAAGGAAAAACAAAATACAAAATAGATACCTTCCATTGTAACCATAGGGCTCTCTTATATAGGAGAAAAGTCCTATGGGAAAATTACATAAAATCAGAAGAATAAGATATATGAATAAAAGACAATCTCAACAATAAGCACCATCGTTGGCAATACAAGGCATCCCCTATGGACGGGAAAGCATCCCCCATTCCAAATGCTTATGCTCCATTTTTTCAATGAACGGTCATAAGTCCACTGAGCGAAGACGGCCACTAGAAAGCAATAAACAAAGGTATGATATTGGCAGAAAGCAACCTGGGGTGGCAAGAACCCCACCACATTCTGCAGTCTCCAACTCGAACAGCCCAAACTAAACAAAAGTCTAGAGAGCTCTCCACAAATACTGTCAACAATAGACATCTCTTTGGGTACCTCATTACCCCTTGTTGAAAAAGATGAATGGAGATGTTTTTGCAAAGATAGCCCGAAGTGACACCCCTTTGCACCACCTGACCCACCATGATAGCAAGGGAGTATGCGGTAACAAAGAAGAGCAGCAAGGCCAACGTGCACACATGCCAAACACCATGTTGCGACTGAAAAATCCACTCCCAGACCGACAATTGACTAAGATAGAGTAGTAAGAGGTAGTGATACCTCTCTTCATTCAAATGATTCATTCATCTCGAAAGCAGCGTCTCACAAAAGAAGCCAATACCATGTTATCATATTCCTTAGAAAAGTGACCCTTCACTTTTCGACGCTTCCAATCACCCATGATTTCTGTACCCATTACCAAATTATCCATCATCTATCTCTCTGGAATAAACATTATTTGACCTGTCGAGATAATGTTATTCATGATGATTGGCAAAGACCTTCAATAGTTAGCATTAGCTAGCGTAATAAAATGTAAATCCCCCACCCTCTCAGAGACACCCTCATTGGGGAAGAGAAGGAAGGATATGATGGATCCGATTAAATTCAAGTTCCCTGAAGGAAACTCCTCCACCAACCATGATGTTAAATAAATATATTCTTATATATTTGCAAGTATATGATAATTAGTACAGAAGATAAGCATACAATTGGTTTTTAATCAAACACTACACATCTTACGTTTAGTATACATTAGACATCTTGGAAAAAAAATAAAAAAATCATTAGTTGGACAACTAGTCCAACCGAATAGAGTTATCTTTTAGATCACCCCACCTCGTACCATATACTCGGACTACAATTGCAACACTAAAAAAAGCATGAACTAGTAGTATACCACATGCCATCATGTCCGCCAAGTCGCCAACATTGCCAGCATTAAATAAGTCGAGAGCATTAAGAATTGCTAATTAATCAACCCTATCCTACATAGACGAACCCCACCAATCACCATGTCTACTTACAGTCTTTTAACTAAATTATTCTTTCTTCTTGCATTTTTCTTTAAACAGATACTAAGCTAAAATTAAGGATAAACAACTTGAGAAGCTAGAAAAGACTCAAACCTACGAAAGGCAAATTAAGAGGGCTCCTAAAGTATGCCTTTGAGGAGACGAATGAGAACAAAAATCAAAAAAGAAATATGTATTCCCCAGATCACATGTTTTTCACCGCTCCCAGGCCTTTTTTTTATGGGAACCTAAGTAAATCTAGACAAGCTAATGAAGTTTCAAGTGAGGGTAAAAATAAAAATTGTGTTTCTTATTATGAGTTTTGCATCACACACAAACCTCCTTTAGGTAGTAGAGGCAAGAATCCGTTTACGTTCTTTCTTGAACCACTAAGAAATCAGAATGGAAAGATGAGAGAATCAAGCTAAACCAAAGGAAGAAAATGGATACCAGCTAGGAACAGGATGAAGAAATAACATACAAAAAGAGTGATACGGCTTTAACTCACTGTCAACATTGCATCCAAGAGAGGAAAGAAAATGTTCTGGAGGGAGAACAAGGGTCACATAAGTTAGTCACAAATCAAATGTTCGAGGAGTTCTCGAAAATAATTAGCTATGACGACGTGATCATACAACATTTGAAGAATGGCGCTTAGGAGCTACTCAAATTGATCCGATCATCTTTATCATGGAGCCCACATCCGCAATCACAAATGACTCCACTGGACATGTAGTGGTGAAGGAGCATGTGTTTGTCGAGATTAGCTGAAAAGGTTGCTTTTTGTGCATCAAAGCCATTACTTACACGGCCAGGTGGATAACATCATCCTTACATGGACAAATGTCAGCATGTCATCTACAGACACTACTATTTGTCTATCATTTGCAGTTTTTAACCCCGTGCCCTACTGGATGAAAAGATACTAGCATCGGACACCTAAGGCTTTCTGAGAGTTCAGATAGATAGCATATGAATGAAAACTCTGTCAGAGGAGATACAAAATATCTTAAAGTAGAGGAATCCAAGTAACAGCTCTTTGGTATTAATTTCCATGTCATTGGAGGAGTGCATAGCCCTTGATATTCATAATTGAACATGACATCTCAGAGCTATGTATCGAGTGCTAGGAAAACTTCTAGCTTGGACATTCCCTTATAACGAGAAGAGACTCATTGTACAAACAAAATTTCACCAATACATGCACAAAACCTAGGGAGGATTTCCAATCTCATCAACTCCCAACTTACTTGCACGAGAGGGTTTATATGCTAACTATAACAGTACTACAAATTTTAACAAAATGGAAGTCAAGAAAAAGAAAAGGTCTCATATATGTAGAAAAAAGAGGGGAGAGGATGGAAGGAGCCAATGGAGGTGATGAATTGGGTGGCCACTGGTCACAGGAAGGTGGCACTCGGTACAGGAACTTTTGCTCCAGATAAGGTGTGCTCGGACATAGGGCTAAGTTCTGCATGGCAGCTCTAGTCTACTTTCATTGTGTGAGGCAGGGTCACATGAGAGGCAATTGTGGCATCTTTGATGTTTAGCGAAGGAAGCAACTTTAATGTGGGGAGAGCTTTGTGGCTGGCAAGACCACGCATCCGAGGGGCAGTGGCAATTCGATGCTCGGACTATTGTTGTCATACATGAAAGTGCCAGTAGTTTTGGTTCGGATGCATGCTTTGGCCCCTTAGATATTCAGAGGTGTTTTTCTTCTTCAGCAAGAATTCAGTCAATGCCTAGGTATTAACACAAAAGGAGGTTGTTGCGCATTTCTCATGCGCATCTTCAACAACGATGAAGTCCACATTTCGTTGGCGAGTGCCAAGATATGAACGGTGTCGCTTGTTCTATGTTTGTCTCTAGCATGGTGGAGCTACGGATGTTCCTTAACGATGCAGGGAGTCAATCGAATCAGGGTATGGATCGCAACTTGATGAGGAGGTGGGAATTAAACCGCTTAGCATTTCCCCTACCAAGCTTCCATCAACACAGATTATGCTCACTACATGTCAAGACCTATACCTCCCAATACAAGAGGCTTGTTGGGTACGAAAGGTGTCATTCTCGTGCAAATTAATGTTTTCTATAAGTTCCACCCATTTGTGTCAAGATCTGCAATGGTTGAGGACCCAATGCATGTGTGCAATATTGGTTGTTGGTAATATATTATACTCTTACGGTTCTTTTTTATCCATTGTAATCCTTTGAGGGATACTTATGTATTTTCCAGTATTGAGCTCTTAGAATCTTTGGATGTGAGGCCCTTGTACATAATTTTCATATTGCAGACAAACTATCTCCTCGTGCAATCAAATGTGTTTTCTTAGGGTATTCTCATACTCAAAAAAGCTACAGGCGTTATTGTTAAGTTAAATAGCGCATTATGTTTTCTTTATGTAATTTCTGCTTTTCAGAACACTTATCGTGTAATTAACCCAAGGCTACTCTCCTATATAAGAGAGCCCACGGGTACTCATAATATATGTTTTTCCTTTCTCCCAACATGGTATCGAAGCAACAGCCCTAGACCGGGGTCTCGGTATCCCACCCAAACCTTAATCCCTCCACCCGCCGCCTCCCCCCCCCCCCCCCCGCGCCTCCACCGGGTCCAAGCGCCCCTCTCGCGTGCCTCCGGGAGCTCCTAACGCCGTTCTGCCACGCCTTGCGCCACTACAGGCCTCCCACGTCGCCACCTCCTACGGCCTACTAGCGCCGCCTCCTGCGGCATCTCGTCGCCCGTGTGCGTCTACCAGCATCTCGTTGTGTGCCTCTAGCGGTATCTCGCCGCCCATGTGCGGGTCTAGCCGCTACAACGGTCCTGCGTAGTTCCAGGAAGTCTCGCTGATCCTTCTACTGGCACCCTGTTGTCCCAGCGCGCTTCTTAGGTGATTGACAGTGGACTCCAGCCCAGCGGCACGGCACAGAACTTCGCCGACGTCGTATTTGCACCTTGACTTCTAAAATCGGTGCTCCAACAAGAAGGAGGAATGGTTGTATGAGTCTACACATACAATCTAACCCTCATATGATTCTGTAGACTGCCTATTTCGGTTATCTCTGTCGGTCTTAGGCTCTTCTCAATCATGTCAGAGAACAAGGGTGACGTGTTTACATCCTCGGATGCCTTCAAAGGTCCAGCCCCGATTGTCAAGATGGATGGGACCAATTATGAACTTTGGTCTATGCAGTTTCGCACCCTGATGCAGTGCCACAACAAGGAGCACATTCTGACAGAATCCGAGCCCGAAGACAAGACTGGAGTAAATGCGACAAGGAAACAGGACGACGCGTATGCCCGTAGGTGGCTCTCTGGGACGCTGACTGCAGAGATTGCAAATGATATTGTGAATCAACCCACAGCAAAGGCTATGTGGGATATACTGGCCGCAACATATGGGCAGTCCAAAAATGAAAGCAAGATTCTTCAGTTGCAATTTGACATCTTCTCTACTAAGCAGAATGGCAAACCACTTCATGCACATTTCTCTCATCTACGGTGCATGTTTGAGAGACTGCATAGCTTCATGCCGATCACTACCAGTACGGAACAACAACAGGCATACCGAAATGCCACCATGACTGGCGTATTTCTGTCCTCTCTTGATTCTGAGTACGATGCAGCTCGTACTCAACTTCTGACAGGCGAAACTATTCCACCGATGGAAGAGGTGTTTAAGAGATTGAGCAGGATCACTACTGCATCGGCTTCTACAGCCCACCCTACCCCTTCCGCTATGGCTGCCACATGTGGCAGAGGAGGAGCATCACATTTTCGAGGTTGCGGACCTCGTGGTCGAGGGGGAGGCAGACATCGTGGCCCTTGTACTCACTGTCACCGTCCAGGCCATTCTGAGGAGACATGCTTTCACAAGCATGGATACCCAGCCTCAGCACGTGTAGCTGAGCAGACTGAGGCTATTACTGCGACTCTTCCAGATGATGATTTGATGATATAGTCTCCCGACTTCGTGAGATGATTACTACACCGACGTCTCCGTCTCCAGGGTCTACGGACGCTGCAGCATCGGCCAGAGCATCCTCTACCTCCTCAGGTACTTCTTATGCACTTACCAGTACTACCTACTCGGACTTGACATACCGGATTATGGATTCCGAAGCCTCCCATCATATGTGTGGCAGCAAATTGCAGTTCACCACCTACAGGGCACTTGCACCAGGCCGATCGGTTGTCATTGCCAATGGGGTCAGATTGCCTATAGTTGGTCAGGGGGAGATCACTCTGACGCCTTCTTAACGCCTTCAGAATGTGTTGCATGCACCTGACTTTCAGATGAACTTGTTGTCAATTAGTCAGCTTATGAAAGATTTACATTGTCGTGCCATCTTTGACCCCTCTACTTTTGTGTTTCAGGAAATACTGACTGGCAAGATGATTGGAAGTGGTCGTGAGCAGAGAGGCTTGTATAAGCTTTCTATACCATCATGTGCTGGAGCTGCTACTATCCCTTCTGGATCCGTTTCTCCATTCCTTTGGCATCTTCGCTTTGGCCACCTACCTCTCCAGAAGATGTGTCAAGTTTTACCACAGATATCTACTCGTACCACATTGGATTGTGAAGCATGTCAGCTTGGGAAACACCATCGATCGTCGTTCAGTTCGAGTCGTCATAGTAGTCGGTCGTTTGAACTGTTTCATTCCGATATTTGGGGTCCGAGCCGTGTCCCTGATCTTCAGGGACATCGTTATTATATGGTTGATGTTGATGACTTCTCCATATTATCTTGAGTATTCTTGTTAAAACATAAGTCTGATGCTAGAACTATTATTAGGAAATTTATTATGTAAGTTAATAATATCTTCTCTATCAATGTCAAAATAATTCACACAGATAATGCATTGGAGTTTTCAACATTACATATGTCTGATTTTCTCAGTTCACAGGGCATTGTTCATCAGACTTCCTGCAGTTACACTTCGCAACAAAATGGTGTGGCGGAACGCAAACATCGTCACCTTCTTGATGTCACTCGGACATTGTTGATCCATAGTCGTGCCCCTCATTCTTTTCCGAGGGATGTTGTACTCACTGCTTGCTACCTGATAAATCGTATGCCGTCTACTGTTCTTGGAGAAAATGTACCTTTCTTGATTGTGTTTCCTGAGAAGGACATTTTCTCCCTCACACCTCGTGTCTTTGGGTCAATGGCGTTTGTGCATAATTGTACCCATGGCCGTGATAAGCTATCTCCAAGCGCTATCAAATGTGTGTTTGTTGGGTACTCACGTACTCAAAAGGGGTATAGATTTTATGATCCGGTGAGTAGAAGATACTATGTGAGCGCTGATGTAACCTTCTTTGAGTCTATCATGTACTTTTCTCCTATAGGTGACAGGTTATCCAATAACAATGAGGACGAAATTGTTGTTCCTCCTCCATCTCTGACACCAGATGAACCTGAGAAAACTATACCTTCACCACCACCACCACCTCCACCACACCACCTGAGCCAAAATTCTTACCATTTGTTTACACTCGCATGTCTTCTACTAGCTCTCTCGCTCAACGGCCGTCCACATCATCCAGCACGCCTGAGGTATGGCATGATAACACTATCTCTACTGATGGCACTGGAGTTTTACAAGATAGCACTTCTACAGAGGACATTGAGGAGGACGATTTTGATGTTCCTATTGTGTTGAGGAAGCCACGACGTCAATGTACCAAATACCCACTTGCAGCACATGTTTCTTTGGATCAACTTTCAGATGAGTACAAGAAGTTTGTTGTTGGTCTTTCTGTGGTTACTATACCTCAAACATATTTGGAGGCTTTACAGGACAGCATGTGGTGTCAAGCCATGGAAGAGGAGATGGCGGCCCTATCTTCTCGTGGGGCATGGACTATTGTACTGCCTCCAAATGGTGCTTCGATTGTCAGCTGCAAGTGGATATTCTCAATTAAGCACAACGCAGATGGGACTGTAGATCGATACAAAGCGAGATTGGTGCCACGAGGCTTTACTCAGACACATGGGGCGGATTATCAGGACACATTTTCTCCAGTGGCACGACACTCGACGCTTCGGATTTTACTTGCAGTTGCAGTTTCCCGTGATTGGTCGTTATTTCAGCTTGATGTGAAGAATGTTTTTCTCTACAGAGACCTCCAGGAGGAAGTTTATATGCAGCAGCCACCGGGGTTTACTGCTGAGGGGGAGTCCCAGAAGGTATGCAGACTACATAAGGTCATTGATGGCCTAAAGCAGAGTCCTAGATCTTGATACCAGAAGTTGTCAGAATTAATTGAGTTGCATGGGTTTAAGAGGTCCACAGCGGACCACTCACCATTTGTGCAGAAGACACAGAAAGGCACGGTTGCCATTCTTGTCTATGTAGATGACATTATTGTGACAGGAGATGATGCTCAAGGCATTCAGATAGCCAAGAGGTTCCTAGGTAAAGAGTTTGTGACCAAGGATGGCACTCTTCGCTACTTCCTGGGGTTAGAATTTGCCAGGAATCATCGTGGTCTAGTGATGACCCAGAGAAAGTTCGTCATGGATTTCCTTTCTGAGACAGGCATGACGGGATGCAAGCCAGGCATGACCCCTATGGATCCAAGTGTGAAGTTGTATGATGACGATACAGATGAAGTTGATAGCAGGAGGTACAGAGAACTTGTTCGGAAACTTCTATATGTTACTATCACCAAGCCAGATATTATGTTTGTAGGAAGCAAGGTCAGCCACTTCATGGAGCGATCTAGGAAGGCACATATGGATGTTATCTATATGATCTTAAGATACCTGAAGAACTCACCTGGTTCAGGACTACTATTCATGAGGGATACACCCTTGGAGGTAACAGCTTGTGCAGACGCTGACTATGCAGGATGCCCCACGTACAGGAAGTCCACTTCAGGTACGCAGTTCTCGTTGGACATTCACTTGTCTCATGGAAAAACAAGAAGCAAATTGTAGTTGCCAGATCAAGTGCAGAATCTGAATACAGAGCCATGGCTCAAGGAAGTACTGAGATGATGTGGGTTAGATCTGTGTTAACGGATCTTTTCATAGATGTTCCTCTTCCCATGCAACTTCTATGTGATAACCAAGCAGCATTATTCATTACAAACAATCATGCATTCCATGAACGGACAAAGCATATTGAGGTGGATTTCCATTACACTCGAGATAAGATACAGAAGGGACTCATATCTACATCTCATGTGTTTACATGAGATCAAACAGCAGATATCTTCACCAAGGCTCTAGCCCGAAGTCCGTTTTAGAAGTGTTGGTCCAAGCTGAGCATGATAGATATATATGCTCCATCTTGAGGGGGAGTGTTAAGTTAAATAGCGCATTATGTTTTCTTTATGTAATTTCTGCTTCTCAGAACACTTATCGTGTAATTAACCCAAGGCTACTCTCCTATCTAAGAGAGTCCACGGGAACTCATAATATATGTTTTTCTTTTCTCCCAACAGTTATGATCAGAGTGGACATCGTTATTATATCTTTGAAGATGTAACCTTTTTGAGCAGACCAGCTTCTTCACTCAATCTGTTGCAAATATTCCTCTAGATCTCCCACCTCCACCCATTGTCTATAAGCACAAGCAAATATCTCCACCACCAGATGTTCCTTTACATGTGTATTTATTGCAGGATGATAGCCTTCTTCAAGTATCCCCTCCCATGTTGTCCCAGATGATCCTCAAGAGCTTCCAGTTGCTCTCTGAAGAACAAAAAGGCAATGCACTATTCATCACATGTCTCATTTCACTTCTACTGCTAGTTTATCATCCACTAACAGAAGATATGTTGATATTCTCATGACTATTTCTATTTCGAGAGATCGTCATAGTGCATTACAGGATTCAGGACGGTGACAAGATATGAATAAAGAGATGGATGTTGTCACTTCACGAGGGACAGGGATCGGGTGTAATGTCCCAAGGGGACTAGACCTGTGACGTACAGAAGGATCTTTACAACAAGCAGTTGCCAGACGAGTCCATTGACAGATTGAAAGCACATCTTGTGGGCAAGGGTTCTACACAGACATATAGGATGGATTACTTAGAGACATTCTCACCGGTTGCACGAATGGGTTCTATAAGGACTATCCTTTCAGTGGCAGCTAACAAAGCATGGCCTATCTTTCAATTTGATGTGAAAAATGCCTTTCTATATAGGGAACTCGATGAGGAGGTGTATATGATGTAGCCTCTAAGTTACGAAGTCAAAGGGGGAGTGTATATAACAACTTCACAAAGCAATATATACTATAAAACAAAGCCCAAGGGCATGGTTTGACAGACATACTGCAGAAATTAGCACTCTTGACATTCAGAGAACAACCTCTGACTATTATGTGTTTATCAGAAGACAAACAACTGGTATTGTTATAGTTGTTGTTTATGTGGATGATATGGTTGTTACAGGTGATGATAATGATGGGATATTAGAAACCAAGGCCTTTCTCCATAAGGTGTTTGTTAGAAAATAGCATTGTGGAAGCAAATGATAAACAGAGCATGAATAGATAAATATAAACATGAAGAACAAGAGATTTTTACGTGGAACCCTACTCCCAAAGGAGCAGGATGAAACCATGGGAGAAGGCCTCAAAGGGTCATATGTGTCTATTGATTTTCTCAATGGATACAGGAGGTCTGGGGCTCCTTATATAGCATCCACAGAGCCTTCAAGTCCCACCGCTGGTTGATGTGGGGATAAACACATGGATTGGGTACCTACTACATAAGTGACGCATGCTCCAAATACATTAACACTCCCCTTCAAGCTGGAGCATGCAATGCTCAGCTTGGACAAGCAGAAAGAAACTCAACTCACAATACATGACACTACAGACAATATCAACTCAACACACACAATTGTCGGCTGCTGACGAGGACGATGCTTCTCATGACGTGGATGTGAGGAGGACGAATAGGCTGGAGTGAGTATGGAAAAGTCTCCTCGTCAGAGAAATGGGTCTCTCCCATCTGGCTCAGAAAATGGTACTCTACTCTGGAGTCCCTATGATACCACATGAAAACCGTTACCCACATGGCACAGGGAGTGATCCTCTACTCTAAAGTCCCTATGGCTCACAAGAAAACTCTGGCCGAAACAACAAGAATGATGGGGATTACGAAACTTAAGAAGGTCGTGTGTTTTGAACTGCAAACTCGAAACCTGACGTCGAATCTGAACAAATAAACTATCGTTGTAGATTCTGAACTTGCGTACCAATTGTGGACTCGGAATCCGAACATCGAGTTTGGAACTGCGCATGGATAATCTGACTGGATCTGATAGCTTATAGAGTCTGAAAATTTGTCTGGCCATTGAGACTGAAGAATTTGAATATGAAATCCGACCTGTGACTCTACATATACTCCCCCTTTCTCCCATATTGGTCAGAATAACAGTCCTCGACCAAGTTGGGAGAAGTCAATAAAATGGGGAAACCATCAATAAGTTGATTTATAAAAAAAATCGTCTTTTCTTGCAAATTTTTCCTGCTATTTCCAATTTTTTTAAGTCGTGATACCTTTTTCCAAAATAAGCCGTGTGTTTTTTCGGTTTCTATCATTTTTTAAGTTTTTTTAAGTTGTCTCCCCTTTTTAAAATGGCTTTTCTTTCTCAAATTTTTTTAATATGTGTTCGGCTTTACAATGTACGCGCCTTTTTTCGATTTTTTAAGCTGGACCCTTCTCTCTTTTTTTAATGTTTCAACCCACTATTGCGCTCTTTCTCCTTCAAAAAATCTTTCTCTCTCTTTAACTTCACAGCCCAATTGGGCTTTTAAAAAAACACCTTCTGAGCCCAATCATACGGCTACCCTTTTTCATTTAGGGTTCCCCACGAGGGAAACCCCTTCCTTCAAATCTCGCCACCACCGATGGGGGCTCTTCGTATTCTTTGGGTCGATGCTCCCGATAGGGGTCTGCCCATTGTGTTCTCGCGTAGGGGGATGCGACAGATGATGTATTGCCATCTGCGGCATGGAAGAGTGAATTGCCTGAAGAGGAGGTACCGCCTGGATGGATTGATCGCCTCGTGCAGACTGAGGCATCAACGGAGACGAAAAGGCGATGCAGCCTCGCACGGACTGGGGCATCGGTCCTTCTGGGGTTTCTCAACGCAGCAGCCTGGAGGTTTTGCCACCTCCTAGAGTGCATGGGAAGGAGGTGCTCGAGGGGATACAACGATGGAGAGGAGACAGAGCGTACGGGGGTTAGAGAGGAGAGAGGGAATTGTTGCCTCCTGCAAGGAGAGAGAGTTGTCGCCTGTAGCGGATGCACCGCCAGGACTGTTGGGGCAGCACTCGTCGGGCTCTGATCGGAGTACTCTGGAAGCCATCGAGATGGGGTTTCGCGCACTGCTTGTGGATTCTCGCGTGTAGGAGAGACACAAGAGCAAAGATGTGTGGTTGTGCCGTTGAAGATGTGTCGACCACTTCCTGGATGCGATTGATCTGGAGGAGCAGCAAGTGATGGAAGTACGGCGAGGGCACCACCTGTAGAGTTGCGCCTCCGCCTCCACCTGGACCTGGAGAGTCGTAAGTAGAGGTTGCACAAGGGATGCATGCCGCCCCTATTCCTAATAAGGATTTCTCTGCACGACCGTAGCCTGTAACTAAGAGGAGGTGGAGATCTTCGGAGCATCTAACAAAAATGGGTTCTAAGAATCCAAACAGCACAAGAACATCAAATCTATGGTTTTAGAAACCATGGAGCATGAACAATCTTCGAATGGAAATCCAATGCCATGTACAAAAATCAAGGTTTTGATAGAAACCCTAAAACTGAAACTCAAGTCCTGAACAAACTATGAAAACAATAAAATCTCGAAAAATTGAACCTGCTCTAATACCATGCTAGAAAATAGCATTGTGGAAGCGAATGATAAACAGAGCATGAATGGAGAAATAAAAACATGAAGAACAAGAGATTTTTACGTGGAAGCCTACTCCATAAGGAGCGGAATGAAACCACAGGAGAAGGCCTCAAAGGGTCATATGTGTCTATTGATTTTCTCAACGGATACAGGAGGTCTAGGGCTCCTTATATGTCCTCCACAGAGCCTTCAAGTCCCACCACTGGTAAATGTGGGACTAAACACATGGATGGGGTAAATGGACCATGGAGGGATCCATTTACCCACCTACTACATAAGTGATGCGTGCTCTAAATACTCTAACATTGTTTGTCACCAAGGATCTTGATCCACTACATTATTTCTTGGGTGTCGAGATATTTTATATATTTTTGTATCTTTTTACATATTTTCCAGTTCTTATGTCTACTCTATGTAATTTGCCCATAGGTTTCTCCCTATACAAGAGAGCTTGGGGCTCAAAGAATAAACAACTTCTAGTTTTTTCCCAACATGATATCAGAGCGATGGTCCTAGACCAGAGCTCCAAGACCCTAACCTTAGCCTTCACCTACCGTCTCTCCTCTCTACGCAGGGTGTCGTTGCCATGTGCCCCATGCGTGGCTCTAGCCAGCGGCACCAGCCCCGCCTGGGCCCTAACCAACCCTAGCGTGGCCTCGTCAGCGCTGTCGGCCCCGCCTAAGCCCATCGTCACTCCCATCTAGGCTCCTTTCATCCCCGCAGTCCTCTCGCGTGGCCCCTTGCCACCGTCTGAGCACCTACAAGCTGGGGTCTTTCGCCTTTCATGAGATTGATTGCATTAGTATACACATGCGATTATATCTCTCTATGTCAGTGTAGACAAGAATGTGTTTAGTATTCAACTCTGGTGTTCTTGTGTCGCCATGACAAAAAGTAAGGTCGAAGTTCCCTCCATAGGTGCCTTCAAAGGTCTTGCGCCTATAGTAAAGATGGATGGATCAAACTACGAACTGTGGGTTATGCAGTTCATGAGCATGATGAAGTCTACAGGTAAGAAACACAGTCTTACCGAAGAAGAACCGACCGAGAAGACTGGAGTTAATGCCTCATGGGAGGCAGATGATGCTTATGCCAAGGTTTGGCTCTCAGGTACATTGGCATTAGAAATCGCCAATGATATACTTCATCAACCCACAACCAAGGCGTTGCGGGGTATTCTTGTTGCCACTTATTTATAGGCGAAAAGGAGACGAAGATTCTACAGCTCCAGCATGATATCTTTACCATCAAGCAGAATGGACGTCCTCTTCACTCACTATATACGTCCTACGTGGGATGTTTGAGAAGCTCTATAACTTTATGCCTCTAACATTAACCCTGAGCAATCGAAATGCCATCATGGTTGGTGTGTTCCTGTCAGCCCTTGATCCGAAGAACGAAGCGGCTCGTTCTCATATCTTGGCAGATTATACTATTCCTCCAATGGAGGAAGCCTTCGTAGGCTCAATCGGATTATTGTTCCATCTTCCACTGCCAGTCTGACTTCCTCAACGATGGCTGCTTCTCGAGGTCGAGGAGGCTCTTCTCAGTTTTGTGGATGAGGACCTCACGGCAGAGGAGGCCTTATTCGTCAACCCTACGCATTCTGCCATCGTTCTGGAGATACCGAAGATACATGCTACTCTAAGCATGGATTTCCAGCCTTTGCTCGTGTGGCTGAGAAGATTGAGCCTCCAACTGTTTCTTTTATGGATCAACGGTTTGATGATCTTGTCGCACGATTGAGAGGTATCATACCTCCAATCAATCATGTTGTGCCCTCTTCAGTCATTGGGAGTCGCTCTGGTGTGACTACCTCTGCCTCCTCTAGCATTTCATGTCGTACTTATGTGCTTATTAGCAGTTGTGGATTCGATGTAGTTGAATGGATTATGGATTCCGGTGCCACAAATCACTTGTGTGGAGAAGGGATCAACTTACAGCATACAGACTTGTCCCTCAAAGATATACGGTGGTTATTGCAGATGGGACTCATTCCCCAATTACAGGACAGAGGGAGATTAGTTTCACATCGTCTATGCACTTACAGAGTGTGATGCATGCGCCTGAATTTTCTATGAACTTATTATCTAACAGTCAAATTACAAAAGATTTAAAATGTTAAGCTATTTTGACTCATCTTCACTTGTATTTCAAGACATCCTTATGGGAAAGGTGATTGGGTGTGGCATAAGCAGGGTGGCCTCTATCGCTTAAATCGAACTTCATATGTTGGCATCTCCGCTCTTTCTGCTGAACATGTCTCCCCCTTCATGTGGCATCTGTGCTTTGGTCATCTCCCGCTACAGAAACTATGTTGTGTCCTACCTCAGATTTCGCCTCACTCATCCTTTCATCAAGTCTTGTCAGTCAGGAAAACATCATAGGTCGTCATTTCCTAGTCGTCAGGGTCAGAGTAGTAGTTCCATTTTTGAGATGTTTCATTTAGATATTTTTGGGGTTCCAGTCGTGTTCGGGATCATCAAGGACACAGGTTCTATCTTGTTGTAATGGATGATTTCTCTCGTCTGGTGTGGGTCTTTTTATTATGAAATAAATCTGAAGCTGGAGATGTTACTAAAAAATTGCTGACTGGAATGAAAAATGTGTTTCCATCTTCTGCAAAATTGTGAGAACTGATAATGTCATGGAATTTTGTACTCAATATCTGCCCAATTATTTTTCAACCCAAGGTATTATTCATCAGACATCGTGTGCCTATACTTCCCAACAAAATGGTGTTGCCGAAAGGAAGCATCGTCATTTATTTGACGTGAAAAGAACCCTTCTCATTCAGAGTCGTGTCCCACATTCTTTTTAGGGTGTTGTTGTCCTTACGGCATGTTATCTCATTAATCGCATGTCCTCATCAGTTTTGGGTGAGGAAATTCCCCTCTCTTGCCTTTCCTGAAAAGGAATTATTCTTACTTACTCCCCGTGCGTTTAGGTCGGTGGCATTTATCCACCAGTTATCTCCAGGTGTTGACAAGCTCTCTCCTAGGGCTCGTTTGGTAATTGGGTTACCCCCGGGTTATCCCGGGGTAACCTGGTATACCCCGCTCTTTCGATGGGATGGAATTCTATCACAAATCATAGTGACATCACATCACATTCTTTATTCCAACCCTCTCCAACCCTCATAACCATCCCAAACAGCTACTATTCCAATCAGGTTACCCCAACCCACTCCAACCCAGCAACCAAACGTGCCCCTAGGGTTGTCAAGTGTGTATTTGTGGGGTACTCGAGAACACAAAAAGGGTACAGGTGCTATGATCCATTGCACAGAAAGTATTATGTTAGTGTTGATGCCATGTTTTTTAAGTCGGTGATGTACTTTTCTCCTACAGGTGATCTGTGGCCTCCTCAAACTCTGATGATGTCATATACATACCACCACCACCGATATTTCGACCACCATCATCACCGTCACCACCGTCATCTCCTACTCCACCTCCACCTCCACCACCTACTATGGTCCCAATTCCACCATTGTCACGTCATTATACATGCTGGTCTACTTCTGTCCATGGCCACCGTTCATCATCTAGCACAAATGAGGTATGTTCTGAATACATAGTTTTTAACGATGGGTGTGGTGATCTACCTGAACAGGGATCTGTAGAAGAGACATGTGTGGAAGTTATTGAGATGGACTTACCCATTCCGCTTTGAAAGCAGAAACACAGTTGCACTACATATCCTATTGCCTCCACGGTCTCTTTTGATCGCTTGACTGGCGATTTCCAGAAATTTGTGGTTGCATTATATGTCATGGCCATTCCACATAACTATTAGGAGACCTTGCAGGATGGTCGGTGGCGATTAGCCATGGAAAAAGAGATGGTTGCTCTTCGGTCGAAGGGTACCTGAAGTCTTGGCCCTACCCCTGTTGGGGCATCTGTCGTCAGATGTAAGTGCATTTTCACGGTGAAGCATAATAAGGATGGTACCGCTGATAGGTACAAAGCTCGACTAGTAGCCCGTAGATTTACGCAAACATACGGCGTGGATTATCTTGGCACGTTCTCCCTGGTCGCTCGATATTCTACCTTGCGTATTCTCTTACCAACTGATGTGATGCAAGATTGGCCTCTCTTTTCAATTGGATGTCAAAAATGCTTTTCTGTACGGTGATCTTCAAGAGTAAGTCTACATGCAACAGTTGTCAAGGTTTGCTGTTGAGAGGGAGTGTTCACAAGTATGCGGACTTTATAAGGCAATCTATGGCCTTAAGCAGAGTCGTAGAGCGTGGTTCCAAAAGTTCCCAGACTTGTTTGCAAAACAGGGGTTCAAACGATCGAAAGCAGAGCACTCTCTTTTTACACAGAGAACCTCTAGAGGTATGACTACTATTATGGTGTATGTTGATGATATACTCATTACAGGAGATGATATGCAAGGAATAAAGATGGCAAAAGAATTTATGGATCGTGAATTTGTTGCCAAGGATCTACGAGATCTAAGATACTTTTTGGGATTAGAATTTGCCAGAAATAAAAAGGTGTTTGTGATGACTCAGAGAAAGTATGTCACTGACCTGTTGGGTGACACAGGTATGCTTGGATGTCGACCTGCGACTACACCCATGGATTCAAGCATGAAGCTCTAAGATGAAGATACTGATGAGGTAGACAGGAGAAGTAATAGAGAGCCGTCGGAAAGCTACTTTATGTTACCATTACTAGACCCGATATTTCATTTGCAGTAGTCAGGTGAGCCAATTCATGGAGCAATCTCGTTAAGTTCATATGGATGCTATACAAATGATACTAAGGTATCTTAAATCATCTACAGGTATAGGACTGCTATTTAGAAGGAGCGATTCTATAACTACCTCAGCATGTGCAAATGCAGACTATGCATGATGTCCCGAGGACAGGAAATCCACATCAAGGTTTGCTATATTCGTTGGAGACTCTCATCTCATGGAAAAGTAAGAAGCAAAATGTTGTTGCTAGATCTAGTGTTGAATCTGAGTATCGAGCAATGGCACAAGCATGTACATAAATGATGTGGGTTAGAGCAGTCTTAACAGGTTTACATATAGGTGTTCCTCTTCCAATGTCGATGGAATACAAGGTTGCAAAAATCGGTAGTCGGTACTCGGTCGGTTGGGTCACTGACTAAGGATTAATCGACAGTCGAGCAACTAATCGGATTTAGTCGGACTTTAATCGGCTTTGAATTTTATGATTATTTTAAATATATAACTCTTGGTAACCTTCTTTATCTCACAGTCATCAGACCAGACATCTCTTATGCAGTGATTAGAGCTAGCCAACACATGGAGCAACCTTGTTACAGTCACTAGCAGGATGTTCTCTAGATTCTACGATACATGAAGGAATCACCAGGGTGTGGCCTCTTTTATGGGAAAACGGTTACACCGATGTTATCACCTATGATAATGTTGATTATACAAGTTCACCAGAGAATCGTCGCTCCATCATCGGATATGGTATGATGGTTGGAGGAAATCTTGTTAATTAGAGAAGCAAGAAACAGACTATTGTATCCAGATCCGATGCAGAAGTAGAGTACAGGGCAATGGCCCAGGCTATCTGTGAGATCACTTGGCTATTGACATTTCTATACGAACTCGACATTGTTGTCACCACTCCTATACCACTATACTGTGACAAATTTGCTACATACATTGCCACGAATCATGTAGTTCATGAGCGAACCAAGCATATAGAGATTAACTGCCACTTTGTTCATGACGCAGTTCGGATTGGAAAGATCACTACTCCTCACATCACCATAGATCTTCAGCTTGCAGATGTATTCACAAAGGCCTTACCCAAGGAGCGCCTCTCATGGATTGTTTCCAAGTTGGGCATGACTGATAGATATGCTCCAACTTGAGGGGGGTGTTAGTATATATTCTTACGGTTCTTTTTTATCCATTGTAATCCCTTTAGGGATACTTATGTATTTTTTCCAGTATTAAATTCTCTAGGGTTTCATCATATATAAAGACCCCTAGATTGACCTCCATAATAAAGCATGCAATTTAATTCTCTTATTGTTTTCCACATTGTCGAAGATATAAAACTCGACGGTGATGATAAGGCAGGATAAGGTAGCATAGAGTAGTGTGAAATAGTAGTGAGAAGTGAAAACAAACCAGTAGCCACCTTCTTGAGAGGTGGCATCACCACAACCTTATGTAGAGAAATCGACGCTACCCTTTCAATAAGCGTTGTTTTCTTTTGCAAAAGAATTGACTAAGGAAAAATCTCATGGTGTCGCGTTGAACCCGAGGTGGCTCAGGTCATGTAACAAATATGCATCCTCAATGTTATCGAGACTTCCATTAAGTAGATAAGTCAAGTGGGATATTCAGGTAGTGCTAGAGAACCATTGGGATCAAAATCCATTCCAATTGAGCCTATGATTTGGGGTATGACTCGACAAGATATTATTCACATATCTTACCTACAAATTGTAAGGAAACCATATCATTGACAATTTACCCTTATTATTAGGTTGTCTTACAAGGGGTGCAACACGATGATGCGTCTGAAGTCTGGTTTGGATGTCACAGTGGAGATACTTGCATGGAAGCCATAGCCCTTCACAGAATTCAAGGGCCATCGATAGCGAGATATGTGTCAGTAGATGCCTGCAACTATATAAAAGGTATTGACCTTGGTGGCATAGAGAACTTTGACCTTGTAGAGAAATGACCAGAGGTAGCAAAAGTTGAAGACCATGAACTTGAAAGTTCCAAATGTTGTGAAGGTTGTCATAGCCGCAACATAAATTTCCTCGATTGTGTGTGTGTGGGTGTGGGGGGGTTGTTGTAGCAGTGATGTTTCCAACTGATTATATTAGGATGGCACATGAGGGCCCTTTATTGAAGTTCTAATTTCTTGGCATGTATATATGTTGGGATATTTTATTTATTTTTATATATATTTTTATCTACACAATGGTGAAGAGTTTTGTGAAAAATGTTTACATATGAATTAAATATAATTATGTGAAGAGTGTATATATAATAAATAAATATAATGTAATGTGTTATGTACATGGCCACTTATGTTTTGGATTCTCTGCATTCCCTATCAATTCCTGTTGACTTGAAATAGCCTAATTCCTCCATCGACCCCGTAGTCTTACTAACTTTTACCCCATGAACCCTTTGGTTAACTCCCATCCATTGAACTATTAAAACTAACCGAATTCTTTTAGTTTCTTATATATAATACCCTTTCAACAACAACACAGCCTTTTCCCACAATTAAGTAGGGAGGGCTACATGGATTCTTTGCCTCCATTCAGATCTATCTGAGGTCAATCCTGGGCTTAAATCCGTAAAACTAAGATCCCTTCGTATAGTTTCTTTCCAACACTTCTTGGGCCGTCCTCGTCCTCTCTTTACCAGCTCAGCATCCCAACACTCGCATCTCCTAACTGGTGCATCAGCTGATCTTCTTTGCAAATGACCAAACCATCTTAAGCGCTTTTCTCGCATCTTATCCTCGATCGGAGCTACACCAACTTTCTTTCTGATTGCATCATTCCGAATCCCATCTTTACGTGTGTGTCCACACATCCACCTTAACATTTTCATTTCTGCTACAGCCATTCTCTATACATGTCTATGGTTCACAGGCCAATATTCAAATCCATAGAGCATAGGTCTCACAGCTGCTTTGTAAAACTTTCCTTTAATTTTTAAAGAAATTTTCTTATCACAGAGAACAGCAGAGACTCCTCTCCACTTTAGCCACCCTACATTTATTCTATTATTAACATCTCCATCAATTTCCCTATTATGTTGCAAAATAGATCCCAGATATCTAAAAGAATCTCTCTTCCGAATGTCATCATCATCAATCTTCACCTCGATTCCTTTACCATTGCTTCCATCAAAGGAGCACTCCATATATTCTGTCTTAACCCTACTTATACGAAATCCTTTACTCTCCAACTCATGTCTCCATACCTCAAGCTTCTCATTTACTCCATCTCTAGTCTCGTCAATCAACACAATATCATCAGCAAATAACATACACCAAGGTAACTCATCTTGAATGTTACTTATCAACTCGTCCATAATCAAAGTAAAAAGAAATGGACTCAAAACTAAACCTTGATGTAAACCAATGTTGATGTCAAAATAGCCAGTCTTCCCAGACGGGATCCTTACACAAGATAGAGCCCTATCATACATGTCCTTTATGAGGTTAATGTATAGGACAGGTACTTGTGTCTTCTCCAAAACTCTCCACAATATCTCTCGTGGGACAGAATCATAAGCCTTCTCCAAATCAATAAAGATCATATGGAGGTTCTTCCTTTTAGCTCTATAAATCTACATTGTTCTCCTCAGCAAATGGATGGCTTCAATAGTTGAGCGACCTGGCATGAATCCGAATTGGTTTTCTTTTACGTTAGAAACTTGTGTCAACCTTCTTTCGATCACACGTTCCCAAATTTTCATAGTGTGTGGCGTCAAAAAAAATTCATAGTGTGACTCATCAGCTTGATACATCTGTAATTAGAACAATTTTGAATGTCTCCTTTATTATTATAAAGAGGCACCACGATACACCTCCAATCTTCAGGCATTTTCTTTCTTCGCCAAATATCATTGAATAGATTCGTAAGCCAAGTCAAATCATGCTCACCTAAAATTCTCCATACTTCTACAGGGATGTCATCCGGTCTTACACCTTTCCCAGGTCTCATAACCTTCAAAGCCTCCTCTACTTCCTTTCTTTGAATCCGTCTATAGCTTGCACAATTCAAGTAACTTTCACTACTAGCCAGATCACCCAAAGTATCTCTCTATTTCTTTCCCCAATGAAAAGTTTATAAAAGTATTGCTCCTATCTAGTCTCTATATCCTTCTGAGCAACAAGCACGCGACCTTCCTCGTCGTTAATGTATCTCACTTGAGAAAGGTCCTTGGTCTTTCTTTCTCTTGCTTTGGCCAACCTGAATATATCCTTCTAATCCTCCTTAGAGTCGAGATTTTTATACAAAACTTCATAAGCTTTTGACTTAGCTTCGCTTACAGCCTTTTTTGCTTTCTTCGCTATTTTGTAGTTTGTGATCGTTTTCTCTATTTTATCCTTAAACATAGCCTTAGAGCATGCTCTTTTAATTTTTAGTCTCGCTTGCACCCCTTCACTCCACCACCAAGCCTCCTTTTGACATGGAGCTCCTCCCTTTGACTTGCCTAACATCTCTTTGGCTACCTTTCAAATACAAGATGCTACTGCCTCCCACATCTCGTTTGCACTTCCGCTACAATCCCAAGATAAGTCTTCTAAAACCTTCTCCCTGAAGCTCGATTGCTTCAGTGGAAGATTCCACCATCTAGTTCTAGTGATCTTAGGAACCCTCCTTTTCTTTACCAACCCTTTTATTTGTACATCGAAGACTAACAAACGATGTTGAGTTGTCAAACTCTCTCCTGGGATTACTTTGCAGTCTTTACGACACAACCGATCTCTTCTCTTCAACGCAAAGTAATCTATCTGTGTTCTAGTTGGCCCACTCTTATAAGTAATTAAATGCTCCTCCCTCATTTTGAAGAAAGTATTTGCTATGAAAAGATCATATGTTGTTACAAAATCCAGGATGACTTTTCCCTCATCATTTCTATCCCCAATCCTCTGTGAACACTAGCATACCCTGAAGCATCGTTTCCCACATGTCCATTAAGATCTCCACTTATGCAAATCATCTCTCTTTGTGGAATTACTTGTAAAATCTTATCTAGATCCTCCCAAAAAAAGCTTGTTTAATCCTTTCATCTAAACCAATTTGTGGTGCATAAATTGAGATTATATTCAGAATTTCTTCTTCAAGCACGAATTTTAGCAGAATAATCCGTTCCACGAAACTTTGCACCTCAACCACACAATCCTTCAAATCCTTATGAACAACCACTCCAACACCATTTCTACCCTTATCTTTTCCTGAATACCAAAGTTTAAAGCACGTCTTTTCAATCTCCCTTGCTTTCTCTCCAACCCATTTAGTGTTTTGAAGACATAGTATATGAATCTTCCTTCTTTCCATCGTATCCACTATCTCCATCAATTTTCCAGTTAAAGTGCCAATATTCCAACTACCAATCTGCAACTTCCGTTACAATCTTTTTTGGACTAACTTCTTTACTCGCGTGCGTCCATTATGCGAAAACCCTTATAAATTTTGGACTGCATCCGGGCGAAGATGCAGCGGAACTAGCTTAATTACCCCCGTGAGTTCCTCATGCGAGAACCCTTGCAAATTTTGAACTACATCCATACTGCGATGTAGCGGCCCTTGCTAATTTTTCATTGCATTCGGACGATGCAACGCGGTCGCAAGTAGGGAACGCCCCAACGAAATCTGTATGTTTCCTTAAATCTATGTTGAAAAGATCCGACTGTCATGAGGCAACTTTCTAAATAATATTTTAAAAAATATTATTTAAGAAGTTGTCTCGGACTGTTTTACGCTGGTTATTGGCTACATAACGCAACCCTCCTTAATACCCGGACTTGGGACCGGTCATGGTTGAGTTCATATAATACCCTTTCATTTTTAAAAAATTACAATAACTACCATTCTCCTTTTCTCCCCCCTCCCTCCTCCTCACCTCCGTTTCCCCGCCCAGAACTATCTCCACCCATCACCTCTGCCGCTTCCTCCTCCTCCGGTCGACCCTCCACCTCCTCCGAGATCGACAGTCGTGACTATGCCCAGGCACCGCATCTTACAGGTGAGCATGTAGTCATTGGGGCAATTGCAGCCTTCCAGGACGGCGACCCCCGCTCCCCTCCTCACCCGCCTCCACCCGCAGCAGGATCCCCCGTACCTCCACTGCCTCCTCTCCTTGTTCCTCCACTCCTGCTCCCCTCCATCCTCGTATCCGCCCGTAGCAGGAGCCCATGCCCCCATGCCCTCCACTTCCTCCTCCTCATCCAATTGTTGCTCCGTCACCGCCCCCTCCATCGCCTCCTCCTCCTCCCCTTGTTCCTCCACCCTCGTCTCTATCTGTTGTAGGAGATCTTGTCCCCTCCTCCTCCATTGCAATCTCCTCCTTGCAATGTATTTATTTAGTTGTAATAGATACTTGATTAATCAGTTCAAGAATTCATTCCAAAATTTTTTAGAAACTCATTTTCTTGATCGGAAGACATGGTTTATACGTGAAAACAGAAAAAAATGTGATTTGGTTGACAGATGTAGATACGGTGAAGAGAGAAAAATAAAGAGAGGAGGAAGATGAAGAGGAAGAGGAAGAAGGATATAAGGAGGTGGAAGATCCATCACCCAATGCATCTATGGTTAGATTAATCCATGTTAGTGACTCAAGTAAAAGTAAATGTAACGACCAGGTCTGTGGAGTAAGACGAAGCAAGTTTACGAGATCAAGAGAGGAATTAGATTGTTTCAAATATCGATGAGGTAATTGGAGAAGTTTATAGGGTTCCTAGGGTAAAAATCCCATATATATATATATATATATATATATATATATATATCTTTCCACATGGAGTTGAGAAAAAATAGCCAACCCTACATATAGTGGTAGTCGACGGCCAGCGTAAAAATAGCCGAATCTTTCCCCATGGAGTTGAGCAAGAATCCATGTAGCCGACCCTACAAATAGTGGGAAAAGGCTTGGTACATTTTTATAGAAACATCCACAAGAACTAAAAGATGAATGAGTTGAGGCAGTTGAAGGTTTCAAGTCGTGAGCAATTCTGGGAGACTTTTGAGCTAGCAACCTATAAAGCTCAAGGGGAGAGCGTTGGGATTGTAGCCATGATTTGGGTGATCTGGCTTCAATTCATGAGTAATCTTGGTAGACTTTTGAGCCAACAACCTATAAAACTCAAGGAGAGAGGGTTAGGATTGTCGTCACTGTTGTAAAAGTCGGTCGACTAGTCAGTCCGACTAGTCGAGTTGGGGGGAGGCCGACTCGACTGGGCCTAGTCAGTCAAGCGGACTTATACATTGAGTTTTTTTATTTTTTTTATTTTTTACTTTTTTTAAATCAAACTTATTCCAATATGCTTAACGTTGTATTTAAAGTCAATTACTCCTTGCATTATAATAGTATAGAAAATGTACAAATCTATGCAAATATATAAAAATATATGTATAAAAATGATTTACAAATATATAAAAATATACATATAAAAAGGGGGTTGATGGGGCTGCCACTTAGGGGCAGCCAACATGGCCGCCCCGCCCCATTTTTGGGCTAATTTTTTTATTTTTTTGAAAAATATCATCATGTATATTCATCCCTATATCCCTCCTATATGTCATTCGAATTTCGTCAGAAACAGAGACTCCTACAGCCTCCATTCAGACAGGATCGATTTAAAAAATCCTGCGACCGTTGAAAAAATGACGTCTGGATGGAGGCCGTAGGAGTCTCTGTTTCTGACGAAATTCGAATGACATATAGGACGGATATAGGGATGAATATACATGGTGATATTTTTCCAAAAAAATAAAAAATTTTACCCCAAAATGGGGTGTGGGCAGCCATCTTGGCTACCCCTAGGGGGCAGCCCCATTTTTCCCTATAAAAAATGATTTATATATTCAAAACATGGCCTTAAATTCGAAACCATGTATAATATCAGTTTCCAGGATTTCAGCCAAAATTTCGGCCGAATCTCGGTCATTTTGGTCCCATTTCGGTGGAAATTGTTTACAGATTTCTCGGATTTATGTGGGATTTCGGTTCATTTCGTTCCATTTCGATAGAAATTGTTCTAGGTCACCATATATCATGCCTAGGCCACTTATTGATATTCATAGGAACTATTTGACTATTAAATGAAATTTATAGGTCAGTATTTCAACCACCATTGTCCATTGCAATATAGGCCACTATTCCAACTACCATTGTAATAAATAAGGCCACTAAGGTTCCTCTTTAAAACCAATAAATATAGTGTATATGTTCTCATTCCATCTCACAACTTCACAAGTCACAAGTTCACAATTCAACTAAAGTCTTAGAGAGCCAAGTTTCCAAATTCCAAGCAAGGTAAGTATTTTACCATATTTTTTCATAACACATCTTTCTTTAACATACTTCGAGATGCCAAATATGTATTTTTTTCATCTTTGAATGCTAACTTCAAAATCTCCATAGTTAGAATCTTTATATATCCATCTTGTTATCTTTTCCTAGGCCAACTTGGAGAGCCAAATATGATTTTTAGCATCTGACTGCTAACTTCATATAACCATTCTCTTATCTTTGCAATAAAAATATTTGTTTGTTATGCATCTCATGACTAACATGCTAAAAAATGAATGTTATTCTAATTCTCTTGACCATTGGATGTCAAGCATGTTGAATAAAAAGGTCAAAGATATATTTAGACCGTTACATGGGCCATTTAAAAGGAAAGAATTATTCTGCCTGCTAATATCTTGAGGCTATCTAATCAGCATAGAAATTCATATTCGCATGGGGTGCCTTATCATTTAACCGAAGGTCATAATTAGACACAAATTATTACTAATTATCTAGAAGCACAATGCATTTAGCCCGAATGAATCCATTCAACTAAGGTATAGCTCCATCCTTTCCACTAAGGAAGGGATCGGAAAGAGTACATGAATCCGCCAAGGAGTTCATGGTTTGGTTAAATATCATCCTCAATTCAAATAAGAATGTAATAGTAACTTAATGGTTAGTATTAGTAAGCAGAGACATATTATGTGATTGATGTATCATGTGATCTTGTAACCTTATATTATACTTTTTTTTGTTTTTTTATTTTTTTTCATTAGTAGGATTCGAACCCTGGTCCTTTAAAGTGGGAGCCACTGCTTCTACCACCAGACCATTAAAATTATCTATGCATTCTCTTAAATAAAAGTAGTATTGTTCTTTTGAGAATTGGTAGAAAAACTAAATCCCAAAATTTAAGTTTATGCACTGAAGTCTGAAATTTCACTCTGGACGGTCATCGATATGGTGACCGAGATAATTATTTATGTTAAGGCATTGATCATTATAACATCTTATTATAAGTAAAAAAACTTGTATTTCTATCTCTATTATTTTTTAAACAACAACAGAAATCTTAAATTTGAAAAAAAATGAGTTTTCAAGTCATTTCCCCAATTTCCAGCCATTTCATAGAAATTCCACCGAAATCCTTTTTCTGGGCTTACCGAAACGAAATTGAAATCCGACATTTGAGGCCTTGATTTAAAATAATTAAAAAGTTCAAAACCATCTAATGGCCGACTAAATCCGATTAGTCGCCCGACTGTCGATTAATCCTTAGTCAGTGACACCGCTAATCGAGTACCGACTACCGATTTCTGCAACATTGATTGTAGCCACGAGAATTGCTTTGATCTTCAAGAGAAAGACTATACATGGAAAAGATTGTTGCTCCCTCAATATTTCTAAACAAAGTGCTTGTAAATGTTTGTTTTTGTTTAATAAAAGGAGCTTCTTGAGTGAAGACCTACTAAGGATGTTCCACCCCTTTTAGTTTAAAAAAAGGGAGCTTTAAAACCCTGAATGATATTCACTCGTGTTTTTTGGCATGTCTATGTGCCAAATTCTTGTAGGTCTCAAGCTTCTTGGTGTTATTATTGTATTTACTCTATTGTGGTTACTTTAGTCCTTAACAAACAATGGAATCTAAGAGAGAAGATTGTAACTTTCCACTTATATACCAATTTCCATGAAAAGCACCCTATTCTATATGATCTAGGCCAGGTAGTTGATGCCTTTATTGGTACAAGAAGTATATACTAAAGTCAGAGGTATGCTAGTAATTACATGAAGAAATTTACCTGGCATGTATCTACTATTATTGAATCATTGCGAGCTAGATGGTTTTGCCAATACTCATTAGCAACTTCTTCGTGTCGACGATCAACTGCATCCTTAACTTCAACATAAGGCTTGCGTTTGACCCTGTTCAAATCTTCATGGAGCCCATCCAATAAAAAAGCAAGTAGTTCCTAAATTTCAAATATAGGAAAACCATTACATTGACAAGTGTTCAGACAAAAAGATAGCCTCGAAAAAATAACATTGGGAGTGTTTGCTACGGAAGAAATCATTAACTAACTTGTGAATCATGTTGGTTAAACCCACTGAACTGGGGAGAAAATCGAGCAAGTTTTGACTTGAAGACTTTTGGTGCTACCGGCACTCTTTCTGGGGACCATAACTTCCTTAAAAGCTCTCCAAATGCTAAGGCAAGCTCACCCTGTAAAAGACGAAGCATTCAAGATAATTTTTGCAGCATACTTCATGACCTTCATCAAGACCGTAGTGGCCAAGCCAAGAATATTATGAGCATCTTCATCCTGAAAGACTTGGTGACGAAGACAAGTAAGAAAGACTAACTCACATTCATGCCCAGTGGATTGTTATGATTTATTTCTTTGCAATAATCTCCAAGAAAAAAGTCAACAAGCTTTGGCGTATGTGCTAGGCACTGAATGGCACTGTTCATGAAACATGTGTTACCAAGATTCTCTAATCCTGTTAAGCCCAAGTTGCTCGTCATCCTGAAACTGCCATTCAAGCAGGTGGTCTTCGACATAAGTGAATTAGAATCTGAGGTCTCTATGCTTCCATTGCTCATAAGTGGACCACCACAACAAGAAATTTTTCTAGTTAAAAGCGTTCCATGTTCATCTTTTCGACCCTCATCATTGTTGATCAAGGATTCAAGAAGAGAATACACATGTAATTGGAGAATTATCTGCAATTACCATAGTATTCAGAAATAAATCAAAATGTATGACCTTGGCAGAAAAAAGGCAACTTATCTCTAATGATAAAAATAAAAAAATTAGTGGAATTTTGATGTTGTGGGACCATAAATCTCAAACGGAAACTTCAAGTTCAATATAGCCAAACTTAGATCAAGACTGAGATTCCAATTCAAACTTTTAACAGCCACAAACAAATTACATCTATCGTGGAAATAATAAATGCTCTAGATTACAGAACAAAACCTACCCGATTTGGATTTAAAAATGCATCTAGATAAACATTATTCTTCTTCTTATTCTAGAAGGACTTGATTTTCCTTTCTGTTAGAATACTGAGATGATTTATTCCATAGAGCTCTAGGGTCTCTTATATAGGGAGAGAGCCCTTGGGTAAATTACATGAGAGGTACATAAAGAAACTGAAATATAATAAAAGACACATAAAGACGAATAATTATCTCTACACTCCCCCTCAAGATGGAGCATAGATATCTATCATGCTCAGCTTGGAAGAACATCTCTGGAAAGGTCCTCTGAGCAATGGCTTAGTGAATATGTCTGTTGTTTGGTCCTCTGAACTGACGTGAGACGTGGAGATGAAGCCCTTCTGAATCATGTCCCTAGTGTAATGACAATCCACCTCTATGTGTTTTGTTCTCTCATGGAAGGCTGGATTGTTGGCAATGAATAACGCTGCCTGATTGTCACATTACAGGTTCATAGGCAAGGGAACATCAACATTTAGATCTTCTAAGACTGCTTTAACCCACATCATTTCTGTGCTTGCCTGTGCCATGGCTCTGTACTCGGATTCGGCACTGGATCTCGCCACAACTGTCTGCTTCTTGCTTTTCCAAGAGACTAAAGAGCTTCCTATGAATATAGCAAATCCAGAAGTAGACTTACGATCTCGTGGACATCCTGCATAATCTGCATCTGCACAGGCGGAAATAGACAGATCCGTACCTTTCTTGAATAGCAACCCTGTGCCTGGGGAAGACTTCAGATATCTCAGTATCATGTACAAGGCATCCATATGTACTTGCCTCGGCTGCTCCACGAATTGACTCACCCGGTTTACTGCAAGAGCAATATCCGGTCGAGTTATGGTGATGTATAAGAGCTTACCCACCATTTCTATGTACCTTCTCTTGTCCACCTCCTCGGTATCATCATCATACAGTTTCATACTCGGGTCCATAGGTGTACTTGAAGGTCTGCATCCAGTCATTCCTGTTTCAGCGAGCAAGTCTGTGACATATTTTCTTTGAGTCATCACCATTCCTTGTGCATTTCGTGCAAATTCTATCCCCAGAAAATACCGTATCGTGCCTAGATCCTTTGTAGTGAACTGACTGCCCAACATAGACTTGGTTATCTCAACCCCCTGTGCATCATCTCCAGTAACCAATATGTCATCAACATATACCATAACAACGATGGTACCTCTAGGAGTCTTCCGGACGAACAGTGAGTGGTCCGCACTCGATCTTCTGAACCCCTGTCTTTCAATAAGCTGGGAGAGCTTTTGGAACCATGCTCGAGGACTCTGTTTAAGGCCATAGATAGCCTTATGAAGTCTGCACACCTTCTGAGTCTCCCCCTCAGCAGCAAACCCAGGTGGTTGCTGCATGTAGACTTCTTCCTGTAGATCACCATACAAGAAAGCATTCTTAACATCAAGCTGGAATATGGTCCAGTCACGTACCACTGCAACCGATAGAAGGATACGAAGTGTAGAGTGCCTCGCCACTGGTGAGAAAGTGTCCAAGTAATCGACACCATATGTCTGTGTAAACCCTCTTGCGATGAGTCTGGCCTTGTATCTGTCAAGACGACCATCTGCATGATATTTGACCGTAAATACCCATTTGCAACTCACCACAGATGCACCTGGAGGGGCAGGGACAAGAGACCAAGTCCCTCTAGATTGCAAGGCACGCATCTCCTCTTCCATCGCTAGACGCCAGCATTCAATCTTCATGGCATCCTGATAAGTCCGAGGAATCTCTACTGACGACACAGCAGCGGCAAACTTCTGGAAATCCCCAGTGAGACGATGAAAGGAGACCTGAGAGGCCAGGGGATATGAGGCACACTGTCTTCGCTGCTTCCGATGAGCAATAGGCCGTTCTAAGTCATCTAACACAGTGCTGACTGGTTGGTCCTCCTCCTGTGGTAAAAGCTCCTGCACAGGTGCATTATTTAACCCATCATTAGTGTTAACATCAGTATATACCTGAGGCGTGTTGGATGGTTGACACGTAGCTTGAGCAGGGCCTGTCCGTCTCGTGTAGACCTTAGGGAAAGGAACAACTGGAGGTGGTGGCGGAGGAGGTGGTGGTGGTGGTGATTGTGGTGTCGGTTGAGTAGAGGATGGACCCAGGCTTGGAGGTGGTGGAACATAGACATTGGAATCTGATGAAGTGGAGGAGATCAATCTGTCACCTGCAGGGGAGAAATACATGACAGGCTCGAAAAATGTAACATCGGCACTCACATAGTACTTGTTATGGACCGGATCATAGCAACGGTATCCTTTCTGAGTCCTGGAGTAACCCACAAAAACACACTTGATAGCCCTAGGGGATAGCTTATCAAGCCCCGGAGATAAGCGGTGAACAAACGCAACAGTGCCAAAAACCCGTGGTGTCAGTGCAAACAAATCTCTGTCAGGAAAGAGAACAGAGATAGGAGATTTTTCCCCAAGAACAGTTGTAGGCATTCGATTGACCAAATAACATGCAGTAAGTATGGCATCCCCCCAAAACGTTAATGGAGCACAACTCTGGATAAGTAATGTGCGAGCAATATCAAGAAAGTGGCGATGTTTTCGTTCTGCAACCCCATTTTGTTGAGAGGTGTAGGCACATGTGGTTTGGTGAATAATGCCTTTGGAGGAAAGGAAGCTAGCCAGAGAGCGAGTGCAGAACTCCAATGCATTGTCAGTACGCACATACTTAATAGTAGATGAAAAAACATTCTGGACTTCATTAATTAGATTTTGAAGAACATGTCCTGCTTCAGATTTATTCTTAAGAAGAAAAGTCCACGACACTCTAGAGAAATCATCAACGACAACTAAATAGAACCTGTGCCCCTGATGATCCGGGACACGACTTGGACCCCAAATATCTATATGAAATAATTCAAACGGGGAGCTACTGCTCCGACTCTGACGACCAGGGAAGCTAGACCGATGGTGCTTCCCTAACTGACATGCTTCACAACGAAAAGAGGAACTCGGAGATATCTGAGGCAGGAGGTGACGCATCTTTTGAAGCGGCAGATGACCGAACCGAAGATGCCAGGTGTACGGAGAAACGGAGGCCTGGGAATGCAAGGAGACGCCAGCATAGGAGTTACGAACGAGACGATAAAGGCCATTGTGCTCAGAACCACAGCCAATCACCCTGCCCGTCAGTATGTCCTGAAAGATAACAGACGATGGATCAAAAATAGCACGACAGTGCAAATCACGAGTAATCTGGCTAATAGATAAGAGGTTCATAGAGAATTCTGGAGCATGTAGCACATTCTGTAAGTGCATAGATGGTAGTAAAACTGTCTCCCCCTGACCGATGATAGGAGACTGAGTGCCATCAGCAATGAGTACAGAGCGACCTGGCTGAACGGCTCTGTATGACTGCAGAACATCTTTCTCACGGCATAGATGATGGGTAGCTCCAGAGTCGACAATCCATCCTGTTAGATCATGACTATGAAATGAGGCTGAATGACTACCTGAGGCACTGGCAGAGGCTGATGTACTGGCTGATGCCGAAGCCGCAACATCAGAAACGTCTGCACCCTCTGACGATGAAGATTGTGGCATAATATCCCGAAGTCGTGCCACCAACTCTTCGAACCTGTGATCTGTGGCTGGAGCTGAAGGAGCCTGAACATGATCCGCGACACGTGCAGAAGGGGGAAAGCCGTGCTTGGAATAGCATGTATCCTCCGAATGACCAGTACGGCGGCAAAAAGAACACGTGGACCGTATACGACCTCCACGTCCGCGTCCACCACTTCCTCTGCCACGAAACGAGGACGAACCACCACGTCCCCTGGAAACTGCCATTGCAGACGGAGGTGCATTTGCTGTAGCGGATGGAACAGGTACACGACTGAGTCTCCTGTATACCTCTTCCATCGGCGGGATAGTGGCATCTGCTAGGATCTGAGAGCGTGTTGCCTCGTACTCCGGGTCTAGGGCAGCGAGTAATACGCCAACCATAGTGGCGTTGTGGAACGTCTTCTGCTGTTCCGGTGTGGCTGTAAGCGGAATGGTGCTATAGAGCTTCTCGAACATGCCACGAAGCGACGTGTACAGTGAATGGAGAGGCCTCCCATTCTGCTTCGTGGTAAATATGTCATGCTGCAACTGGAGCATCTTCGTCTCGTTGCGTACTTGAGAGTACGTCATAGCCAAAATATCCCACATCGCCTTAGCGGTGGGCTGGTGAAGGACATCATTCGGTATCTCCGTCGTAAGCGTACCTGAGAGCCACACCTTGCGTACGCGTCGTCAGCCTCCCATGAGGCATAAATCCCTGTCTTCTCCGGTGGTTTCATCCTCGGTAAGAATATGCTTCTTACCACACGACTTCATAAGGCTGAGGAACTGCATCGCCCACAGCTCGTAGTTAGTCCCGTCCATTTTGACGATTGGTGCCGAACCTTTGAAGGCACCAATGGCGGGCATCTCAAGCTTCTGTTCTGACATAATTCCGGAGAAGAACAAGTACTAATAGACCAAGAAAGTATTGTCTACCGAGACCTTGTAAGGATTCAAGTGCATAGGTAGACGATTATGCACTTGAATCGACCATGACGCCGAGTCCTAGCGAGGATGCGGTTCCCCGACCACGAGTAGAGGCTCTGGGAGCCCCTACAACTGGATTACGGCGGCTGAAGGACTGTTGGCAGCGAGCAGGAGGCCAGGGACTGGAGACCGGAGGGGTTGGGCGGCGGTGTAGGGCTGGGCGGCGTATATCAGGGAGCCGCAAGGTGCTGGGGAGCCCGCTGGGGGCTGGGGAGCCCGCTGGGGAGGGCTGGGGAACCCGCTGGGGGGGGGCCGCTGGGGCTGGGGAGGCCGCTGCGGAGGTCTGGAGAAGCCGCTGGGAGGGGCGGCGAGCCCCTGGGAGGGAGGGTCCGAAACCCTAGGCGGCGGGAGAGAGGGGTGGGGGGCGGCGGTGGAGAACCCTAGGGTTAGGGTTATGGCTCTGATACCATGTTAGAATACTGAGATGATTTATTCCATAGAGCCCTAGGGTCTCTTATATAGGGAGAGAGCCCTTGGGTAAATTACATGAGAGGTACATAAAGAAACTGAAATATAATAAAAGACACATAAAGACGAATAATTATCTCTACACTTTCCATATCTCAAAGCATGTATGTCATGCGTCACCAATTTGACAACACACAACTGACAATGCTGCTGAAAATCTCCAAGCATAAGTTAGATCAGGGTTTGCATCGAAAGTGTTAGAAAATAGGAATGCGGAAGCGTATCAGAATAAATAATAAAACTTGGAAGTACGCAGGTTTTTAACGTGGAACCCTAAGGAGCGGGATGAAACCACGAGAGAACGTCTCAAAGGACTGATGTATGCATAGCACTTTCTCACTGGATACAATAGGTGTGTGGGTCTATATATAGCCCCCGTTGAGTCTCCACATCCCACAGACGGTAGATGTGGGACTAAACAACTGGATAGGGTAAATGCATCCTGAAGAGATCCATTTATCCATCTCTCACATAAGTGATGCATAACCAAATACCCCAACACTCCCCTCAAGCTGGAGCATGCAATGCTTAGCTTGGACAAACATAAAGAAATCTCAACTCACAATACATAACACTACAGACAATATCAACTCAATGCGCACAACTGTCAGATGTTGTTGAGGACATTGCTTCTCATGCCGTGCAGGTGAGGACGAACGGCGGGAGTGTGAGTCAATTGAATCTCCTCGTCGAAGAGCATGTGCTCCATACTGCACCGGTCAAAATCACTACAACTGAAGAGTGAGTTTCTACATGGAGAACTCTAGCCCCCCACAACATGTGGACAAATGTTCCATCTCTGAAAACGGTTGAATAAAGGATGTTGCTAATTATCCATACGTAGATCTTTGAAGATGGGTCTCTCTCATAGGGACCTCGAAGTGGGTTCTCTCACATATGAACCTCGGAAGGATCTCATACTGGAGGTTACGATCGTTTGAGAATGGAGTCTGAAGAAGTCTCCTTGTCCGAGAACCATGTCTCTCCCATCTGGCACAGAGAATGGTACTCTACTCTCAAGTCCCTATGAAATAACATGAAAACCCTGCCCATATGACATAGGGAATGGGATCTCTACTCAAAAGTCCCTACAGAACTCATGAAAACCCTGACCGAAATATAAAAGATGGGGACCATTCAAAAAGATGGCAAATATGTGCACATCTGAAAAGACCGCATACATGTGCTTTTGAAACTGAGAACTCGGAATCTAACATCAAGTCTGAAACTGAATTGTAGAGTTTGTACATCTGGTTGGTCTGGAGAATCTGACATTTGAATGGACCTGTGACTCTACACAATACTCCCCCTTTCTCCCATACTTGTCGGAAAACAATGGCATCAACAAAGTTGGGAGAAGACAAGAGAAATGGGGAGAAAATATGAATGACAAATGTCAATCTCAATTTTTTTCGGCTTCCTTTTTTTATCAATTCTTTTCTGAATCATTTTGGCTATTTTCTTTTTTTAATAGCCAACACATTTTTCCAATTTTTTAACGTGTGTATGACTTTTCTTTTTATTTCTTTCTTTTTTGTGCGCCTTCCCTTTTTTTACGTTTGGACCAACTGCAGCAGGACCCTTTTTTTAATGCAACAACCATAGCCCCCCTTGGGCTTTCTCTATCCTTTTTTTGGAACTTGACGGGCTCATTAGGTCCTTATAGTGATTTTTTTAAATAAAAATGAAGCCACTTAAGCTTCTACTTATTTATGGCTCCACTCGTGAGAACCCTCCTTGTCAATCAAAACCTCCCCACGGGGTTCTTGTTGTCATTGTTGTAGCCGCCATCTTGGAGCGGAAGGTTGAGGTGTCGCGATCGAAAGGACAGCATGAGCGTCGCGTGATGTTGTGGCGAGGTGCTGGAGTGCGCGAGGCACCGCCATCGCCTGTGTGGGGCCTTCGTTCTCGCCTCGCCTGCATGGAGATATGAAGGGGATCGTGCGGTGCCGACTGGAGATATCGCCGCCTGGAGGGGATTGTGTAAAGAGGATTGGTGGTGCCTCCTGAAGTCGCATGGGCCTCTTGGAGGCTTAGGGCTGAAGAGGAGTCGTGCATGCATCGCGCGAAACTGGAAAGCACCTTCCGCTGGGTGCGTAGTGAGGGTACGCCTGGAGCGGAGGAGGGGCGATGGGTTCCTCCTACTGGAGCCTCCAACCGCTGGGAAGTCACCGCCTGCGTTGATATGGCATTTGATGCGGCTTTGATGAAGCTAGGCCTAGACCTCTCGCTACACGATGAGGGGGAATGTCGCCTGTGCAGGGATCTCCTAGAAGAGGAGAGGTACTGCCTGTTGAGATCTTGAGGGAGATCTGGGCCGAGGTTCACCATGGAGATGGATATGGCAAGGGGGGTTCGCCATGGCATGTAACGTTGTTGCTGGAGCGGCTCGCTGCAGGAGCATCGTTGTCGATGCTTTGGAGGGGCACGCTTGGAGCTATCGCCGATGGAGAAATACTATGAGGAGGCTTTCGTCATGCGTCACCTAGAGCTTGACCGCAGAATAATAGGGTTTCAAGAAAACCCTGAGAACTGAATCTCGAAATACAGTCGAGGAGCTCTGCCTCCTACAACACAGAAACCGACGAAGAACCCTAGAACTGAATTAGGATTTCAAAAAGAGAGCCCTAGAACTTCTCGAACCGTGGATGAATCTTGAACAACTGATCTTCTCAGACAAATCTTCAACAATAACCAAAACAAACTCTCAAATAAAAAATAAACATGAAATCCCCGATAATCGAACCCGCTCTGATACCATGTTAGAAAATAGGAATGCGGACGCGTATCAGAATAAAATAATAAAACTTGGAAGAATGCGGGATTTTAACGTGGAACCCTACTCCCTAAGGAGCGGGATGAAACCACGAGAGAATGCCTCAAAGAGGATGATGTATGCATTGCACTTTCTCACTAGATACAATGGGTGTGGGGGTCTATATATAGCCTCCACTGAGTCTCCACATCCCACAGACGGTAGATGTGGGACTAAACAACTGGATGGGGTAAATGGATCCTAAAGAGATCCATTTACCCATCTCTCACATAAGTGACGCATAACCAAATACTCCAATAGAAAGTGAATACTAGGAAAGAATGGCTGCCTGCCACAATCTTGATTAGATTCCAGCACAACAATGCTGAAACGTTGTAATTATGATCTAACCTTGTATGACTGGATTTATAATTATTGCTATATATGTATACTATTATCTTTTTTCAAGAAAACAGAAAAATAGAAAAACAATTGGGGAAACTACGACATTCACAAAATAAAATTGGCATGGACATATGTGAGATAATTTATGAGGTGTATCTTGATTTAAGAAACCGAACCAACCCAAGAAGGCAAGAACTTTGCAAAAAACATGACATGCTTGCATCGTGGATACTCATATTTGGAAAACTGTGAGATTCTCAAAGTGCTTCATCTATTTACAAATTAAAATTGAATTTCATTCTATGGGATGATCTAATTGAGATCCTTAGAGTGGTTGAATTTCAGTTTCATGTTAGACCACAGCCTACAGAAGAATATGCCATGTAACTCCATTTTTATATGGAATTTATAGGACTTCAATGTTATATAATAACGTTGTGTTTTTGAATCAAGAAAGGGGGAACACATTAGGTGTCTACCTCAAATATATTAAAGCGGTTGAATTGCAAAAGCCAGGTCAAGGGAAGAGATCTTGCTAGGTGTATTGCATTCTTAACATAGAACTAATCAGCATTGAAAATTACCCCGTTGCGGGTTAGCCAAATATCCCATAATGTGGCTACCAGCCTCCACACCTCGGTAGGCAGTCTGAGCTTACTTGCTGTCAGGTTGCTCCAGAAATATAAATGTCAAGAAATACTGATCCATAAAATGCACAATGTCTCCCATAATTGGTGGGTACACAAGCAAGCATAAAAGAGGCATGTTATATCTTCCAGCCCCAACTGCAATACACATGGGAAACATCGTTGCATGGCACAAAGGTAACCGTTTGCACTTTGGCCAATGTCCGATGCACACGTTGAATCCAAAAGAAAACCGTAATCTTCAATGAGATCCGTAATGACCAAATCAACTTGCAATCACACTCCACAACTCCCTGAAGTGGATTCTGGATATTAGTAAGTGCACAATATGCCTTTATAACAGAAAAGTGGTTGTCGCACCATAGCCAAGATCACGAGCCGTAGGTGAGATTGCAAATCTGGACAGGAAATAAGTAAGCTGAATAAACTCTGCTAGCTGTTGATCAGAGAAACCCCAAGTAAATGTTGGCATCCCCTAGTTGTCAGTCCGTACATCACCCACTAATTCATTATGGTTGACAACCAAGACGAATAGACGGGGGAACATATCCGCTCAAGGTTCCCTCTTCATCCAATTATCCATTTACAAACAAAAGGAGGCACCATTACCCAACACAGGGCACATATATGTGGGGATCTCATGAAATTACAAAGCAAATATCCCTAGGACTCCAATCAAGTATGGTCTTCGATTCTGTTGCATCTCAGAGTTCTGAATGTTGAGAGGAGCAAATTCCCTAGGACTTTAAAAGCCGTGATCATTCTAAATTTATTTTGAAATCTTGATTCCAAAATATTTGTGTGAGAAGAGATGCTTGGGAGATCGCCTCATATCCAAATTTGGCTTCCCACTAGGGTTTTTTTCACAAATAGAGGCTTCCTTCAACCAAGTATAGCTCCTGTGGAGACTAGGATTTTTGGAGCCAACCTACAAACGGGCAGAAAGACCTGATCTGTGTAGCTCTCTCTATGGCGATCACCTCAACGGGTAGATTCCTCGTGATCAGCAGCTTAATCAGATTTGTGATCAAGGTAGTGCTGCGAAATTACGCACTTATAAAGAGCAGGCTGATTCTCCAATCCAATATAAATGAGGATGGTCTCGACAAAGATGTCACACTAACCAAGGCGAGCGAGACAGACAACAAAGTGGTCATCAAAGTTGAAGCTCTCAAGGAACAAGATAAGTCAAATACCAGGTCGGCCAAGAGGAACCAGAAGAAATCACACTTTCTCAGACCGATCTTATTACTCAGATCAATATGCAGTAGAAGAGGACGTGGGAGATCCCTTACATGCAAAAAATTATCTCAGGGGAAATGCCCTTGTGATGCACTGCTGAGTTGGATCGACGAGAGCTGCTCCAAAAATACTAGTCATCGTTCTTTGAGAGATCACAGATGGCGGCAAGTTGGAGTATGTTTATAGACTATAGATTGTAATTTATGGTCTAAAGCAAAGCTCCAAAGCCCAGTCTGATAGAGCACTTGGTTTTTACAAGAGTTCTTCATAGCATTCTGTGGTTGTCAGATGACAGTCCAGAAGTACTATTATTCTTGCTGAATATTTATGGAACGGTTATTGTTGAGATATTTGTTATCATTATTATTGTTTTGTTTATTTTCTATTTCTTTTGTTATCTTCTTGTAATTTGCTCAATAGGTTCCTCTCCAATATAAGAGAACCCTAAGGCCTCTCATAAATTAATCTATACATTTCCCTCAACATGGTATCGGAGCGACGGTCCTAAACCGGAGTTCACATATCCCACCCTAACCCTACCCGCCCCTCCCCCCCTCTCTCCACGCCGTCACACAACCTCTTTGGATAGCCATAGCCCTCCCCTCCCCTTCGGCAGCCACCTCCGACCCTCCAAGTGGCAGCCCAGGCCGCAGCCCAATCCCCCTCTAGCCCTCCATGCGGAAGCCTAGGCCGCAACACAGGCCCATCTAGCCATCCAGGCGGCAACCTAGGCCGCAGCCCAGGCCCCTCCGGCCCTCCAGATGGCGGCCCAAGCCCCGCCGACCACCCTGCACTCCAGCGGCCGTCCAGGCTGCAGCCCCGCCCACTGCTGGTTGTCGCCCCGCCTTCCCAAGCCATCCAGGGAAGCGCCGGCAGCCGCCACCTCCCTCCTCGGTCGTCAACGACCTTCCTACGCGCCTCCGTGCACCTCTGAGGTTCAATCTGTGGCCTGATTTTGACCGGAGAACGTGATTTCAGCCATATAAATCGTGTTTCCCAACCTTAGAGAGCACGAAGATTGAAGAGTATGGTTGACTGAGTCTACCCATACAACCAACCCTATGTATGTTTGCGTAGACTTCTTCACACCGGTCTACTCCCCAGTTGATTTCCGTCTTTGGTCGTTCTATCATCATGTCAGAGAATAAGGGTGACATTTTCTCACCCGGCGTCTTCAAGGGCCTGGCTCCCATAGCTAAGATGGATGTGACCAACTATGAGTTGTGGTCCATGCAGTTTCTCACCCTCATGCAGTGCAACAATAAGGAGCACATCCTGACAGATCCAGAACCAACTGATAAGACTTTAGTGAATGCTTCTTGGAAGCAAGATGACGCGTATGCACGTGTTTGGCTATGTGGGACACTCACCACGGAGATAACCAATGATATCCAGAACCAACCCATCGCCAAGGCGTTGTGAGACACTTTGGCTTCTACCTATGCTCAAGCGAAGAATAAAGCCAAGATTCTTCAGCTACAATTTGATACCTACAACACCAAGCAGAATGGTCATCCTCTGCACGTGCGCTACTCTTCACTCTGTGGCATGTTCAAGAAACTTCATAGCTATATGCCTATTACGACATCTCTAGAGTAGCAGAAGTCTTATAAGAACTCCATCATAATTGGGGTTTCCATGGCCTGTCTTTTTTTTGAAGTCTAAAAGGTAGGGGGAAACACTCGGTGGTGTCCGCCCCAAATTTATTTAATCAAAACAAAAGGGAAAAGGATCAGAAGGAAAAACAAAAACACACTACAACCAGAACGCTACAGGATCCAATCATCAACCAAGCGTTTAGCAAACACCCCCACTTTTTCCTTGTAAAAACGTTGACCCGTGAACAGCAAATCGTTTCTCCCCCGCCACACTGCCCATAGGATGGCCATGGGGTAAAGCCGATCTCTCCTTGATCTGTTGGGATTAGCGTGGATCGAGGTCCAGAAAGCTTGAAAGTCATCGTTGTGGCACCAATCTGAGCCCATCTCCTGCCAAAGCTGAGATACCAAGGGGCAAGAGAAAAAAAGATGTTCCACCGATTCAATCGCAGCATTACAAATCATGCACCTGTCCGAAATAACTCCAAGAAGCCTGACGCACCGATCTCGCGTCATCAGCATCTTCCTCCTGAGCAACCAAAGGAAGACGCCAATTCTCTCAGGAAGCCTGAGAGCCCAAATATTTGCACGGTCGCGAATAAGCAGGTCGGAGCTGGCCGACGGTGGCCTGGAGATGGCACCAAAGGCCCCCTGATCGAGAACAGCCCCTCCTTTCAACACCAATGGTCCCGCCCGCCACAAGGCAGCCCCACCTCCCGTACGGCCTCCAGCAAAGCCACGAAATCCTCAAATCTCTGGTCGGAGAGATTAGCGGAGAAGGTTGGGCACCAAAGATCATCATCCCAACACTCCGCAACCGAGCAGAGCTTCTCCCCAGCAAGCGCATACAACCGGGGGAAGCGAGAGCATAGAGCCCCTCCCCCCGACCAATTGTCCGCCCAAAAAGAGAAGGAGTCCCTCCTCCCGAGAACAGGTCTAAATAGGGCGATGTTGTCCACAAAAGTCCTCACCACACCTCGCCAGAAGGGGGTCGAGGAGGTGGGGAAGGCCGACGACGAGGGCGAAGCCCCCCTCACGGTGTAGATCTTACGGACCACCGCGCAAACGAGATTGTCCCCCAGGCCCCAGATCCTGCTAGCCTACTTAAGTAAGATTGGCCTATTACGACATCTCTAGAGTAGCAGAAGTCTTATAAGAACTCCATCATAATTGGGGTTTCCATGGCCTGTCTTTATTTTGAAGTCTAAAAGGTAGGGGGAAACACTCGATGGTGTCCGCCCCAAATTTATTTAATCAAAACAAAAGGGAAAAGGATCAGAAGGAAAAACAAAAACACACTACAACCAGAACGCTACAGGATCCAATCATCAACCAAGCGTTTAGCAAACACCCCCACTTTTTCCTTGTAAAAACGATGACCCGTGAACAGCAAATCGTTTCTCCCCCGCCACACTGCCCATAGGATGGCCATGGGGTAAAGCCGATCTCTCCTTGATCTGTTGGGATTAGCGTGGATCGAGTTCCAGAAAGCTTGAAAGTCATCGTTGTGGCACCAATCTGAGCCCATCTCCTGCCAAAGCTGAGATACCAAGGGGCAAGAGAAAAAAAGATGTTCCACCGATTCAATCGCAGCATTACAAATCATGCACCTGTCCGAAATAACTCCAAGAAGCCTAACGCACCGATCTCGCGTCATCAGCATCTTCCTCCTGAGCAACCAAAGGAAGACACCAATTCTCTCAGGAAGCCTGAGAGCCCAAATATTTGCACAGTCGTGAATAAGCAGGTCGGGGCTGGCCGGCGGCGGCCTGGAGATGGTACCAAAGGCCCCCCTGATCGAGAACAGCCCCTCCTTTCAACACCAATGGTCCCGCCCCCCACAAGGCAGACCCACCTCCCGTACGGCCTCCAGCAAAGCCACGAAATCCTCAAATCTCAGGTAAGAGAGATTAGCGGAGAAGGTTGGGCACCAAAGATCATCATCCCAACACTCCGCAACCGAGCAGAGCTTCTCCCCAGCAAGCGCATACAACCGGGGGAAGCGAGAGCATAGAGCCCCTCCCCCCGACCAATTGTCCGCCCAAAAAGAGAAGGAGTCCCTCCTCCCGAGAATAGGTCTAAATAGGGCGATGTTGTCCACAAAAGTCCTCACCACACCTCGCCAGAAGGGGGTCGAGGAGGTGGGGAAGGCCGACGACGAGGGCGAAGCCCCCCTCACGGTGTAGATCTTACGGACCACCGCGCAAACGAGATCGTCCCCCAGGCCCCAGATCCTGCTAGCCAACTTAAGTAAGATTGCATCGTTCATTTGCTCCATCGATTTCACCCCCAAGCCCCCATTGCTCTTCTGGAGCGTTACATCCTCCCACCCCACCAGATGGACCCCCCTGCTCCCGCCGCATTATTACCCCACAAAAAAGAGCGCATCCGCTTCTCTAGCCTCGCCCGAATCCCCTTAGGCATCTTGCGGTTGGAGAGAAGAAAGATGGGGATGGAGGAGAGGACGGCCTTCAGAAGAACCAATCTGCCACCCCTCGAGAGAACCGCGACCTTCCAACCCGACAGCCTTGCTTCAACCTTCTCCACCACCCTCAGCCAATCGCGGATCCGAGTCCTCCCCAGCGTCAACGGCGTGCCCAAATACTCCAGCGACAGCGAAGATCGCCCCGAGCCCAGTATCGTCTCAAGACTGTCAGCAAGCTGTTCCGCACGCCCGAAAGGGACAAACACCGACTTCGCGTCATTCTTAGACAAACCCGATAACTCAGCGAAGATCTCCAACGCCACCGCCATGCCATTGGCCTCCTCAAAGCCCCCTCGATGAAAAAAAGAGTATCGTCAGCCTACTGAATGAGCGGAACCAGCGACCCATCCCTTGAGAAGCCCCGCGATAAACCACTTCTGACGACACAGTCCGTAAAATTGGAGAGAACATCAGCCGCAAGAATGAAGAGCATTTGCGCCAGGGGGCACCCCTGACGTACCCCCCTCCGCGGTTGAATCCATCCCCCCTCCGGCCGACCATTGACCAAAATCGAAAAGGATGTCATGGTTACACAGCACCTCATCCAAGAAATCCACGTGTCGGGGAAGCCCTTCCTCCGCAGCACGGACCAAAAAATTCTCCAGTCGAGGCAATCATATGCCTTTGCAAAATCCACCTTCCAAAGGACACCGCTTGTACCCCTCCGTCGCCAATCCGCAATAATTTCAGAAGCAAGCGTGACGCAATCGGAAATCTGACGCCCGGGGATGAAAACAGATTAGGCCGGCGAAATAAGATTCCCAAGAATGACGTTAAGCCTACCCGCAAGGACCTTCGCCGTGATCAGGTACAGTGCATTCGAAATGGCAATAGGTCGATAATCCCCGATAGAAGAGGCCCCCGAAGACTTCGGAAGCAAGACGAGGAGCGCGCGGTTGATCCGATCAAACCCCGAGTTCCCCTAACAGAATTCCAGCACCACCTCAAGCACCTCCTTCCCAACGAGGTCCAAAAAATCCTTGTAGAATGAGACCGGAAAACCATCGGGGCCAGGCGCAGCGTCATCGTTCAGATCCCACATAGCGTCTTTCAGTTCCTCCAAAGTGACCTCACGGAGGAGGTCCTCCCCCGAGGATCCCGCCACGGTCCTAGTGCCCCGGCCCAGCCATCGCCATTGTCGGGGAATGGTAGCCGAGGAGATGCCCGTGAAGTGCGTCGCAATAGCATGACCCATCTCCTTGTTTCCATCCACGCAGATCCCATCGATGACAATGGAGCGCAAGGCATTGGTTCTATGCCTCCCATTAGCAATACGATGGAAGAATGACGTGTTAGCGTCCCCTTCCCGAAGCCAGTTAATTCTCGACCTCTGTCTCCACTCCGTGACGCGCTTCTTCTCCTCCGCGAAAAGAACCTCTGAGTTGCCGCACGAGCTTCAATCTCCACCGCCGAAAGCTCCCTGCAGTCCTCCAGCGAATCAAACTTCTGAATGGTCTCCTCTGCTTCCCTTCTAACAGCAGCCCTGGCTGCCCTCAATTCCCTCTTAAAAGCCGCAAGACGCACTCTCAAGGAAGACAGCTTCTGAACGAATCTATGAGCAGCGGAGCCCGAAACCATCGTCTCCTCCCAGTGAGAAGACACAATCTCCCGGAAGTTGTCCTCCAATAACCAGCATTTCTCATACCTGAACAAGCCCCGTTGCACCGGGGCATCGTCTGAACACCACACGATAGGATTGTGGTCAGAACACGAGCGAGGTTTGGCCTCCACCGAAGCCAAGGAGAACACCTCCACAGCCTCACCAGAAGCGAGAAATCGATCGAGACGCGAGCGCGCTTTTGAATTTCTCCAAGTAAAACTAATGTCCCCAGCATCCATCACCTCGAGGCTAAGCAAATCAATGGTGTCCGCGAAAGCAGTAGAACCCGGGTCTTGACCCCCCCTACCACCGGGTCTGTCCGTAGTGAGAAGGGTGACGTTGAAGTCCCCCCACCACCCAGGGGGACGTACCGACGCACCTACTAGCCTCCACAATGTCCTCCCAAAGCTCTCCATGTAAACCACCATCGCAGGGGCCATACACGCATGAGACAACCAGCTGAAGAGAAGAGGACTTGCTGGCCAAAACGACCGTCAAGATGTGTCGCCCACGAGTCATGGAGGTGAAAGACATCTTCGAAGAGCGCCAAGCCACTAGCAGCCCTCCCCCCCCCCCCCCCGAGGATCCCGACCCATTCAAAGTTCTGAACTGGTCCACGCCCCCTGCTCCGAAACCTTTCCAATCGCTCTCTGCCAAAGAAAGGAGCTTCGTCTCCTGGAGTAAGACGATATCGCATCCCCAATCGCTGAATCTGGCACCCACCATTCTCCGCTTATCCGGATGCCCCAGACCACGAATGTTCCACGACAAGATTTTCATTTGGATCCTTCAGCACACCCCTTAACTTGGGCCACACCAGCGGCCTCTGCCACCTGAAGCTTGAACTGATGGCATGGTTGTGACATCTGCCTTGGAGCCCTCGCTCTGTTTCTTCTTTTGTATCTTTTGGCACTTCTTCTGTCACTAGGCCCCTCATCCGAGACGCGATCGGAGAAGCCCCCATCTGTGGAAGCCCCCTCCTGACTGAGCTCGGGGAGTGGGGTAGACGAGGCGAAGTGAGGCAGGGGGCGAGGCCTTTCCTCCACGAAGATAGAGGGGAAAAAGGGAATAGAAGCCGCGTGGGTAGTGCCAACCCATGCGCCAGTGAATGCCCCAGAAGGGCCAAACCGAGATGACGAACCCGATAAGGTGATAGTCGGCACCAGGGTCACCGAGCCCAGTAGATCTCTACCGCCAACCGAGTCCGGAAAGGCCCACGAGCCCGTGCTAGAAACCGCTAACGAACCCGGACCTGCAATCGGATCCGCTTCCAAAGACGCAGCAATCGGGTCCACGTTCACCTCCTCCAGAAACGGCGTTGAGGGCGGGGCCACAAATGTATCGCCCACGTCACCGTGCAAAAGGAATGAACTTGATGACAGGTACAGCATTTGAGGCGAGTTCATGAAACGTCGCGTGCCAAGATTTACGTGCGTCCTTTCACCGAAGGGTCCCCTCAACCGCTCCCGTCGTGCCCGAAGCGTCCCCCGACCTTTCGCCTGCCACCAGCCTCGGAGCCTCCGGCGGAGGTGGGGGAACGTCAACCACCAGCTCAATTGGGAAGGAGAACCCACCCACGCTTAACTCCGCAAAAGCACTCCTATCACCAACCTTGTCGAGAAAGCTTTTATTGCATTCGATCAAGATCGTTGTATCTTCCACCGCAGCTCTCGATCTTAAACCATCATCGACTACTTCTCGGACAACTCCCCATTGGCGCAAGGCTCTCCACAAGCAACCGACAGAACACGAGAGGAAGGGAATGCCCTTCACCCTAGCCATGCAAACCTCCACCTCCTTGCAGGACCCGTCAGCGAAGCGCAACCTCCTCCAACAGACGTCGCCGACATCCCCATTGCATAATAAGCGCTCCTTCTGAACATCCGATAAACCGCGAACGCAGCACCTTCGTGCATCCAAACTCACAAGGTCCCCCGCGAATTGCGAGCCCAGGAACCCACTCAAATGCGTAGATAGGACGTCCAAATCGATAGTACCCCTCACCGCGTAATCGATAACAGCATGCATGCTCGAGGAAGACGGCCCTTTCCTGTCCTTGAACGTTGCTTTCGCACCGGCACCCCCTCCGAACGTAGCGGAGATACCGGCAGGGGAAACCACAGCACTGCCCCACGCGTCGTTCTTCACTACTTCCGCATAAGATGGGCCTCCTTGAAAGGGGATAGAAGAACTTCCAAACGAACGTCCACCGAAAGCAGACTGTTGACGAACGGTAGGCACCGTCTCCTTTGAACTTGGGTACGAAAAACAGGTTGTCTGCCGATGGCCCAACTTGCCGCAAGAGAAACATCTCGGAGGAAGGTGGTAGAAAGAGGCCATATGCCCCATGTCACCACACCAGAAGCACCTCCGCCCCGGCTTCTTATGAGAAACCGCCACCCATTCGTCGTGCCCGTCGCTTGTGTAGACACCATCGTAGGTGTAGCCATGTTTGTCTTCCTCATCTGAGCATAGAACTGCCTTCCCCTTGTCGAGAACCACCCTCGTCGCACTCACCATAGGTCCATAGTTGAATCCGTTTTGTTGTACTACGGGAGTCGTGGCTTGTTTCCATGGCCGGTCTTGATACAGAGTATGATGCAGCGCGCATACAGCTTCTCATTGGGGCTACTATCACACCCCCAAATTCCGTGATCGAGAATGATCGTGCAGATACGATAGCTGAATGCTCGAGAATGATCGATGGAGCTGGACTTCAGGAGTTCGAGAATACGTGGGTATACGGAGGTTATCCACGGGAGTCTGGAGGCTCAACCGTACGTTACAAGGGAGAAGCGTCACAAAGGACAGTGGCTCGGTAGCAGAGTGTCGTGAAGCTTGTAGCAGTGCGAGCACATCGAGTACAGGCAGCAGTGCAAGACATGACAACGAATGCACACAGTGGGTACGTACGCGAGTGCTGAAGGGCGGTATTCATTGAAGAACAATGCGGTACGATCACATAGGCGTACGCATGAAGGCGCACGGTATCGGTATTGATGCGTGGCGATCCACAAAGGTATGGAGCATTGTAGGTGCTGAGTACGAGCATTGTCGAGCATTCTCGGTATTATGCGTACGGGAGTGGTCTGGAGGCCACGACAGCGAAGTTCTGGAGGACTTCCCCATAGCATGCAGAACGCTAAGGAAGGCTTTACCGCACGAGGGTCTGAAGGAAGTGGGTTCCCTTTGGCACAAGACCAGGTGTTCGGTGGCACTTGTTGAATTACGGCAAAGCTGCATCAGCAAGTGTTGGAACGCAAGTGTGCTGATGATTGGGCAGTTGACTGGGCATCAACCGTGTGGGAAGACGAAAGAACAACAAGGGAGTCGAAGAGACGAGCAAACGAAGAAGTGTTGAAGAACGCGAAGGGTTGCCGAAGAACTCGAAGGATCTCTTGTGCCTTTATTTATCATTATTGTAAATGTAATAATGAGTGTCCCTTGGGTTGCCTTGAGTCTTGTATAAAAGGCGAGGTGGTGGCTCATTTGTAAACACACAAGTGTAGAGTGTCAACATCCCACTCCAGAGCGAGTTCCCCCTCTAATAAGAGAAGAAGTTTTGTGTTCGTGCTTTGTGTGATCATGTGGTTGTGCTCTTGAGCGTTCTTCAGCGAGTTCTTGAGCGATCCATAGAGTCGAGCTTGTACTTGTGTCTGAACGTCGGTACTTTAGCAAGTAGGAGTACCGAGAAGAGTCGGAGCGCATCCGTGACCGTTCTACTCGAGAAGGTTGGATAGCTACGGGTTAGCTAACACCACACAGGATCGGTCAAAATCGATAGCGGGATTTTGACCTGTGACAGCTACCATACCTCCCATGGAGGAGGCCTATAGTTGTCTTAGCGGGATTTTCATGCCTTCTACGACCACTCCTCCGCCATCATCTACTATGGCCGCTTCTCATGGCTGAGAAGGGCCAAACCATTCTAGAGGATGCACCCCTCGTGGCAGGGGTGGTGGACGTCTGCATAGTCCTTACACCTCATGTCGTTGACCGGGACATGCAGAGGATACATGCTACCAAAAGCATGCATATCATGTTTCAGACAAGGCCTTAAATGTCGATTTCGGTAACCGGCCGAAACGGAATTTCGATGGAATTTCGATCGAAATTCGATCGAAATTTCGGTCATTTCGATCATTTGTTGTATTAGTGCCCTCATATTTCGGTCATTTCGGCCATTTCGATCAAATTTCGATTTCGACAGGTTATCGATATTCGACAGAAATTCAACTGAATTTTGCTGAAATTTGAGGTCATGGTTTCGGGTCGCGTAGCAGAACAATTGAGCCTTCAGAGACTCCTGCTTCCCAGGCTTCCTCGCATGGATGATATTATCTCTCGTATTCGAGATATCATGACTCCTATTGCTAACACCATCACTACAGATATTGCAGCCACAGCAAGAGCCACTTCGAGCTCCTCAGGTATTGTCTATGCTTTTACTGGTAGTACTGGTGTAGACATGAGGCCACGATGAGAGGGGAGGAATGACCATGGGTAGAGGTTCGCGCACGGAGGGGTGGATGCGGAAGCACAAGGACAAGTGGTGTTGGATGCGCACCAAGAGCTAGGGGATGTCGGGCGAGAATCCAGAATCCTTTCCGGAGGGGATGTTATCGCTGCGGATCGCTTCAGCATTGGGGGAGGCTTTGCAGAAAGCCGATAAGGTGCTTCTCGTGTCAGGGATTTGGTTACAGGAGCAGAGCGTGCCCAAGGATGCGGGAGATTACGCAGACGGCAGGCATGCTTGTTAGCGAAGGTGGCGAACCCGACGCCCCTTTCCTAGGGACCTCGGAATATCGGTGGCGAATGTCCATGGAGGAGTCCGACAACCCGCTACGATGGTCTAACGATGGTAGATTGAAGTTGCGATGGCATTCACTGAGAGACGTCGATGATGAGCTGGAGGGCGGCCGACTGGAGCATATACAAGTGTGTGGGTTACCGTTCGCCATGCGAGACCTTCGGAGGGTTCAGGCACTCCTCGAGGGAGTGGTGGAAGTCTTAAGTGTCGAGATCAGTGGTTGCTGCTTGGGGGAGCCGATAGACATCGACATCATAGTCAGAGCTCTCAACCCGCCTAGGTTGGGATGGAGGCAGATCACTTTGGGCAGAAGGACGATCAATGTGGAGCTCTCCTAGACGAGGACACCTCTGAGGCTTCGTCAAGATGGTCGCGCAGACTCCGGGAAGGGGAAGTCTAACACGGAAGATGATCTCAAGCTGTGGATCACAAATGTTTACGATCCCATGGGGCACGGAAGGGCATCGCTGGCCGAGGAATTGGAGGCGTTAGGGGCATCAAGAGAGGAAGGAATCTGGATCATTGGGGGTGATCTCAACCCCACGCTTCTGTCTGGGGACCGCCCACAGTAAGGAGGGGGCAGGGACGTGGGATCGGAGGCCTTTCGGAGGGTGGATCACTCACTGGCCCTTTCTATCATTGATGCGGCCAGATGCTCGTACACTTGGCATAATGTGAGGTCGCGTTCGAAACTTGACAGATTTCTCTTATCTAAGGAGGGTATGGACTTCTTTCTGCTCTCTCGCGCTTGGGCTCTGTCGAGGGCGCAATCCGACCACATGCCTATTCTGTGGTCGTTCAGTAAAGAACGGAAGCGCGGATTTTTTTCAGATTTGAGCGATGCTAGCTTTTAGAGGAGGGCTTCCGGGATGAGGTTGCATCTCAGTGGAGAGGCTGGAATCTAGATTGGTCTACGATCTCGCGTTTCGTGGCAAAGCTAATGCGATTGAGGAATTTTCTGACTGAGTTCAGCAGGGAGGTGAAGTTGAGACGCAGGCTCAAGCGAATGGAGGCGGAAGACAAGGTAATGCACCTGGATGGCATCAACGACGAGAGAGGACTCAACCTAGAAGAAATGGTTGAAAGGATGAATCTAGTTGAGGAGATATTGATGGAGGATCGAAAGGAAGAAGTTGAATAGATGCAGAGATCCAGGAAAAGATGACTTAGAGAAGGTGACGCAAATACGCGCTTCTTCCACTCCATGGCATTGGGCAAGAGGAGGAGAAATTTTTTGCACGAAATCGAAGTGGGGGGCGTACGAGTGTCAGGGGAAGCTCAGCTTGGTTGCGCTCTCTGAGATCACTTCTTGGAGATGTTGCGGAGGCGAGGGGGGAAGTTGGAGCTGCACGCCTATCTGAAGAACAGGCGGAGGGTTCGCAGGTGGTTTTCTGAGGACGAGGTAAGAGGGTGGTTTGTGGCCTTAATGCAGATGGGGCTCCTGGACCAGATGGCTTCTCCATTATATTGTACAGGGAATTCTGGAACTGTTGAAGGAGAAGTAATTGAAGTGATTAATGAGTTCAGAGAAGGGAACAGAGGTTTTGAGAAGATCAATAGAGCGTTGCTATTCTTGCTCCCCAAAAAGGATTCTCAGGTGAGGTGTGATGATTTCAGGCTGATAGCTCTATCCAATGGGTTATATCAAATTGTGGCTAAGACATTGGCGAACAGGCTTAAAGTTGTCTTGGATTCGGTGATTGTGCAGGGTCAGTCGGCCTTCATCCCAGGGAGGCACATGGCGGATGGTTTGGTTATGGGTACGAAGATTTGCCTTAGTGGAAGCGTACAAAAAGAAAGGGGTGTTTGTGGAAGATAGACCTCGCAAAGGCCTATGACTGTGTTGATTCGAATATTCTGTGGATTTCTTTGAGGCGAAGGGCTTTCCCAGATTTATGGATTGGATATAAGAAGATATGTGTCGCTACTTCCTCCTACTCGGTCCTCGTGAATGGCAAGCCGGAGGGGGGTCACTTTCAGCCGCAACGGGGTGTCCGACAGGAATGCCCCCTAGCCCCTTTGCTATTCACATTGGTGGCGGATGCCTTGGCAGTGCTTTTCAAACAGGTGGTGGATATGGGTTGGTGCGAAGGTTTTCGCATGGACGAGATCTCTATCCCATTGCTACAATACGTGGATGACACCTTGGTGTTACTTGGGGGATCGAAGGAGTAGTATGGCCGCACGACGCAGCTTTTAGGCATCTTTAGCGCGTTGTCTGGCCTGGATGTTAACAAGAGCAAGTATGTGGTCATCACATTCAGGATGGAAGACATGGAGAGGGCTAGAATGACGACGTTGGTGGACTGCCCGCTAGGCAATCTGCCCATTACTTATTTGGGGCTACCATTGGTGGATGGGAAACTTAGGAACTCTGATTAGGAATATGTCATTAACAGAATAAAGCAAAGGCAAGCCGGATGGAAGGCAATCACATTATCTAGAGGGAAGATGATTCTGTTGAAACATGTTCTCTCGACCGTCCCAATTTTTTACTACTCAACAAGGCTAATACTGGTAAGGGGTCAGAAGAAAGATCGAGTCCCTGATGAGAAGGTTCTTTTGGTTGGACGGAAAGCAGCAGAAGCACGGTTTGCATCTAGTAAACTGGAAGGAGATAACAAATGGGAGGGAGGGAAGGCGGACTAAGCGTGCGCGACGTTGAGTGCATGAACAAGGCCATGTTGGCAAAATGGGTGGTGCAGCTATGGGGACCCTCGACATCTCTTGTGTTGTGGCTACTTCGAAAGATATATATTGTGTGCGGTGATTTGATGGCTAGAAGGGTGCGGCTGTGGCTGGAATCGCCATTATGGGCTAGGATTCGGTAGGTTATACCTATGTTGTCGTACAAGCTTCGCCCCGTGGTAGGGAATGGACAAATCTTCAGGTTTTGGCGCAATGACAGGACGGGAGAGGGGCGCTTGAGGTCAGGTTCCCCAGACTATTTGCACTGTCAGCGACGAAGGAGGGGGTACTAGCCCAAGTGGTGAGCTCAGGCGTGTGGTCGCCTACTTTTGTGACACAATTATATGAACAACAGTTGGAAGACTTTCTCCGCTTACAGTTCAAATTACCAGCCCCGGGGGATCTCAACGACATGGCGGACCATTTCTTATGGGAAGGGGGGAGGTTCTCGACTAAGAAAGCATATAAAGAATTCAAAAGATCTGCAACAGAAATAGCAAGGATTTCATCCAGGATCTGAAGGAGGTGTGGCAGCGGATCTCAAATAGAGTCAAGATTTTCCTCTGGTGCCTAAGAAGAGAACACTTGCGTGACAAGGAAAGGAGGGGACGCATGATTGGGACGGAGGACATTTTCTGCGACAGATGTGAAGGCCAGATAGAGGATGCATATCATCTATTTTTCAAATGCTCGACATCAGCTTTAATCTGGAGTGAGCTCGACATTTCTTGGATGGGGACAGATGGCTTGGAGGGATTCTGGAGGTCGGTTCGCGTGGTGGGACTTAACTCCACTAACGACGTGTATGTTGCCTTTGCGAGGATCTGGGCGATTTGGCTAGGACGGAATGACCTGATTTTCAACAACCAAAGATTTTACTCAGAAAATGTGGTTAACCATTGTAAAATGCTCTATCGCTTCTGGGTATCCTGTTAATGTAACAAGTACTTCTTTATGAATGCCATTTGGCGGTATCTCCCACCTTGGGAGTTTAACCAATATTTCCATCAAAAAAATGACAAAGTGGATTATGGACTCCAGTGCTTCACACCACTTGTGTGGAGACAGAGTGCAGCTGAGGTCCTACGGAACTATACCACTTGGCAAATAGGTTGTCATTGCTAATGGCTACCACTTACCCGATACAGGACAGGGGGAGATGCATTTGACATCGTCTATGCGTCTTCAGAATGTTTTATATGCTCCTGACTTCCAGATGAATTTACTTTTCATTTGTCAGCTTACTAATGATATGCATTATCCTGCTATTTTTTACCCCCGTCTCTTGTGTTTCAAAACATACTCACGGGCAGGATGATTGGATGTGGCTGTGAGCAGTGGGAGCTATATAAACTGCTCCAATCTCCTCGTGTTCGCGCTTCTACTATACATATTGGATCAATCTCTCCATATCTGTGGCACCTTCGTTTTAACCACCTTCCTCTGCAGAATTTATGTCATGTTCTCCCTCATATTCCTACAAGGTCCTCCTTTCAGTGTGAGGCATGCCAGCTTGGAAAGCATCACTGTTGGGAAAAACGAATAACTTGTTTATTCCATAAGCCCTAGGCTCTCTTATATAGGAGAGTAGCCTATAGGTAAATTACATAAAGCATCCAACTAGAAATAAAAAATAACAAAGAGGTACAGGCACTACTCTATATGCGTCAACACTCCCCCTCAAGATGGAGCATAGATATCAATCACGCTCAGCTTGGACGTACACTTCTGGAATGGGCCTCGAAGTAATGCCTTGGTGAATATATCAGCAGTTTGATTCTCTGAGGTGACATGAGATGTAGCAATGAACCCCTTCTGAATCATGTCACGTATGTAGTGACAATCAACCTCGATATGCTTGGTCCTCTCATGGAATGCTGGGTTGTTTGCAATGAACAAGGCTGCCTGATTATCACATTTCAACTTCATAGGAAGTGGTATATCAAGGCATAGATCTGTAAATAGAGATTTCACCCACATCATTTCTGTGCTAGCCTGGGCCATAGCCATGTATTCAGATTCAGCACTGGATCTAGCTACCACTGTCTGTTTCTTGCTCTTCCATGAAACTAGAGCATCTCCAACATAGACTGCAAAACCTGAGGTGGACTTCCTGTCCTTGGGGCATCCTGCATAGTCTGCATCAGCACACGCTGTGATAGAGATCTCCTTTCCCTTCTTAAATAGCAAGCCTGCACCTGGAGATGATTTTAGATATCTCAGAATCATGTGTATCGCACTCATATGGACCTGACGTGGTTGCTCCATTAACTGGCTCACACGACTCACTGCAAATTGTATATCAGGTCTAGTGACCGTGACATACAGTAGTTTGCCTACCAGTTCTTTGTACCTTCTCATGTCCACCTCTTCTGTGTCATCATCATAGAGCTTCATGCTGGGATCCATTGGTGTCATCGCAGGCCGACACCCAAGCATACATGTTTCACTCAATAGATCTGTAACATATTTCCTCTGCGACATTACTAATCCATATGGATTTCTAGCAAATTCCAGACCCAGAAAATATCTAAGGACTCCTAGGTCCTTGGTGACAAATTCGGTTCCCAGTTTTTTCTTCGCCTGCTTTATGCCCTGCTCATCATCACCTGTAATCAAGATGTCATCAACATAAACCATGATTACAGTGATACCTCTAGCAGTCTTCTGTACAAACAAGGAATGATCAGCATTGGAGCGTTTGTATCATTGTTTCTCGAAGAGATCTGAGAGCTTCTGAAACCATGCTCTGGGGCTCTGCTTAAGGCCATAGATAGCCTTATGTAACCTGCATACCTTGGAACACTCCCCCTCAACAGCAAAACCAGGTGGTTGTTGCATATAAACTTCTTCCTGCAAATCTCCATAAAGGAATGCATTTTTCACGTCCAGCTGATAGAGCGGCCAGTCTCTAGCAACTGCAACTGACAACAAGATCCGTAGAGTGGAGTGACGTGCCACAGGCGAGAATGTGTCAAGGTAATCCACCCCGTATGTCTTTGTAAAGCCACGTGCAACAAGACGCGCCGTGTACCTGTCAATTGAGCCATCTACATTGTGCTTCACTGTAAACACCCACTTGCAGCTCACCGGGTTCACATCTGGAGTTTAGGAACCAAACTCCAAGTTCCTCTGGACTGAAGTGCCGCCATTTCTTCCTCCATTGCTAGCCGCCATCTACTATCCTGCAGAGCTTCTTGATGGTTTCGTGGAATATCTACAGCTGATAGTGCCACAACAAATGACCTGAAATCCCCAGATAGCCTCTCAAAGGATACGGATGCTGATAATGGATATGTAGCACAGCTCCTCTTCGACTTGCGTAGAGCAATGGGAATATCTAAATCAGTTGTATTTTCATCTGGCCCCTGCAACATATCCTGCTCAGAAATGTTGTCAGATCCATCAACATTAATATTTTCATTGCATACCATAGGCGAACTAGTAAACGAGTCATGACCATGAGCGGGAGGAGGCCTGCGGGTATAATGGAACGGGAATGGTGAGATAGGTGGTGGTGGTGGTGGTGGCGGTGGTGGTGGTAACGGTATCTGAGGTGGTGATGGTAGTGTTGGGATTTGAGGTGGTGGTGTCATGTATATGGCATCAGTAGATATAGGTGGTAGATGTTTATCTCCTGAGGCTGAAAAGTACATAACAGATTCAAAAAATGTAACATCTGCACTGATCATATACCGCCGACGCAGAGGATCAAAGCACTTGTACCCCTTTTGAGTTCTGGAGTACCCGACGAACACACACTTGACAGCCCTAGGAGAGAGCTTGTCAGTGCCAGGCGACAACTGATGGACAAATGCAACTGACCCAAACACACGAGGAGTAAGAGTGAACAGATCTTTGCCAGGATGAATGAGGGAAAACGGAATCTGTTCATTCAAGACAGAAGAAGGCATACGATTGATTAGGTAACATGCAGTGAGAACTGCATCACCCCAGTATGAGTAGGGAACATGACTCTGTATCAGTAGTGATCTTGTGACATCAAGAAGGTGACGGTGTTTCCTTTCAGCAATTCCGTTCTGTTGAGATGTATGAGCACAAGATGTTTGGTGAACAATCCCTTTTGAGGAGTAATAATTGGCAAGAATATTGGTGCACAACTCTAAAGCATTATCACTTCTTACAAACTTCACAGATGTGGAGAAAACATTTTGTATTTCATTCAGAAAATGATAATGATATTTCCTGCTTCAGATTTATTTTTCGTTAGAAACACCCATGATACTCAAAAAATCATCCACAAAAACTATATAAAATCTGTGTCCTTGATGATCAGGTACACGACTCGGACCCCAGACATCTATATGAAATAACTCGAACTTAGAGGTACTACTCCGACCTGGACGACTGGGAAAGGACGACCTGTGATGTTTTCCCAACTGACACGCCTCACACTGAATAGGTGTGTGAAGAAGACCATAAGGTAAAACTTGACTCAACTTCTTAAGCGGTAAATGACCAAAGCGCAGATGCCACAATAAAGTAGATGCTTGTCCAGAAGAGGAGGATGAGGTTCCGGCAAAGGGAGTCTGATTCAGGCGGTAGAGGCCTCCTTGCTCATAGCCACGACCAATCACGTTGCACGTATGGATGTCCTGAAAAATCAAAGAAGATGGATCAAAAATTGCACGACAATGTAGATCCTTCGTAATCTGACTAATCGACAACAAATTCATTGAAAAATCAGGTGCATGTAGCACATTCTTGAGCTGCATAGAAGATGTCAATCTAATCTCCCCCTGACCAGTGATGGGAGAATGTGTATCATTGGCAATTACTACTGTCCGTCCAGGAGGGATCTGAGTGTATCCTGTAAGTAGACTCTGGTCGCCACATAGGTGATGTGTAGCGCCTGAGTCCATAATCCATGGTAATGTATCTGATCTACTACTGTTGAGTGCAAGTATACTACCTGATGTACTGGTAGATGCAGAGGTAGAAGCAGCAGCATCAGAATGAGTCTCTGTAGTCGGTGCTGGACCAGATGATGGAATAATGCCCCTCAGACGGGCAACTAGATCGTCGAACCGTTGATCCAAAGTAGCAACAGATGGAGGCTCTATCTGCTCAGCGGCTCGTGCGGAGGCAGGAAATCCATGCTTCGAGTAGCATGTGTCTTCATTGTGTCCAACTCGGTGACAGTAGGTACATGTTGGCCTAGTGCAGCCACCTCTTCCACGAGGTCCACGTCCACGGCCCTGTTGATGAAATCCGCGACCTCTGTTGGCTGCCATGGCTGAAGAATTCTGACTGGGTGCTGTGGAAGGAACTGTGATCCGACTCAGTCGATGGAAAGCTTCCTCCATGGGAGGAATGGTAGAATCGGCCAAAATCTGTGATCGTGTCGCCTCATATTCAGGATCAAGTGCAGCTAGGAACACGCCCACCATCGTCGCGTTCCTATATGTCTTCTGTTGTTCTGGAGTGGCTGTCAGAGGCATGAAGCGATAAAGCTTCTCGAACATCCATCTCAGTGATGTATAGAGAGAATGTAGAGGACGACCATTCTGCTTGATAGTGAAGATATCATGCTGGAGTTGCAGAATCTGTCTCATTCTTCGCCTGGGAATATGTGACCGCCAGGATGTCCCACATATCTTTGGTTGTGGGTTGATGTAGAATGTCATTTGCTATCTCAATTACCAGTGTACCGGATAGCCACACTTTGGCGTATGTATCATCCGCCTCCCAAGAGGCATTGGCTCCAGTCTTCTCAGCAGGCTCTGGTTCGGTAAGAATGTGCTTCTTACCTGTTGACTTCATCATACTCATGAACTGCATTGCCCACAGTTCATAGTTTGTACCGTCCATCTTGACAATAGGCGCTGGACCACGAAAGGCACCAATAGATGGGATATCCGCCTTGCTTTCTGACATACTGGAGATAGAAGACTGGAGCGACTAACAGAGGATGAGATTTGTCTACGATGACATAGACGGGCTTAGTTGCATGTGTAGACCTCAAGCAACTAACCCCATGCACAGAGAAGTTGTGTGTGTGTGCCCTAGGGCTTAGGGCTTAACACACGTACATGCGTGCAAGGAGCACGCGCACACGCAACTGGAGATGCGCGTTAGATCACTTGGAGATGCACAGAGATGCGCTGGAGATGCGTTGGAGATGCACTGGAGATGCACAGCTGGAGGCTTGCGCACTTGCGCAGGAATACGCACGGGTGCACTACCGTGCAGTCTACGCGCAGGCTACGCGCGCAGGGACTGCTGGAGGGCGCACGCTCGCGCACAGGATGGCACACAGCGCACAGAGGAGCCGCTGTGCTACGCGCACAGGTACACGCACACGGGGTTAGCGGCGCTGGATCGGCAATGGCGATGGTGATGGCGATGGCGAGCGCCGATGAGATGAGATGGAGAGAGAAGAGAGGCCGGCAGGTGGGGTGGGCTAGGGTTAGGGTTTCGAGAACTCCGGTCTAGGACCGTCGCTCTGATACCATGTTGGGAAAAACGAATAACTTGTTTATTCCATAAGCCCTAGGCTCTCTTATATAGGAGAGTAGCCTATGGGTAAGTTACATAAAGCATCCAACTAGAAATAAAAAATAACAAAGAGGTACAGGCACTACTCTATATGCGTCAACAATCACCATTCCTCCTTTCCATCCCGCTAGAGTCGGAGCAGTTCTCAGTTGTTTGAACTCCTACATTTAGACATTTGGGGTCTGAGCCGTGTTCCTGATCACCAGGGACACTGTTTTTATTTTGTTGATGTCGATGATTTCTCTAGACTGTCCTGGGTCTATTTATTGAAGAATAAGTCTGAAGTTGGATCTCTGATCAAGTATTTTATTAATGAGATAATGAATATTTTTCTGTTAAAGTCAAATACCTTCGTTTCAACAATGCTTTAGAGTTCTGTACTTTACAGCTTTCTGAGTTACTTGGATCTCTGGGCATTATTCATCAGACCTCGTGTGCCTATACTTCCCAACAGAATGGTGTTGCTGAGCGCAAAAACCGTCACTTACTTGATGTGACCAGAACCTTGTTGATACAGAGTTGTGCTCCCCATGCTTATTGGGGTGATGTTGTCCTCACTGCATGCTATCTAGTTAACCGCATGCCCTCGTCTATATTGGGAGAGAAGATTCCTTTTTCGATGGCGTTTCCCGAGAAGGATCTTTTCTTCCTTACTCCTTGTGTGTTTGGTTATGTTGCATTTGTTCATGATGTCTCTCCTGTTCGTGACAAGCTCTCTCCTAGAGCTATCAAGTGTGGTTTTGTCGGCTACTCTCGTACCAAGAAAGGGTATTGTTGCTTTAATCCGCTCAGGCGGAAGTACTTTGTTAGTGCCGATGTCACTTTCTTTGAGTCTCTCATGTATTTTCTCCTACAGGTGATAGACTTGCTTCGTCTGACTTTGATGCTGAGATCTATATGCCTCCACCTACTGTCAAACCACCACCACCTCCTCTGTCACCACCACCTACACCTGCTCCAGTGGCTCCTACTTCTACTGTGACACAGTTTTTGCCTCGTGTTTTTACTTGCAGGTCTCGCTCTGTCCCCCCTGTTTACAGGCCTTGCCCATCATCCAGCACGCCTCAAGTATGTAACAGTTACATAGTTTCTACTGATGGCACTATCGAGTTGTTTGTACAGCAGGATAACGATTTCAGACAGTATGCAGGTGCCCTCTCAAGAGGGGAACTCACAGGTTACGGACTTGGAAGATGATCTTGATGTGTCGATTGCTCTTCGTAAGTCGCAACGTAAGTGTGCTACTTATCATCTTGCAGCCTAGGTTTCCTTGAGCAAGCTGTTAGAGGATTTTAAGAGACTTAACGTGGCACTATCAGTCGTGGAGATACCACGATCATATTAGAAGGCTCTTCAGGACAGTCAGTGGAGGTTAGCTATGGAAGAAGAAATGATCGCGCTACAATCACCCGGTACAGGAGTCTTCTTTCTGCTTCAGGTAATGCATCCATTGTGGGATGCAAATGGGTGTTCATTGTGAAACACTGTGCAAATAGCAATATGGATCAATATAAGGCGAGACTTGTGGCTCCTGGGTTCACCCAAACATATGGGGTGGACTATCATGATATTTTCTCTCTAATTGCCAGACATTCTACTTTGTATATTCTCTTTTCTGTTGTTGTGACACGAGATTGGCCTCTTTACCAGTTAGATGTGAAGAATGCCTTCCTCTATGGTGACCTACAGGAGGAAATCTACATGCAGCGGCCACCTGAGTTTGCTGCTGAGGGGGAGTGTCAGAAGGTGTGCATGCTTCATAAGACTATCTATGGACTTAAGCAAAGTCCAAGAGCATGGTTCAAGAAGCTCACGGACTTGATAAAGCAGCAGGGGTTTGTGAAATCGACTGTTGATCACTCCTTGTTTGTACAGAGGACCCAGAGAGGTACTATTGTCATTCTTGTTTATGTTGATGGCATTATTGTTACATGGGATGACGAGCAAGGCATTCAGGATGCCAAGGACTTCCTAAGTCAGCAGTTTGTGACCAAGGACCTTGGACATTTACATTAATTCCTTGGACTGGAGTTTGCCAGGAACCAGCATGGTCTTGTGATGACCCAGAGGAAGTACGTTACAGACCTTTTAGAGATGGGCATGGCAGATTGCAGAACTGCCACTACTTCTATTAACCCGAGTATGAAGATATATAATGATGATACAGGGAGCTTATTGGCAAGCTACTATAAGTATATGTGACTATTACCAGGACCGACATATCCTTTGTCGTGAGAAAAGTGAGTCAGTTTATGGAGCAGCCCAGACAGGCACATGTGGACGCAGTCCATATGATTCTGAGATATCTAAAGACTTCACCGGGTATAGGGCTTCTTTTCAGTAGAGGCAAATCTCTTTCAGTTACCGCATGTGCAGATGCATATTAAGCTGGGTGTCCAAAGGATAGGAAGTTTACATCAGGCTTTGTTGTGTTCATAAGGAATTCCCTGGTTTCATGGAAAAGAAAGAAGCAGACTGTGGTTGCCAGATTAAGTGTTGAGTTAGAGTATAGGGCCATGGCATAGACTAGCACAGAGATGATGTGGGTCAGATCTGTTCTTACTGACCTTACTATAGAGGTGTCTCTTCACATGCACCTCCAATGTAACAATCAGGATACTCTCTTTATTGCCAACAACCCAGCATTTCATGAGAGGGCGAAGCACATAGAGGTGGGTTGTCACTACACTCGTGACATGATACAAAAGGGTCTTATCACCACTACGCATGTTAGCTCTGAAAACCAAATAGCAGATGTTCTTGCTAAGGCTCTAGCCAGAGGACCTTATCAGAGATGTTGCTCCAAGCCAAGTCTGATCGATATCTACGCTCTTGCTTGAGGAGTGTTGAGCTATTTGTTATCATTATTATTGTTTTTCTTATTTTCTATTTCTTTTGGTCTCTTCTTGTAATTAGCCCAATAGGTTTCTCTCCTATGTAAGAGAACCCTAGGGCCTCTCATAAATTAAACTATTCATTTCCCTCAACAGTTACTAATGGTGATGGCATTGCATGGATAAGTAAAACCATGAGTTTCTTAAATGATGTCTTTGTAACTATGGAACTTGTACAACTTCGATATATTCTGGATATCAAAATTATTAAACCCTCAAAAGAGGTTATGTTATCTCAGCAAAAGTATTGTCTTCATATTCTAGAGAAGGAGCGCTTAATTGGTTGCAAGTCGACCTTCGTTTATGTTGATTTCCGGCATCATATTACTATGGGGATGATCTTTAAGATACAACCAACTACAAGAGACCAGTTGGCAATCTCTTACGTATTACCATTATAAGACATGATTTCTAGCATATAATACTAGCATACTATTTGTTCTCTGTGATATCTAGTCAATATGATAATATAGAAATATATATATACATACACTCATACAATTATGAACATTTGATTACGAAATAAATATGTTATATATAAAAATGTTGGAATAATGGGTGCTTATGGGAGATGCTTACAAGTCTGAAACCCTTTTTGCTTACGCAAGTAGGTGTAAACTTTACTTGTTCCACCTTTCTACTTGTTTGCTTTTGAACATATTAAATGTCGGTTTATTTTTCTAAGTTTTTGGGAGGTACCAGCGCTCGCTGACGCCTCTTCTTTCCTAACATGTTTTGGCATGCAAACAGCATGTTGTTCAGTAGTTGTTGATGTTTCCAGGCGATAGGGTTTATACCAGACGGTATATTGTTTTTGTTTCAGTTTTGGGTTCAAATTATGATGTATTATGCTCCATTTCTCTTCTGCTCAAAAATTTTGAGATTGTTGTATGCACTATCAGACTCCTTGTACACGTTGTATACTTATGAGAATTAATGAAAAAGAAATGATTGGTGGCACTTGTTAATATTTTATCCTATGGTTGATACAATGTTGAATGGATGTGAATGTCATACGCAAAAGTAAAGCAGCGTGAAGAATTTTCCCTGATCTTCATGTACTTAATGTGATAATAGTGACCGCTATATTGCGAATATGGGCACCCGGATCCGAGGGGGTAACATTCTCATTCTCAGATATCGTAAAAGCTCTTATGGTAAAGAGCCCCTCTACTGACATGGTCCTATTTACATGTATCATGATGCTAATGCAAATCATGCTAGCTTTACCTAGAATAAAAAATTCACCATGAGAGCTATGCTTCTTGGAGGCAATCTTGTTACATGGCATATCAAGAAGCAGAGTGCTATTTCCATATCCAATGCAAAAGCCAAGCACAAGGCTATTTCACATGCCACGTGTGATTAATTGGTTAGTCTCGTTCCTACAATAACTTTGTTTTTTTATCAAGATACAAGCTCCCTTTTATTATGATAACAAGTGCACCATCTATATTGCCTAAAATTCGGTTAGTTAAGTCAATATTCGTTTTGATAGAGATGCAGTGCGAAATGAAAGATTGCTAGTCATTATATATCTGCATAGCATCGGTTAACATATATGTTAACCAAAGAACTTCAAAAGAAGCAACTCTCCTTGCTCTTTTTCGAATTAGACATGCTCGATGGATAAGCTCCAACTCGAGGGAGAGTATTAGTGATGTATTATTGTGATTATTTTTCTGCACTCTCATTATTCCTTCCCATTACAGATATTATTTTGATTTGTCATCTTATATTTTACTTTAGAATTTCCTTCTCTATATTAGAGGACCCTAGTGCTCAATAATCAAGCAAGTACATACTCTAACATATATTTTTGGTTGGACACAATCATGGGTGTGCATCTTCTTTTTTTCAAAAAAAAAATAACTGGAGGACAAATGAGAACTCCATATTCCAATTAATGTTTAATGCAATATGGCCAAACATAAAGGTCTTTTTACCTTTTTCCCTAACTGCATACCCCAAGATCCCAGCCATCACACTCTGTCTTGTTCAACATATTTATCTAGCCTTGCAGGAAAAACAAATCTGAAAGCCAACATGCAACTCCGCATGTCATTGCGCAAATTGGCATGATGATGACCACCACAAGTACTAGTCATCATTACATTCTCTATGATGTCCCGCTTTCTTCTAAACACCGTGCTACTTAGCCATGAAGATATCTTTGCTAATTTCGCAATCTGAAAATAACTGTGAAGCAAGATTGCAAATGTGACTGAACTGTGGTTCAGAAGGACCCAAGTCAAAAACTAAGTCAAAACAAAGTATTGGGAACACAGATTGAACATTAGATTTAAATCTTATAAATCCCCAACAAACGGTCAAATAACATCCAGTACATGATGAGGAAATCCCTCTTTGCACCTAGTCAGGTTCAGGGAAGCTCCTTAAGAACCCATTAGATAGGCCCCTAAGCGACCAGGCACTCTTGTGATTCCTACTGGAAGGTGTAATTTCTGGCAAGGACCAGATCAATGTACTAGGTTCCACAAACGTAAGAGCCACTAAAAAGGCTGCAATTTGATAAGCAGATATAAATATTTGTCTCTACGGAGAGATCAATTGTGTGCATATTCATTTACAGGACAACAAAATTCTTAGAAAAGTTTAACAAATCTGTTTCCAATCACTACAGTTGTCAACCACAGAAATGAAACTGAAAAAGGATTAACGAGGAGTCAATCTTCCCCTTGACAGGAGATTCTCTCCCAGTGGAACACCCTCTGATTATTGTACCATTCTCTACTTCTCGGCCTTCTGTTCTTGGAAAAGGAGCGAATTTGTGATGTAAAGATGACTAAAAAAGTGAAAGGGAGAGAAGACGAGTCAAAGAAAAAAGGATAGGAAGTACTTCACGGGCTTGTATACAACTTACATAATAATCTTGAAGTACGCCACATTTCTATGCCTGCATTTCATGTAAAAAATGTCGGAAACCTCAATAAGCCTCTAGTGGCAACTTCCCTTCCAGTCCACCTTCCTTCTAGCCAATAGAAAGCCAGAATCAAAAGTTCATGATATGCAGTACATCAAAACCACATGTTGCAGAACTCTTCACATAATCGCCAGCGACAACCTTAAAGGTTAAGTATCCACTTGATCAAGATCATCACAATGTTAAATCATCTCTTACAAGGTTGAAGATTTATGACCCTTTATTGGGATGATTATTGTCTGATCATAACAACAGCTTGGCATTCCCTTCTTTTTTGAGTGAACTGCCATTCATAAATTAAGATCCTTAAGGACTCAATTCTCAAGAAAGGTGATCAAAGGCTACCAAATGATGCATGTTATCATATTTGATAGGCTCCCTCCATCCAACAAATAAAAATTGTGATTAAAAATGAAGATACAATGTTGACCCAAAAAACATAATAGCAAATCCAGATAATTCTCCGATAATGCCCGAAACAATATCTGCAAATAAAAGGGCCAAGGTGGCAATGTAAAGAACAATTAATATGTTAAATTGCTAAAGCATAGACAACCAGAAATATAAACAGTATCTTCTTCGACTCATTATCTCGTATGCATGAAATGTGTGAAAACATGGATCTACAATTATTATACGACCTAAATGTGTTAACATAATCATCCACGAATAAATTTTAAAGTACATGTATGCAATAAATTAAGTGGATCATCAGCTAGGCAATGAAAATATACTTCTTCAGACCCAGCACGATTTCAACTATTTGTTAAAAAGAAATGATAGCCACTGACTGATAAATTCACCGTCCAGACAACTAAACCATTTGTCTTAACATCAATCCAAAAGAAGGATTTAAAAAGCTTGCATACCTCGGAATCCACTGGCCGTTGTCCATCTCTATGCACCTTATTTTTTTCATTCATAAATATAAGTGTAGTTTGCCCGGAGAAGTCCCAAATACGAAGCTAATGGTAAAAGGGGAAAATGAATACAAAATTAGCGCTTATTTAGGAGTGGCAGCCTGTAGTCAAAGGAACTGTGGAACATTCAAATCACCTTCTCAGAGTCCACACTGAATATTTTGGTTGCCTTTTTATAAAGTTCAATAGTGTTGTCCTAACAAAGAAACACATAATAAATAGCACGCGCAATATTAACCAAATGAATAGCTTTCCCAAAGAAAAACATATTTACGAAATTATAGCGCAGAAGTCAAGAAACATTTACCTAAATCAAGCTAACTAACAAGAAACAGCGGTAAGGTGGCAACGGCTAATACTCACGGTTTATGCATTTTTTTACTGAAAAGAGGGTGTGCTCCCGAGTCGGGAGTCACCGCAAATTGCATTAATAGATATAAAGAAGTGTTACATTAGCGTGAGGCCCAAAAATTATAGAGGGTCGTGCAATGAGAAAGCACATTCTCAGGGTAGAACCTTTGATTCTTGAAAATCAGATCATCACTCCCAAGCCAGATGGCCCAGATCACCGCAAAAGGCTTGGAGCAGTAGTTGGAAGAGCCCATGCCCACGCCGCGCACAGATCTCCAGAATGCCTCAAATCCACCGGTATCCACCCATGCCATCCCGGAGTCCCTCCACGCCTGCCTCAAAGAAGCGCACCCAAAGTACAGATGATCAGCATCTTCATCCGACTCCCCACACCTGTCGCAGCGTGCGTCCTTCAACCCAAAACGTTTTCTCCTCACCTTATCACAGACCCGATTTCTCCTAAGGCAGCATAAGAAAATCTTCACCCTTTGCAGGATTGTGGTCGCCCACACGATCTTTACATCCTGACAAAGATCGGCATTCTGCTCAGGAACCGCCGACGACCTCCTCATTGCCTTGTATGCCTTCTTCACCGAGAACCTCCCCCCATTCCACCCGAAATGGTTAACTCCCTGGACCATCTCCCCTAGAGGAGGCATCTTCGCAAGCATCCTCACGAACTCCTCCATACGCCGGTCTGAGAGCTCCGCAACGAAGAGCGGCGCCCACGTCCCATGATATGCCACCTGAGCCAGCGCGGCATCCTTAGACGCCGCTGACGCATCCAGGCGAGGAAATCTCCTACCAAGGACACCATCTTCCAACCAGTCATCTCTCCAGAATCTAACCATTTGCCCATTCCCCATGTAAGGCCATAGAAGGGGGTCTGATGGTTGGCATAATACTGCGGATTACGGCCCATAGCGACGACTCAAATCTTTTTCAGCTTGGATTGAACTCCTCATTGACTTCATAAATGCACCTCAACAACCTGACAACTAGGGATGACGAGGATCCCCAAATGTGGATTACCCACTTCGCAAGTAGGGCTTTGTTCATAGTATCAACATCACGGCCACCAAGGCCGTCGTCACACATATCCTTCGTAACATTGTCCCAACTCACGAGATGTAGCCCGGATCGTTGTTGCCTCCCATCCGACCAGAAGAAAGTCTTCATCAAAGATTCCACCTTCCAAACCCCACTCGGCATTAACCGAGTCGAGTAGAAAAAGATGGGGATGGCGGCCAGAACATGCTTGAGGAGAGTTAGGTTCCCTCCTATAGAAAGGGTGATAGCTTTCTATCCCGCCAGTCTCTCCTCCATTCTACGGACCAAGTTGTCCCAGTCCGATCTCCTTAGCTTGCCGTCCACCAACGGTAGCCCCAGATACTGCAAAGGCAGGTTCCCTAAACTGCAGCCCACCATATCTGCCAGCCTGCCACGCTCGTCCCCATCCAAATTAAACCCCACGACCACCGACTTTTGCCTATTAATCTCAAGGCCCGAGAGACTGGAAAAGATATCAACAATTCGTGCTGCATTCTTGCTTTGGTCCTCCGAGCCACCAAGGAAAAGGATCGTATCATCTGCATATTGTAGCAACGGAATCGAGAGGCTCCCAATTCAGAACAGAAGTCCTCTCACCACCCAATCTCCATCGCACGACTGAGAAGGACCGCTAGACAATCTGCGACTAAAACAAAAAGCATATGGGCTAATGGACACCCCTGACAGACCCCACGTTGCGGTTGCACCAGGCCCCCCTCCGGCTTGCCGTTCACCAAGATGGAGTACGAGGAAGTCATGACACACCTCTTCCTCATCGAGGTCTACAAGAAACTCCAATCGACGCAGTCATAGGCTTTGGCGTAGTCAATCTTCCACAGTGCGCCTTTCTTCCTCGATCTTTTCCATTCAAGACAAATCTCTGATGTTGCCACCAATCCCTCTGCCATCTGGCGCCCCGGGATAAACGTGGACTGACCCTGAAAGTACAATCAAGTCCATGACCAGTTGCAGCATGTTCACAAGCACCTTCGCCACGATCAGATAGATGGCGTTGGAGATCGCGATTGTCCTGTAATCATCCACACACATCGGACTCTCCTTCAGCAGAAGAAAGATCAACGTCTTGTTCACCCTGTCGAAACCTTTGTTAGCCATGCTGAACTCAAGAAGGACCTCCACGACCTCCTCCTTCAAGAGGTCCCAGAACTCATGTGGAAGAAAACCAGGAATCCATCATGCCTAAGCGCCCCATCTAGATTCAGTCCCCACATAACTCTCCTCACCTCTTCCTTTGTAAAGGCCGCTACCAGACCATCCGCATGTCCCTTGTCCAAGGATCTCGCCCCGATACCCCGCCACCCCATCCATCTCTCCGCCTTCTGCATGAGAAGTCCGCAAAGTGGGTTCGCAGCACGCCGCCATTCTGCTCCTCTCCTGACACCCGCATCCCCCTAACCTCCATCTCATGTAGGAATTTTCTTTGCCTTCATCCAGATGCCATGGAGTGAAAAAACCTCGTGTTTGTATCGCCTTCCTTCAGCCACTTCTGCCTCGATCTTTGCCTCCACTTGGCCTCCTCCTTTCTGTCTTCCATCATCAGCTCCTCTAGCATCCTCAGCCTCTCCTCTACCTCATATTGATCCAAACTCCTCTCATCCTCCAGACCATCCAGCCTCACCACCCCCGCTTGGGCTTCCCCTCTCCTCACTCTTCGTTGGCCTCTAATCTCCCTACCAAAACTCATGAGAGAGGACCTGAGATGCCTCAACTTTGCTGCAAATCTCGATACCGTCGAGCCCACCAGAAATTGACCTCTCCACTGCGTAATTACCATGCCTCTGAATCCCTCCTCTCGCAACCAACTGCGCTCGAAATGGAAATGCGACATCCTAGCACCCTCCTCCCCCGACGACCAAAGAATAGGGGTGGGGTCCAAGTAAGCACGAGGAAACGCCCAAGCTCTGGCCAAGGGAAACGACTCCATCCCCATGGCAGACACCAAGAAGCAGTCTAACCTGGAACAAGATCTGACATTCCACCAAGTGTAGGCACAGCCAACCGCATCAACAATGGATTGCCCCAAGGAATGTACCACTCTTCTGAAACCTTCAGAACCCGAATCCCTCCCTCCCCCAGAATGCGGCATGTCCTCCGGAAGAAGAGTAATGTTGAGGTCCCCACCAATTATCCATATCCCATCCGAGAAAAGCGCTCCCAACCCCTCCACCACTGCTGGCAGGGACCCACCATCCGACCCATTCGGCCCGTAGACGTTCGTGATCACAAGCAGCACACCATCAGTCCTCCGTTTCAATGTCACTGAAAGGCAAAAATTGGTCTTCGAAGAACCCACCAGCTCAAACATATTGTTGGACCACCCAGTTAGAAATAGAATGCCATCTGAGGCCCCACGGGCCTCCAGCTCCGCCAACCCAAAACGATCGCCAATGCCAAGCTCCCTCCAGACTCTAGCCTCGCACGTAGATAACTTCGTCTCCTGGAATAGTATAATGTCGGGGCGGCCTAACCCCCTCACGTTTCTTGAAGACTCTAACTTCGTCTCCTGGAATAGTATAACTTCGCCAACCCTCCAAACCCTTAGGAGTTTCTTGATCCCAAGCCGTTTGTTGGGGCGGCCTAACCCCCTCACGTTCCAAGAAATCATCTTCATTAAATAGCACCAAGCCTTGCCATCTTAGGAGGGATCACCGCCAATCTTTCAGGTCGATGGAGGAAGGTAGCCGACTTGGCGGACTGCCGAGCTGTAGGGAAGTGCATATCGCCGCCCTTCGTTTCCTTATCTCGAAGCGTGCACCTCCCCTCCTCACATATGCCGCCCCGAATCTGGGAGTTTGGTCAGCCTGAATCCTCTGGAGCTCTACCTCACCACGTGTAACTACAGCAACCCCTGCATCCTCCCCCGCCTCGCTCCCATCCGCATGACACGCGCTCAACCGCCCCCTGCAGCCATCGGAGATCCCCTCTGAACGCCCCTGACCCGTCACGAGCGTGACAGACGATTGGGCCTCCGCCACAGACACCCATTTGTCCCTCCACGCGAAAATGAGTCGCCCTAGAGAAATGTCTTATCGATTTTCCCCCTCGTCATTTGCCTCACATGTCGGCAGTCTTCGCAGAAGAGATGATCGTGTTGGCTTGAACTAGGACGCAAGGGGGAGAGCATGCATCCTCCGCCAGTGGAGTCGCAGGCCCCAGCTGCAAAATCACCCCGCCTCCATATGAGTGCCGAAGGTCCCCAGAGCGAATCTCAGAAAGAAGAGGCATAGTCAGATCCATCCACCTCCGCTACCCCGGAGCAAGAATTGACCCAACCAGGTTGGTGGATAACCGGGTCTGCCTAGTCGGATCCCCCTTACCGCCCGACTCCACGTCTTACAACCGAATATGAACCGCCACGACCCCCAGACTTCCAATTCGCAAAGATCATCTTGCCCTTCGGATTCTGGGTCGCAGAAATCACGACGAAAGAGATGTTGCATAGGACCCGATGCGCCTCCTTCGGACTTGTAGCCCCCTCGAGCCGCAGTGCCGAGGCGTGGCCCTCGGGATTCAAAGCCTGCCCTCTGACCGCTACAACGGCCTTCTCCGACTACGCCTCCATCGTTCGACCCCCCGGCGTGAGGCGACGCGGCCCGCACCCTGCATCAAAAATCTCCAAGAAAATCGACCCCTTTTCGACAGGACTTCCCACCAGCCCAGCATCCCCAGGACAAGAGGTTTTACATGAACCACAGCATCCAGCGACTCACCCGGTCTAGTGCCCACCGATTCCAGATGAAGCACCTCGGCGATACCTTGAAGCAGGGCCCTACATGCCGACAGGTTGCGCGCGGCGAAAGGGATGCCCCGAATCCTTACCCACCTCAACGACGGCGGACACACCGTCCCATCTCTGGCACGAATAACACATCAGCGCAAAAGAGTGCCCCCCTGTTTGACTCCCGAAGCAGAGCCGCCGCCTCATTGTCTGAAAACCCCCTCCCCTCGCCAGGACGCACCAGGGGGTCACCTGAGCAACGTCTCCTTTGAACTTCGCCTCCGAAATGAAGCCAACATCCAATGTCCTGAGGAACAGAGCCTCCGATCTACCTCCCTCGCCAATCAACAGTGGAGGCTCCCGAGCTCTCAGAGGACATGAACTGCTCGTATGCGTGTGTTGATGACAGCGAAAGCATTTTATCGGTTCCCTACACAATCGAGCCCAATGATCTAGTCCACCACAGCGGAAACACCGTCTTCCAAACGAGTTCTTGGACAGCTTCCCTCGCGGCACCCTAGACCCAGTGAAATCATCCCTCGCGCGCCGCCTTGCTCCTTTCGAACGAACGATGTTCCACCCCTCCACGTCGCGGTGATCAGCAACCCATCCTCTTTGCGGTGATGTCCCCCTTGTTTGACTCCCTACGCAGAGCCACCGCCTTACCCTCGTAGACATCAGCACCAACATTATTTTCTCCCAGTTTATGCATATTTGTAGACCTAATCAGCTTTCCTAATACAAGCTAAATATGTAGCAAAGATGAGTTGAAATCACAGCCTCAGGTTCTTTATTTTTGTCATATTTCTTCCTTTTGTAAGAAAGTTAAAATAGGAGGAGGAGGGGGCTCACGGATTGAAGGGGGTCTTTTTCTTCTTGTGATGGGTTGCTAAACAATATAGTACATGGGCAAATATATAACTATGCACAACTTTCTGTTGATGATTGAATAAGCATGATCTCCGTACATTTTCAGGTTAACTTTTCGTAAAATATAAAAAATACCCTTAAACCCTTAACTATGGGGCCATCAATGAAGGGAACATGGATTATTTTCCCAAAAATGGTCCTCAAACTTTTTGTGGCTGTCAAATAAAGTCGCTTTCAGATAGAAAGTATGCGTGGTGTGTGCATGTGGGTGTTCGATGTGTGCACACGCATGCTTAGGTGCATGTGCTTGGTTGGGTCACTATGGGACGCAAATATCATTCAGCTTTATGTAATAATGTTATATAGACTCCATGGGTAGAATCACTAATGATATTTTTCTCTGTTCATCTCTCCCAAAGATGTCGGGAAAACCATCAACACCACCCCCCATCTAGTCAAGCAAGTCTCACAACTGCTTCGTAAAACTTTCCTTTGATTTTCAAGGAATTTTCTTATCACATAGAACAATAAAGGCACCTCTCTACTTTAGCCAACCTACATTTATTCTATGAGTAACATCTCCAAAGATTTCCCCATCATGTAGCAAAATAGAACCCGGGTATCTAAAGGATCTTTCTTCTGAATGTATTCATCTTGATTCCTTCTATTTCCATTTTTTTCATACTCATATTCTCTCTCTCCCCTCCCTCTCTCCCTCTCTCTCTCTCTCTTTATATATATGGGACGGTCTGACCTCCCTCGAGCCCATGTAATTAGGTTGGGTCGGGTCATGGACTCATGGGTCAGCTCTCAGTTGTAACAAGAACTTGCAGGTCGCGGCCAAGCCATGGTCTACAAATTAAATAAGTCTTGTTCAGGGTCATCTTGGACCAAAGAGGCATGATCTGATGCGCATCCCTTGATGGATAAACATTACAAAGAAGGTGCAAAACCATGAGTTCTAAGAGAATTGACGGTAGATCATCCTCACTAGAGGTACATCACAAGAGGAAATGATGGTGACAAGTAATGTTGACATTTATATTTGCATATACATATCATTTGGCTAACTTACTAGAATGAGCACGACTCCACAAGAAAATCAAATGATGGAAGCATGGCTCCTTCGCATCCCTTTTTCATAAGGCATAAAATAGTTCAAACCATAAAGATTTCTACAAGTAAATGAGAAGCTGGAGGTTTAAAGACATGCCTTAGAAACAAAAGGATTCCATATAAAAATGGGTAAGACTGAATAAATGGAGTGCACATTTGATGGAAACAACGATGAAGGACTCGAGGTGAAGATGGGAGACAATAACACTCAGAAGAAAATTCATTTTAGATACTTGGGATCTATTTTGCAATAAAATGGAGAAATTGATGGGGATGTTACTCATAGAATAAATGCAGGTTGGTTAAAGTGGTGAGGAGTCTCTATTGTTCTTTGCGATAAGAAAATCCATTTGAAATTCAAAGGAAAGTATTACAAAGCAGCCATGAGATTTGATATGCTCTATGTATCAAAATGTTGTCCTGTGAACCATAGACATGTGCAAAGATAACAGTAGCAGAAATGAAAATGCTAAGGTAGATGTGAGGTCATAAACAAAAAGATCGGATTCGAAATGATGCGATCAGAAGAAAAGTTAGTGGAACTCTGATAGAGGATAAGATGAGAGAAACCCACTTAAGATGGATTGGTCATTTGCAAAGGAGGTCGGTTGATGCGCCAGTTAGAAGATGCGAGATTTTGGATGTTGAGTTGGTTAAGAGAGGGCAAGGAAGGCCCAAGAAGTATTGAAATGAGACTATCTGAAGAGATCTTATTTATTTGGATTTAAGCTTGAGAATGATCCAAAATAGATGTGAATAGAGGCAGAAAATCCGTGTAGGCGACCCTACTTAATTGTGGGAAAAGGCTTTGTTGTTGTTGTTGTAGATAATATTTCAACCCATACTAGCTACGAGTTGACACTTACACGTGGATTTTGGTCAATGTCTTTAACAATTATGGCAGTAGCTCATTCTAGGCATTGTCCTCCTTTAGCATGAGGTCGAGATTAAAGTAATGTGAAGGAAATGGAATTTAGTATATAAATGGACAAGGATGTGTAGAGCCTAAAGCAAAACTGCATATGCAAAACAAAGTCTAGAAAACATAGTCCATCACCATTACTTATTACAAGCACTAGTTTTTATTTCCCATTCATATATGCATACATGTCCTACTACACTAGTTAACTACCTCGCTACATTCTTGAAAATCGAACAGAATTTGTGGAGTAGGAAACTGAGGCTAGAGTACTCAACTCAAAAACTTTTTCTAAAAGAAAAAAAGGACCTCCACTATATAAGTGGGTGCCCAAAAACCTCAACTTGATAACTTAGGAGAACATTTGAGATTGAGGGCTTGATCGAGTTTCTTCTAGAATGGTTGCTTCAGACCCTTTCTTCCAATTTAATTTTATATGACAAAAACTAACATTTGAGTTTCTTCTAGTGTTGTTGCTTTAGTCCCCTTCTTCCAGATTAATTTCTTTGTGATAAAGATTTCACTTCTACTTTTTATATTTTCCATGTTGTTATTCAACTTTGTGGACTGTGAATAATTTATTTACATCAAAAAAATTAATTTGAATGCAAGTAAAATTTTGAATTAGGAGAAATTTGGAGAGTAAAGGAGAAGAAGAAGAATTCATGCATGTTGAGAGGGATATGGATAAAACTTCAATTTTAACCATAACCAAATCTGTCTTGCAATCCATTCATTGGCCTCTTTATATCAGAAAGAGAATGGGATTATAAAATTTAAATAGATAAAATAAAATCCTAGCAAACCCTAATTAAGCTCCTAAAATTAATCAACCTAAATTTTGAGATCACATGTGATCACATTATTTAAATAATATCAAAATGCAAAGACTCAAATTGGAACACAAGCCCTAATTTTGGTAGAGACCCTAACTCCTAATTCTCAAATTGATGATGCATCAGCTCTTCATCCCTTCGAAAAACTCTTGTTAGTGAGTTAATTGGTATATAGCTGCAACACTTGACGATTTGATCTTTGATTTGATCTGATGATTTTTATTCAAATAATGTCTTGACTTCTTTCCATCCCCAATTTTTCTTTATAACTTTTGTGGTGAGAGGGGCTTAATTGCAAGTTTTTTACCCATTTACTCGAACGAACTATTCCCCAAGATTCGAAATCTCGATTTCGATTTCATTTTGGTAACCCTGGAAATTGAAATTTTGTCGAAAAAAACGGGAATTTTTGACGATTTCAGCAGAAATTTCGGACATGACTCAAAAAAAGCTGTTTTTTTTTTCATTTTTTTGTAAATTAAGATCATCCAAGTTATTAGAACAAAAAATAATTTATAAATACACAATTATATCACACATATCGCTCATCTGTACCCCTTATATCGCACATATCAATTATATCGGCCATATCGTCGGTATTGTCAATTGTTGGACTGTTAGATATTGGAAATGGAGTTCATCTGTGTTCTTCAAACAATAGATATATACTTATAGGATTATCGCACACATATTGATCATCTATGACTATGATGGTATATCACACATATCGAACATATCATTGTTAATACTTAATAACAATCTTACAGCAAGTAAAAAAATAGTTATTCACAAAAATAAATGAAAACATGCACATTATTGATTAATGAAATAAAAGATATTACATGATCATGAGTTTAGTTCTACACAAAGAGTTCCGTGATGGATCGGTATCCCCCCCCCTTTGTTGTCTCTCATAATGCATCGCAAACTCAATGAACTCGCAATAGTTCTCACATCATGTACAAGTACATGGCCTTGTAAGGCTTCACATGTTGCATGTACTAATGGTCATTGATGCATATGAGTATCCCGGGACGAGGATAAGTAGCACTAGATCTGGTATCACGAGGGGCACGACGATGTTGCGAAGTACTGGCTTGAGATCCTCGGGATGACAATGACGGAGTAGGAGAAGATCTCTGTGGAGGAGGAGGCATGAGTGTGTACTCGGGGAAGAAACCATACATATCACTACCAAAATAATTGCCTGGCTCTGCTCGGGTTAGCTACCTTGTAGTTCTCAATGCTTTAACGTCTATATCCTCCATACCCGTTGTAACCATATGATGGAGGTGTATGCGCCTGAGGAGGAGGAGGAGGTCCAAGAGGAGCATTAAAGTATTTTGGGAAGATGTTAAATGATCTCTAATAGAATGATGATCCATATCCGCCCAGGGCACTTAGTATTCCCCCACGATATGGACTGTTAATGTTTATGCAGCTCAAGGAACCTACATATGATATCAAATCATCTATGTAGTTGCCCGTGGGATGATGGCCATGATTGTATGCTTCGTAATTCATAGGTCTCGAACTCGGACTTGGAACAAAATGTCCATGTGTGTACCTCTGTCGCTTCATATATTCATGCCATGTGTGGAGTCATTCCTCAAATCTTGTATCATGTGCCCCCCCCCCCCCCCCCGCTAAGTCCACTGAATATGCTTCCTCCTCACCAGATCCACCACGATCGCCAACAGCATCATCATCTCTAGTCGCATCTTTTGACTTGAATTTGGATTTGAAACTAGTGGAGAGAACTTCATCGACAATTGCATCAACCTCGACCTCCAACCCTCCAAGAGGATTTGTAATCCGCCTAGATCTAGCCAGATAATCACCTACATCTACTCCTATTTACCAGCTTATATTCTCATTTGGTCTTCCTCCTGGTTGATCGAGTATGAGAGCGCCATTGGAATCCATCCACCTCTGGAGAACATATTCATCAGCATCGTCATTTTGCATCTTGAAAATGTATGCAAGATTAATGGGTTTGTGTAGTCCTCTTTGTTTTGGCACTCTCTTGCATGTTCCATCTTTAGCCTCAAGTTGTGGTGCACGTAGACAAGATCATCGAGCTCTTGTTCTCCCAGCATGTTCCATCTCTTCGAATGGATCAAGTTGAATGCAGTGTTATTAAAAGCGAGAGGCGCTCCAAGGCGCTAGGGGGTGCAAAACGCCCGAGGAGCTAGGCGCTCCCTAGGCGCTCACCTGAGAAAAGGAAGGCGTCATATATAAAAATAAATAAATTATGCACGAGTCTATGTAATATATGCACATACACACACCTGTATGTACGTATGTGTAATTGTGAATATATGTATGTATAACTTATATCTCAATCTAAGACCAATCCAATATATTTGTGGGTGTGTTTACATGCACGTATATAAATGTGTAGGTTTACATGTGTGTACGTATGTATAGTTGTAAATATATGTGTATAGCTTATATTTCAATTTAAAACCAATCCAAATTATTAGAGGGCGTGTTTATAAGTGTGTATATAAATGTGTGCATGTACATGTCTATGTACATGTATATGCTATCACCAAATTATATTTTACGATCAATCCACTATTTATTAATATGTGTATGTATAATGTATGCATGTACTTGCATATGTATGTATATGTCTCAAATATTTGTGTTTATGTGTGTATTTGTATGTATGTGTATGTATGCGTATATATTTGCATGCATGTGTATGTGTTCATGGATAAGTATGCGTGCATGCCAATGTATACATGTGTGTTTTGTCTATTTATATGTGTGTGTGTATATATATAGTACTTCAAGCTAATAAATGTAGAGAAGAATATATACTTTTTAATCAAAAGGTATATGTAATATTATAACTAAAACATGAACGTACATGTATACGTATATGAAATGGAAGTGTGTGTAAATTACATATACATGTGTATGCATATGTATAAGTATGTATGTTAATGATACTTAGAACTAATATATATCTAATATAAAAACCTAAACATGGATAAAAATCACGCAAAGTCGATAAAAAGCCTTACTTTTGCCTTAGGCGCTCAAGGCGCACGCCTAGAGCCTCAAGTCAGGCGCTCGCCTATGCGGCGCCTGAGGCAAAACATCTCGCCTGGAAGGAGGCAAGGCGCTAGGGTCTCGCCTTGCCTCGCCTGGGAGCCTAGGCGAGCGCCCGGAGGGCTTTTGACAACACTGGTTGAATGTACTCAAGTTCCTCTCACAACCACCAGCAGATACGGTTTGAGACAATAATTTCACTGTCACTTTCCGTAGGTTGGGAGCTTCAATCCTGTACAGTAACCACAGTTGGCTACGGAAAATCCAAAAGGAGATAAATCAATAAAGTAACTAAGTAACTAATAGTAATACATCACAACACAATTAGTGGACTTATTCGTCTTTGTCCTTACCAGGAAGAGTACCGCACTACCCATTAGTCGCGGTAATTCTACCGAAGGAACCCAAAGCATCCCTGAAGAACTTGACCTGAACATTGTTTGAATTCATAAGTTGTCACATAATACTCCCAATGAGTATTTTGTTAGTCCCACTCTAGATCACAAATTACCTCATTCATGCACAAGGTTTGTGTTTTCTCGTCCTTGACGAGTTTCTCCATCACAATTTGTACAGCGGTTAGAAGGTCAGCATGTGTACCATGATTGTTCTTTTACTAGTATTTGGGATTAAAGTAATAAGCTAGACATAAGCATGCATAATTCTCATATTTTAGTCCATCAAAAATGCTATCAAAAATGTAAATACTAGATTTACTACATAATACATACCGCCCTTGTGAAGAGGATGCGAGAGCATCTTGGACCAACGTTCATCTATGATATTGAACCATGGTTTATATCATTTCCCAACTGCTTCTCTGACATTCTCTCTCATGCAGCGCATTGCCTCGTAGATCACTCTCATAGTCAGCTTTTTTCTACTGTCTACAATCCGCAATGCAGACATAACCGGATCCATTATCTTCGTGACTTGAGTCACATCATCCCATAAGTGAAGATCATTGATCAATGTATACACTTTGACCTCCTTCAATCCGAGCTTCATGTATCTCGAACCATTCACCTTGACAACACAATCTCCAACACTGTCTTGTGTTGTTTAAGGCTTCGTAACGCTATAAAATTGGTTGCAAAGCATGTGATGTCATGCCTCACCAGTTCACCATTGCACATCTACCTCATCAAAGCAAACACCTTAGGATGTTGTAAATGAAGGTGGTGACCGTCCATGCTTGCTCCACCACCTTTGAGACCAGCTTCCTCTTGCTGAAGTCTTTTAGAATTAAATCAATAAAATGTGCAGCATACAGTATCCACTATAGCTGATAGACTTCCTTATTGTTCCACATGTTTTCTTGAAGTTGTTGCCATTATCCGTGACAATCTGGACAATATTCTCTTTCCCAACATCAACTTTAGCAAGTACTTGTGGACCTTGTGGTCCTTCACATGATCAAATGCATCAACATATTTCAAAAAAATCACCTTACCATCGCAATAAATGAGGAAGTTGATGATCTACTTCCTCGTGTAGCTCGTTTACCCATCGCACATCAGTGTCACTCCATACTCTGACTATCTCCTCCTCGGTTGAATATTGTACTCGTTCATCTACTCCTCCATCCCGAAATACTTGTTCATTATATCCTAAGATGTGGGAGCCTTCACTCTCGTTCATGTTGCAACGATCTCATCAATAGCATGTTGCAAAAATGGCCTGCTAACAATGTTGGTCGGAATGCTTTCCCCAAAGAAGAGATTGTTGATGGCCTTGCCCTCTCTCTCATGCATTGGTGAACATGCCCTTCACTCTCTTCTGTCTCGGATCCTTGCTTGGCTTGTATTGCATGGACCCTCTCCTCGTCAAGAAGGGTTCCAGTCTCTTCCCCTTGTGTTTTTTAGTGGTGGTACTAGTGCACCTCCAGAACCACTCCCACTGCCACTAGCATGTTAGAAACCGTCTTATGAGCCATCGAGCTCTCTCCTCTCGAACTCGCTCCTCGTAGATTTTTCTGCTGCCCTCATGTATGCCTCCTCTCCGCTGCAGTCTGAATATCAGTGGGTAGACAAAGTCGTCGGCTGAATCAGAGAGGACGTTGAACTCTTTCTCAAACACAAACTCAATGAATTGTTCATCCCTCCTTACCCTCTTTTATCACTGACATGCTTCCCATCCAAGCTGGCCTTCACCATGCCCCTCGTATCTTTGGGACAACGCATGCACTTGACAACATTATTGTTGTTGCCAACAAGATATTGCTTCATGATTCATCCTTGTAATCCCCCTCCTCCCAAGCTCTTCCCACAGAATTTTCTTTATTACCATCAAGAGCGGTGGCATACCTCCAACCAATGTCCCTACTGAAATCCCCCTGATCCTAAGAACTATCAGGCCCCGATCAGGAATGTGACATGATGATCACCAAAACCTATAAAGAAATTGCATAACAATCATTCATGAGCCATACAATGAGAACAATTAAGTATTTGCTTATTGTTTTAAGTTTAATTTTCAGATTTAATATATTTATAATTTTTCTAACACTTAATGCACAAACTTGTAAATACTTGGTGTTTAAAATTGAATATAGATTTCTATATTCCAATTTGTAAGTAAAAACAACTTATATCTAGATATTTGAGTCTTGAATCTAGATATTAGGGGACCAATTTCGAGAAAAATCACATAAGAGACACGAAACATGTAAAATAATGCATAAATCTAAGGTTTGATTTTCGAAATTAATCGAATCTTAAATTTCACTTGCTAAAAAATTCCAGAATCATGCTTTCTATGTCTTAAACTTAAGATTCGAGTTTATCGTTGGAAAAGTCATCATGATTCCACAATAAAACACAAAAGCCCCAAATTTCTCTTCCAAACATCTCACATTTTTTTGAAATATTGTTTACTACATATTATACATGAGATCCAAGTTTATACATTCATAACTCATCATGATTACACGTGAAAACACAAAAGGCCTAAATTTGCATTCCAAAATCTAACAAAATATTAAAAATATCTCAAAAAAATACCACAACATGCAAGATCAACATGTTAGGAATAAAAGTCCTCAAAAAAATAAACAAATTGAAGAAGATTTGACCAATTTGGGTTTACCACAACGAACTACAAGAAAAAATGGAGTTGGAGAAGTATGGAGGCAACCCAAGCAGCAAACAGGAGCAAAAGGTGCAAAATGGAGTTGTTTCGACCGAAATTTTGGTCTTAAGTCGCCCCATTTAGGATTTTTATATTCAAGATTCACTTTTTTCGGTGAGATATCGAGATGGCCTGATATCTCGCATATATCTCGTGAGATTTCGAGTGAATTATGGGAAATCGATATGCATATAGTTTTTGATATGTTGAACCCATCGAAACGAAAATTTCAACGATATTCCACCGAAATTTCGCAAAAGTGCGAACCATGCTCCCCCCCCCCATTGTCCCATTTTTAACTTTTCGTAAAAATGTTCTAGGTGAGGGCCTCTTTATAAATCTCCCAAGAGATTTCTTTCTCTTTGCTTGTGGGATTTATACCACGATGAATGTAAGCCTTCATTCTCACCTAAGATTGGTTTTATCCCACTTAATGGCAATATAGATCATAGTGAAAAGGGCAATGACGGTTGTGCAACCAGTTACAGCGACCACTCTCATCGATCTCGTGACACGATGATGGCGAAGGTCATAGTTTATCGGCAATCACAAGAAGGGCGTAGTTCTCCCACCATCAATAATAGTGGTTTTGGAATCATGTGTCGTTAAAATCCCTAAAATCTATAATTGCGTCAATTCTCCTCCACTTTGAAAAATTCATGTCCTGAGGTGTTTCTTCATTATCAGTCACATGACATGATGACTTTATTCAGGTACCCCCAAATCCGAACCTAGCGAAAAAAAATAGCGTAAGGTGGAGTCTATGTTGATGTCGTGATATCGATGGAATTACCTATACATTAATTAAATCATGGTTGAAGAATTGATGGGAAGTCTGCAATGGGTGCGTAAGATGATCGAAAGCCACCACTTCTCATAAATAATAGGATTTTTTCCTTTCTTTTCCTAATCCAGCAATCATCTTATAATTTTTTCCACCAATGGCAAGTCATAAAGAACAGGATTTTTTTCCTTTCTTTTCCTAATCAGCGATCATCTTATAATTTTTTCCACCAATGGGCAAGAAAGCAAGTGTTCAACCCCTTCACTTATATATATATATATATATATATACAAACACGCACACATATATATTCCCATCTTTATTCACCTCAAAAGCGTAACCATTCCATAAAGGACTTTTAAGCAAGGGTGTCCTCAGAGTTTCTCCATAGCATCCACTTGGCATGTTTTTATCAGTTTGATTTTTTAAAAGAAAAATATGCTACAATAACAACGAATCCAAATCTTGGGATTTGGCTCCCATGCCAACTCTCCAAACGATATATCTATTGATGATGTGGCATACATAGTAGTCGCTCTCAAGGATACGGTGGTGGTGGGAACAACGAGAGAGGCGACAACGCCAACTTTGGGTCCTCAACCAATGACAGACATGTCAAAGATTTCACGATGACAACACATGTTTTGATTGACGAGGATGACGCTCGATCTTGAACTTCTCCAGTAACAGCAACACAAGCATCGATTGAGAAGAATCGAGGCAGATTACGGACTACTCTCACGATGATGATCCGCAATCGAGCTTAGACGATGACACTCCTTACTAGTCGCATCGTGCCTTGCAACGCTTGGTCAATGATGTGCGGCTAAATTTTCATTGTGTGGAATCATGCGATAATGGGAAACAGGGTCGGAATCAATACCATGCACGATGGTGTTGCATGCAAATAGTAGTTGGACGCCAATTGGAGGTGCTATTAGCATGGGTCATGATGGTTCGCTTGGGTGGGACGACGCAGGTTGTGGAGAAGGTGGTAGCAACAGCGGTAGTATCAAGTCTCGTGGTCGACACATCCCACAAGGAACGAGTGATAGCACATGAGGTGTCAATGAGGGCCTCCTCAAGTGTTGATAGTAACCATCTAAAAAGGTGGGTGGTGCACATGGCACCACCCCCAAAATTTGCAGATGTAAGGGCCTGGTAACCTCCACCATAACCTCCAACACAACACAAGATTGAGATGTTGAAGATAGCATTGGATATTAATCGACATGAATTATAGAATCGTCAAGGGGAACATTGTCATTATCCTCCTTTTTTCTCTGTAGCTGTACTTTTTTTTATTTCCTATGATATCTTTCTCCTACAGTGTATTAAACATATTAAAACAAGATTGGCTTATATCTTAGAATGACCTTTAAATTTTTGCATACGCTTTACAGCTTTTTGAGTGAGCGTGAATCACGAAAATCATGATGATACAAAGATGTGATCGGGTTTTTTCACATCGGTTTTCTTGGCATGTCTCATAGGATTGCTAAATTATGATGATGATTTGTAGGTTGTGCTTTCTTGCCCCTTGATGCAGTCGGGATTTTTAGGATGAGGAGAGGAGTGAGAACAAATTAGATGAGCTGCGTAGAATGAGCGAAGAATGGAGATAAGGGGTAGGATTTCACATAAAATAGGGGAGGAAGACCACTGGTAGAAAGAAGCTGAGATGACTAGTCAAAGCCAAATAAAAGCTTGTTCTAAATCTTGTTCTAGAAACACTGAAAAGCGGATAAAAAATGAAAAGAGTTAACAGTAAAAATGTAAGCATATAGTGCATGAAAATCAGCATGCCCCCTAGAAAGAAGTCGGGATGACTAACCCTCCTTATGATATTTGATCTTCTCCAAAATCGAGCTCTTGCCTACTAATCTAGCAAAAGAACTCAGCACCGACAGACTGATGGTAAGGATTCCAGTCGATGTGGGATGCCATATGTATGATGTATCAATGTGGAAAGGGAGGAAGAACAAAACTTTGTGATTAGACCAAGATGCAGATGTCTCGCCTCATCACATCTCTTGACATTACAGAATACCATGTCATCAACATACTGTAAGAAAATAAAAGGAGTGTCATCATTCGACCCACTGGAGAAAACAGATATTGCAATGTCCTAACAACCCCTTAATAAAAGCACTCTAGAAAGGGAAAACCACCTCAAAAATGATCATATTGTCAATAGCAAAAAAATGCAAAGATAAGGTATGTGACATTCAAAAAGGGCAAGGGTTGTGAAATTCAAGAGGGGCAAGGGTCATTTAAAAAAAAGTGGATATCAAATAGCAAGCATCGCATTAGTAATACATCAATGGGGCCAAGGGTCTATAATCTCCGATTAATTTTGTGGCCACCATCTTTGGTAATAAGAAAGAAATGATTGAACCAGTTCCAAAATTGTTAGCTATGGACTCCTTAATCACAGCAAACACCCCCTAACAACAAAGATGCGAAAACTCCTTCTAAACAAAACTAGGTAGTCATCTCGTCCTGGAGATTCGTCCTGTTCCAGGGATTTCATTGTCGCAAGAACTCCCCCAGTAGTGCCATCTTTTGCTAAGGACTCTATATTAAAAGGATCAAGGCATCTTGCACCTTTGCCTCTCCATCTCTGCATGCCTCTCCATCTATGTACACCAGGACTCTCAAAATAATCTATTACTCTTACTAAAGCTAAGTTTTTTCTCAGCTTGGTGACACGTGTCACTCCCGTTCTATTCCAATTCCGTCGGTTGGATACCACTCCCATCCTCCGTTCTCTCTCTTCTCAATTCCATCGCATGTTACGCCAGGTGGTCCCCACCCCCACTCTCTCCCCAATTCCCACGTGGTCCCTCCCTCTCTCTCTCCACAATTCCATTTTCGCATGTCCCCTCTCTCCCCCCAAATTACGCCACTTTATCTTTTCTATCCATTCTCTCCTCTCTCTCTCTCTCCATATATAACAAAAATATATAATAATCATATATTCATACCATTATTACACATTATATCAAATGTATAATGTATAATTGCTTCGTATCCATATTATTTATCACATAATTAATCTAATATAAATATTATTATTATAGCATATCAGATGTATATTATATATCCGTGTATGTAATTAATTTACTAACATATATATCAAAGTGTTAAGTATAATATATGTTTCAACACATATATTATATAAATATTATATTTACGCATAATACTAATATAAATTATTATAGCATGTCTAACATATATTAATAATAATTATCTAATAAATATTTATTAAAGTTAGGTTATTAGAATGTATATAATATTTAATTATATTAATAATAGTATTACTAGATAGAAAAATAGTTTAGTATATTAAATTTATATATTATAATACATATATTATTAATTGCATTATTATTAATGATGTAATAACCAATCTAATTGCTTATTGACTATATTTATATATTAGCATATATGTCTCATATTAATCATATTAGTCAAATATAAAGCTCATATAAGCTAATATAAATTTTAGATTATCATTTATGCACGTAAGTATTAGTATGTATGATGTACTTTTAATAACATTACCCACTCATTTCTAGAGTTTCGTTCCACAACAATTTCCTGTTCATTATTATTATTGATCACGTAAATTTATAAATTTATGTTATAGTGTTACAATTTTGCTTCAAATAACGGTACGAAGCCCATAAATGTTTTTTTTGGACAAATTCACTTTTATTTTTCCGATAGTTGTATATCTAATGATTTTTCGTAGGTGGAGAATAATGCAAACATTATAAAAAAATCCGATGATCATGATTAATATTGTAATTTATAAAAAAAAATATTCTATGTGAGTTATTTGATTACCATAATATTTTGGGAGCTATCGCATGAGTTATTTGTATAGAGCTTTTGTATTTTTTTGGCTTTTTAAGTATAGTGGGTAAGGTTTATTGCTAATGTTTATATGTCTGTGTGTATACATGTGTGTGAATCAACTTACGATTTATGTTTTATAATATCATCGTTAATTAAATTTACCATTTCTATTCAGGTTCACCTGATAAATTTATCAAGTATATTCAAAACAAATGTTCCATAATTTTTTGTTCACTTTACTTGAAAATTTTCATCTCATAAATTTGCCAATTCATGTCACAGTTTTACACATTTGCTTCAAGTAACAACATGAGGTACTTTTCATACTTAAGCAATCGTTTCTTTTAATTATGTATATAAATATATTATTTGGTATTTAGTCTAACCATTTCTCCTTAAAATATATACAAGTTAAATATTTTATATTTTTTAAGTACAATTATAAAATTAAGTTCTACGTACATTCTTCTATTTTATCTTTTCTATCCATTCTCTCCTCTCTCTCTCCATATATAATAAAAATATATAATAATCATATATTCATAACATTATTACACATTATATTAAATGTATAATGTATAATTGCTTCGTATCCATATTATTTATCACATAATTATTCTAATATAAATATTATTATTACAGCATATCAGATGTATATTATATATCCGTGTATGTAATTAATTTACAAAAATATATATCAAAGTGTTTAGTATAATATATGTTCAACACATATATTATATAAATATTATATTTACGTATAATACTAATATAAATTATTATAGCATGTCTATCATATATTAATAATAATTATCTAATAAATATTTATTAAAGTTAGGTTATTATCAAGCTTGCAAAAGTCGGCCGACTAGTCGAGTCGGGGGGGGGGGGGGGGGGGGGGGGGTAGCCGACTCAACTAGGCCTAATCGGCCCTTAGTCGGTCCACCCGACTAGTCGGGCCGACTTTTACAGCAACCTTTTTTATTTTATTTTTTTCACTTTTTTTAAAGCAAACATATTCTAATATGCTTAATGTTATATTTAAAATCAATTACTTTTTTGTTTCATCAAGATGTCATATAAAATGTACAAATATATGTATATGCATACGAATATATGTATAAAAATTGATTTATATATTTAAAATAATTAAAAAAATTCAAAATCGACTAATTCCGACTAGTCGCCCGACTGCCGACTAATCCTTAGTGGGTGACCCCGCCGACCGAGTACTGACTACCGCTTTCTGCAACCTTGGTTATTATAATGTACATAATGTTTAATTATATTAATAATAGTATTACTTAATAGACAAATAGTTTAGTATATTAAATTTATATATTATAATGCATATATTATTAATTGTATTATTATTAATGATGTAATAAGCAATCTAATTGCTTATTGACTATATTTATATATTAGCATATATGTCTCATATTAATCATATTAATCAAATATAAAGCTCATATAAGCTAATATAAATTTTAGATTATCTTTTTATGCACGTAAGTTTTAGTATTTATGATATACTTTTAATAATATTACCCACTCATTTCTAAAGTTTCGTGCCACAACAATTTCTTGTTCATTATTATTATTGATCACGTAAATTTGTTAATTTATGTTATAGTGTTACAAATTTACTTCAAATAACGGTACGAAGCCCATAAATGTTTTTTTGGACGAATTCACTTTTCTTTTTCCGATAATTGTATATCTAATGATTTTTCGTAGGTGGAGAATAAAGCAAACATTATAAAAAAATCCGATGATCATGATGAATATTGCAATTTATAAAAAAATTGTTCTATGTGAGTTATTTGATTACCATAATATTTTGGGAGCTATCGCATGAGTCTTTTGTATAGAGCTTTTGTATTTTTTTGGGCTTTTTTAGTATAGTGGGTAAGGTTTATTGCTAATGTTTATATGTCCATGTGTATACATGTGTGTGAATCAACTTACGATTTATGTTTTATAATATCATCGCTAATTAAATTTACCATTTCTATTCAGGTTCACCTGATAGATTTATCAAGTATATTCAAAACAAATGTTCCATAATTTTTTGTTCACTTTACTTGAAAATTTTCATCTCATAAATTTGCCAATTCATGTCATAGTTTTACACATTTGCTTCATATAACAACATGAGGTACTTTTCATACTTAAGCAATCGTTTATTTTAATTATGTATATAAATATATTATTTGGTATTTAGTCTAACCATTTCTCCCTAAAATATATACAAGTTACATATTATATATTTTTTAAGTACAATTATATAATTATGTTCTATGTACATTCTTATAATTTAACCTCTTAACTTCATGTTTTACCCTAAAAAAGTACTCATTATATTAGAATGATTTTGTATTTTTAGATATTATTTCAAAATAAAAAATTACGGTTGATATAAAACGTAATTTTTTAAAATAATATTATCTAAAGTACAATCTTCTCAAAAGATAGGTAAATTGTACGCAATGTTCCTCTATAATTTGGAAATTAAGTTCTAAGTACATTCTTATAGTTTAACATCTTAAATTGATACTTTTTATGTTTTTATAAATAATATTAAGTAAAGTACAATCTTTTCAAAAGTTAAATAAATTGTACGTAATTTATTATAATTTGTCAATTAAGTTCTAAGGTCATTTTTATAATTTAACATCTTAATTTCATATTTTACCCTAAAAACTACTCACGCCGTGAAGCACGGGCAGACACCCTAGTGAATCATCTAAATTGGTTTGCAAGGGCATCATTGGTAGTTCTCAACCCTCCATCTCTTCAGATCCCACCACAATCCTATCAATTCCTATTTGTTTATCTCACGTTCCTAGCATTAAATTAGACGGCCCTACTTAATTGTAGGGAAAGGCTTTGTTGTTGTTGTATTATGTTCCTAGCATTACATGGAAAAAACGAGTATTTACAACATCCTCCATGAGCCAAGTCTGTCGTGAGGCATGTCTCCACACCCATCGCAACCTTCACATCATACTCCAGAATGGTATCATATTCTCCGACCCTAGTAGACGATTCATCCTGAGGAAGAGGCATGTTACCCTCCATCCTGTCAAATCTGCCACTTTATAAGAAACGAATTCCTTCTTGAGTCTCTCTTCATTAATAATCTTCTCTTGAAGTCTAGTAGGAAATTTTTGCGTGATATGAGTCTGGCAGCCACGATAAGAGTAGTAGAAGATTACATCTGAATCCCCCTTCAGTGTTTAGCTACTCTATATGAAACATGGTTCAACCAGGAATTTTCAAATAAAAAGTATGAACCTGCGGAGGACCCAGCACCATCCTTCCATCTAAGAGCATTACTCAAGAAAGGTCTTGGCATAGCATTCACATCAATCATGGGGAAAGCCTCGGCCGAAGGTAAATTGGCCAGAAAATAGTCAAGCCATGACCGTGAAGCCGTAGTCACAATGCTACACTACATAAACAAATAATTTTGCACAAGGTAGTCCATCAGGCATAACTCCTCCAGGATATGTGAAACTCGAACATCAAAGGTCCACGCACCACATTGAATGGGCCTATCAAGAATAAAAAAATATGACATCCAAATCACCACTGAATAACAGTGCCCTTCCCTTGGAGATTTAACAATGTCTCTCATATCAGACCACATTACGACTCTCAACGAAGGATCCACCAACCACTATATGGTAGCATAGACAGACTGAAACCATATAATACATAGAGCAGCAAGATTGCGCCTATTTTGGACCCAGACCAAGATCCTTCTAGTTCCCGGAAATGAGTTGTTAACAAACCTCCCAATAACATATAACATGCAAAGTGAGATGTGTTCCGTCTCCCAAATGACTACTCCATTATCGCTCAAGCACCCAATTGCATCTCCTGAAGGAGAACAATATCCACAACCCACTCCAGAAAGTATCTCCTGAGAGTACATCTTTTTTCTGTCCCCCCAGTCCTCTCTCGTTTCACATGAGTAATTTCACTATACAACCTCAGGAGCCCCGCCATCCTTCAAAGAGACCACTAACAGTTTGGAACTAGGTCAGTACCCCATCCTACTGAACAAGAAGGTTTAATGGTTGCAAGCATAGTTACAGCAGCTTCAACGGGTACTGGATCCAACAAAGAGCATTTAATTCTACAGAATACCAATTGTAGCCTCAAAACCAAATTCACAACCAAGTCCTCTGGGAGTTAATAGAACAAAAAATGAAATATAAATAAACATAAGTAAGCATCACAAAATAAGGAAATAAGCAACAACCTATATAGTTGATATTTTGGGAAACATAGAGATAGTCGCAGTACACAAACCCCTAAAATTGAGAACAACAAAAGTTGTGAAATCCTTAATTAATCTAGTGTGGTGTCCACGGAGAATTATGATGAATTGTGGGGATTGAAATGTTGCTAATATCCACTCATACGTAGAGGGCATGTAGCACTAAATTCAAATGTTTGAAAAAATCAAGAAATAAGCTAAAAGAGACCTCTGATTATGAATAACCTTTTTGCTGATTTTGACAGCCATGGTGCTTGTTTCCTGTGTGACTGATATCCTAAGCATTATACCATAAACATCAAAATCCCCATCTTCATCCAGAGAAACCCCCGTGGAAGCTTTTCCTGAGGTAGATTCATTGTGCCTAACAAATTCGAGGATGAATAAAACTCAGAAAAAAACTTGATGAATATAGTCACGGATAGAATTGAAACCAATAGATGACCATGTCTTATTGGGAAAAAACAAGCATATAACCATTTTCTTTTTTTTTTTTTTGAGACAATGCAAATATTCTTGAGTCCAAAATGAAGGATATTAAAACATCCATCCTTAAAGGACCCAAAGGTTGTGTTAACAGTGTATATAGAAAATTAGCACCAGTGCCATATAATATTCCAAGATAAGTTCACTAGTTGCACCAACTGCGCTCAACCTAGAAAAAGGATTGTTTAAGTTTCATTTGTTTTTCAACTGGTTCCAGAAGAATAAATACCTATGGTGAAAATTGATTAGCATGGAAAATATACGGCATGAACTTGTTAATCCTAAATCAACTGCAAGTCTGCAACAAGATGCAAATATAATTCTCCAAAAAATATTGGACAAAACTCAATTATCAGAGACATTGAAACTTGTTGAGATATTATTTATGCAACAAGATGCAAATATAATTCTCCAAAAAATATTGGACAAAACTCAATTATCAGACGCATTGAAATTTGTTGAGATATTAGTTATCTTTCTTATTGTTTTCATATTTTCTATTTCTTTTATATTCATCTTGTAATTTGCACAACAAGCTTCTCTCCTATATAAGAGAACCCTGAGGCCTCTCAATAACGCAATTCATTCTTCCGTTTCTACACAGAGCGACGGTCCTAGACCACAATTCCCATACCACACCCAAGCACTAACCCTACATCCTCCCCGGCCCCACCCCAGGTTGCCGCCAACTCCCCGGCCGGGGTCGTTGCCCCTATCCAGTTGCCACCGTCGGGCCCAGCAGCCCCCTCACGTAGATCCCAGGCCGCTGCCAACCCCTTCTCGTGCCCCCCGCTTCTCCATGCACCTCTGGGTTTGGACTGTAGTCTGAAACGGCCTAATTTTGACCAGAAAATATGATTTCAAACCTATAAATTGTGTTTTCCAACCCTAACGCACAGTAAAGCTTGACGAGAATGGTTGTATGAGTCTACACGTACAACCAAACCTCTGTATGATCGTGTAGACTCGTTCATATCGGTCTACTCTCCAATCGAGTTTCGTTGTTCGATCGTTTTATCATCATGTCAGAAAACAATGGTGATATATTTTCTTCGTTTGGTACCTTCAAGGGCCCGGCTCCCATTGCAAAGATGTATGGGACCAACTATGAGTCATGCTCCATGCAGTTTCTCATCCTCATGTAGTGCAACAACAAGGAGCACATCTTGACAGATCCAGAGCCAACGGATAAGACCGGAGCCAATGCTTCTTGTAAGCAAGATGGCGTGTATTCACGTGTTTGGTTGTGTGGGACCCTCACCACGGAGATAGTCAATGATATTCTGAACCAGCCCACCGCCAAGACAATGTAGGACACTTTGGCATCCACCTATGCTCAAGTGAAGAATGAGGCCAAGATTCTTCACCTACAATTCGATATATGCAAGTCCAGGCATAATGGATGTCCTCTGCACGTGCACTACTCTTCACTTTGTGGCATGTTCGAGAAGATTCATAGCTATATGCCTATTACGACATCTCTGGAGCAGCAGAAGGTATATAGCAACTCCACGATAGTTTGAGTTTTCATGGTTGGCCTTGATACAGAGTATGATGCAGCACGTACACAGCTTCTCACCGGATCTACCATACCTCCCATGGAAGACGCCTATAGCCGTCTCAGTCGGATTATCATACCTTCAACAGCCACTCCTCAACCCTCTTCAGCAATGTTCGCTTCTCGTAGCAGAGGAGGGATCACCTAGTCCAGAGGACGCACCCATCGTGGCAGAGGCAGTAGACGTCAACGTAGCCCTTGCACCTACTATCGTCGACTGGGACATGCAGAAGATACATGCTACATGAAGCATGGATATCCTGCTTCTGGTTGTGTGGCAGAATAAATTGAGGCTTTAGATACTCTAGCTTCTCAGGCCAATCCTTGCTTGAATGATATTGTCTCTCGTATTTGAGATATTATGATTCTTGTTGCAGGCACCACAACTACAGATACTGCAGCCACAACTAGAGATTCTTCGAGCTCCTCAGGTATCGTTTTTTACTGGTAGTAGTGGTGCAGCACCATCTGTGTAATGACAAGTGCAGCTGAGGTCCTACAAGACCATACCACCTCGTAGATTAGTTGTCATTGCTAATAGAGACCACTTACCCACTACAAGACAAGGGGAGGTGCATTTGCCGTCGTCCATGCACCTTCAAAATGTTTTATATGTTCCTGACTATCAAATGGATTTATTTTCCATTAGTCATATTACTAAGCGTCTGCATTGTCGTGCCATTTTTAACCCTTCGTCTCTTATGTTTCAGGACATACTCACGGGTAGGGTGATTGGATGTGGTCGTGAGCAACAAGGGCTCTATAGACTAGTCTAACCTCCTCATGTTGTCATAACACCACTTCTCTCTACTCATGTTCTACCATCACCACCACCTAGACCTAATTCTGTGGCTCCACCTCCTACTATGACTCGATTTTTTCCACGCATGTTTGCTCGCAGATCTCACTTTGTTCCTCCTACTCACGGGTCTTGCCCATCATCTAGCACGCCTCAGGTATGTAATGGGTACATTGTTTCTTACGATGGCACTACTGAGTTGTTTGTACAGCAGGATTTCATACAGGATGAACAGGTGCCTTCTGAAGATGGGGACTTATAGGTTCGGGACTTGGCAAGTGATCTTGATGTGTTGAATGCTCTACGAAAGCGGAGACGTGCATGTGATACTTATCCTCTTGGAGCACGAGATTCCTTGAATAGAGTTACAGAGGACTTCAGGAGGTTTACCTTAGCACCATCAATCGTGGAGATACCACGATCATATCAGGAGGCTCTTCAGGACAATCGGTGGCAGTTGACCATGGGAGAGGAGATAGTCATGCTACAGTCGTGTGGTACTTGGAATCTTGTTTCAGCTTCAGTTAGCACATCCGCTGTGGGGTGCAAGTGGGTGTTCACCGTGAAACAACGTGCAGATGGCAGTGTGGATCGCTATAAGGCGAGGCTCGTGGCACGTGGGTTCACCCAGACATATGGGGTGGACTATGATACTTTCTCTCCAGTTGCCAAACATTCTACTCTATGTATTCCTCTTTATGTTGCCGTGACACGAGATTGGTCCCTTTACAAGCTTGATGTGAAGAATGTTTTCCTCAATGGTGATCTACAGAAGGAGGTCTACATGCAGCAATCGCCTAGGTTTGCTGCTGAGGGGGAGTGTTAGAAGGTTTGCATGCTATACAAGGCTATTTACGGCCTCAAGAAGAGTCCAAGGGCATAGTTCTGGAAGCTCTCGGACTTGGTAGAGCAACAGGGGTTAGTGCGACCGTCTGTTGGTCACTTTTTGTTTGTGCATAGGATCCAGAGAGGTAATGTTGCCATTCTTATTTATGTGGATGACATTATTGTTACATAGGATGATGAGCAGGGCATTCAGGTTGTCAAGGACTTCTTAGGTCAGTAGTTCGTGACCAAGGACCTTGGTGATTTACGTTGCCTTCTTGGACTAGAGTTTGTCAGGAACCAATGAGGTCTTGTGTTGGCTCAGAGGAAGTACGTTACAGATCTTCTTTTAGAAACTATGACATGCCACTACTGAGGAGATCGACAAGAGGAGGCACAAGGAGCTTGTTAACAAGCTCCTATATGTGATTATTACCAGGCCCGACATATCATTTATCGTGAGCAAAGTAAGTCAGTTTATGGAGCAGCCCAGACAGGTACATAAGGATGTAGTCCATATGATTCTGATGTATATGAAGACATCACCAGATATGGGACTTTTTTCCAGCAAAGGTACATCTCTTTCAATTACAGCATGTGCAGATGCAAATTATGTTGGGTGTCCAGAGGATGAGAGGTCTACTTCAGGCTTCGCGATGTTCATAGGGAATTCACTTGTTTCATGGAAGATCAAGAAGCAAACCATAGTTGCCAGATCAAGTGCTGAATCAGAATAAAGGGCCCTCGCATAGGCTAGCACAGAGATGATGTGTGTCAGATCTATTCTTACTGACCTAACTATAGAGATGCCTCTTCCCATACACCTCCAATGTGACAACCAGGATGCTCTTTTTATTGAAGACAACCATCCTTCCATGAGAGAACCAAGCACATAGAGTTGGATTGTCATTTGTCACTACACTCGTGACATGATATAGAAGGTTCTTATCGCCACTACGCCGACAGCAGATGTTCTTGCTAAGGCTCTAACTAGAAAGGTCTTATCAATGAACACAACCAGAATCACCCGAACAAACCCTTCACACGCATTGCCAATTTAGGGAAATATAACTCAAGTCATCCAAGCAGATGGACTTGGCATGGATAAGGATTGGAAACATTATCGAAAGGAAGGATTGAAAACTCTAAATAATTGAAAAAGAAAATAGAGCCAAGATCGTACATGCTACTCTTCTCTCAGAGCCACTCATGCCCAATGTCAACATGAACCCATCAGACATTGACGAAATGCCAAAACCAAACCTTTTAAATCCCTTGCCACATAAGTAATGCATATGCAAGTCAACCAAGGACAACTGCAAAACCCAAGTAAGCAATTTAAAACTAAATCATCTAAGCAAAACAACCAGGCACGATTTCATATGAGTATTCGGACTACCCAAGCAAAAATTACCAAATCCAGGCAAATCATCAAAGATCAACTCACAAACTGTCCAAGCGAATTAAATGCAAGTACTCGGCCCGATACAACTAACATAAATTCCAGTAACCAAATTTATCAAAAACAATAATATTTCAGCACGGTTCTACTCTCAATTCAAAACCATCGGAAATCATTATCACTCAAGTGGATATCCCTCGCCACCAACCAAGCAGAACGATCTGGGACGGCTAAGTGAGAAAAAAATCCAAGTTTCACAGTTATGCAACTCTGCTACTCCCCGATTGACCCTCACCACTTCACAGCCTGCGCCCACATGTCGCTGCGGATGAGGGCGTAAGTGCGCACACCTTCCACGGCCCCGTCGTCGTCCTCGCGGCGGAGGTTGAACACCAGATCGGAGCTGAAGAGGTTGTTGATGATCTTCATGGGGCCTCCGTAGGCAGCGGGGGCCGGGACGGCAATGTAGAGGATCCCGCGAGGGCACGCGGGGTCCTCGCCGTCGGGCGGGCAGCCGATTGCGTCCCTTAGCCATCTGAATTGCAAGAGAGGGAGGCAGTTGAGGGTATAATGGGTAATAACGGGAGGGTGGGGGAGGGTATAATGGGTAATGAATTGGTAGTTACCTATGGGGGACGAGGAAGACGCGGTCGTCGTCGTCGGGAAGAGGGGGAGGGGAGGGCGAGGAAGGAGGCGAAGGATCCATGGGGGAACACGAGCGAGCGAGAGAGAGAGAGAGAGAGAGAGAGAGAGAGAGAGAGGAAAGGAGAGAAGTATGGGGAAATGGAAAACGTGGTGGGGCAAAAGGGAATTGATCGATTTGTAGTAGAGTTTTCATGTGGCTTCCAGTTCTAATGATTTTAAAATATATAATAATATACTTTTAGGACTACTAAGTATCACTTCTATGCAAGGAGACATATGAAGAGAAATAAATTGTGAATGACGTTATAATAATGATGAAAATATACCTAATGAGGGGTATACGACGAGAAATGCAAGAATAAACTGATTATCTTTTAGGATGCATATCATACTTTTGCAATGCCCGCGTTAATCATTTATATTACACATTAATCTTTCATAGCGTTCATGTTGAAGTGCATGAGTGTGCATTTTTATTGTAGATGGGTTAGTAAATGTCTTAAACTCTTAAGATGGTTGCAATCAAAAAAATATTAATTGTAGTCCCCACTTATTAAATGCAGAGTAAATTATACAAAAGTCTCTCAAGTATACATCCAATTTCAATCTCATACCTAAACTTTTAAAAAGTAAGAATGTTGTATTTTATCTTTGAATCCGATAACAGTAAGGGCATATTTTAACATAAAAGGATAACCGCCGTTAACTTTATGATTTGCATGAGGAAAATACCCTATTTTGTGGAAGACAACAAACTAGCGGAAAGGATGCAAGCAAAAAGACTCGGTCTGGGCCAGCTTTGGCATAGATCGAGGACGGTATTGAAGGAGCGGACTTGGATCGTAGTTGAAGGTGTTATCGAGAGAGATTGAGGCGAGAAGGACTCATCGAGGAGAAGGCACAGAGGGTGCCTTGATGGCGTGGAGGATGTTGTACTTCGAGAAGCAGGGTGCCCCAAGAGGTGGCGAAGTAGGAGGAGAAAGCGGGGAAGGTAGAGGGTGGAGACTGCGGAGGAGAAGAGCATTGTAGAGGATGGGAAGGAGGAGCGGGTGGATGGGAAGAATAACTTTTGCATGGAAAGAAGTTCCCTTTTTACCCATGCTTCAAACCCAACCACCATCCACAATAAATACGTCATTAGCTTGATTACTCTTGTTGCCTCCTCAACAGTTTCCTCAAGTTTGCCATGTGCTTCTCCGTCCTCATCCTCTACCCTGAGCACGTGAAGGTACATGTTGAGTCCACCTCCCTCACCATATTCAACATTGTCTCATCCAACAACTCCTTGAGGCACAACCACTTGCCGGAGTTTAAGCAAGGAACATCAACAAAACAAAAATATCGACATCTACTACAACTAGCTCAAGATTGAAGGTTATTAGGTCCACAAGTATTTTTTTAGTGGTCTTAGTTCATGCATGAACATGTGTATATTGATGATAACAAAACTTTTGCAGATAGACAAAACTTGTGCAGTTAGCTTGAAGCAACTGGACTAAGAAGCTCAAGCATGAGGAGCTCAAGCTTGATAAACTAAGAAGCTCAAATGAATTAAAAGCTAAGAAACTTCAGCTCAAGCTCAAGAAAATATCTCAAGCTTGAGAAAAGAGATGAAGTCTTTCCTTTTATTAAGTCCTACTTTTTTTATATTGTCTTGGATTATAAAAGACATCAACATGCATCTTGCATGTCAATATCTTTGACCTTGACTTTCAGGTCAACATGTCAAGCCGATTGATCAACCTTCTTAGATCAGTCAATTTACTTTGGTCGATCTATCAACCTTTTGTAGAAGGATTGGTCACACTTGATCAATCCTTATATTTATGATCGATCAAGTTTTGAATTCCAACAACCATATAATGGTCATATTGTGTCGATCAACTTCTGATTCTGATCAATCATCTAAATCCACCTAATCAATTGTTTAATTTCGATCGACATCTAGATATTCATGTGGATTATATTCCTTTTTAGGATGATTTTTGAAGGTAAATTCATTTTCGATTTGTTTATAACAGATATTTTTTTCAAGTTAATGGCCATGGGGACTCTGGACATTTAAGTAGGATCCCGTACCTTACTTGTTCAACATACAATAAAAGGCAACAAGCTTTCTTTTTTGTGTTCTTCACTCTATACTCTAGTAGAAAGTTCTAGAAGCTATATTTTCTGATCTACACTTCATGCATACAACTCTAGTGTTCTGCATTTTATCTTATGATCTAGCCCCTTGCTTTGTAAGATATGTTTAGTTTGCATCATAATTTTCATTGCATATTCATTTTAGTATGAGGTTGTTAAGTTGTTTCTTAATTGTAAAAGTTGTAAGTTGTCTAAAACAACTTATTGCATACGATGGATTTGATCGCATAATTAACGCATATTGTAATATAGTTGGGTTGCCTGCGTAGGCAACTCACATTAGTGGAACACGTGTGTGGTTAGGTTAAAAGCCTGAATTAGGAGACTCAAATCGGCGTTTTTACCTAGAAGAGTTTCCACTTTCAAAAAGTGTGCACTTGTGGTTCATTATTTATCTTGTGATTAAAAGTGCTTCGTAACATTGTACTTGTTTTGAAAATATTATATTTGCAGCGATCTAGGTCATATATTCCAATCCACCTACGCCCATCAGCAAGTGTTCGGGAACCAACATTTGGTATCAGATCCTCATGTGTGTAAAGGAAGTCAACCTCTAACACACACATTGTCATCATTTCAGGATCGTGTTTGGAGGGAAGCAACATTGTTCGTCCATCCCTCTTCAACATGACAAACTACTACAACACGAAACCAAGATGATGATTTTCCTTCAATCGTCCGAATTTGCTATCTAGAATATGACGAGAAAGGAGTTCATGTTTGTCAAGAAGAATGAGATAGGCTACACCGACATCTATTGGCTCGTATGACACTCAACTCCAAGGAAATAATTCTATATGTTATGTTATATTTGAAGATGAGTTTCATCGAGCTTACTTGAGGACAACCTACGAGATATAGAAGTGCCTAGAGATAACACATGAAGGCACAAATAAAGTGAAGGAATCTCGATTCAGAATGCTTACACTTGAGTATGAAACATTCAAGATAAGAAAGGAGAAAGCATAACGGATATGAACATTAGGTTATCCCGGAAGAATATTTTTATATGGAAAACTTCTTAGAAAAAATATTATCTCCCTATCAGATGATTGGGATCACAAGGTTAATATTATCAAAGAGTGCACAAATTTCAACACATCTTATTCAAAGATCTCATATGTAACCTTGTTGACAATGAAACAAAAATAAAGTATAAGAAGAAAGGAGAAGAAAAGTCAAAGTATAATTTGGCTCTTGCAGCTAACAAGACAAAGAAGGGTATGATATTGATGAGGATATCACATTCATAACCCAATAATTCAAATCTTTTCTAAAGAAGAAGAGAATGGGAGGATAAGAAATTAAACTTTTCCAATATGACAAAGTAGAATGCATTGAAAGGGATTGCCCCTCAATTGTAGAAGGACTACAAGCATGAAAAGAAGTTCAAAAAGAAATCCAAGAGGAAAGCATTGGAAGTATCATGGGACGATTCAAGTAGCAATGAAGAAAAAGTGAAAAACCTACATGAGATATGTTGGATTGATCGAAGCTGACTCATGATTTCAATTCCAACAGTGAGATAATAAACTTTCTTATAGTGAACTTTACAATACTTAACAAGACGGGTCATGAAGCTTGAAAGGATTAACAAAAAAATTTGGTATAGGATACGTTTATTTTGCTAAATGACCGATATTTTGAAAAAAGGAAAATGAATTGCTTAAAAAGAATCTTAGTAGTTTTAAAATTAAAATTACTTGCGTGGAAAAAGAAACTTAGCTTGAAAGAAAAATATCATTTGTAATTGCTAATTAAAAAGGGAAAGAAAAGTAGATAATCATCCTTCTACCTCTAAATCTTTCCAGGAAAATGGTTTTGCAGAAAGAAGGGTACAATGATATCTAAATATGAATGACCCAAAAAAAGAAAAGGTATCCAATCAAATAATTTCATATACCGAAGGCCAAGGAAAAAGGAGATGAGGGAGGCCACATCAACATCAAGAAGGACCCCAACAAGGCTTGTAATTACCATGGATGGCTGCTAGAGAAGTTACAAACATTAGAGAAGCTCATCGCCAAGATCCTAGGTGACTTCTTATCTTTTTTATTAAGTTGAGCATGCATATACAATGAGTCTTGATTCTTATCTTCAAGGGAAAGCCTTTAAGTAAAGATTAAAGGGAGGCTCTAGTTTAGGAAAATCAAAGATTAAAAGGATGTTTTCAAAGAAAGAGGAGGGGAGATTGTTTAGTTATCTATTTATCCAACTACTGATATTAATCAGATTTTGGTATCTATTTAGATCTTTTTCTTTTTATCAAAAAAGGAGGAGAGAAAAATGTTTACAAAAAGTTCTTAAAGTTCTCATCACTTTGCAAACACTTCTATTAAATGTTATATTACTTGTTTATATATCGCTATATTAATTAGTAAGTCATTGTTTTTAAACTTCTATGTATTTACTTCAAAAAACTAAAACTACATGCAAACTAAAAAAATCAAAATTCATAAAAAACACATATTCACTGTAAATACATAAAACATTACACTTTTTCTTCACGTTTTTATTTTTTAAAAAAAATATATTGTACTTAAATCCTATAATGTACTTATTTCCTTTGTATATAACACTTGGTTTCTATACTTAAAGCATAAACCACTCAAAATACCATTTAAACCCAACTAAATTGATGCAAAATATAAAACAATAAAGAACATAGAAAAGGACTCAAAAACATAAAAGAGAACCACTAACATTAAACTTGGTCAAACTTTACGTAAATACCCATATGAGTTCTTCTACCCATCTAGAGCCTTCATGTACTCAGTGATGAATCCGCGATTCATCATCTCAATATCTTGATCTTAGCAAAATCTCCGAGTAAAATCCCAAAAAAATGTCCATAAAATCAATAAATTAAAAAAATATCTCTTGTAAGTAAAATACACTAATTATTGTATATTAGATTATACAAAATAAATTAACAATAAAAAGCCGCAAAATTAAAGGAGTTTTACACCTGTAAATAGCTCAAAGCTTCATCTATTTTTAATAACATTTCAACTCCTTTTTGGGTAATTATTTCTCTAACTTGTTCATAACAATGTATATAAAAATACAAAATAAAATTTACCTTAAATAAATGCTTCTAGACCCCAAAGAGAAAAAAGCCGTAAAGTCCAACTTCCAGGCCAAATTCCCACTCTGTATGAACTCCAAATTCACCAAACTCACTTTTAAAGTTCAAGTTATAAAATTATCTATCCAACGAAAGTGGTTTCATTAAAATCGGAGCTCATTTGCAAAAGTTGGATTTTAGGACCTAGATGTATATTGTATATTATTTATATATTCATTTTTTCTTCATTTTTATTTTATCTTTATCAATTACTTAAAAATCCAAAAAAATCATCGTTGTGTTATATGTTTATTATAGTATTTTATTGCATTTTTCCGTTGTAAATATCTCTTATTAAAAAGATTAAAAAATACATATTAGAAAAACAAAAAAAAATGTACATGTTGTATGTATTCCTTTGTAAATTCTCCAGTATTTTTCCTTCTTTATATTTTTATTGTATTTAAAGTAGCCTACTTTATATCATTATTTATTTTATTATTTAATTCCCATTCTCTACAATAACTTCTCTTCTACTACCAACCTCCATTCAACTCTGCCATTTTTTTAATAACCTCCCATTCAACTCCATTAATAATACAACCTCACATTCACCTCCACCACTTTAATAACTTCTCATGTATTCTCTTTATATACATCCCATCCTCCTCATTTTGCACTTGATCCATCTTTATGTTAGGAGAGCTTAGTACCATAGTTGAATCGGTGACAGCAACGCAACCGCGGTCGAACGACGATAGCCCTCTCTCCGGTGAGATCTGTTGGCTTTTTGGCCAACATCACAACCACATCCATGCGTTGCTCGAGCTCATCGCTCGTCGACGATTTGAGCGAAGACCGTGCTCTCGTGAGCACATCATAGGCGATCGTCTTCATCGTAGGTAATTTTTCTTCTCATTTTATCAGCTGGTTATTTGTGCATTTTTTTATCACAACATATCACCACCCATCATCCTCCATGTGTTCTACTTCATCATATTATCACAATATCATTTTTTTCCCACATTTGTTTCCTATTTTAAGAAAATTGAAAAAAAGGAAAAATATTTTAAAAAAACCTTTATTACAACAATAAAAAATAAAAAACAAAAACAAAACAAAACACGGGAGGAGTAGCAGCGGCTCTGCCGCCGCTCCCCCCCCTCTACTCCACCGCGTACCGGCCGACCGCCGCGCATGGAGCACTGGCCCCAGCCACCCACCGTAGGGCGCCCCCGCGGCCCTCCGCATTCCTCAGCCATCCCCTCCGCGACCACCCGCGACCAGCACTCCTTCGCCACCTCCTGGCCGCCCGCGGCCCTCCGCACTTCTCCGCCACCCGCGGCTCCGCCGTCCAAGCTGCCCTCGCGCGATGCCCTCTGCAGGGCCTCACCGCTGTCCTAGCGGCGCCCCGCGCCTCCCCAGTGGCTCCGCCTCGCCGTCCCCGTTTTGGGTTTCTCCCCATCGTGCCCTAGAAAAGAAGAAGAAGAACTCATTTTTCTTTATTTTTCATTGTGAAAATTGCATGGTTTTTCCGTACAGTTTATGTAATTACAAAACAGTCCATGTGCCTTTGTTGTGCTGTTTAAGTCATTTGTATTTTGCACAGATATCCCTATGTTTGACTATTAATTTGGACATCAACTTTGCATCTTTTATTTCAATGAAAAATGTCTTGATGTAGAGCAACTAATTCTCTACCATGATATTTATTTATATTTCTATGATATTTGGGTAATTAATTAAAATTATTTAATTGAATTTCTTCATATTTTACCTAATATGGACTCTTAAATTCATATCTGACCCACTGTTGGTCCAAAAATTTGTAAAAAATGGAGATGATGACTTGAAGTATGCTTAATGTACTACCCAAATTTCACATTAATTGGAGTTATCTTGTGTCTGAAATAAATTATAGAGTGATTTTTGTATTTGAATTTTAATTAAAGCCACATATATACATCCTTTTCGCAAAATTTCAACTCTCCTGAATTGAGCATCTAAATATTTATTTGAGATAATTCGCACTCTGGCTAATTTGATAACGTGGATTTATAAGGAATTAATTACTCACTGTCACTCTGTTTTCACTAAAAAATCCATAAAAAATTCATATTTTGTCAAAAAATTCCAAAAGTATTACTGTAGTATCCTTGCATCATGTTTTCATTCAGTAAAATTTTCACTATTTTTGCTTACTATTTGTATGAAAAATTTCGAAAACACCCATAAAAAGTGTGTTTTTTAATTGTTGCATTTTAATTCATTAAATTCCAAAAAAATGTGTCTTGCATTCATCACTTGATTAGTATTCTAGGAAAAATATAATTTGGCTAAATTGGGTTAATTTCACATTAAAGCTATTTTGACTAAGTTGTGTGGTTTCTTAGTGTCTTAGTTCATTTGTATTGTGCATTTTGGCATTTATTTGCATAGAAAATTTAAAAAATCCGCATTGGAAATCTAAATCTTAATTTTGAATTAATCTAAAGTTGTTCCCTTGCCTCCCTGTTCGACCCCGGACTTGCCCGGGATATAAATTAAGCTGAGACACTCTTCACTGAGATCTTCTCTTAGTTCTGATTGAATCGCTAAGTACACGTACTACAACGTACCCGAATTAAAATACGTATTTATCGACTCGTCACTCGACACTCCTACACTTGCACCATACATATCTACAAGATTATAAAAAAATAAACTGTGTAAAATCTCTCCCTTCTTTGAAGTCTCTTCGATACTTCCACTCAATATTTAAATTATACTCCATTTTGGGAGATTTTTAAATGGACCTCGATATAAGATTTGACAAGAGTCAAGGAGATCGTAAGATGTCATAAAATGTGAACCAAAGGGATGTTGATATGGTGCAAGTCAAAGTGATAACGGATCGGTAACCAAAAGAAAACTAAAAGACAAACGGATGATGAACCGTCGATGAAACCAAAAAGGAATTATCAATAAAAATAAGAAGAAAAACTAGATAACAGTAGTATCTGAAAGAAAAAAATAAGAAGAGACATTATGTTAAGTGGAATACTCACTTGGAAATATATGCTAATGCATCTGGTCATAGCCCCCATAGTCCGACAGCCTGAGCAGAAGCTTCCACCGATTTAATGAGCATGTGGCCGAGATATGTGCTCTCTTTATCTTAGTTGTATCTAACCTCTTCTCATCACCTCAATGCTTTTTTAGGATTTGTCACGGCCTAGGAGCACGAAGAGTGGAGCTTAAGTGTTTGTCTAGTATTGGATGAGCAACATGACCATAGAGAGAAGGATATAAGAGGTGTTAGAAGGTTAGAAATGGTATGAGGAGAGAGTGGTATTTATTGATAATGGAATCGAGTAGATGGTGTTCAATCATATGTGTGCACTTCGTGGTGAGAATGGATGATGACCATGCCTCATCGTGAGTAGTAGATAGTTGAAGGATGAAGGAGCTCTGTGGTGATGCCACGCGTGGGAACTATGTAATTCCAATGGTGCAAATAAATAAAATAGGAATAATAAGGGGGCATCGAATTTCAAAATCACAAAAATAAATTTATGTAATAAAAATAAGAACATCAATTTTTGTGAAGACATCCATACCCAATTCGGTCTAAGTAGATCTTTGGGAAATTTAGAGCTTTGATTCTCATATTTAAGGATTCTTTTATTTTTTGTATTTTAGAATGTGGATTTATAGTTTATTAATAATATACATATTATTAAACACTTACTCTTATTTCCAGTTTATTGTGTTAGGTGAGCGTGAATCCTTGAGAAAATAGGATAGGTTTTTTATATGTATGATATACACATGAGTTAAGCTTTATGATTTTTATACTTTATGTTTCTACCTTGATTTTGTTATTTTTATATTTTTCTATGATAATGTAAGAACATATGAAACATTTATATAAGGTAAAAAAGGTATGTTTATACTTGAATAAATGACACATTTGTTGATCGCATGATATACAAAATATTATGTTTGAAAACCATTTTTCATATAAGAACCCTATGCACAAAAAACATACTTCCATAAACATAGAGTTCACACTTTTAAGTTGAGTAGAGTTTGGTTGGAATTTGATGAGCCTGTCATTTATCATATTTTTGTACATTTTGAGAAAAAATTAGATTTTGATCCACTGCATTGTACCTAACTTCATATATAATTTTCATTTCTTAATTTTCATAAATATTAACATGCAAAAACACCCACTTAAACGGTCTAGTGGTAGTATAGTATGCCTACCGCCCAAAAGACCATGGTTCAAATCCCTACTTTTGGGAGTTGCAACAGGTAGTCGACATCTGAAGAGCTCAATTTTGGCGAGGATTTGAAAATATCCTCATAAAAAGCGAAGATAGAGTATCACCAAGGCGACCGCTCACTAAAGTCGAGGAATTCAATAATCAACCCACAAAATATGAAGATGAAGCAATTCAAACAAGTGTGAATCAAAATTTATTATAACCCTACAAAAAATGTGTATAGTGACAAGTATGGTAGGGTGTCAAATACAGGGAGAATGAGGGATAGACAACAAAAATTGATTGAAAAGACAATGAATGTTATGGGGGGGTTTCATTTTTTTATTTTTTGTAAGTTTTTCATTATTTTTTTGAAATTTTGCTTTTATATATATATTTTTATAGATTTTTATTTTTATAATTTTATAGATTTTTTATATTTTTTAATTTTTAGCTTTCTTTTTATTTATAATTAGTTATAATCTAAGTATATATAACACATATAGAGAATAAATAATATAGATAATAATAAAAATATAGAATGAAAAAGAATTGAGAAAAATACCCTAAGGTACAATCCATTTTATTTTTTAAAGGTAATAGAAATATTTTTGGGATTTTTAATAATTATAATAATTATAGATAATAATATAGGTAAACATAGATATATATAGTAAGGTCTGTATGCTTACATATCTAACTATATATACTCAAAAGTAAGCAAATAAAATATTTTTATCTTTTTAGGCGTTTCTCTATTTTTTGTATTTTCTTGTAACTTTGCTATTTCTTTTGGAATTTTAATTGAATTAAAATGTCAAAATAATGACTAATATTAATAGGTTGAATTGTTATAGAAATTAAAGTAGTTACAAGACTCAAAATTTGCCAAAATTAATTTTAGTAAATATAATAAGCAAATTTTAGGAATGGAAGAAAATATTTTTGTATTTTTCTAGAATATTTTCATGATTTTATAAGGTTTTTGGAGTTGTTTAATTTTTAATATTTTTCTTTTTCTATTTTAAGGTTTTTTATATGTAGATGCAAAATAGGGTAACAAACAAAATATAATTTTTTGGGAAATTTTCAAAATATTTTTTTATTTTTCAAGCTAGACAGTGAAAAATAGCTCTGTTTTTTTATTTTAAAAATAGAATATAGGATAAAAAACCTTAAGAAAACATACGTGATAGAAGAATATATAAGGTATTTATCCTAATTTCTACAAATGTTCAATGTACATGCATTATTTTTAATAAAAATAAAATCTACAAAAAGCATAACGTGGGCATTTTTGCAAATATTTAAAGTTCTAGTACTACTTCTGAATACCCAGAGAAGCTTATTGCTCAAAATGCAATTTTACCATATATTCTTAATAATGTATACCTCGAGAGTTATTTTTGCAATGAATACAAAGTGGAGAGGGCCAGATGAAAAATATCCAGAAAATATTACATTGATATTGAAAAATGTAGACTAAAAAGAAACACACAAAACCCAAGGGCTCAAGTGCAAAATACCCTATCCCCTCACACTCACGGGCACGCGAGGTGACGTAAATTAAACCTAAACGTAAATATGAGAAGTCTAGGGGCCAAACATAAATATTACAAAAATTAATACACGAAAGATGAAAGTTTTTGTACTGAAATTAAAAGACAAAAAGAGCGGGTGTTAAAGTATAAAATACCCCTGCTAGGTGATCCAACGGCTGGGAGCTTCCACTTGGACATGCATCGTCTCCTCATTGTTCAATGACGGTTCACATGGGTGCTGACGATTAGAGGTTAGCGGACGATCTGACAGCTAGGGGCACGAGCATCCAATGGCTACTGCTGGATCTGGACAGCGGGCGCAATCGGAAGACAAGGAGGCAGCTTGGAAGAACATGGAAGAACTCTAGTGCTTCTGAGCTTCAATCAGGTGTAATATCATCCTCGCTGGTCTTTAGAGCTGCAAAATGGCCACGAAGGTGCCTGGAAGCACCCCCGATCTGTTGGTGGGCTCAGATGGCTCCAAGGACCACCAGAGAGGTCCTCAAAGGTTGATGAAGGCATGGAGCTCCATGTACCTGTTCTTCGACAAAACTTGATCCAAATGGGGTCTTTGAGAGCTCAGACATACGGGTTATCTTAGAAACTCGAAGGCGAAGGTATGGGCTCAGTTTGGGTGAGGGTGGATGCGGAATGAGTCAAGGCGACGTTCTCCAATGATGCAACAAAGTAGGAGAACAATTCTCCTAATCTACAAGATGAGGGGTAATGGTGGTGCATGGGGAGTAGTTGAAGTTTCAGGGAGTAAAATGGGGGCAAAAAATATGGCAGATGATGGTCGAAGCACGATGAAGAGGTTCTCTAGAGTTGAACTCCGTCGAACTTTGAATTTTTGATTTTATCGAATACAAATCAAAATCAAATCAAAATAAGCCCTAACCTATTCTACTGCTCTGAGTAAGAATAGAAAAATGCATTAAAAGAAAAAGCTCACCAACCTAGATTAGCTAGGAGATGAAGTGATGCAGTGAAGTTCCGACAACACCTGGATCTACCTCGATTCAGCTCCTCTCCTTCTCGCTGGACCCTTGGCAAAGCTCCCACTGTCACTAGGAGTATCAAGAACGACTATGGTTAGGGTTTTGAAGGTTTAAGAGCGATCAAAAATCGAATAAAGAAGGAAGCGATACTATATAATGTGCGACTTTGGATTGATGTGACAACTCAATAGATCGATCCTCGGATCGATGTTGGATCTCATCGTGAAAGAGCAGTAATAGAGGAGTGAAATTCAATAAGAAATCGATCCAAATGGGTGTAAGGATCTAGTGTGAAAAATCAAAGAAGAGGTGTCAACGGTCTTCTGACGGCTACAAGACTAGTGGGGTCATAAAATTGATGGAGGTCAACTATTCTAGGCTCCTCACTGGTCCACGTGGACCGCTAGAGGACAAAATAGGAAAAAATAAAATAATAAAAATTTAAATAAAATAATAAATGAATTAATCAATTAAATCTCAAAATATAAGAACTGTTTATTTTTTATGTAATATTTTTATGAATTTTATTTATTTCTACAAGTTAATTTATTAGGTTTTTATTTTCACAAGTGTATTAATAGGTATAATTACCTATATTATATGTATTTTATTTTTATTTTGTTATTACTATTTTATATACATAATTTATATATTTATAACTTAATTAAATATACATATATATATTGTTATTATATTTTTTAATGTCATTTACACACTTAAGTAAATATATGTATTTATTATATAAGTATAAGTATGTATAATTCATCCATATATTTTAGAGTATGTATTTATTTAATGTATTTCTAATGATTTTATTTTATGATAATTATGCACATATGTTGTAAATAACAAATTATAATATATAAAATTATGAAAAACATAAAGAATAAATAAAATGAATATTTTATTCAGGTATATTATACAATAGGGTTCAGAACCTAACTTTTGCATCTTAACTCCAAAGAAAATAAAAACCACCTTTAGTAAATATCTAGTAAAAAGTTATATACAATTAAAGGTGATTTGATGAATTTTGAGTTCACATGGAGGAGATACAATTTTGGGAGTTGGGATTTTTGATTTTTATTTTGTGTGTATAAAGCATAATATGTATTGTTTTTATGTGAAATAAATTTTGTATTTTTTATATATTTTTATCTAAAGCTTTCGTGTACGAAGTTTATTTATTTGGAGTATAAACAATAAAGAATAAAATAGGTCCTAAAACTCAATTATTTAGCAAAATAAATTAGGGTTTTCTATTGTATCTTTGGCCCTTATCTCCCCCTAGTTATTCCTTGTCAATCCAATTATCATGATGCCTAGGTCTCGGGGTTTAAGGTCATTCAATACAATTGGTATTTTATTTCATTTTATTTCATTTTCTTTATTATTTTATTTTGGTTTTAAATATAGTATTTTATACAATATTTACATCATAACTAATAGATGTTACTTTTATGAAAAATTATGATATTTACATGCATTTAGCTAAGTTTTAAAGACCAAAATGAAAGAATAAAGGTGATGAAATGGAGATTCGTCAACAATCAGCATAAAAAGTAGTTGAATCTTTCAACATTGCTTTGAGTAAGAATCCATGTAGCCGACCCTACTTATAGTTGGAGAAGGCTTTACCGTTTGTATTTTTTATTGCATGCGAAAACATCTAAAAAGTGCATAGAATAGTCTTTGTATATAACCTTCACTTTTGATTTCGTTTTGTGTCTTATCCTAATAATTTTTGGTTAATAAATACAAATTCCAGCCCATATTAAGTTTCTAACATTTTTTATTTTCCTTTTTAAGTCAATTTAGAGAAAGCCCATGAGAGATTTCTTCCCTTCTCATCTCCCATTTGAAAAAAAAGTCACTATGGGACACAACTTTTGACGTCAACATACCAAGGGGCTAACGTCATCCTTCTTCCTCAAAATGAATGGTTGGCACCACCCCCTCCCTTCCTCACTTCTCAAACTGTGGGGGCGGTTGGTCTCCAGTCCATCACCAACCACCCAACCTTCCATCTTCTCCAAACCATTGTCATCTTACCTCCCTATACTTACTATATGGGGAAGGGAGAAGGATCTAAATGATGGAGGAGGAGCTCGAGAGGAAGGAAGACTAGCCCCTAGAGAAGAACCCATCAAGACCCCCTTCTCTCCTATTTCATTGTCGTTGCATACACCCCCTCTCCTCCTCTAGTCACTCGATGCATCTTTGGAGCTCTATGGAGCCCTCCAACCCCCATCGCAAGCTCCCTTGCACTTCCAACCTCCATCGTCGACAGTGGACGCCACTGCCTCCAGCCTAGCCTAGCCCTTGGTCTTTTATTATTTATTTTTTTAAATTACTTTGGACCTGAGTACTATTTTATAAAAATTATGTTTATTTTCTTGTAATATGTCCATTTTGAGTATTTTATTCCATGGAAATTGCGTATTATTTTGTCAACTTCTCGTAAAATACATTTCAATCCCTGGAGGAGCCGTTTGTACTTTTATATTTATTTTATATTCCTATGTACTTTCTTAATATTTTATTTAATTAAAAAAAATTCATTGATGTCTTGGAAAATTTATAAATTACCCAACACACCAAGATCTAGTAAATGAGGAGGGTTGTGTTATGTGGCTGATTAACATCGTAAAATTGTTGGAGACAAATTCCTAAATAGTGTTATCAATTTAGAACACTATTTAGGAATATGCCTTAAGACAATTAGATCTTTTTCAACATGGATTTCAGTAAACATTCGGATTTCATTGGGTCTTCCCCAACTAGAGATGCATTGCATCTCACGAATGTAGTGAGAATTCGGTAAGGGTCGCTTCATCACTGCTTAGATGTAGTTCAAAACTTACGAGAAGTTCTTGCATGAGGAACACATGTAAGTAAATAAGCTAGTTCCACTGTATCACCACCTAGATGCAGTCCAAAATTTGCAAGTGTTTTTGCATGATGGACGCATGCAAGTAAAGAAGTTAGTCCATAAGAGGTAGTAAAATAAGTTGAGGATATGTAGTTGGAATGTTTGTACTTTGAGTAGCAAATTGATGGAGATAGTAGATACAATGGAAAGAAGGAAGACTTATATACTATGTCTCCAAGAGACAAAATGAGTTTGGAGAAAGCAAGGGAGATCGATAAGACGTGCTTTAAATTATGGTATTTAGGTAAAGAGGGGTAGAAATGATGTTGGAGTGGTTGTTCATAAGCATTTGAAGGATTGTGTGGTTGCGGTGCAAAGATTTGAAGATCGGATTATAACGAATCTCCATCACCTTTATTCTTTCATTTTGACCTTTAAACCCTAGCTAAATGCATGCATATAACATTAATTTGTACAAAATAACATCAATCATACACTGTAAAATATTGTATAAAATATTGTATTTAAAACCAAAATAAAAGAATAAAAGAAAGAAAAAAAAAGAAATGAAATACCATAGGTATTGAAGGACCCTAAACCACAAGATCGAGGCATTATGATGACTGGGTCGACAAGGAATAAAGCAGGGGGGATAAGGGAGAATAAATATAGAGAAACCCTAATTTCTATACTTCAATAAATATATTTTGGAACCAATTTTATTCTTTATTATTTATACCTTAAATCAATAAATTTTGTACGTGAAATTTGTAGATAAAAATATAAAGAAAAATATAAAATTTACTCCATCAAAAAATAATGCACAATGTGCCCTAGACACTCAGAATAAAAAGTCAAAATAACAACTTCTCAGACATGTATCTTCTCCTTATGAATTAAAAATTCATCAAACTCATCTTTATTGTTCTTAAAATTAAATTATCTATTTCATGAAGGTAGTTTCATTCAATTTGTTGTTAAGATGTAAAAGTTAGGTTTTGGTCCCTCATTGTACAATTTACCCGAATAACATAATCGATTTATTTATTCTTTATATTTCATTATTTTATATTTTTATAATTTTATAAATATTGTTTATAAAACATCTACATAATAAAAAAAATAAAATAACTAAAAATGCATTAAAATAATTAATTATATTCTCATATATAGATGAATTATACATACATATACATGTATAATAAATATTTATATTTATTTAAGTGTACAAAGCACTTAGGAAAAGTATAACAAAAATATATTTATGTGTATTTAAATAAGTTATAAATATATACATTATGTATATAAAACAATAAAATCCGAAATAAAAAATAAAAATAAATTACATACTATATATATGTAAATATCTTTGTACATATACAAAGTAACTCATAATAAATCAACTTGTAAAAATAAATAATTTTTTATTAAAATACGACATAAATAACAAATAATTCTCATATTTTAAGTTTTATTTATTCAAATCATTTACTATTTTATTTGTAATCTTCTTTCCTTTGTCTTTTCTATTTTGTCTTCTTCTATCATATGTGAACCAATGGTGATCGGGTCAGAGTTGACCTCGGTCAACTCCCCACCCATCATAGGTCTGCATTTGTCAGACCTATTCCCTTGACTTCCTTGATTTTTCCCGTTAGGCTCTTTCATTTTGTGAGTTGATTTCTTCATCACTTTTGACCCCTGATCCATGGTCTTTCACACCAGCTTCATTCCTCGATTAATGGGTCTCTTCATCAGGCGTTCTTCCCAATTCAAAGTCATCTTATACATATACCCAACTATGACATAAATTTGAAATCCCTTTCTACCTTCGAAATCCCTTAATCGATTCATGCCAAAGCTTATTGGTGACAACATGAAGCTCCATGATCCATTTGGCATGGAGGAAGAGGCATTGAAGTGGTGATCCGAGCACTGCCGACACCAACAGGTGGAGCTCCAACTGACTCCCTCAACCCAGAGGTAGAGCCCTAGTTTTCTCTTTTCTTTTTGTTCATAAAACTTAGTTAGACATACCTTAACTTTTCTTTTCAATCACTTTCATTTTATTTTCCTTTAAATCCATCAGTCGTAGTTCGCCAAAGCTTAGCTACGACCATCCGTTCCACCGTATGTGACTGTCTTCCGCCTCGTCGTTCACCCTCATTTCATTCCTCATCTCCTTTTCTACGCCCCGCATTGTTCCATTCCCATGATCCTCTCTTAATCAAGAGATCAGTTCTCTTACTTCATCGCCCACCGGAAGAGCTCCACCTCAACCATATTCCGCTTCATTTCCACCTAATAACACCTCCTACACCTTCACCTTCTTGTGCTTGAGCTAACCATGCATGTGGGAGGTTTGAAGGCCTCTAAGGATGCGATTTTACTCCATGAGAAGACTCCCAGGTCATCGGAGCTCTTTGAACTTCCAAGACCCCATCAGTGGGTCCTAGGTCTTTTTGAGACATACAGTAGTTGCGGAGCAATGTCATGCACCTTTTACACAAAGTGAGCAACGTCAGAGACCACCGAAGGAGGGAAATTTCACTGAAGGAATCTCTCCAAGGCAGAGCTGCTTCCCTATTCTTCCAGATCCCACCTCCACCGTCAGATCATGATCTGTTCTTCGTGAGCAGCAGGCACCATTAGATTGTTTACCACGCAACCATTCGATCTGGAGCTGAGATCTGATCTCAGACACTCATCAATGAAACGATATCCACCATTAAGGAGACGCCCATGTTTAAGTGAAAGGATCTGGGTCGTCACCCCATGTTCTTTAGGGGTAAATTTGCCATATACCCCTTGATTTTTTGTATTTATATTTTAGTCATAAATATTATATATAGTTTAAAAACTTTTGTAATTTGTATTGGCAGACACATGTACTTCTAATAATTACACGTAGGCCCTTCGCCAAATCACCTCATGTGTGCATACACGTTATTATTCAGTCTAGAGATTTTTGAATTAATTGTAAAACTTTCTAGTTATTTTGCAAGTAAGCCCTTAACATTTTTGGAAACTGCATTTATGCCCATTCTGACACTGTATGAATTAAATATTCGAGGAATTTTTGTGCAAAGGCCCTTGGTCTTTATTTTTGTGTTCTGTAACGTAGTTTTAGTTAATTAGAAATATGTTTCAGTCCTTGCCTTCATTTGTATTTTTATTTCTTGTATTCCTTGCATTAAAAATACCATTTAACATTAAAAATTTTGTAGGAAATTTGATTTAAGTGCCTGACAACTTATAAAATCACATATATTTTTTGTAAGTCTACTTAAAATATTTTCCTATATTAGAAAAATAAAAAATGCATTTATTCCCTATTTGCATTTAAAAATAAAAATATAAAAACATTTTGAAAAATTATATAAAAGTTATAGTATTTTTTATAATTATAGTTTTGAACTACAAACCCAAACTCACTAAAAATTTCAAAAGAAAAACACTAAAAATTGAAAATCCCTAAAAATTTTATAAAAATCATAAAAATATTAAAAAGAAATTCAAAAATTGCATTTTTACTTTTATATGTTACTTATATTATGTATTAAAAATAGTTTTGGAAAATTTTGAGCTATTTAGATATTTTAAATCTCAAAATAATCCGGTTATATATTATTACTCACTATTTTTTATTTATTTTAAAAACAAAAAATAACAAAAATTTGGAGAAAATTATTAAAAATAAAGGAAAAAAATAAAAAAGAATAAAGTAATTTTTTATCTATATTTTGAGTTTTTATATCTATCTTTATACATATGATAGCCTATGTTATATTGGTATTTTTACCTGGCAAACCCTATAATCTTTGTCAATTACCTCCACGACCTTTTAAACAACCTAATTCCCTTTCCGACCCTGTAAACTTGCTCCGTCTTACCCCCACAGACCTGTTGTCGGTTTTAACTTTATTTGAGTCAATTTCTTGAGTTAATCTTGGGTTAATCTAACTAATGGAAATCCAACGGTGGAATTTCCACCTCCATGATCTTTCCAAAGCTCATCCCCTCCCCCTCTCCTCCCCAGGCCTCCACAACCCCCTCGGCACCCTCAACGACCCCCTAAAGCATCCAAGCGTAGGTTACTTCTCACCCTCCGCAGCTCTTCCCCTCGCCTCCCCTCCGTTCTGCTCATCTCCCACCTCGACTCCGTCCCTACTGGCTCCTTCACTGGTCCAACCCCCCCTCTCAACCTCCGTCGACCCCTTAACCGCATCTTCGCCTGCGATTCCCATAACGACAAGTGGCTCGCTGTCCAGCATCTCCACACATTATTCTCCCTCATCTACCGTGGCTAATAGCCCCTCCGTACTGTCCACATTTCCATTGTCCTGGATGAGGAATTCGGAGGCGCCGGCGGCATGGCCCTCCTCGTTTCCTCCTTTGAATTAGACGATCTCAACATCAGCTTCGTGCTAGATGAAGAATATGCATCCCTCTCCACTGAATTTAGAGTCTTCTATGCTGACAGGACCCCGTGGTCAGTGGTGATCACTACACATGGGGAGCCCGGCCTGTTAGACATGTGAGCCCACGACGAGCCATTGTGCAATAAATGTTATTGCGAATATCATTCCCTGATCTGAAATGAAGAATAAATAATTTGCTTAATAGGTCCCTCTGTACAATTAGGGTTATGTACCATGGCTGTCTTAATGATCATATAGCTGTTGATTCAATTATTAAATCATAAGAGGCTGGTGCTTGGATGAATATCTAAAGAGTTAGATTGAGGACTCATCAAGTGCCGTCAAATGATTGTTAAGATGTGATCTCCATCCTGAGTAGGAGATGGCAATCCTTTTCTCACATAGGCTGATATCTGACCAACCTCTTGATGCAGGTCCTCTGCATAGGAATAGAGATTCGGAGGTGTCAGATTAGTTAGGTCAAAGAGTTGACTTAACGAGATCGAGATAACCTACGTCCTATGTTGAATGCTGTCACAGCATAGGCACACATCCTCTGACCGGAGACAGATGTATTGCTATATGTCTGAGTATGTACATTTGACAGACCAATAGGTTGATGACCTAACCAAGGTCTATACACCGGCGCGTTGGTGTGCATATAAGGGCATATGAGTAATACGATCTCTCAAAGGGATCATACAGGTTCACTACTGAACCGGAAGACATGAGCTCACTCATGAGATATTGGGAAGAATCAAATTCCATGCACGGTCGTCTCAATTTGGAAGCTTGACTGAATTTGTAGGTTTGATATATACTTTTGGAAAGTATATGATCAAGACCTAGGTATGATATATGCTTTTGGAAAGTATATGATCGATACCAAATCCCAATGATCAAATGAGAAACTTAGTGATCAAACCCTGAAGAAGACAGTGTAAAATTGATCTTAATCTTCGGGTTGACCATGGGTCTTCCAGTATGCAGGATGTACAGGTATTGGGAATACCTGAGGGTGATGTGATCATAAACGATTGTATATCCATGACGCTTCCATTCCGAGGGAGTGATGAAACAGGTATGGATTTTAGTGACTCCTTCCAGTAGAGAAGCAATCTGATCTTAGTCCAAGTGTTGGACATTGGTCTGAATAAGATTCAGATTCAATGAAGATTAGATTTGCGGTCTTGATTTAATCAAGCATCTGTGGGAGGTTCGTTCGATTTGGATTTGAGATAATATCTCAATATCCAAGTCACTATACGTGGAATAATGCAATCGCCCTGTCCTTATCTCCAAGTATCTGCGGAGAAAGCACATTATTCTTGAAAGGGTTCAAGAATAATTCATTTTATGAAATTCATATCCAAGCAAGAAGGACTTGATGATTAAATGAGATTTAATTATCAAACATAATATGAATATGATTCATATTGTGAGAATGATTATCCAAGATAATTAAATGGGATTTAATTATCATGGATTAGAGAATATGGATAATACTATCCATGATATATGTGTGTTATAAATATGATTTATAATACATATATATTGAAGAGAGAAAATTTATGTAAATAGCATTTGTTAATTAATAGTGTGGATTGAATTCACATTAATTAATTAATTGGAAATGTAATTTACAAATTAGTTTGGGTTGTGAATGTGATTCACATATCTTCGATGGCATGATTGAAATATTTACAAATTAATTTGGAATTAATTTGGTGGATATTATTGCAATAATAGTTATTGCAATTTAATTAAGAAATAATAAGATAAATAAAAAGGAGACAAAATAACCCCCTATAATTTAGGGTGGCTGGTTGACTCCCTTTTTGTTGTCACATTATCTCTTAATTAGTTAAATTAAATTATGTTGATAATGTTGCAACATATTTTAATTTAAATTAATGTTGTTGGTTTTAACTAACAACAATCATAGCCATTAATTTTACATGGACCGAGCCTGGCCATTGGATCCATATGTCCCATGGATTGAGATCCATTGGATCCTAAACTAATATAAAAGGAGGGCTAGGGTAGCCTTCCAAGGCACAACATCATTAAGAGTTGTGCAAGGTTACAACTCTCTCTCTCTTTCTCATTCTCGCCCTCTCTCTTTCTCTTCTCCATCAAGTGGCCGTCCACTTTGTGTTGAGAAAGGAGAGACTCTCGGCTTTCTCCTTCGACGACTCATGGATCTCCATCTTCTTTGGAGTTGCTTACTCTAAAGGAAGACGACGGATTTCGTTTGACGAAATCGGGGGAGCCATCGCTTGGATCTTCATCGAGGATTGCGGGAAGGAACGTGACTCATCATCGCGCCCGCAAGTGTGTTCTTCGTGGATCGGACTTAAGACAGGAGGATCTCTACTTTGGGATCTCGCGATCACAACCACGCTTCAAGAGGTATTCCTTATACTTTGTGGTTTGATGAAACGATCCGAGAAGTGTTCTCGTGATCATGTGGTTTCATCTTTAGTTTTATATTTTTTATTTTCCGCTGCATCTAGCATCTAGTACGACTAGTTGCTTCGATTGCATACGATGCGATCGACACGCTTCCGTGATGCGCTTGAGGATTCACAATATCCTTCACGACCATGGTGCGAGGATGTACGAGCCGTCAGCGATGGAAAATTTTATGGAAGCAGCGGAAGCGATGGTTGTTAGACTTGTGAGCCCTGGGCGAACCATTCTTACAATAAATGTTATTGTAATATTTATGTTTATCAATAAAAATTATTGATGTTTCACTCCCTTTCTGAAATTATATGAATGAATGCACTATAAGGTCCCTCTGTACAATTAGGGCTATGTACCATGGCTAGCTTGATGATCATATAGCTGTTGATTCATTAAATGAATCATAGAGGCTGGTGTTTGGATGAATATCTAAGGAGTTAGATAGAGGACTCATCAAGCACTGTCAAATGATTGTCAAGTGAAGATCTCCAGCCCGAGTAGGAGATGGCAATCCTTTTCTCACATAGGCTGATATCTGACCGACCTCTCGATGCAGGTCCTCTGCATGGGAATAGTGATTCGGAGGTGCCAGATTAGTTAAGTCATTGGGTTGACTTAACGGGATCGAGATAACTTAAGTCCTATGTTGAATGCTGTCACAGCATAGGCATGCATCCTCTGACCGGAGACAGATGTATTGCTATATATCTGAGTATGTACATTTGGCAGACCAATAGGTTGATGACCTAACCAAGGTCTATACACCGGCGAGCTGGTGTGCATATAAGGGTATATGAGCAATATGATCTCTCAAAGGGATCATACAGGTTCACTTGTGAACCGGAAGACATGAGCTCACTCATGAGGTATTGGGACCGATCAAATTCCATGCATGGTCGTCGTGCTTTGGAAGCATGACATGAATTTGAAGGTATGATATATGCTTTGGGAAAGCATATGATCGATACCAACTCCCAATGACCAAGATTGAGAAACTTAATGATTAAACCCTGAAGAAGACAGTATAAAAATGATCTTGATCTTCAGGTTGATCATGGGTCTTCCAATATGCAGGATGTACAGGTATTGGGAATACCTGAAGGGTGATGTGATCATAAACGATTGTATATCCATGACGCTTCCATTCCGAGGGAGTGATGAAACAGGTCTGGATTTTAGTGACTCCTTTCAGTAGAGAAGCAATCCGATCTTAGTCCAAGTGTTGGACATTAGTCTGAATGGGATTCAGATTCAATGAGAAGATTGGATTTGCGGTCTTGAATTAATCAAGCATCTGTGGGAGGTTCGTAAGATCTGGATTTGAGATAAGATCTCAATATCCAAGTCACTATACATGGAATAATACAATCGCCCTGTCCTTATCTCCACGTATCTGCGGAGAAAGCACATTATTCTTGAAAGGGTTCGAGAATAATTCATTTGATGAAATATCAAAGCAAGGACTTGATGATTAAATGAGATTTAATTATCAAACTTAATATGAATATAATTCATATTGTGAAAATGATTATCCAAGATAATTAAATAAGATTTAATTATCAAGGAATAAGAGAATGTGGATAACACTATCCATGATATATGTGTATTATAAATATGATTTATAATATACATATATATAAGAGAGATAATTTATGTAAATAGCATTTGTTAATTAATAATGTTGATTGGATTCACATTTATTAATTAATTAATTGGAAATGCAATTTACTAATTAGTTTGGGTTGTGAATATGATTCACATAATATTCAATGGCATGATTGAAATGTTCACAAATTTATTTGGAAATAATTTGGTGAATATTTTTTTGATTAATTAAGGAATAATAAGATAAATAAAAGGGAGCCAATAACCACCATTCATAGGTGGCGTCACCCATGAATTGTTCATGGGTGACGCCCCCTAATTTTGGGGGTGGTTGGTTGACTCCATTTTAATTATCACATTATCTCCTAATTAGTTAATGTTAAATTAAATTATGTTGATAATGTTGCAACATTTTTTTAATTTAAATTAATATTGTCGGTTTTAACCAACAACAATCATAACCATTGATTTAGCATGGACCAAAACATGGTCGTTGGATCCATGTGTCCCATGGATTGAGATCCATTGGATCCCAAACTAGTATAAAAGGAGGGCTTGGGTAGCCTTCCAAGTTACATCTTGAGTTGAAGAACTCTAATCTCTCTCTCTCTCATTCTCGTGTGGGCTCTCCCTAATATTCAAGTGGCCGTCCACTTTGTATATTAGGAAGGAGAGCATTTTGGCTTCGGCTTCGACGCTTGGATCTTCGTCAAAGGATTGCGGGAAGGACGCGACTCATCATCGTGCCCGCAAGTGCATTCTCTGTGGGTCGGACTTAAGATAGGAGGATCTCTACTTTGGGATCTCGCGATCACAACCACACTTCAAGAGGTATTCCTTATACTTTGTGGTTTGATGAAACGATCCGAGAAGTGTTCTCGTGATCATGTGGTTTCATCTTTAAAGTTAAAATTTTTAATTTCTGCTGCATCTAGCATCTAGTACGACTAGTTGCTCCGATTGCATACGATGCGATCGACATGCTTCCGTGATGCGCTTAAGGATTCACAATATCCTTCAAGTGGTATCAGAGCCAAGTTGAATAACGGTTTGGATATGATCCATGAACCTTAGACGATTTGGTTCTTGAAAGGGTTGCGAAATTTTTACTACATTTCATTTTTCGCACCTCTGTTTAATTGAATTTTTATGTACTGTTTAAAATGTTTAAACACGAAATTTTCAATTGGATTTTGTTCCCCATTAATTAAGGAAACTATAGGACTTGAGTTTACTAAATTTGGACTTTATTTGCTCAAGATATGGTTTTTTGAATATGACTATATTCACTGTTGCGGGAACTGCGGATTTAAACGTGATTAATGAGATAATTACGGTTTTAATATGCCTCGAAATGCGTGAATTATCACTTGGGTTCTTTAATAAATCAAATAGGCAATCTTTAGAAACTGAGTTTGCATTTTTTGGATTTAAATTGATCAAGATAAGTTAATTTTAGTGATTGGGGGTCACTGCTATTAATTAACATTTTTGATCTTGAACCTTGTGATATGTCATTCAATTATCATGATGAAAATTAATTGTTAATTTTCTGGAATAATTAGTGATAAATATTTGTGAAATATTTAAAGAAATAATTATTTCATTGAATGACAGTTGCCTAAACCGCAATGATGAGATATTAGATTTTGATCATTGGTTCATCAACAAACATTGCTTTCATGAAAACCATAGTTTATCCTACAATAGTTGTAGGACAACATTTACATGAAAAACCCCTCTTGCTTGAATAGGATTGGGGATTTGTCTAGCAAATATCCTTATAATATAATCAAAAATGTTTTGATGTATATTATATGGTATAATTTCGGTTGAAAAACCGATGAGCATCTCAAAGTACATGATGATCTATCTGGTATTATCCTTTCCCGAGGCGGATGTGGTGCCTAGTCGGAGAGCATTGGGGTCGTGGGTTGCAACGTATGTGGTCCGTCCCACTCTCGTCGGTACTGGCCATGACAGCGGGTAGGGATTGTATAATACCGGAGAAAATCAATATGTATTTTTCTAATTATTAAAATTTGAATAATACGTATTTTGAGAATATACCTACTATTCAAGTAAAAGACATGTTGGTTGATGTTTGGATTAATGATTAATTTAATGTGATTAAATTAATTGTATCCAATAAACACTCTATTATGAATAGATGTGTATTTCCCTTGGAAGAATTAATTATGTGAATGTGATTCACGATAATTAATTATAAAATTTGAATATGAGGTGGAGGATCACATAAGTGACATCCATGGTCTCCCGTCAAGGCAAAGGATTTCGTCGCCAGTTGTTGTGTATGGGAGACGCCTGTCCGAAGTGACAGATCCTGTGCATGATTTAATTGGATCGGGTTCTTTGCTTCTCGAAAGAGTAAGGCCGTATACGTAGTGACCCCAATATCAGGTCCCCATATTATTGGGGCGATATTGGATTGCGTATAACGAGTATTAAGCATGTTGACGGTTGGTTCAATTAACAACGGGTCAACATCATCTTAGGGGTGGTGGGCCCGGGTGTTAAAGACCGAATTGGGAAATGCAAGTTGGACTTGCAAGGCGGAATGTGTTCCCGCTTCTCTTATTCGAGTCACAGGTTCTCATATTATTGGGATGTGATAAGGATAGAGAGGAGATCCCAGATCTTGCTTGAGATATAGCGGTAAATATATCTCTTACTTTTAAAGAAAAAATAAGGGAATAATCTTTCAAAGTCGACATGGCTGGACAAATTTGACTTAAAATGCCTTAATCAAATTATTCTTAAAATGAATATATATTTATCTATATATTCTAATATAGTGCATTCTTAATCTCAGAAAATGAAGTCCATGAACCCACTTAGCAGGCTTCTGGAGGTCAACCAGTTGACCGGACCAAATTATTCGGATTGGATCCGCAATTTGGATCTTGTCCTCTCTGCAGAGCGCATCTCTTACGTGCTTAGCAAGGACAAGATAGCAAACCCTGTGACTGATGAAGATAAATCATATAATGATAAATATGATGAAGACCATAATCTGGCAAGGTGTTACATCCTTGGGTCATTGTCCAATGTGCTTCAGAAGCAACATGTGGAAATGAACAATTGCCAAGTGATTATGCTGAATCTGAAAGAAATGTTCGGTGACATAAACCGCATACATCATTATAATGTGATGAAAGAGCTTATTCGCTGCAAGATGCAGGAAGGGACCTCTGTCAGAGAACATGTACTCAAAATGTTTGGGTACCTCTCTGAGCTGGAAACCCTGGGAGCCTACTTGGATTCTGAAATGCAAGCTGATTTCATTCTCCTGTCGCTCCCTAAGTCTTTCAATAACTTTGTTGTGTCTTACCACATGAACAAAGGTGACTTCACAAACGCTGGGCTGTTAGCTGCATTGAAGTCTGCAGAAGACGTCATGAAGAAGGACGGACCCTCTGCCAGTGCAATGGTTGCATAAGTGAGAGGAAAGCGCGGGCGGAAGCAAGGTTCTCAGAAGGGCCCAGCCTCGAAGAGAAAGAAGAAGAATCAAGGAGTTGGTTCATCTTCTAGTGCTTCCACACTGATGACATCGAAAAAGACCGATGTCTGTCACCACTACAAGAAGCCGGGGCACTGGCGGCGTAAATGCCCAGATTACCTGAAGTCCACTGACAAAGGTAAAGCCCCAGCAGGTATGAAATCTACTTTCATCATTGAAACTAGCTTTCTCGTTGGACGAGAAGCAAGTTGGGTTATAGATTCTGGTGCTTCTGTTCACGTATGCAATTCGTTGCATTTGTTTCAGGAAACTAGGAATCTGGAGCAAGGGGAGATAGTTATCCAGATGGGATCTGATGCAAGTGTTGCAACAGTCGCCATCAAGACGTGCAAACTGTCATTATCTAGTGGTCGAGTCCTAGTACTTAAAGAGTGTCTTTATGTACCTGAAGTCAGGAGGAACTTGATATCTGTGTCTAAGCTTGTTAGACATGGGTACTCTTTCCTGTTCTGTAATAAATTAGTCATTAATCAATATGATAAATTTGTTGCGGAAGGTGTTCTGACTTCTAGTGGACTCTATGAATTGTGCATTGATGAATGTGTCATAAATGTCACTACCACTAACAATAAAAACCCTAAGAGATCCAGGGAGAATGGAAATCATTCGAATATGATTTGGCATCAAAGGCTCGGTCATTTATCTGTTGATAGGATCAATAGATTGATAAAGGATGGACCTTTAGATTTTCTACAGGTTCAAACTTTACCTACCTGTGAACATTGCATTCGAGGTAAAATGACCAGGATGCCTTTCCGTAACAAGGTTACGCGATGTGAAGGTATTCTTGACCTAATACATACTGATGTATGTGATCCCTTCAGTACCGCGACTAGAAATGGATATCGATATTATTTGACATTTATCGATGACCATTCACGATACGGGTTTGTCTTCCTGCTACATCATAAATCTGAAACCTTTGAAAAGTTCAAAGAGTTTAAGGCTTTGGTTGAGAACCAAGCTGACAGGAAGATCAAACGGATTCGGTCTGACCGAGGTGGTGTGTACCTCTCAGATGAATTCAAGGAATACCTTAAAGAGAATGGAATTGTCTCCAATATCACTCCTCTTGGAACTCCCCAACTTAATGGTGTTGCTGAAAGACGCAACAGGACCATCATGGACATGGTCCGATCAATGATGAGCAAAGCACATTTGCCTCTTAGTTTCTGGGGATATGCAGTAGAGACTGCAATATATATCCTAAACAAGATTCCTAGCAAATCTGTACCCAAGACTCCTCACGAGCTCTGGTATGGAACCAAACCTAGTGTCAATCACTTGAGGGTTTGGGAATGCCTGGTCCATGCGGAGAACGTGGACGCAAGTAAGCTAGAATCTCGCACTCGTGAGTGCTACTTCATTGGGTATGTTAAAGATGGTATTGGATACCAGCTTTATGACCCTGAGACCCAAAAGGTTTTTGTCTCTAGGGATGTGAAATTTCTGGAGGATGATTTCCTTAAAGGTCAAGACAAGAATGAAGTAGAGGAGCTCATTGAATCCCCTGAGGATTCTGAGATTCCTGAACCAGAAACTGAAGAGATAAATGAAGATGAAACACCCATACCTCTTCGAAGGAGTTCGAGGGTGGTTGCACCACCTGAAAGGTATGGATTCCATGTGTCAGGTGAGACTGACAATGATCCTTCTTCATATGATGAAGCACTTGCGGATCATGACATGGATAGATGGATGCTGGCAATGAAGTCAGAGATTGACTCCATGCATAAGTATGGTGTATGGACCCTAGAGGATCCACCTAGAGGGGTAAAACCCATTGGGTGTAAATGGATCTTCAAGAGAAAGAGGGGACCTGATGGGAAAGTGGAGGCTTTCAAGGCACGGCTCGTGGCCAAGGGCTACACACAGAGAGAAGGCATCGACTACGATGAGACATTCTCTCCTGTGGCCATGCTTAAGTCCATTAGGACATTGCTAGCTATAGCTGCATATCTTGAATACAACATCTGGCAGATGGACATCAAGACGGCTTTCCTCAATGGATACCTCGAGGAGGATATCTATATGGAGCAGCCCCAGGGATTCATAGCTGAGGATGGTAAAGTATGCAAGCTGAAGAAATCCATCTATGGGCTCAAACAAGCTTCTCTTAGCTGGAACATCAGATTTGACGAAACCATAAAGAGTTATGATTTTGTGCAAAACCCTGATGAACCTTGTGTGTACAAGAAGCTTAGTGGGAGCGCCATTGTATTCATCGTGCTTTACGTAGATGATATCCTTATCATTGGGAATGATACAGGAATGATGACCAGTGTGAAGATTTGGCTATCCCATACCTTCGAGATGAAAGATCTTGGAGAAGCCTCTTACATCTTAGGCCTGAAGTTGTTCATAAACCGAGAAAAGAGAATATTGGGATTATCACAACATGGATACATCAAGAAGATTCTTGAACGATTCCGTATGGATAGTTCGAAGAAAGGATTCCTCCCCTTAGGACATGGTATCCATCTTTCCAAAGGGATGGCTCCTCAAAGTGTTGAGGAAAAGAAGGCCATGGCTGGATGCCCTTATGCATCAGCCGTAGGAAGCTTGATGTATGCCATGATGTATACTAGGCCAGACATCTGCCATGCAGTGGGAGTGGTAAGTCGTTACCAATCCTGCTATGGAGAGAAACACTGGAATGCAGTAAAGAACATATTCAAATATCTAAGACGGACGCAAGATTATATCTTAGTCTATGGGGATGGTGATCTCCAAGTCTTGGGATATACAGATTCAGACTTCCAGTCAGATATTGATGATCGAAAGTCGACATCAGGGTTTGTATTCCTGTTGAACGGTGGTGCTGTGAGCTGGAGAAGCAAGAAACAGGACACTACGACGGATTCAACAACAGAAGCCGAATACATTGCCGCATCGGATGCTGCAAAGGAGGCGGTGTGGTTGCGCAAGTTCATCTTGGAGCTTGGCGTAGTTTCCTCTGATACTCCCGTCCCGTTACTCTGCGATAACACTGGAGCCATTGCCCAAGCAAAGGAACCCAGGTGCCATCAGAAGAGCAAGCACGTGGAAAGGAAATACCTCATCATTCGGGAGATTCAAAAGCGTGGTGATATCACCATCACCAAGGTGGCCTCTGCCGACAACATTGTTGATCCTCTTACCAAACCTCTAACACAGAAGTTTTTTGACCATCATGTAATGAGTATGGGTTTACGGATTGTACCTGAATGGTTCTGAGGGCTAGTGGGAGATTGTTAGACTTGTGAGCCCTGGGAGAACCATTCTTACAATAAATGTTATTGTAATATTTATGTTTATCAATAAAAATTATTGATGTTTCACTCCCTTTCTGAAATTATATGAATGAATGCACTATAAGGCCCCTCTGTACAATTAGGGCTATGTACCATGGCCGGCTTGATGATCATATAGCTGTTGATTCATTAAATGAATCATAGAGGCTGGTGTTTGGATGAATATCTAAGGAGTTAGATAGAGGACTCATCAAGCACCGTCAAATGATTGTCAAGTGAAGATCTCCAGCCTGAGTAGGAGATGACAATCCTTTTCTCACATAGGCTGATATCTGACCGACCTCTCGATGCAGGTCCTCTGCATGGGAATAGTGATTCGGAGGTGTCAGATTAGTTAAGTAAATGGGTTGACTTAATGAGATCGAGATAACTTAAGTCCTATGTTGAATGCTGTCACAGCATAGGCATGCATCCTCTGACCGGAGACAGATGTATTGCTATATATCTAAGTATGTACATTTGGCAGACCAATAGGTTGATGACCTAACTAAGGTCTATACACCGGCGAGCTGGTGTGCATATAAGGGTATATGAGCAATATGATCTCTCAAAGGGATCATACAGGTTCACTTGTGAATCGGAAGACATGAGCTCACTCAGGAGGTATTGGGACCGATCAAATTCCATGCATGGTCGTCGTGCTTTGGAAGCATGACATGGATTTGAAGGTATGATATATGCTTTGGGAAAGCATATGATCGATACCAACTCCCAATGACCAAGATTGAGAAACTTAATGATTAAACCCTGAAGAAGACAGTATAAAAATGATCTTGATCTTCGGGTTGATCATGGGTCTTCCAGTATGCAGGATGTACAGGTATTGGGAGTACCTGAAGGGTGATGTGATCATAAACGATTGTATATCCATGATGCTTCCATTCCGAGGGAGTGATGAAACAGGTCTGGATTTTAGTGACTCCTTTCAGTAGAGAAGCAATCCCATCTTAGTCCAAGTGTTGGACATTGGTCTGAATGGGATTCAGATTCAATGAGAAGATTGGATTTGCGGTCTTGATTTAATCAAGCATCCGTGGGAGGTTCGTAAGATCTGGATTTGAGATAAGATCTCAATATCCAAGTCACTATACATGGAATAATACAATCGCCCTGTCCTTATCTCCAAGTATCTGCGAAGAAAGCACATTATTCTTGAAAGAGTTAGAGAATAATTCATTTGATGAAATATCCAAGCAAGGACTTGATGATTAAATGAGATTTAATTATCAAACTTAATATGAATATAATTCATATTGTGAAAATGATTATCCAAGATAATTAAATAAGATTTAATTGTCAAGGAATAAGAGAATGTGGATAACACTATCCATGATATATGTGTATTATAAATATGATTTATAATATACATATACATAAGAGAGATAATTTATGTAAATAACATTTGTTAATTAATAATGTGTATTGGATTCACATTTATTAATTAATTGGAAATGCAATTTACTAATTAGTTTGGGTTGTGAATATGATTCACATAATATTCAATGGCATGATTAAAATGTTCACAAATTAATTTGGTGAATATTTTTTTGATTAATTAAGGAATAATAAGATAAATAAAAGGGAGCCAATAACCACCATTCATAGGTGGCGTCACCCATGAATTGTTCATGGGGACGCCCCCTAATTTTAGGGGTGGTTGGTTGACTCCATTTTAATTATCACATTATCTCTTAATTAGTTAATGTTAAATTAAATTATGTTGATAATGTTGCAACATTTTTTTAATTTAAATTAATGTTGTTGGTTTTAACCAACAACAATCATAGCCATTGATTTAGCATGGACCAAGCATGGCCGTTGGATCCATGTGTCCCATGGATTGAGATCCATTGGATCCCAAACTAGTATAAAAGGAGGGCTAGGGTAGCCTTCCAAGTTACAACATCATCTTGAGTTGAAGAACTCTAATCTCTCTCTCTCTCTCATTCTCGTGTGGGCTCTCCCTAATATTCAATTGGCCGTTCACTTTGTGTATTAGGAAGGAGAGCATTTTGGCTTCGGCTTCGACACTTGGATCTTCGTCAAAGGATTGCGGGAAGGACGCGACTCATCGTCATGCCCGCCAGTGCATTCTCCGTGGGTCGGACTTAAGATAGGCGGATCTCTACTTTGGGATCTCGCGATCACAACCACGCTTCAAGAGGTATTCCTTATACTTTGTGGTTTGATGAAACGATCCGAGAAGTGTTCTCGTGATCATGTGGTTTCATCTTTAATGTTAAAATTTTTAATTTCCGCTGCATCTAGCATCTAGTACGACTAGTTGCTCCGATTGCATACGATGCGATCGACACGCTTCCGTGATGCGCTTAAGGATTCACAATATCCTTCAATGGTAAGTTCAAGGAGGAGAAATTTACGAAGGTGAAGTCAAGGGAGAAGGCTGCAATAGAGTATCTATCAAGATAGGTGGAGGCAATCCCTACTCAAGCTGTAGACTATAAGATCGTCTATAATTTTTTGAAAGATCATATTATTTAGAGGTTCAGAATCCCTAATGTATTAATATTCGATGGGGGTAGCCACTTTATCAACAAGGAGGTGAGAGAAGTTGACTAAGGACTACAACATTGAGCACCGAGTTGCTAGTCCTTACCACACACAATTTAGTGGCATGATTAAGGTGTCAAACATGGAGGTTAAAGGAATTTCGCAGAAGCAAGTCTACCTTGGTAGGAAGAACCTGTCTAAACTATTGGCCCATGTTCTATGGGTTTACATGACGACCTAGAAGACCCCCTTGTACATTGAAATAATGATTTTCTAGAGGGTCTTGTTCATCCACAAGGCTGATCAAAAATCGTCGAAGCAACCAATCAAGAAAACCATTAAAATTAACAATTAACCCACAATAATAATCAAGAAATGAAAATAAAAGCATCGAGTTAAAATTTATTATTACTCTACAATAGATGTGTATACTACGCAAGTATGTAGAGGTCGAACTCAGGGAGTAGAAAAGGGTAGATTGTGCAATAATGTGCAAGCTATGATTGTGATTCTTTGTCTATATTTCTTTTTTGTGGGTTCTAAATTTTAATTTTTTTAATTTTAATTTTATTTTATATTTTTATATTTCCTTTTTATATTTTTATATTTTATATTTCCCTTTTCTTTTAAATTAGTAATATAGAAATATACATGATATATATATATATAATGTAAGCTAATATAGATACTCATATAACTAAAAATGCTCACAATTCATAAAATAAAATATTTTATGTTTTAAATAATTTTTTTACTATGTTTGAGATTTTTCAGGAAATCTTGCTAATTTTTATATATTTTTAAACTTGAAAATACCCTAAATCAGGGATTTAATAAATACTAAAAATTGAAATGGAATTTAAAAATAGAAAAGTAAGTCCAAAATATTCAAATCAATTTTAACTTAAAAATAATAATATATAGAAAATTACAAACCATAAGATTTTTAGGAATTTTATAGATTTTTATAAGTATTTTTGGTCTTTTATATTTCAGGTTTTTACTTTTTCTATTTTTAGGTTTTTCCTTTTTTTGAGTTGCAAAATATATAAATAAATATGAAATATGTATTTTTGTAATTTTTCAAAATCTTTTTTATATTTTTGGTATTTTCTACTATAAACAGGGATTTTTAGATCTTTTTTTGATTTTTATAAAATAATAAAAAGTCATAAAATTGCAAAATAAAATAAGTGCGTGAAAGTGTGTGTAATCTAGAGTCTGTACTTATTTTTAGATTTTTTTGAGCGCGACTTATGTTTTAAATAACTAGAGAAAACAAATAGAAACTATATTACTTGTACGGGTATTTGCATATACAAATTAAAGTAATAGGGCCAACAAGAAATTTTTCCAAAAATTATATAATGCAGTTAAAAGTTTCTAGACAAAATCAAAATACAGAAAATTCCAGGGGCATGCCTGCAAAATGGCCACCTGACGTGGGCGACCACATGAGGTGAGCTAACGTGGATTAAAATGTAATAACTAAGAGGATGAGGCTTAAATGCTAATATTACAAAATATAAATAACATTAGCTGAAAGTTTTTGTGCTAATAATTAAGTAGAAAAATTCTTCGGGTGAAATTGTAAAATACCCGAAGCTTGCGTTATTCGATGGTGCTCCTTATTCTTCTTACCACGTGTCGCGTTGGGAGCGGCCGATGATGGTTTGCAGCTACGGCCCAAATTCGATATCTGGGGGGGGAGATGAACAGCTGAAGGAGGGCTCGATCCGATAGTGACTACTAGCTTGGAAGTACAAGGGAGATCGGATGGCTCTCGAGGATGCTGGATGAACGGAGGATGAAGTCGCCCCAGGCGAGTTTGAATCTGGTGTGACGTGCATCTCCTGCTTCCTGGAGCTGTACCGATGATTTCTCCTTGTTCCCGCTGCTCCGACGAGTCTTTCTGATCCCTCGAGTAGGTCCAGGGCTCAACGATGATCCCTGGAGGTCGTCAAAATCTGGAGGGTTCTCTTGACTTCAACTGATCCTCAGATGAGTCCTTCCAGCCCTGTAAAATGGTTAATAGGCATCACAATACAAGGTGATAGTGATCTGGGATTTTATTTGGTGGTTTTAGAGTGAGATGGAGCAGGGCAGAGATGCTCAGGTGAGAGGCGGCAGAGGAGCATAGAAATCCTGCTGCAGGGAGGAGCAGGTTAAATGGAGTGTGGCGGAGCGTAGAAGAAGTGAAGGGGAGGGTTTTGGGGTGGTTAGGTATGTCAGAGGATGGTGGTGGCAACGGAATGGGGTTCGCTGGAGGCTAGCTCCGGCGAACTATGAAGGTGGCAGTTATAGCTAATTAAGGTGATTAAGGTCCGAATCCAGTGCATGATTTAAATCTAGAATGTAAAATATAAGCAAAAATTAAGGAAAAGACCTCGAATGTCAGTTACAATATTTTTTATTTTTATTTTTTATATTTGATTTTATTATTTTAGTTTATTATTTTATATATTTACAACTTATTTTTAAAAACTTAAATATATTTTTGTTATATTTTTCTGATATATTATATACACTTAATTAAATAGTATATTAAATACATAGGTATAAGTATAGGTATCTCGTCTATATATTTTATATACATATTTTATTTTAATGTTTTTATTATAATTTTAATATGAACATATATTATAAATAATATTTACAAAATTATAAAAATATAAAATTATAAAAATAATAAAAATAGATAAAATGATTATTTTAGTCAGGTATATTATATAAAAGAGGTCCAAAATCTATTCATACCTTAACTCCAAAAAAAATATGAAACCACCTTCATTAATATCTTATGAAAAGTTATATACAATAAAAGGCGATTTTGATATATTTTTTTAGAGATGTGGATCTGGGAAGTTGGGATTTTGGAATCTTATTCAGAGTACAACTTTTATTATGTATATTATTTTTGTATGAAATAGATTTTGTATTTTTCTATAGTTTATTATCTACAATTTCATGTATAAAGTTTATTTATTGGAGTATAAAAAGTAGAAAATAAAATAGGTTCCAAAAATGAATTAATAAATGGGATTTTTATTGAATTATTGGCCCTTATCCCCCTACTTTATTTCCTTGTCGACCTAGTCATCAAGATGTCTAGGTCTCGGGGTATAAGGTCATAAAATATCTTTGATATTTTATTATTTTTCTTTATTCTATAATTTTGGCATTAAAAATAATATTTTATACACAGTTTATATAACAAATCATGAATGTTGATTTATACAAATTAAGGGTATTTACATTTATTTACTAGGGGGTTTAAGGCCAAAATGATAGAATAAAGGTGATGAAATGGAGATTCATCTCCCACCTATACTTGCCTTTTCTAGTCCCTAACAAACACTTATGTAATAAGTGCAAAAAAATAGAAACAAAAAAATAAAAAGGAAGAAGGTGGATTAAGTTTATTGTTCAAACTTGTCTTCACAAAATCAAAATTTGGAGCTTAAGCCGGACCTTTGAAATTTTAGTGCGGACGGAATCTTATTGGGAATCAAATTTGAAATCCAACAGCCTTCGAGAATCCCAAAACTCCACTCAAGTCTCTTCAATAGCCAGGTCAGAATATTTCAACTCATACACAAATCCTTATGACTGTGAATCTCACTTGTACATTGTATGTGGTAGTGGATCCCCTCTACTGAAATGAAAAGGAGACTGACTTCTCCACATGACAACCCAATGATTCCCGGATCCAGCAACTCCTTCGAGGAGTGGGGTATTCCCTTTTAAGTTTAAGTGGCAACCATCTCAAGAGGAGGGGGTGAAGAGAAGAATGGACAATAGCCAGTGTAGCTACCTATCATAGGATACAAAACCAGTGTAGTCAAGTCATCCAGCTACAGGCTCACATGATATGACTTTGAAGCTCAAGCTTGCTTATTGAATATACAAATATATACACTCTGACATGCATTTTATTTTCAATCAGGCCTACCCACTTTTTTTCGAGTGTTTGCTTTTTCTTTTTTGGAAATACTATTTACAACAACATTTACATAAGGAGTTTTTCCTCTTGAGCCAATAGACTATTCCTCTTCTGAAGTATTATTGCAACCCACACTCTCCTATCTTTAGATGTCACTGCTACTGGACGGGTTGGGGAGCACTTCCCTCGGTAGACGAGGACAAATGTTTCCACTTGTATGCATCTCATACTGACAAATCCAATCCCCTCACCACTCCAACCGAGTTGAGCCAAGTGATAGGTGTAGGTGTCCAAGTTAGGTCATTATCGACAAGAGCCATGCATGTGCTCTGAAATACTCTACTTAGGCAGTCAAGAATCCATTAAACCAAGTCTAGTGATTCTCAGAGAATTAAGTCAACTAGAGCTGAAGTACCTCAATTCCAGCTCCTATATGTTCTTGTTATTAGGTAGATTTGAGGTCCAACCAAGCTCTAATCTTCAGATTTAACTCAGACTTGTTTAATTATCAAACTCAATCTGAAAAATGTGAATGCTATTCAAATTCTATATAGAAAATATTTTTGTGATGCAATTTTCAATTTTGGTTTTTTACGGATTTTTTGAAAAAGATGATGCAAATGCAATTTTTGGGTATTTTTAAAAAGATTTTGCAAATGTTTTTGGTATTTTGGCTTAGATAATGTTTTTGGGCTTTTTTTCAAAACAAAGGATTTTGGATAAAAATAGATACAAATATTTACATGGGGATGCATCTAATAATTACAAGAGTTGGGTTTTTAAGAATTTACAAGGGATATGTGATCATTTTTCTAGATAATTTTCTAAAATTAACAAAAAATTTTGTTGTGATGTATATATTCCTCAAAAAAATATTTGAAAATGATTTTTTAAATGAATTTTGAAAACTATAGTCCAAAATAGTTTTTACAAATATTTTTACAAACATTTACACACATTTGAAAATCATTTTGTAAAGGTTTTCAAATACTATATATAGATTTTTCAAAGTATTTTCGCAACCATTTCCAAACATTTGGAAATAGTTTTTCAAACATTTTATTTCACATAAAGAAAAATAACTTTTTTAAACCAAACATTTTTACAAAGGTTGAAAATATTTAACAAAATGTTTCTAAATAGTTTTTTAAAAGAATATTCAATTGGATTTCCAAACTATTTTTCAAACATTTTGCAAAAAATATTTTTACATAATTTATTAATCAGTAAATACAAAAGGAATTTGAGAAATAATAAACATCTTTTTATTAAGTGATTTTAATGAATTTTATAGGTATTTGTATACAGATTTTTAGCCATAATTATTATTGAAAAAATACAAAAGTATGAGTTATGGATAAAGTATATACTAAGTATATACGATCCCCCTATACTTAGCTTGCGCTATGTCCTCATAGATCAGAGAGAAAAGAGAAGACATAACTCGTACTGAGTATAGAAAAGTCTATAGAAGAAATGAATAAGAAAGAAATAAATGAATGAGAAGTCGACAACCCCCCTATACTTAGGATTAAATAATCCTAAGTACAGAAGACTGTACACAAAGCAAGAAGGGTCAAGGGCGGGAATGAACAGATCGTACTCATACTGTCTCCTTTTATACTTAGGGTAAGATATCTCTAAGTATAGACAAGAAGAGGAGACAGTGGAGAGGATCAAAGAATGGCAGAATTCGGGGTGTACGCTCCTATACTTAGGACAAAGCATGTCCTAAGTATAGAAGACTAACAAAAAGGGGCGAGAACTTTTCAGTAGGAAAAGAAAAATGAAAACGAAAAGAAGAAAAGAAGAAAAAGAAGATGAAGACAGATGAAGATAGAAGAAGAGATTGAAGAGAATGTACACATCACTCCCTCTATACTTAGGGTAAAAGATCCCTAAGTATAGGAAATAACAAGAGTGATGAAACGGAATGAAGAATGAAAACTCACCTCGTCCACTGGTAACTGCTCCCGCTACCCTTGTTAATTCGAGCAAATTAATGTTCAAATTAATTGATGATGTTCGTTGCAGTCGGATAACGAGAGGGAATCAAAAACCACTTTTAATTTAATAAGTCAATTTCGAGTGGCAATATATTTTTTACTTGGTGAAGTCCAAGGTCGAACTCAGGGAGGCATCTGTCTTCTTAGTTCAAATTTTAGCAAAGTCCAAGTGTGAGATTTTCGGGGAATATATTTTTGGTCTTTTTCTATTTTCTATGCAGGGCACATGCAAAAATCAAGCCAATTTAAAGTTAAATCAGTTAAGGTATCAAATGAAGTCCAAAAATTATGAAAATTGGCCAGATGATGAAATATGGTGAAAATAGACTACCCTATTTTTTTTGGAATTTTTCGACACTAAATGAGTTTACTGTGAATTAAACATGAAAGCAGGGTGATTTTCACTAATTTAATTTTGATAAATATCAAATCACAATATTTTCAGGAAATAAAATTATCCTAGATAGATATAATGATGAGGAATCTAGGAAAATTGTCAAACCTTAATTTTAATGTGAAATGAATCTATTAAAATTAAACTAAGGAAATTACCAATTAATTTATTCAGCCCCAAAATGTGTGCAAATGAGATGAAATTTTTATGCCATGTTAAGTTAACTATCCTAGAGCTACTGTGAGTTTTTGAGAATTTTTGGAGTTACAGAGAATTAATTATTAATTAAAAGGTCCAATTGAGCAAAATATCACAGAAATAAACCAATTAATTAATTTAAAAATCTACTGATACCACAAAAATATGAAAAGTGACAACAGATAGAGGACAAGTTACACTACAACATGCAATTTTTGGAATTAAAAAACGATGCAATATGACACCTAGGGATGCATGCAAAGACAGGGGTGTAATTGCAATACAGGAAATAAAAATTACATAAAAATAAACATGTTGACATGGACTTAAATGCAATTACTTAGAATGCTGGGGGGTGGAATGCAATTTCTCCACGGCTACACGTGCTCCTCACGTGGGGGCGCTTCACAGGGACTAATTTGTAATATCTTGAAGTTTCAGGGGCTTCTATACAATTTACCCAGGCGCACGTGCTGCTCACATGGGGCACCTAGGTTCGGGTGGCGTTGGCGGCTCGGGTCTTGGCTCGGGGGCTTCTGGAGGTTCGGCTGAGGCTCGGTGAAGCTTCGGGTGGTCCGAGCCTAGAGGTCGTGGAAAAGGCTCGGACCCGATGGCATGGCGTACACTAGACGGTTGGATCTAAGGTGATCCAACGGCTTCTGCTGATGAAGACGTGGCGAACCAGTAACCGTCGGATCTGGAGTGATCCAACGGTGCCTGAAGATCGATGGAGGGGGGCGACGTGGCTGGCGCTGGACCGTTCGATCACTGAATGATCCAACGGTGATGGAACGCTCCTGAGATGGCGACGTGGCACGCTAAGCACCGTCAGATCGCGAGTGGATCCAACAGTCTTGGGCTGCTCCGGTGATGGTGCGACGTGGCTGGCACTGGACCGTTCGATCAAGACGATCGAACGGTGGCTGAAGTCATCTCCAACAGCCCTCCGCCACCTACGGAGGAGTAGGCGGGGCTCCGGCGAAGCGGGGCTTGCTCCGCCCTGACCTCGAGTCGTCGATGAAGCTCGCGGGAGGGTCTGGAGAGGCTCGGAAGATGCGGAGCGGTGCGACGAAGCCTCTGATGGCCTCAGGAGTGTTGGAGATATGCTGAAGCTCGCTGGCGATGAAGCTCGAAGGGGGCTCCGACAAAGTTCCGGCCAGTGAAGAAGCGAGTACCTGCAAGGGATTAGGGGTATAGCCGAGGCATGTGGCTGTGCGTGGAGATGTGGGAAACGAGATGCGAGGCCTGCGAGGGAATGGGGGTGACCGGTGAGCGAGTTCCGCCGAGGTGGCGGAGCTGTGATCGAGTGAGGGTAGGATACGGTGTTGGAGGATATGGAAGGGTGTGCGGAGATCGGAGCTCCGTCGTAGAGCTCAGCGTGATGATGGTGAAGCAAGAAGACAATGGTGGCGGGCGAATTAAGTCAGAGAAATCAAGAAGAAAACAAGAAGAAGATCAGGAGAGGATAGAGGGGGTCTACCTGGGGAATGGAGCTCAGATTTGAGCTCCAGGTCGTCGCTCGAGGGATCGGTAGCATCCAGAGCTCACGCAGCTTTGCGGAGGAGGCTGCAGCACGGCGGTGGCGACCGTGGATCTCACCGGAGAAGACACTTGTCTTCGCTCGAAGACACGCCCAATTGCTGTCACCAATGGATGCTCTGAGCTCTAGGGTTCCTCACTAGGGTGGCGGATGGGTGTGAAGTTGGCCGGTGCTCGAGTATTTAAAGGGTGAAGGTCTCGGCAGGGCTGGTGATGGGGAGAAGTTTACGGAGGTCGTGGAGCATCTATGGCGGAAGTGGTGGCGAATGAGGTAGTTGGCGAGGGTGAGAGAAGAGTGGGGGTGATCGTGGCGGTGTTGGAGGTCGGCGAGGGTGGCTGGCGTGCGACCGAAAATAGAAAGGGGCAAGCCCCTCGCGCAAGCTCGAGAACGTGGGAGAGAGGGGCGCTGGAGGTGGAAGACGAGGCCTTCACCGTTGGATCTTTTGATCCAACGACGGAGAAGAAGGCGGGGAGGGGCGGGTAGGATTAAATCTTAGGCGAGGTGATCGGAGGAATGTGATGGTACCACGTGGTGCGTCGAAGGCGAGGCGCAAGCGGGCTGCTGAGATCAAGTCAAGGCGACACGATCTAAGGGTGCTGAATGCGCCACGTGGTGCGATAGGGAAGCGGCGCTGGCCAACGGTGGAGATGAGCCCAACGACTTGATCAGATCATGAGAGTTAACGCGCTAGTGGATGGTGCATATCGAAGAGCTGAAGGCAAGATCTGATCGCGCATAATGCGCCACGTGGCGCGCTGTAGGAGAGGCGCGAACGGGCGGTTCAGATGAGAAGGAGGAAATGATCAGACGGTGGAAGTGAAAGGTGTACGTGGAGCGCAGATGGCCGATGGATCTAGCGAGAAATCCAATGGCTGAGAGCAGGGGCGGTTAGGGCAAGGGCGGCGGGCCGCATGGCGCAACCAGAGGACGCCACGTGTCCAGCTGTGATTGACTGAGACTGGAAATGATTGTAGAGAGAGAAGGAGGCCGAATTTGGAAAAACTCAAAACATGAAAGTTGTAGATCTTGATGAGATTTACAAATATCATTATGACCAAAATGGAGATGAGGTCAAATATGATACAATAATACATGAATACAAATATACACATACATAGTATACATAGAGGCCCAAAAACCCAACTTTTTCATACGAGCTCCAATTTGGATGAAATCAGTCTCATTTTAAAGGTCTTTTAATGTGTATTAATCTGAAGGTGAGTAGACCTATTTTGGAGTTTGTATGAGGGAGCTATGGGTACTTTATGGATCAGGGATTCTGGGGCTTTATTGGATATTTTACACAGGAGATTTCTGGCTATCTTCCTTATGTTCTTAACTACAGGTGTACATAATATAAGGGAGGTGTTATTTGTATAGGTGAGTAATTTACAAGTGCTCTTGGCTTCGTATTTAATGCAAAATGTGAATGCTAAAATGCAGATATTATGCTTGCATGCATGAATGCTAACATTATAAAGGGAAATATGCATCTATTTACTTGGGAACAAGCTTCTATTTTCAACTCATTAGAGTGCAACTAATGAGTGGAGTAGCAATGTTCCTTTTCCTGGAGAGTGGACGATGTGTAATGGTGTGGGAAGTGGTCATGGTCAAAATATGATGCTAAAATATGCTCCTCCGCTTTCTCTTCTTGGGTTGAGGAGCAGATAAATGGGTCATGGCCTGGTGAAGTGGGGCTTAAATGATCTCATGAATAGTGGCCACCACTTCGGGTTTAGTTAATATTTTTTTGAATTTTTGGATCTCCTCCATACAAGGGAGAAGATTGGAATCAACATCTATAGAAGGATGACTAAGAGAAGTTTGTACAATGTTAACCTCAGGGTAAAAGGTGGCATAAGATGTGAAAGAATGTGTGGTCAAAGGGTCTGGCATGTGGGCCATCTCCTCACAGTCTGAATCAACCATGTGTCTCTCGAAATATTTTTGGATTTTTTCTCATTTTTTTTGTATTTTTGGCAATTGCTAGATCTTATGAAAATCATCAAGTGAATCCAAGTCATCAGATCGTGAAGCGTCAATATGGCTCTTATTTAGCCAAGTGAGGTCATCAATCCTCGATTTCATATGCTCCATCACCTAGTTTAAGGTCTCAAGTAGGGACTCCATGAAAGGTGACTCCAAAATCCCAAGATCAGGTAAGTGGAATGAGGGTGGTGGGTGCGGACAAAAATCACATTCCGGATCAAGGTAGTCTAGAAAAAGTGGTTGTCAAAATGTGAAGGTGACGGTGGTGGGAATGATGGGTAAAAATAAAAAATTGATTCCTGAACCATTGGATTAGGTGGATACATACAAAAATCAGGAACAAATTCCTCCTGTAAAAATGGAGGCGGATCAGCTGGAAGGTACGAGGGATCCGCGTAGTCCAAATAAAAAGCACTCCAGTCGGCCATCTCAAAACAAAAGGAAAATAATTCGGGAGAGCACGAAGGTCAAGTCAAAAGATGCGAAGAAAAAGGCACCAACGAGCAGTGATGATCGGGTATTGATAAACTCGAATTGTAGATCGGTCTTGTGATCCACACAAGGCGGGAACACAGTCGAAGTGTCGACCAATCAAAATCTGAGTTTAATCAACAATTAACCCACACTAAAGATCAATACATCAATGAAGTTCAAAAAGAAATGTGAATTAATCTTTATTTACTCTACCACAAAAATGTATAGGGAACAAGCATGTAGAGGTCGAACCACAGAGAGCAATACGAAAATGCATGCGCCTATATGTGCATATCAGTCATCCTTGCGAGGCGGTGGGTTTTTTTTATTTTTTTTCCTTTTTAGATTTTTAGGGATTTTTGGACTGACACTAACATAGTTCAAAATACACCATAGGGAAATTTTTTTGGAATTTTTCAATGCATTTTGATATTTTTTTTGGGATTTTCTCTGATAGACAGTGAATAAAGGACATGTTTTTGATTTTTAATAAATGCAAAAATTAGACAAAATGAAAAATTAAAAATATGGCATGCAGGCTCACCCTATCAGTAGCTTAAGTCTATTTTTGCAATTTTTTTCGAAGTGATATGGTGCACAAAATAAATAGTCAAAGCATGCAAAAATTAAATGGCCTGGCAGGGGTATTTGTGCGAATAAAATAGTTTGCAGGGGCCTACAGGCAAAATTTCCAATAAAGATGAACGTTAAGTTTTATTTTCAAGGCCATTTTACAATTACTGAGACCCGGCAGGGTTTGACTGCAATTTTGACGCGCCTCACGTGGGACCACACGTGAGGCTCAGGGGGACTACAACGCAAATACAATAACTACAGGGGGTCTTCTGCAAATTATACAGTTTATTTACAAAGTAACTTTTTATTTTTGGGACTAAACTATAAATACAAAAAGCGGGGGGCTAGATATGAAGTTTACCCCCTAAAGGCGCGCGATCCAACGGCTTCCAGTGCGCCACTTATCCACGTGTCGAGCCCTCGGCACTCGATACCCCTTCGACGATCCGCGGCTGTGATTGCATCTGAGATCTGATCGCACGGCCACGGCTGGTGCTAGATGGACGGCCCCGATTAGAACTGGGGCTGTCTCTTCGATCCAACGGCTGCTGCTGCTCACGAAGAACAGGGAAGAACAGCTGACTTCCCTGGCTTCGATCGGTGATTCCTCCGCCTCTAGGCGCTCGATGTTGCTGCTTGTGGCCTCCAGGCGTCCGACGAAGTGGTGCGCACCGTTCGAGATACTCCAGAAGGTCCAGGACCTCCTAGATCGGCTGAACGAGCTCGGAGAAAACAAGGGGGTCCTGGAACCTCGAATGGACTTGAATCACGCCCCAGAGGGATCCTTTCAACTTGAGTCCTGCACCAAATGAAAGAGGGGTTCGAGGAGGTCTTCCTCGACCAGGGGTTTAGGGTAAAAGAGTAGGGGAGGGTGGAGGGCGGCGAGGTCCGGCGAAGCGGAGGAGGAAGAACCTCGATTCGCAGAGCTAGGCGAGCTCTGGTTGATCTGAAACGTGGGTACGTGGAGGATACGTAGGGGAAGCAGATGAGGTGGAGCGAGGGTCGGATAACGTGCTGATCAGGGTAGAGATGCTCGCCGGAGCTAAACTCCGGCGAACTTCGATCTTGGGCTAATCGAGCACCTCAGGCTCTACTGATTACTCTAAAAGCTAAACTACAAAGTAAAGACTAAAACTAAGCTAAGAACGAGAAGAAATCAGCTCTTATACCTGGTTTGCGACCAGGGAGCAGAGGCCTCGCCGGAGCAGCGGCCTTGGGTGCAACCTCCGCCATCTCCAACCGATTCAAGGTGCCGGCGGCATCCCCCTGTCACGAGGAGCGTACCTGGGACCGAATGCAAGGAAGAAAATGGAGGAAAATTGACCAAAATTGGGAGGAAGGCGGAGGTTTCTTATTTATACACAGGTCGGCACCCTTATTGACCGGGCCATAGCGGGCGATACGGGCTATGTACAAAGAATCCAAGAGGACGGCGTGGGAGAGGGATGTACAGGGAATAAAATCCGTGAAGGATTCGATGGCGATTGATGGACGAATCGAGCGGGCAAAAGGCGAGAAGATGGGCGACAAGACAGTTCAGACGTACCAGTCAGAGGCGCAGGGGGAGTTGACCGGAGGTCAACTTTCCCTGGCCCCTGATTGGTCCAAATCGACCAGATCTTGACCCTTTTATTTAACTTATTAAATGAATTAATTAGAATTTACTTATAAAATAAAAAATGTTTATAAATTAATGTAATATTTATTTATGATTTTTATTTATTTTTTTGAAGTATTTTATTACGGTTTTATTAAAATAATGTATTTATAAGTATATTTATATACATTTATTTTTATTTTGTTTATTTTATTTTATTATTTTATTTTCTTATTTTATAAATTTATGATTTATTTTTGTGAGTATAAATATATTTTTATTTACTTTTTATGAGTTTATTTACATATTTAAATAAACAGGTCTACGTATATGTACGTATACTTATAGGTACTTTACCTATATATTATATATGTTTTATTTATTTAATGAATTTTATTTGTTTTTATTATGGATTTGTATTTTTAATAGGTTATATATAATATATACATTATTATAGGAAATAAAAGAATGAAATAATTAAAGAATGCTTTTCTCTTTTCATTTATGTACATCCTTCTCATAGGTATTTTGCCTATATATTACATAGACTTATTTTTATTTTACAAATTCTTTTTGGTTTTCTTTTACTTTTATTATGTACATGTATTATATACATCATTTACAATATTCTAAAAAATATGAATTTATAAAAATAATGAATATTGAACAAAATGAATATTTTAATCAGGTATTATGTACAAGAAGGGCCAAAAACCTAACTTTCACAGATGGACTCAAAAAATTATGAAACTAATTTTATAAAATAGTTTATGAAATGCTATATACAATTAAAGACGAGTTTGGGTGATTTGGAGTTTTTATTTGCAAGATATGGGTCTGTGAAGTTGAGATTTTGGCTTTTTATTCTGTGTATAAAATGTACAATGAGTATTATTTTTGTACAAACTCAATTTTGTATTTTTATTTACATTATTATCTACAACTTTTATGAACAAAGTTTCTTTATTTGATGAATAAATAATTATGTACAAAATAGGTGTCAAAGATGCAATAATAGAAGAATAAATAAATGAGGTATTTACTGTATTTTGGCCCTTATCTCCCCCTACTTTATTCCTTGTCGACCAATTCCATGCTGGCCTTGGTCTCGGGGTTAGGGTCATAAAATATTTGCAATATTTTATTCCTTTTTCTTTTCTTCCCTTTATTCTATAATTTTGGCATTAAAAACCTTATTTTATGTATAATTAATACAATAAATAATAGATGCTAATATGAACAAATTAATGCTATTTACATGCATTTGCTGGGGTTTTTAAGGCCAAAATGATAGAATAAAGGTGATGAAATGGAGATTCATCACCCCCCTATACTTGCCTTTGCTAGTCCCTAGCAAATACTTATGCAATAAGTACAAAAAGAATCAAAGAATAAGAAGAAAAGAAAAAGCAAACATAAAGAATTTAAAGAATAAATTGAATTGGTCATGATTTTTTAAACTCATCTGTACAAACTCAAAGTTTGGAGCTCAGGTTAGACCTTGGTGTGAGAATGTGTGTGGAACCTAGTCGGGAACCAAATTTAAAACACAACAGCCTTCGATAGTCACAGAACTTGGTTCAAATCACCTCAATAGCCAGGTCAGAACTAGCCTACGTCATACGCAAACCCTTATGACTATGAAGCTGACTTGTACGGTGTAAGTGATGGTGGCTCTCCCTAGCTGAAATGACAAAGGAACTGACTTCTCCAGAATGACAACCCAATGATTCCCCAATCCAGCCCTCTACCGTCAAGGAGCGGGGTATTTCCTTCTAAGTTCAAGTGGCATCCAACTCAAGAGGAGGGGGGGTGAAGAAAAGAAAAATGGACAGTAGCCAGTGTAGCTACCAATCCTGGGGATGCAAGACCAGTGTAGTCAAGTCATCCAGCTGCAGGCTCACATGGTGTAACTTTGATGCTCAAGCTTGCTTATTTTCTATACAACATATATACATGCTCCGGCAGGCACTTTTATTTTTATTTACAAGCCTGTCCACTTTTTTTTTTTCAACATACTATGTACAGCAGCATTTACATAAGGACTTTTTCCTCTTGAGCCAGAAGACTATCCCTCTTTTGAAGCTTTATTGCAACCCACACTCTCCTGTCATTCGACTTCATTGCAACTGGACCAGGTTGGGGTGCACTTCCCTCCCTAGACGAGGACGAATGTTTCCACCCGTGTGCGTCTCAGACTGGCAAATCCAACCCCCTCACCACTCCAACTGAGTTGAGCCAAGTGAAAGGTGCAAGTGTCCAAGTTAGGTCACGGCCGACAAGAGTCATGCGTGTGTTTCGAAAAATTCTAGTTAGTCCACTGAGGTGACTTGAACCTAGCCCTGATATCTCAAAGAATTAAGTCTGAATAGACCTGAAGTACCTTAAACCTAGTTCCCGTAGGGTTCCAGTGCAATTAGGTGCAGTAAGGTCCAACCAAGCTCCTATCTTCGATTTTATTGGACTAGTTCAATCATCAAGCTCAATAAAAGAATATGAATGCTATGCAAATGCTATTTACAAATATGCACAGAATAATGCAATTTTTCAAAGAACATGAAAACAAAGAGAGGAGTTTTTACACAAAGAAAAGTTTGCAAATAATTTTGGCACTCAAAGTATAAAATATGTACAGCTATTTACACGGGCGTGCCGCTTTATTTTACAAGACTTAGATAATTTACAGATTTTAACAAAGCCATATTTTTTATTTAGGTGTATATACAATTGATAAAGAATTTTAGGTATTTTATTTTGATGCTTTTATTCCTCAAATTTATTTGAAAAATCATTTTTGAAAACTATAGTACAAAATGATTTTTGCAAATATTTACAATCATTTGAAATCCATTTTACAAAGATTTTGCAAACACTATATATATATTTTCACAATATTTTTACAAAAATATTTTCACAATCATTTGCAAATAGGTTTTCAAATCCTTTATTTCACACAAATAGAAAATTTTGCAATCAAAATGTTTTTACAAAGGTTGAAAATATTTCACAAAAAGTTTTCCAAACAGTTAACACCATTCTTCAAATCATTTTGCAAAACTATTTTTAACCTGATTTATTAATCAGTATATACACAAAGAATTTGAAGAATAAGAAGCATTATTAATGAATTATATCTTATTTTTAGCCATATTTATTAATAATTACACGAAAGTACGAGTTATGGCTAAAGTATATACAGAGTATATACGACCCCCCTATACTTAGCTTGAGCTATGTCCTCATAGATCGGAGAGAAAAGAGAAGACATAACTCGTACTAAGTGTAGTTGAGTCTAAGAAATAAATGAACGAATCAAAGAATGAATCAATGAGAAGTTGACCGTCCCCCCTATACTTAGGACAAAGTACGTCCTAAGTATAGAAAACTGTCTACAAGGGGCGACACCTTTTTGATAGATAAAGAGAATAGACAAGGAAAAGAAGAAAAGAAGAAAAGAGAGATGTATACAGATAGACGAAAAGATCATGGAGAATATACGCATCACTCCCCCTATACTTAGGGCGAGATATCCCTAAGTATAGGCAACAACAGGAGTGACGAAACTGAACGACGAAAGAACAATGCGGTGTGTACCCCCTATACTTTGGACAAAGTACGTCCTAAGTATAGACACAAAGATATGGCGATAGATCTAGGACACACGTAACATGCGGGAGAACAGAATATACAACACACATATATACAAGTGGTGAAGAGACCGGTGAGGTACATGACGGTATCTGACAAGTGAATACCGTACCCTCGTCGTCGTCTCCCTGTGAGAACGAGGACGCAATCAGAAGGTGAAAGGACACCCGGATATGCAGGCAGGTGGGTGTCCGCTACCGGAGTAAAAATGGATCGAAAGTAAGGATATCGGTAGCATGAAGTAGACAATCGGCACATAGGGTCAGTATAAGAAAACAGAGCCGATACCGTAAGACCGGGAGGAAGAGAGAACAGTATAGATTCCTCCGGTCAATCAGAGTCTCGAGAAGATATGGAAGATAGAGAATAGGAGACATCTCGGCATTCGGTGGTCATGGGGTCGGAAGATCGTAGGAGACACACACTCAATGCCGCAAGACATGGCTCAACCCTGCGAGGGTCATCAAGGTGAGCAGGCTCAAAGGAGCCAGGAAATCATATCATAATCAAAAGACTCGGTCCCGTGATCCGCAGATAGGAGACACAATCAGAAAGAGACCGAGTAACTAGAAAGTGATGTACCCTCCCGCAGATAACCCTCGGAGAGTAGTACATGCTGATCAATGAATAATCAGAACAGAAGCTCACCCATGCGAGGGTCGTCAAGGAGAGCGGGCTCAACAGCGCTTGATCCATCAGACGGATCACAGAAACGGTCTTGGTAGGCGACAGATCGGCTACCCGCAGAAGAGACCGACAAATCTAGAAATTGTGGCAGCGTCCCGCAAATAACCCTCGGGGAACGTGCTGCCAGCTAGGCATGATAATTAGCAGATATCAAAAGCTCGACCTTGCGAGGACCATCAAGGCGAGCAGACTCAAAGGAGTCTAATCAGATGGTTCCATGATCCATAGATCGGATAGGCAACTCAAGATGGGACCAAAAATCAAGTTTATCAGGCGACTCGGTTTCGTGCTCCGCAGATCGGAGACACAGTCAGCAGGGGAAACCGAGCATAAAAAGAGTGTCGCAGCCTCCCGCAGATAGTCCTCGGAGAGTACTGCGATCTAGGCAGGGAATAGTCAGAATGTGCCTCTACCTTGCGAGGGTCGTCAAGGAGAGAGAAGGGCTCAAAGGAGTCGGGTCCATCAGACGGACCCACATAGTGGTCTCGATGGTCGACAAATCGGCTATCATCAGAAGAGACCAATCATATGTCGTAGGTTCCCGCAGATAACCCTCGGGGAGCTACGAGCTAGTCAAAGAATGGTCAGAAATGAGCTCATCCTTGTGAGGACCATCAAGGAGAGCGGCCTCATAGGAGTCTGAGCAAATCGGTCTCATGCCTCAACAAGTCAGGCACGTAATCAGAAATGGAGATCGAGAACACAAATCAGACGACTCGGCTGCGTGCTCCAACAGACAGGAGACACTAGAAATAAGTGAAGCCGATTGTAAAGAAAGTGTCACATCCTTCCGCAGATAGTCCTCGGGAAGTGATATGAGCTACATAGTGAATAATCAGAGTGCATCTCATCCTTGCGAGGGTCGTCAAGGAGAGAAAAGGGCTCAAAGGAGCCGGGTCCATCAGACGGACCCATAGAGAATCTGGTCTCGGTAGACGACAGACCGCCTACCAGCAGAAGAGACCAAGAGAGCTAGAATGTGTCATAGCCCCTCGCAGATAACCCTCGGAGAGCTATGAACCAGGCATGGAATAATCAGAAAAGTGGAGCTCTACCTTGCAAGGACCGTCAAGGCGAGCCATCTATCAGTTAGCCTCATGTGCCGACAGATCGGGCACCAGTCACAGAGGGAGGCCAATCAAGCATATTATCTGACTCGGTTTCGGGTCCCATCACAATGGCGACCAAGTGGTGAATGAAACCGTAGTCCAAGAAATTGCCGCATTTTCCCGCAGATAGTCCTCGGGGACAAATGCGAACTAGTCAATGAAGGTCATGGGAATGCTGTCATAGAGTCTCAGGTCCTCGAAATATTGTGATTCCATCAATCAGGAGGGCATAAGATCATGTGAGGGAGAAAATAATCAGGTCTATCACAAAATGTCCCTCAGGTGAATCAAATATGCTGAGATGGCACAATAGATAATCAGGAATCCTCAAAGTGCCAAAGGTGGATAATGAAGTCAGGAGAGCGAGGATGGGTCACTCATGTAGAAGAGAAATCATGTGGGTTCCAATCATCGTCATCATGAAGCATATATCAAGATAGTCTATTCAGCCCAGAAATCACAGATGGTAGGAACCTCGAAATGGATAAAACAATAGAAACATCCTGATATCATCCTCAAATCACTGAAGCTCATTACATCCTCAATCCGGTGTGCAAGATCTAAATCCTCGATAAAGAATCATACGTAATCATCATGCATCTTCAAAAATCCTCAAGAAGCACCTATGCATGCATCAAAAGTCAAATCCACCAAATCAATCTCAGCATCCGCAATATCATGCCCGACTTACACAAATAATCTGTATAAATAATCCTCTATGCGGGCCTCATCAATATGCTCAGCATTCCCGGAGATAAAGAGAGAGATGATACAGAGGGTACGAGGAGGGCGGGCGAGAAAATTGGGACATAGACAAAATTGGGTGTTCCACACAAGACGGGAACACCATCAAAATGGTGGGTCAAGGAGAGTGCTCTCCCTGAACCAGAGAAGATGATACGGTGGATACGAAGAAGATGGATGAAGAAGAGGGAAACAAAGGACTTGGCGAAGTATGATTGAGCTCAAGCGCCAATATCACGACTCGATGCAAGATGAAGAGATATATGTATAAGAGAGATAGAGAGACTCAAAGATGAAAAATGCATGACTCACACGAACGGGACCGTCTACTCTAATAATGAATGGAAAACACAATGAACTCCAAGTCACAATCAATACACAAGGCAACACCCCCAATTCACCTACTCAACACAGTGAAGACCATCAGGTGACGGTCATTTATCTTTTCATTTTTAGAGTTAGGTGAGAACAAAAATTGTACAATCACGTAGGAGGCTTGATAGGATTTGGGCTCTACTCCTTAGTGTGTACGTAAGCAATGTAAAACGCATACAATGAGGGGGTTGCTCTCCCCAAGACAAGGAATTCATTACATTTTATTGTTAGGTCCATAGAGTTAGCAGTCCCGATTTTATTTGAGTTATCACTGTTTTTGGGTATTTTCAATGCACGTGCCTATCGGGGTTCCAATTTCCATTAAGCATCCTAAGTGGTCAAAAACAGAGGGAGAAGTCGGAAAAGCCATGCAAGTCGGAAATCGATGATGCATGCTAAGTAAGAAGACTTACAGTGCCTCCCAGCTCTCTCCATGCGGGATGCATAACAGAATTGAAACCTATGCTATATGCAAATGCAAACCGAAGAAATCGCCCTAGGATAGTAACTGCTATTATCGTGAAGCACCTTAAGTCGGTTACTTATTCTCAACCGAAGAGTCCGGTCTTGTCTCACCCCTCCTCTTCTCGACACGCTCGAGTTCAGGAGTAGCGCTTGATGGGGTTCGCTCACGGCACGGGGGTTAAGAGATAAATGAATCGACTGTTTAGATTTGACTAGGTCCAAAACGCACTATAGGTACATGCAAATATATTAGGGTGTTTGGACCTAATCTATCGGCAAACAATTCCTAAGCTAGGGCTCATTCACACAAAATAATAAAAATAAAAATAAAAAGAAAGAGCGTCAAAACCGTCGAGGCCCCCAAGGAAACAATCCCTCGGGCACTGGACCTCGGGAGTCGGAGTGTACCTGTGAGAGTCCTGTATTATTACAAAATTCTAAGTGTCACTCTCTCACATGAATATACAGAGTAAAATAATGTGCATAAAAATAGAGACTGTCTTCAAAAATTCTCTTTCTTCTCCCTTTGGTGCTCTCTCCTGTCGGCTGGGCATAGAAGAGCCAACTCCGCCTTGCTGGGGTGCATAGGTCCTCCTAGGAGGTCCTCCGTCGCTTGGCGGTCCCTCGCATCAAAGACAAAGGAAAGAAATGGTCAGAGCAGTCAACATATTATCAAATAAGAATAAAAACCAAACAAATAACTGAATCATGGACATGAGCAAACAATTGGATGAATGAACAAATAAGCTCACAAAATCATACAAAATCCGTTGCCTCCCCGGCAACGGCGCCATTTGATAAACTCGAATTGTAGATCGGTCTTGTGATCCACACAAGGCGGGAACACAGTCGAAGTGTCGACCAATCAAAATCTGAGTTTAATCAACAATTAACCCACACTAAAGATCAATACATCAATGAAGTTCAAAAAGAAATGTGAATTAATCTTTATTTACTCTACCACAAAAATGTATAGGGAACAAGCATGTAGAGGTCGAACCACAGAGAGCAATACGAAAATGCATGCGCCTATATGTGCATATCAGTCATCCTTGCGAGGCGGTGGGTTTTTTTATTTTTTTTCCTTTTTAGATTTTTAGGGATTTTTGGACTGACACTAACATAGTTCAAAATACACCATAGGGAAATTTTTTTGGAATTTTTCAATGCATTTTGATATTTTTTTTTTGGGATTTTCTCTGATAGACAGTGAATAAAGGACATGTTTTTGATTTTTAATAAATGCAAAAATTAGACAAAATGAAAAATTAAAAATATGGCGTGCAGGCTCACCCTATCAGTAGCTTAAGTCTATTTTTGCAATTTTTTTCGAAGTGATATGGTGCACAAAATAAATAGTCAAAGCATGCAAAAATTAAATGGCCTGGCAGGGGTATTTGTGCGAATAAAATAGTTTGCAGGGGCCTACAGGCAAAATTTCCAATAAAGATGAACGTTAAGTTTTATTTTCAAGGCCATTTTACAATTACTGAGACCCGGCAGGGTTTGACTGCAATTTTGACGCGCCTCACGTGGGACCACACGTGAGGCTCAGAGGGACTACAACGCAAATACAATAACTACAGGGGGTCTTCTGCAAATTATACAGTTTATTTACAAAGTAACTTTTTATTTTTGGGACTAAACTATAAATACAAAAAGCGGGGGGCTAGATATGAAGTTTACCCCCTAAAGGCGCGCGATCCAACGGCTTCCAGTGCGCCACTTATCCACGTGTCGAGCCCTCGGCACTCGATACCCCTTTGACGATCTGCGGCTGTGATTGCATCTGAGATCTGATCACACGGCCACGGCTGGTGCTAGATGGACGGCCCCGATTAGAACTGGGGCTGTCTCTTCGATCCAACGGCTGCTGCTGCTCACGAAGAACAGGGAAGAACAGCTGACTTCCCTGGCTTCGATCGGTGATTCCTCCGCCTCCAGGCGCTCGATGTTGCTGCTTGTGGCCTCCAGGCGTCCGGCGAAGCGGTGCACACCGTTCGAGATACTCCAGAAGGTCCAGGACCTCCTAGATCGGCTGAACGAGCTCGGAGAAGACAAGGGGGTCCTGGAACCTCGAATGGACTTGAATCACGCCCCAGAGGGATCCTTTCAACTTGAGTCCTGCACCAAATGAAAGAGGGGTTCGAGGAGGTCTTCCTCGACCAGGGGTTTAGGGTAAAAGAGTAGGGGAGGGTGGAGGGCGGCGAGGTCCGGCGAAGCGGAGGAGGAAGAACCTCGATTCGCAGAGCTAGGCGAGCTCTGGTTGATCTGAAACGTGGGTACGTGGAGAATACGTAGGGGAAGCAGATGAGGTGGAGCGAGGGTCGGATAACGTGCTGATCAGGGTAGAGATGCTCGCCGGAGCTAAACTCCGGCGAACTTCGATCTTGGGCTAATCGAGCACCTCAGGCTCTACTGATTACTCTAAAAGCTAAACTACAAAGTAAAGACTAAAACTAAGCTAAGAACGAGAAGAAATCAGCTCTTATACCTGGTTTGCGACCAGGGAGCAGAGGCCTCGCCGGAGCAGCGGCCTTGGGTGCAACCTCCGCCATCTCCAACCGATTCAAGGTGCCGGCGGCATCCCCCTGTCACGAGGAGCGTACCTGGGACCGAATGCAAGGAAGAAAATGGAGGAAAATTGACCAAAATTGGGAGGAAGGCGGAGGTTTCTTATTTATACACAGGTCGGCACCCTTATTGACCGGGCCATAGCGGGCGATACGGGCTATGTACAAAGAATCCAAGAGGACGGCGTGGGAGAGGGATGTACAGGGAATAAAATCCGTGAAGGATTCGATGGCGATTGATGGTCGAATCGAGCGGGCAAAAGGCGAGAAGATGGGGGACAAGACAGTTCAGACGTACCAGTCAGAGGCGCAGGGGGAGTTGACCGGAGGTCAACTTTCCCTGGCCCCTGATTGGTCCAAATCGACCAGATCTTGACCCTTTTATTTAACTTATTAAATGAATTAATTAGAATTTACTTATAAAATAAAAAATGTTTATAAATTAATGTAATATTTATTTATGATTTTTATTTATTTTTTTTTGAAGTATTTTATTACGGTTTTATTAAAATAATGTATTTATAAGTATATTTATATACATTTATTTTTATTTTGTTTATTTTATTTTATTATTTTATTTTCTTATTTTATAAATTTATGATTTATTTTTGTGAGTATAAATATATTTTATTTACTTTTTATGAGTTTATTTACATATTTAAATAAACAGGTCTACGTATATGTACGTATACTTATAGGTACTTTACCTATATATTATATATGTTTTATTTATTTAATGAATTTTATTTGTTTTTATTATGGATTTGTATTTTTAATAGGTTATATATAATATATACATTATTATAGGAAATAAAAGAATGAAATAATTAAAGACTGCTTTTCTCTTTTCATTTATGTACATCCTTCTCATAGGTATTTTGCCTATATATTACATAGACTTATTTTTATTTTACAAATTCTTTTTGGTTTTCTTTTACTTTTATTATGTACATGTATTATATACATCATTTACAATATTCTAAAAAATATGAATTTATAAAAATAATGAATATTGAACAAAATGAATATTTTAATTAGGTATTATGTACAAGAAGGGCCAAAAACCTAACTTTCACAGATGGACTCAAAAAATTATGAAACTAATTTTATAAAATAGTTTATGAAATGCTATATACAATTAAAGACGAGTTTGGGTGATTTGGAGTTTTTATTTGCAAGATATGGGTCTGTGAAGTTGAGATTTTGGCTTTTTATTCTGTGTATAAAATGTACAATGAGTATTATTTTTGTACAAACTCAATTTTGTATTTTTATTTACATTATTATCTACAACTTTTATGAACAAAGTTTCTTTATTTGATGAATAAATAATTATGTACAAAATAGGTGTCAAAGATGCAATAATAGAAGAATAAATAAATGAGGTATTTACTGTATTTTGGCCCTTATCTCCCCCTACTTTATTCCTTGTCGACCAATTCCATGCTGGCCTTGGTCTCGGGGTTAGGGTCATAAAATATTTGCAATATTTTATTCCTTTTTCTTTTCTTCCCTTTATTCTATAATTTTGGCATTAAAAACCTTATTTTATGTATAATTAATACAATAAATAATAGATGCTAATATGAACAAATTAATGCTATTTACATGCATTTGCTGGGGTTTTTAAGGCCAAAATGATAGAATAAAGGTGATGAAATGGAGATTCATCAGGTATGCACACAAGCAATCACAAACAAATGTACACAAAACAGACACAACCCCTTAATTCACCTATCAACTCGATGAAGACCATGAAATTTCGGTCTTTTTATCTTGTCTTTTAGGGTTAGGCGAAGAACAAAATTGTACAATCACTTAGGTTGGCTTATGGGATTTGGGCATTAACCTTATTGTGTACGTGAGGCAATAAAATGAAGACAATGAGAGGGTCGAGTAATTTTAGTATTCCCAATTTTATTTGTTATCACTTTTTTTAGTTTTTTAATAAGGAGAATGCACAAACCTAACAGGGAGCCAATTATTTTTAGCTCCTTAGTGGTCAAAATTAGAGGAATAGACGTAAAAACAATGCGAGGCAAAAACAATGATGTATGCTAAAGAGAAATGCTCACCTTGCCTCAAGCTCTCTTCATGCTGGAATGCTAAGCAGAATTGAAACCTATCAATATGCAGATGCAACTGATGAAATCACCCTAGATGAGAAATTGCTATTATCATGAAGAACTGTATGCTAATCACCTAGAATGGTGTCATACCCCCAAGTTTCGTGATCGAGAATGATCGTGCAGACACGGTAGCTGTATGCTCAAGAATGATCGATGGAGCTGGTCTTCTGAAGGAGTCCGAAAATGCGTGGGTATTACGGAGGTTATCCACGGAAGTCTAGAGGCTCAACAATACCTTACAAGAGAGAAGTGTCACGCAGGAAACTGGCTCGGTAGCAGAGTGTCGTGAAGCTTGTAGTAGTGAGAGCATAATGAAGTACAACCAGCTGTGCAAGACATGACGGTGGATGCACGTAGCGGGTACGTATGCGAGCACAGAAGGGCGGTATGCAGTGAAACAGTAGGCATTGAGAAGTAATGCGGTACGATTTCATAGGCACATGCACGGAGGCGTATGGTATCGATACTGATGCATGGCGATCCACAAAGGCATGGAGCGTTGCAGGTGCTGAGTATGAGCATTGTCAAGCATGCTCGGTATTACACGCATAAGAGAGGTATGGAGGCCACATATAACAAAGTTCTGGAGGACTTCCCCTTAGCATGCAGAACGCTAAGGAAGGGTTTATCGCACGAGGGTATGGAGGCCGCAGGTTCCCTTTGGCACAAGACCGAGTGTTCGGTGGCACTCAGTGAATTACGGAAAAGCGGCATCAGCAAGCGTTGGAGCGCGAGTGTACTGATGACTGGGCGATTGATGTGGCGTCAACTGTGCGAGAAGACAAAAGGACAATAAGGGAGTCGAAGAGACGAGCAGACGAAGAGTTGTTGAGGAACGCGAAGGGTTGCCGAAGAACAGGAAGGGTCTCTTGTGTCTTTGTGTATCATTATTGTAATTATAATAATGAATGTCCCTTGGGTTGCCTTGAGCCTTGTATAAAAGGAGAGGTGGTGGATCATTTGTAAACACACAAGTGTAGAGTGTCAACACCCCACTCCAGCGCAAGTTCCCCATCTAATAAGAGAAGAATCTTTGTGCCCGTGCTTGTGTGATCGGGTGGTTATGTTCTTGAGCGAGTTCTTGAGAATGTTCTTGAACGATCCATAGAGTCGAGCTTGTGCTTATGTCTGAGCATCGGTGCATTAGCAAGCAAGAGTACCGAGAAGAGTTAGAGCGTGTCTGTGATCGTTCTACTTGGGAAGGATGGTTAGATATGGGTTAGCTAACACCGCACATATTCGGTCGAAATCGGTAGTGGGATTTTGACCCTGTGACATTTGGTATCAGATCTTGAAAGAGACAAAAGTTAGAAGCGACTGTCGGTGCAGTCAATCATGGGAACACAAGATACTTGTCGGTGCAAGTATATCTTCAAACAACATAGTGAAGATGGTGTCGGACATGCGAGCCCACGACGAGCCATTATGCAATAAATGTTATTGCGAATATCATTCCCTGATCTGAAATGAAGAATGACTAATTTGCGCTATAGGTCCCTTAGTACAATTAGGGTTATGTACCATGCCCATCTTGATGATCATACAGCTATTGATTCAACTATTGAATCATAGAGGTTGGTGCTTGGATGAAGATCTAAAGAGTTAGATTGAGGACTCATCAAGAACCGTCAAATGATTGTTAAGAGATGATCTCCAGCCTCAGTAGGAGATGGCAATCCTTTCTCAATTAGGCTGATATCTGACCGACCTCTTGATGCAGGTCCTCTACATAGGAATAGAGATTCGGAGGTGTCAGATTAGTTAGGTCAAAGAGTTGACTTAACGAGATCGAGATAACCAAAGTCCTATATCGTATGTTGTCACGATACATGCATGCATCCTCTGACCAGAGGCATATGTGTTACTATATGTCTAAGTATGTACATTTGGCAGACCGATAGGATGATGACCTAACCAAGGTCTATACACTGGCGCGTTGGTGTGCATATAAGGGCATATGAGTAATACGATCTCTCAAAGGGATCATACAGGTTCATTTATTGAACAGGAAGGCATGAGCTCACTCATGAGATATTGGGAAGAATCAAATTCCGTGCGCACGGTCGTCTCGCTTTGGAAGCTTGACTAAATTTGTAGGTCTGATATATACTTTTAGGAAGTATATGATCAAGACCTAGGTATGATATACGCTTTTGGAAAGTATATGATCGATACCGACTCCCAATGATCGAATGAGAAACTTACAGATAGAACGCTGAAGTAGACAATATAAAGTTGATCCAATACTTCGGGTTTATTCTGAGTCTTCCAGTATGCAGGATGTACATGTATTGGGAATACCTGAGGGTGATGTGATCATAAACGATTGTATAACCATGACGCTTCCATTCCTAGGGAGTGATGAAACGGGTCTGGATTTTAGTGACTCCTCTCAGTAGATAAATGATCTGATCTTGGTCCAAATGTTGGACATTGATGTGAATGTGATTCAGATGCAATGAGAAGATTAGATTTGCGGTCTTGATTTAATCAAGCATCTTTGAGAGGTCCGCGATCTGGATATGAGATATGATCTCAATATCCAAGTCACTATATGTGGAACAATACAATCGCCCTGTCCTTATCTCCAAGTATTCGTGGAGAAAGTGCATTATCCTTGAAAGAGTTCCTGGATAATTCGATTGTTGATAAATGTATCCAAGCATTGGGAAAATGGATAATTAAATGTGATTTAATTATCATGAATAATATGAATTTGATTCATATTATAAGGAGATTTATCTTAGATAATTAAATGAGATTTGATTATCAAAGTTGTCATAATGTGAACATGATTCACATTATTTGGGCACATGAGAATAGCGATCCAAGATGATTAAATGTGATTTAATTATCATGGATATGAATAATATGGATAGCAATATCCATATTAGTCATATATATTATAAATGTGATTTACAATATATAAGAGAGAGCTATTTGTAATTTACATTTGCTAATTAAATGTTATGTGAATTGGATTCACATTGGACATTAAAATTGAAAATGTAATTTACATTTTATTTTGGGTTGTGAATGTGATTCACAAATTTCCAATGGCATGATTGCAATGTTTACAAAATAAATTGGATTTATTTTTTGTGAAATAAATTGCAACAAAAGTTGTTGCAAATATTGGAGAGAATCATGAGATAATGCAATCTCATGTAATATAGAAAGGAGGCTCCCTTCCTAATAAGGAGATGGGACAACCACCAAGTCCTTATAGGACTCATGGCCGTCCTCCCCCCTTTATGGAAGGAGGCTTGCCTCCTTCCTATTTCTCCAATGGAGATTGATTTGATATAAATCAAATTATATTTATTATATATTTGATTTTTATTAATTTAATTGTTGTTGGTTTTTTACCAACAAAATCTTAGCCATTGAAAGAAACACAATCAATGAGAGCCATTGGATATGTGTTGTCCCATGGATTGAGATCCATGGATCCCAAAATGTTATAAAAGGAGAGGCACCCGTTTGCTCTTCTTTACACAACACATAAGAGAACATAAGTCTCTCTCTATACATGCCAATCCTCTCTCTCTTCTTCTCTCATGGCCGTCCACCATGGATGCCCTAGAGGAAGTCTCCATCGCCGCAGCATCGTCGTTATGCTTCCGACCATTTGCTCGTGGATCTCCGTCTCCTTCAGTGCGGCTCGCTCGTGAAGAAGACGTCGGATCTCGTGTGCCGATATCAGAAGATTCACTGCTTGGATCATCAACTTGGATTGCGAGAAGCATGGGGTTCATCCCCGTGCTCGCAAGCGTCTCCTCCGTCGGATCGGACTTGAGACAGGAGGTCTCTTCGTTTAGAGACTCGATCGCAACCTCGCTTCAAGAGGTGATCCTATTACTTGTTTGTGATTTAGACGAAACGATCTGAGAAGTGTTCTTGGATCATGTGGTTTTGTCGCATAATTTTTTTTAATTTCCGCTGCATAGAACAACTAGTCCGACTAGTCGTTCTTTGTCGTATGCGATATGACGCTCACTCTTCCATGATGTGCTTGAGGATCTAACCATATGATTCAAGTGGTATCAGAGCCTTTGGTCTAAGGTTTTGGATGCGATCCATGAACCGAGGACGACTTGGGTTCATTAGGGTTTGCAAAAGTTTTCTTGCATTTCATTTTCGCATCTATATTTTGAGATTATTTTCGGCACTGTTTAAGTTGTTTAAACACGAAAATAATAATTGGATTTTGTTTCTCATTAAATTAGGAAACCGTAGGATCTGAGTTTACGTGATTTCGATTCCGTTTGCTCAAGATATGCTCATTTAAGTGAACATGTATCCACAGTTTCGGGGACTGCGAATCTTAAAGTAATTAAGATGTTACTTGCGGATTTAAAACACCTTGAAATGCGTGCAAATCACTTAGGTTCTGTTATGAATCAAATTAGCAAACTTTAGGAACTTACTTTGCTTAATTTGAATTTAAATTGATTGAGATATGATATTTTTAGTAAGTGAGGGTTACTGCTGGAAATACTTTCCTAATCAAGAACCTAGTGATTGTCATTTAATCAATTAGTGAAATTAAATTGTTTAATTTCCTGGAATAATTATGCATAAATATTTGTGAAATATTTGATGATAATTATTTCCGTAAATGACATTGCCTTAACAAATATTTGATTAGATGTGATCTAGATCACTAATTGGTTATATGATCTACATGATCTACATTCCAACAAACATGTTGTTTGAATATGATTTGGGATTTGTTTTAGCAAATCTCATTATAATGTTAATCAAAATTATTTTGATTATTACTATATGGTATAATTTCGGTTGAAGAACCGATGATAATCTCAAGTACAATGTGATCTATTTTGCATTATCCTTTCCCGAGGTGGATATGGTGTCTTGTCGGAGAGCATTGGGGTAGCGGATTGCAATGTATGTGGTCCGTCCCACTCTCGTTGGTACTGGCCATGACAGCGGGTAGGGTTAGTATAATGCTTAAGAAATCATAATGTATTTCTAATTATTAAAATTTGAAATAATATGTATTTGAGATAATACCATAATTTCAAGTAACAATTAAAATATTTGTTGGATATTAATTGGATCATTAATTTAATATGATTAGATTAATTGGAATCTAATTAAAATTAAAACACTCTATTATGAATAGAGATGTTATTTCCCTTGAAAGAATTAATCATAATGAATATGATTCATAATGATTAATTAGAACTTGAATATGATATGGAGGATGACATAAGTGACATCCAAGGTCTCTCGTCAAGGCGGAGGGTTCCGTCGCCAGGGATTGTATGTAGGAGACGCCTGTCTGAAGTGAAAGCTCCTGCATGCAAGCGCATCTGGATCGGGCTCTTCGCTTCTCAAAAGAGTAAGGACGTATGCGTAGTGACTGACGGCCCGCCCGCACCCTTAATTAATTCGAGCAAATTAATGTCCAAATTAATGTTAATCGTTCGTTGCAGTCGGATACGAGAGGCTAGTCAAAAACCACTTTAATTAGATTCAAGTTAATTTCAAGCGGCAATTTTTTTTACTTGGTGAAGTCCAAGGTCGATCTCAGGGAGGCATCTGTCTCCTTAGGTGAATTTTAAGCAAGTATCCAAGTGTGTGATTTTCGAAGAATTATTTTTTTTCAATTTCTATGCAGACTTATGCAAAAATGCAGGCCAAATGAACGTTTAATTTAATTAAGATATCAAATGAAGTCCAAAAATTCTTAAACTTGGCCAGATGATTAATTGTGATGAAAATGAGGTACCCTAATTTGGATTTTTCAGACACTAAATGGATTTACTGGGAATTAAATATGCAGACAGGGTGATTTTCAATATTTAATTTTTAATAAATAACAAACCACAATTTTTTCAAGAACTAAAATTATCCTAGATAGCACAAATGATAAGGAATCAAGGAAAACTGAAAGATCTGAATTTCAATGTGAAATGAATTAATTAAAATTTAAATAAGAAAATCACTCAACAATTTATTTAGGCCTCGATATGTGTGCAAATGACATGAAATTTTTATGGTATGTAAAGAATATTGTCCTTAAGCTACTGTGAATTTTTGATGATTTTTGGAAGCACAGAGAATTAACTACAAATCAAAAGGTGTCACTAGGCAAAATATGTCAAAAATGCACCAATTAATTCATTAATAATTATACTGAAATTACAAAAATGTGACACGTGGACCAATAGACAGAGGACAAGTTTCTCAACAAAATGCAATTTTTAGATTTGCAAAATGATGTAAAATGCAACCTAGGGATGCGTGCAAACACAGGGGTATAAATGCAATACATGAAAATAAAAATACAATAAGCAAATATGCGGACAGGGACTGAAATGCAATTACCTATAATGCTGGGGACTCGAGTGCAATTTCTCCCACAGGCACGTGCTCCTCACGTGGGCTCAGCTTCACAGGGACCTTTTTACAAATATGGAAAGTCCCGAGGGCCTTGGTGCAAAATTCCCAGGCTGCACGTGCTCCTCACGTGGGCGGCCTAGGCTCGGATGGCTGCGGAGGCTCGGGGCTAGGCTCGGCGCTTCTGGAGATCTGGAGTGAGGCTCGGACGACCCGAACCTAGGCTCGGAGAGGAGGCTCGGGCCGAGGCTACGTGGTAGGCTGAGGACCCTTGGATCGAGCTTGATCCAACGGTGATCTGGGCGTCGATGAAGATGACGACGTGGCGTGCTCACAACCGTGCGATCCCTGTGACGATCGACGGTCGCTGTAGCTCAGGCGGATGTCGACGTGGCTATCTCTGGACCGCTGGATCTAGATGGATCCAACGGTGATGTGTGGCTCTAGTTGTGGACGACGTTGATGGCGCTGGACCGTTCGATCAAGATGATCGAACGACGACTGTTCTTTGTCCTCAACGGTCCTCCGCCACCTGCGGAGGAGTTGGCGGGTCTCCGGCGAAGCGGGCTTGGCTCCGCCCGATCCTCCTGGCGTCGGTGAAGCTCTCCGGGGGCTCGGAGATATCCCGGAAGATACGCGGCGGTGCGGCGAAGCTCCAGGTGCCTTCAGGAGTGGAAGAGGGGTGCTGGAGCACCGTGGCAATGAAGCGCGAAAGTAGCTCCGATGAGCTTCTGGCCGATGAAGGATGTGAGTGTCTGCAGGTGTTAGGGGTATAGCCGAAGCACAAGGTAGTGCGTGGAGATGCGAAGGGTGGATGACGAGGCCTAAAGCGATGCGAGGGAGGTCCGGCGATGGTGCTCCGGCCAAGTGGCAGAGCTGGAGATCGATGGATGGTGGAGTGGAGTGTCTGAGGGTGCAGAGGGGTCAGCAAGGATGAGAGCTCCGTCACGGAGCTCGGCGGAGTGAAATGAAGGCGGGAAGGTGACCGTAGGCGGCGAATAAAATCGGAGAAGATAAAGAAAAATTAAGAAAAAGATCGGAGGGGGATTGGAGGGGGTTCACCTGGGGATTGGAGTTCCTTTTCGGGTTCCAGGTCGTCGCTCGAGGGATCGGTGGTGTCCCGAGCTCGTGCAGCGTCGCGGAGTAGCGGCTGCGACACGGCGGAGGTGCCGTGGATCTCGCCGGAGAAGAAGCCCTTCTTCGCTCAACGAATCGTCAAATTGCTGTCACCAATAGGAGGCTCGGAGCTCAGGGAAGCTCTCTGGAGTGGCGGATGAGCGTGACAGTGGCCGGAGGGTGATGATTTATAAGATGAAGGTGATGGGTTGGCTGGTGACGAGGTGAGGTTTGTGGTCGACGTGGGGCGACTCTGGTGGGAGTCGTGGGAAGCGAGGGAGCTGGCGAGGGTGAGGGAGGAGTGGTCTCCATCGTGGTGGTGTTGGCGGTCGGAGAGGGTGGATGAGGTGGAGACGAAAATAGAAAGGGGACGACATCTCGCACAAGATCAAGATCGTGGGAGAGAGGCGTCCGGAGGTAGACGACGGAGCTCCACCGTTGGATCTGGTGATCCAACGGTGATGATCGAAGCGGTAATGTCCGGGTAGGATTAGATCGGGGCGCGGTGATGATGGGCTGCGGTTGAACCACGTGGCGAGCTGCGGGCGAAGCGCTAGCGAGCGGCGAGGATGAGATTAGGGCTTAGATCGGAGGGTTGGAATGCAAGGCGGGATGAAAGGTTGCGATGGAGAGCGGCGTGCATCATCCAAAGGCGTAGCGTGCGACGCGTGGCGCACTGTGGCCGAGGCGCTAATGAGCGGTTCAGATGAAGTCCAGGGGATGATCAGACGGTGGACATTTGAGGTGTACTTGGAGGCGGCTCCACCATTGGATCTGGATGAAGATCAACGGCTGAGAGCGCAGGCGGATGAGTGACGGGGAGCGGGCCGCGTGGCGCAACCAGAGGGCGCCACATGGCCTGCTGTGAATGGCTGGACGAAAATGAATGTGTAGAGAGAAGAGGGGGCCGAATTTGGAAAAACTCAAAACATGAAAGTTGTAGATCTCGATGAGATCTACAAGTTTCATGTTGACCAAAGACGGAGATGAGGTCAAATATGATACATAAATACAAAGATACAAATATACACATATGTGTAGTATACAAGGTGGCCCAAAAACCCAACTTTCTCATACGAGTTCCAAATTGGATGAAATTAGTCTCATTTTAAAGATCTTTTATTGTGTAGTATTCTAAGAGTAAGTAGACCAGTTCGGAGTTTGTATGAGGGATTTATGTGTATTTTAGTGTACAGGGGTTCTAGGGCTTTATTGACTAATTTACAAGGGGGATATTTGGCATTCTTCCCTATATTATCAACTAAGGAGTACATATTATAAGGAAGAGGTTATTTTAGTGAGTGGATATTTTACAAGCGATTTTGGCTTCTTATTTGAATGCAAATGGACTGCTAAAATGAATGTATTATGTATGTATGAATGAATGCTATTTATGCATTATAAAGGGAAATATGCCTCTATTTACTCGGGAACAAGGCTCTATTTTTGACTTTTGAAGTGATGAATCACAGATTCATCAACCCCCTATACTTAAACCTTGCTCGTCCCCGAGCAACTAAATGAAATGCAAGAGTGAAATGATTTTGGGTTCCATACCAAGATCATGAACAAAAGTTAAAAATAGAGCTTGACTTGACCTTTGGATTAATTATGTGTCGGAACCTTATTGGGATCTGTGTTTAAGACTTAACAGACTTCAAGCTCCACAAGTCTTCTATTCAAGACGCCTCAACACACCAGATCAGAACAAGTCTACATACACAAACTCTAATGACCATGAATCTTTTCATGCAGTGTAAGTGATATATGACTCCCCACCTCAGAAGTAACAAAGAAACAACCTCCCCCAACCTGGTAACTCTAATGCCTCGGTCTAGCAACTCTTTCCTCGAGAAGCGGGGTATTCCCTTCTAAGTTCAAGTGCAACCGGCTCAAGAAGAGGGGAAGAAGTATAGACTTTTGGGAGCTCAGCCAGTGTAGCTAAGTCTCCCGCTGCAAGCTTCATGAGATGTAACATGGGGACCATAAGCTTTTGCTTTTCTTGACTACGTACACTCCGGTGGGGTTATTAAATTTTCAATCCGACCCACCACTTTTTTTGGAGTTCTTTTTGGCATTTTTTTCAACAAAATGCCTTTGTACAACATATCTACATGGTGCAGCATATATACAAGAAATTTCCTCTTGAGCCAGTAGACTATCCCTCTTTTGAAGCTTTATTGCAACCCACAGCTTCTGTCTTTAGCCTTCATCACCACTAGGCCAAGTTGAGACGCACTTCCTTCACTAGAAGAAGAAGAGAGGTTCCGCCTAGAAGTACTACCCTCATATGCTACCCCAAGCCTAAGGAAACTGCCTCCTCATCACCTCATCTGTAGAGAGCCATGTGTAAAGTGCTGGTGCACGTCAAGCCATTGTCTCTAAGAGTCATGTGTGTGGTTGTTAAGTGCTCTACTCAGGCTCATCAAGATGACATATGAACATAGACTTGCAGACATAAAGAATTAAGTCACCTGACCTGAAAAATCTTAACTCCAGTTCCTATAAGGTTCCTCTGAAATTAGGTGGATTAAGGTCAAATCAATTCCATCCTCAATATCTGCTCATAACTTAGTTCAGACCCCACTAGCTTTTTACTTTGCCTATGCAAAGTATGCCGATGAGATGTCATGCTATGAAAATGCAAGACTCTTTTTGGATGCAGAGATGGTATGCAAGGTTAAACAAGAAGCCTTTATTTTCAATTTTTTTCATTTTATTTTCTATTATACAACAATCTTTAGTTTGTAATAATATACATATTTTACAGGAGTATTATTTTTGTTTTATACAAGTAAAATATTTATTTATTATTTTATTATATATATATATTTTTCAATTTTTACCCACCCATAATTATTGTATACAAAAAAAACGCGAAAATACGCGAAAGTACGAGCTATGGGTAAAGTATATATGTAATATATACACGCCCCCCTATACTTAGCGTGTGCTATGTCCTCAGAGCACGAAAAGCGAACAAAAAGACTTAGCTCGGGCTAAGCGTAGGAGAGCTAAAATTACAAGAGTGTAGAAGTCGTCCTGCCCCCATATACTTAGGCTCTGGCAGCTTAAGTGTAGAAGAAGATCAGAAATGGGGCGGGCGATTGAGAGGAGTGGATGAGTATCAATGCGGGCATCGGTCCCCCCTATACTTAGGCTTAGGTCAGCCTAAGTATAGGTAAGAAATGAGTATGAGGACCAATGTGATCTGGAGGATGTACAATGAACTGACTCAGGTGACCTCTCCCCCCTATACTTAGGATCTGGTTATCCTAAGTATAGTCCAGGATAGTGATCTAATGAGGCGGGGATGGGTTACTAAAGTCGTGTAAGAGAGAGGATAAGATGTACAAGAAGAATGGTATATACAGATGAGTCGGTCTGAATCTTTCGAGATGCTGCAGATGGCTGGAGTTCACTGCGGCAAGGTCTCATACGCGGCTCGAGGTGTATCTGTTGTATCTGTCTCGCGCAAGAATACAATCTCCTCAACATGGACTAGCTGCTCATTGGATTCGACGAAGTGCTTCAACAGCTATCCATTCACTAGGAATGTCGGTGCGTCATCTGCAAGATCTGAGATCTCGACACATCCACTATCATGCACCGTACGAACGACAAATGGGCCTGTCCACTTAGACTTCAACTTGCCTTGGAAAATCTTAAGCCTAGCATTGAACAACCATACCTTCTGTCCAGGATTAAAGGTCTTTCGTCTGATATACCTATCATGCCAACGCTTCACCTTGTCCTTGTACACCAAACTGTTGTCATATGCGTGGTTTCTGACTTCCACAAGCTCATTCAGATCCATGTCTCTCTACTTCTGACCCAGGTGTGTGTTCCAATTGACCTTCTTGATTGCACATTCTGATTTGTGCACTAACTCTGCGGGCAAGTGGCACGGCTTTCCGAATACCATTCGGAAAGGGGAGGTACCTAATGGTGTCTTGTAAGCTGTCCTATACCCCCAGAGGACTTGATCCAAGATCTGAGACCAGTCCTTCCTGTCCGGGCGGATATGGTTTTCACCTCCCTATTTGACACCTCAGCCATACCATTGGTTTGTGGGTGGTAAGGACTTGCGACACGGTGTTCAATGCCGTAATCCTTCAGGAGTTTCTTCACTTCCCGATTCACAAAGTGGCTACCCCTGTCTGATATCATCATTTTAGGGATCCCGAACCTAGAGATTATGTGCTCTCTGATGAATTTTCAGACAGTCCTGCTGTCTGCGGCTCGGGTCGGGATAGCCTCCACCCATCTGGACAGATAGTCTACCGCAAGAAGGATATATTCGAACCCGTGGCTGACAGGGAATGGGACCATGAAATCGATACCCCAGGCGTCAAAGACATCACAAATGATGACCGGCTGCATTGGCATCTCATCCTTGGAACCAACGGTTCCTCCCATTCTCTGGCAAACTGGGCACGACTTCGCGAAGGCGGTGGCATCGCGAAACAGAGTCGGCCAGTAGAAGCCACACTGAAGTACCTTCCATGCGGTCCTCTTCCCGGAGTGGTGTCCTCCTGCCTCCAAACTGTGGCATAAAGAAAGGACACTCTGGTATTCCTCTTGAGGAATACACCGTCTCCAGACACAATCCGGTCCTTCGAAGAAAAGGATCGGATCCTCCCAATGGTAGTGTCTAGTGTCCGACTTCAGTCGGTCGATTTGGTTCTTGGGCCAATCTTCGGGAACTTTCTTGGAGACAAGATAATTCACGATATTGGCATACCATGGGAGTGAGTCGATAACAAAAATCGACTCGTCAGGGAAGGAGTCTCGAATTGGTGAATCCTCGGAAGTATTAAGATCTTCGAGACGAGAGAGATGATCGGCCACTACATTCTTCTTTCCAGGTTTATCACGGATGTCCAAGTCAAACTCCTGGATAAGTAAAATCCATCGAAGAAGACGCGCCTTCGCATCCTTCTTCTCCATCAAGTACCGTAGTGCCGTATGGTCAGTGAACACAGTTACCTTGGATCCAATTAAGTGAGATCTGAATTTGTCCAAGGCAAACACTACCACAAGCATTTCCTTTTCCGTAACTGTATAGTTACGCTGAGCAGAATCAAGTACTTTTCTTGCGTAGTGAATTGCAAAAGGGACGCCCTCTCTTCTTTGCCCCAACACAGCCCCAATAGCATAATCAGAGGCATCCGTCATGATCTCAAAAGGTAGAGACCAATCTGGGGCTTGCAGGATGGGTGCGTCCATAATCATTCCTTGTAAAAGCTTAAAGGCCTCAAGACATTTGTGATCGACAATAAACTCCATGTCTTTGCCTTAAAGCTCAGTTAGCGGTCGGGCAATCTTAGAAAAATCCTTAATGAATCTCCGATAAAATCCAACATGCCCGAGGAACGACCGCAACTGCTTTACGTTGGTGGGTGGCTGGAGTCGTCTGATCACATCCACCTTGGCAGGGTCAACCTCCATTCCTCTCTTGGAGATGACATGCCCCAACACTATGCCCTCCGTCACCATGAAGTGACTTTTCTCCCAGGAGAGCACCAGATTAACCTCACAACATCTTTTGAGGACTCGGTCCAGATTCCTAAGACAGGAATCGAAAGAATCGCCGTGGACCGAGAAGTCATCCATGAAGACTTCCAGGAATTCGCCGACCATTTCGGCGAATACAGCAATCATGCACCTTTGAAAAGTACCTGGAGCATTGCATAGCCCAAAAGGCATGCGCCTGAAAGCATAGGTACCAAAGGGGCATGTAAACATGGTTTTTTCCTGGTTCTCTGGAGCTATGGCTACTTGATTGTAGCCCGAGAACCCATCTAAGAAGCAGAAGAACTCTTTCCCTGCTAGTCTCTCTAAGATCTGATCAATGAATGGAAGGGGGAAATGATCCTTCTTTGTCGCGGCGTTCAAGCGTCTGTAATCCACACAGACGCGCCACGACGTGGGTACTCGCGTCAAGATCTCCTCTCCGTCCTCATTGGTGGTCGTCTGAATTCCCGACTTCTTCAGGACAACATGGATTGGGGCCACACACTTAGAGTCGGAGATTGGATAAATGAAACCCGCGTTGCACCATTTTTCTATCTCCTTCTTCACGACTTCTCGTAAATTTGGATTCAACCGGCGTTGGAATTCACGAGAGGGTTTGGCTTCATTCTCCAAGTAAATATGGTGCGAACACAGAGCGGGATTTATCCCGTGGAGATCGGAAATGCTCCAGCCTATCGCCTTGCGATTTTTCTCTAGGATCTCTAGCAAGCGAGATTCCTGCTCCTCGGTCAATTGCGAACTGATGATGACCGGAAATTTCTTGTCTTGGCCCGCAAGGAAGGCATACTTTAAGGTTGTGGGTAAGGGTTTGAGCTCAGGATTGGTGTGATCGTCTAAGAAATCTGGCTCAATCTGATCTGGTTCAGTGTTGGAAGTGGCTGGATCGTTCTCTGTGATTGCTGCCACCAAGTTCGGCTCTGGAGTCGGATCGTCAAAGGTCTCCATACAATCGGAAAACGTCTCGTCCGACTCGTCATCCTCATCTTCCTATTGTCCTAGAGATGTAAGGACTGACAGGCCCAACTGGGCCTCTGTGTCATCGAAGATGTAGGGCGATGCAGGCTCAGAGCTGTACTCGTTTCTGAGGATCTCGTAGACTGACTCGTGCACTGGATCATCTTCGGAGGAGATGGACACATCGGTGCTGGCTGGGTTCTGTCTCCATGGCCCAACTAAGTCTACATGCTCGCAGTCTGTTCCGGTAGAAGAGTACTCGGTGCTGGATTCTGAATCCGATCTCTACCATCTTGTCTGCTTCATTTCAAGTTCCTCATCTCTGCCTGGAGTTTGGAACTGAATCTTCCCGATCTTATAATCAAATAAGGCCCCTGCTGTTCGGAGGAAAGGCCTACCGAAAATGATCTGGGAGTCTCTCCAATTACAAGGGGTTTCCATATCCAGGACAGTGAAGTCCACCATGTATTCTTGTCCCTCGACTTTGATCACAATGTTCCTCAATTCTCCTTGGGACCTCTTGGTTGATTTATCCGCAAACTGTAGGAGGGCTCTAGATTTCCTAAGAGGTCCGAGATTAAGCCGCTCATAGAGGGCTGTAGGCATCAGATTGATCGAGGAACCATTGTCCAGGAGAGTGCGTGCAAACGCGATGTCATCAACATGACTCACTACATAATGTGCACCCATATCTCTTCGTTTCCTTGGAAACGAGTTCTTTATTGCACAAGTCATGGCTACTGATAAAACGTGTTTCTCAACCCGGCTTTTGGTCTTCCTGCTAACCCTAGTAGGTGTGCATCTCACCTTAAGGTATTTTTGGAATGCAGGGGTCATCTCCACGTACTTGTCAAAGGGGATTGTGACCTTGATATATTTGTTGCATAATTCAGCCATCTCAGGGTCATCTTTTTGGATTTTTTTGGTTTTCTTCTTTCCACCGTAAGAGCTCGGGGGAAAGGGATTATTGACTCGAACTCAGGTTTGGAAACTGAAATTTTCTCATTGACTTCGGGAACTGAGTTCTTAACAGGACTCTGACTCTGATACAAACTAGGAGGCTGACTCTGACTGAAAGGAAAATGCTGAGGCGAAACCGGTGATGCTTCTTCCGTGACTGCTGGACGATCCTCCTCAGATGGAGGTGCGGGATCTTCATCGGTTTCTTTTGACTCTATACAAATGCGAGAATGCTGCTTCGAGGACTCAGATATCCTCTTCTTCTGCCGACGATGATGGTGGTGATGCTCCTCCTCTTCTTCCTCTGAGTTCTCCTCAGGTAGAGTGTCGGAGGGTCCTTCCTTCTGCTCCCGTGCCCGATCAGGTATGGTCACGGTTCTTCCGCTCTTGAGGGACATGTGATTTACATTATCGTACGAAAGGATCTCATGTTCAGATAAATAATTATCTGAATAGTATACCTGATCTCGAGGTCGATTCTGGCCCTGGTATAAGCTGTTTGGGTTTGCCTGAACCTGTGCGGGAATTGGGGTCTTTGGCGCCATCTGTTGGTCCTGGGTACGAGAGACCCGATTGATGTCGGTTCTCATGTCCAGGTAATCATTCTGCATCTGTTGGACCCTATCAGATAGGGTCTGGATCGCCAAGGTGAGAGACTCCAATTCGGTGGGCTGGGCTGACTGCTGTGCAGATGAGGTTCGGTAGTGGCCCTGCTGGCCATGCCGATACTGCTGCTGCGGGTGTGATGGTGCTGGCCCCTGCTGATAGGTGCGCTGCTGCTGCTGGTACTGCTGCGGCTGGTACCCTTGTTCTGGCCTGGACTAAAAGCACGGTGTGGGAACGAGCCTGGTTTCTTGGTAAGCTGGGGATGAACGGTGAGGCTGATCCTTCCCCATTTCGGCCTGCCTGACAATCGGGTCACGGCTATACCAAAGCCCGTTGATCTCGTACACTTGCGGTGGCTCCTCGTATCCCGTCTCTACTTGTGGGGGTGCATTCTGGTCCTGCTGGGTGTAAGTCTGATCCCAGCTACTCTGAGACCCCGGTGCCTATTCCTGTACAAGATGGACTCGATGTATAGGTACAGGTGGTGCAGAAGGGGCATGTAACTTGATCTTAGCTACCTTCTCAGAAAGTTCCTCCACTTGCTTCGGTAGACACGAAAGAGACTCAAGTTCCACGACTCTCTTGTGGATCTGCTCGACCATGGTAAGCTTGTCGGCAATCATCCCCATACTGGGGATGAGGTCCTCAGTCAGATCCGCTGCAGTCCTTCGGGTTGTCTCATTGGATAGGATTGAGGGAGACAACTGATAGGCCCTGGTGGCCTGCGACCTGCCGGTTTCCGCCATCTGCTCCAGGATCTTCCATACGGCGTGCTCGTTTTTGTTCAGATAGCTTCCTCCACAGGCGGCACTGACTAACCCCTGCATCTCTGGGGTCAGTCCACAGATCAAGGTCTGGACTAAGATCGCTTTTGAAATGCCGTGGCAGGGGCATTTCTGTACTAAATCATTGAACCTATCCCAAGCGTCATGGAAAGGTTCACTAGGTCCTTGGGCGAAGCTGGCGATCTTTGTTCTCATCTGGTTTGTCCTACTGAGAGGGTAGAACTTTTTCAAGAATAGGTCCTTGAACTGCATCCAGGTATTGCATACCACCCCTAAGTTTTTCAACCAATGAGCAGCCTTATCACCTAAGGCAAAAGGGGTGGCCTTCAACCGAATATAATCTTGGCCAACATTGGGATGGCTAAGATTGTTGCACACCAACTCGAAGTCACGGAGGAAAGTGTATGGTTCTTCATTTAGGTTTCCGTTGAACTTCAGAAGCAGACTAAGGAAGTGGGGCTTCAGCTCAAATGCCTGGGCGGGAACTGCAGGTGCCAACCAGTTCTGAATCTCGTTCTCCACCGGGTTATAGGTATCGACCATTGGTCGGTCGATTCCTTCTGCTACTATAATCTGTCCCATCCGCGCCGTGAGATCTGCATTCTTCTGTTCGGCTTTAGCGAGGTGAGCAAGAATCTGTTTTATTTGTTCCTCATCCGGTGGTACTTTTGGCGGCATCTTGTCCTCTAGTCCTGGGGGGAAAGTAAGGTCGATGTCAGAGGATAAATCAAGGAAAGGATTACCGAGGCGATGATCTTCCTCGATAATCTCGGAGGAGATGAAAGGGTTGGTTTGAGAGTTACCACCCTGAGTATGAGGGAACCAAGACTCAAGAGGGTCATGAGTCCTGGGTGGTCCAAGGTGCGCTTGGGCTGATGAAGACGAGTTGCTTGGGGGACTCATAGAGAGATCGGTGAATAACGCGTCGAGATCTCCCCAGTTACTCATCTTGATGTGGCGAGAAGAAGATAGGGTTTTACTCCTACCTGAAGCAAGCAAAATCAATCCAAAATCCTGAGTTCACACTCAACACAGTGAAGGACTCGAAATCGAGTCCGATTAATCTTGTAATTTTTAAGTGTGATTGTTCAAACAAGATAGCAAGGATTACGCGGCCTATAGGGAAGTCGGCTTAGAGCCGGATGCGTCTTCCCTATTTATCCTGTCGCCTAAGATACCGCCGATCCTCCCTTTCTGCGCTCCTATCCGGAGTGGGGACTCAATGACGTGCCCCTATCTACCTGCAAGCAGGCGGAGGCTGACAAAGCTAGGCCTTGTCGCAGAGTACCGCTGGTTCGCCCCTATCAACCCGCGAAGGCGGAGGCTACTTGGTACTTGTCAATGAGCTTAAAAGTATCCCACTCGTGATATTTGCTAAGATCAGTTGACTCGTGATATGGAAGGCGGGGATTTGGGCTCTGCCTTAAGGTGTTCACACACACTCAAGTACCCTCACTCAGCCTGAAAACAGAGTCAGGGATTAATCTCCCGCAAATAATTTTCAAATTTTATTCTCTTTTTTGGTCAATACTGTTTAGCAGTCCCGATTTTAAGTTAAGTTATCACTGGTTAAGTCCACCACACAGCACGCCTATCGGACAATCCCAATTTCCGTTTAATTAAATGTGAAAATCAGAGGGAGAAATCGAGAAAAAGCCGATGCAAGATAAAACAATGATGTTATGCTGAGTTCAGGAGACTTACAGTGATCCCTTCGCTTTTTGTGCAGGATGCAGAACAGAATTGAAATTTTAACTAAATGCAAATGCAGGCAATGAAAGCCGCTCCTAGACAGGCAGTTCTATTAGCGTGAAGAACAGTTTAATTTGGCTAAGTACTGCGGTCTAAGTGCGTCTTTTAAGTGATTTGTGTGGTCCTAATGATTACGAGCACAAGCAATTCCTAGATTGGCTCGGGGAGCCGCTAGTGCAAGCTAAGTTACAATTCAAACACACAACACACGGGGACACGATTCCACTATTTTTACACACGCAAGAACCCGAACGGGAACCGCTGGAAATGATGCGAAAAATGTGGAAATAAATGAATTACAGGTTCTCTCAAATCACTCAAACTAATTCGAATGCGTGTTCCTCGAAGCGTCTTCGACTCCGGTGTCCCTCGCACAAAAACAGGTGAGGTCAGATAAAGAACGACACAAAAATGCAAAAATTTAAAAGACAGAGAAATATTCACAAGAAAAACCGGGGGTCAGACTACCCGGGGAAAGAAAATCAAGCACTCAAAATTTCACCAAAAATTAACCTAAGCCGTGCCTCCCCGGCAACGGCGCCATTTTGACGGCCCGCCCGCACCCTTAATTAATTCGAGCAAATTAATGTTAATCATTCGTTGCAGTCGGATACGAGAGGCTAGTCAAAAACCACTTTAATTAGATTCAAGTTAATTTCAAGCGGCAATTTTTTTTACTTGGTGAAGTCCAAGGTCGATCTCAGGGAGGCATCTGTCTCCTTAGGTGAATTTTAAGCAAGTATCCAAGTGTGTGATTTTCGGAGAATTATTTTTTTTTTCAATTTCTATGCAGACTTATGCAAAAATGCAGGCCAAATGAACGTTTAATTTAATTAAGATATCAAATGAAATCCAAAAATTCTAAAACTTGGCCAGATGATTAATTATGATAAAAATGAGGTACCCTAATTTTTTTGGATTTTTCAGACACTAAATGGATTTACTGGGAATTAAATATGTAGACAAGGTGATTTTCAATATTTAATTTTTAATAAATAACAAACCACAATTTTTTCAAGAACTAAAATTATCCTAGATAGCACAAATGATAAGGAATTCAGGAAAATTGAAAGATCTGAATTTCAATGTGAAATGAATTAATTAAAATTTAAAGAAGAAAATCACTCAACAATTTATTTAGGCCTCGATATGTGTGCAAATGACATGAAATTTTTATGGTATGTAAAAATACTGTCCTTAAGCTATTGTGGATTTTTGATGATTTTTGGAAGCACAGAGAATTAACTACAAATCAAAAGGTGTCACTGGGCAAAATATGTCAAAAATGCACCAATTAATTCATTAATAATTATACTGAAATTACAAAAATGTGACACGTGGACCAATAGACAGAGGACAAGTTTCTCAACAAAATGCAATTTTTAGATTTGCAAAATGATGTAAAATGCAACCTAGGGATGCGTGCAAACACAGGGGTATAAATGCAATACAGGAAAATAAAAATACAATAAGCAAATATGCGGACAGGGACTAAAATGCAATTACCTATAATGCTGGGGACTCGAGTGCAATTTCTCCCACAGGCACGTGCTCCTCACGTGGGCTCAGCTTCACAGGGACCTTTTTGCAAATATGGAAAGTCCTGAGGGCCTTGGTGCAAAATTCCCAGGCTGCACGTGCTCCTCACGTGGGCGGCCTAGGCTCGGATGGCTACGGAGGCTCGGGGCTAGGCTCGGCGCTTCTGGAGGTCTGGAGTGAGGCTCGGACGACCCGAACCTAGGCTCGGAGAGGAGGCTCGGGCCGAGGCTACGTGGCAGGCTGAGGACCCTTGGATTGAGCTTGATCCAACGGTGATCTGGGCGTCGATGAAGATGGCGACGTGGCGTGCTCACAACCGTGCGATCCCTGTGACGATCGACGGTCGCTGTAGCTCAGGCGGATGTCGACGTGGCTGTCTCTGGACCGCTGGATCTAGATGGATCCAACGGTGATGTGCGGCTCCGGTTGTGGACGACGTTGATGGCGCTGGACCGTTCGATCAAGATGATCGAACGGTGACTGTTCTTCGTCCTCAACGGTCCTCCGCCACCTGCGGAGGAGTTGGCGGGTCTCCGGCGAAGCGGGCTTGGCTCCGCCCGATCCTCCTGGCGTCGGTGAAGCTCTCCGGGGGCTCGGAGATATCCCGGAAGATGCGCGGCGGTGCGGCGAAGCTCCAGGTGCCTTCAGGAGTGGAAGAGGGGTGCTGGAGCACCGTGGCGATGAAGCGCGAAAGTAGCTCCGATGAGCTTCCGGCCGATGAAGGATGTATGTGTCTGCAGGTGTTAGGGGTATAACCGAAGCACGAGGTAGTGCGTGGAGATGCGAAGGGTGGATGACGAGGCATAAAGCGATGCGAGGGAGGTCCGGCGATGGTGCTCCGGCCAAGTGGCAGAGCTGGAGATCGATGGATGGTGGAGTGGAGTGTCTGAGGGTGTAGAGGGGTCAGCGAGGATGAGAGCTCCGTCACGAAGCTCGGCGGAGTGAAATGGAGGCGGGAAGGTGACCGTAGGCAGCGAATAAAATCGGAGAAGATAAAGAAAAATTAAGAAAAAGATCGGAGGGGGAATGGAGGGGGTTCACCTGGGGATTGGAGTTCCTTTTCGGGTTCCAGGTCGTCGCTCGAGGGATCAGTGGTGTCCCGAGCTCGTGCAGCGTCGCGGAGTAGCGGCTGTGACACGACGGAGGTGCCGTGGATCTCGCCGGAGAAGAAGCCCTTCTTCGCTCAACGAATCGTCAAATTGCTGTCACCAATAGGAGGCTCGGAGCTCAGGGAAGCTCTCTGGAGTGGCGGATGAGCGTGACAGTGGCCGGAGGGCGATGATTTATAGGATGAAGGTGATGGGTTGGCTGGTGATGAGGTGAGGTTTGTGGTCGACGTGGGGCGACTCTGGTGGGAGTCGTGGGAAGCGAGGGAGCTGGCGAGGGTGAGGGAGGAGTGGTCTCCATCATGGTGGTGTTGGCGGTCGGAGAGGGTGGATGAGGTGGAGACGAAAATAGAAAGGGGACGACGTCTCGCACAAGATCGAGATCGTGGGAGAGAGGCGTCCGGAGGTAGACGACGGAGCTCCACCGTTGGATCTGGTGATCCAACGGTGATGATCGAAGCGGTAATGTCCGGGTAGGATTAGATCGGGGCGCGGTGATGATGGGCTGCGGTTGAACCACGTGGCGAGCTGCGGGCGAAGCGCTAGCGAGCGGCGAGGATGAGATTAGGTCTTAGATCGGAGGGTTGGAATGCAAGGCGGGATGAAAGGTTGCGATGGAGAGCGGCGTGCATCATCCAAAGGCGTAGCGTGCGACGCGTGGCGCACTGTGGCCGAGGCGCTAATGAGCGGTTCAGATGAAGTCCAGGGGATGATCAGACGGTGGACATTTGAGGCGTACTTGGAGGCGGCTCCACCATTGGATCTGGATGAAGATCAACGGCTGAGAGCGCAGGCGGATGAGTGACGGGGAGCGGGCCGCCTGGCGCAACCAGAGGGCGCCATGTGGCCTGCTGTGAATGGCTGGACGAAAATGAATGTGTAGAGAGAAGAGGGGGCCGAATTTGGAAAAACTCAAAACATGAAAGTTGTAGATCTCAATGAGATCTACAAGTTTCATGTTGACCAAAGACGGAGATGAGGTCAAATATGATACATAAGTACAAAGATACAAATATACACATATATGTAGTATACAAGGTGGCCCAAAAACCCAACTTTCTCATACGAGTTCCAAATTGGATGAAATTAGTCTCATTTTAAAGGTCTTTTATTGTGTAGTATTCTAAGAGTAAGTAGACCTAGTTTGGAGATTGTATGAGGGATTTATGTGCATTTTAGTGTACAGGGGTTCTAGGGCTTTATTGACTAATTTACGAGGGGGATATTTGGCATTCTTCCCTATATTATCAACTAAGGAGTACATATTATAAGGAATAGGTTATTTTAGTGAGTGGATATTTTACAAGGGATTTTGGCTTCTTATTTGAATGCAAATGGACTGCTAAAATGAATGTATTATGTATGTATGAATGAATGCTATTTATGCATTATAAAGGGAAATATGCCTCTATTTACTCGGGAACAAGGCTCTATTTTTGACTTTTGAAGTGATGAATCACAGATTCATCAGTGACCCCAATATTGGGTCCTCATATTATTGGGGGTGATATTGGATTGCACATAGCGAGTTGTATTCCTGTTGACGGTTGGTTCAATTAATGACGGGTCAACATCGCCTTAGGGGTGGTGGGCTCGGGTGTTAAAGACCGAATTGGGAAATGCAAGTTGGACTTGCAAGGAGGGATGCGTTCCCGCTTCTTTTTATCCGAGTTGTAGGTTCTCATATTATTGGGATGCAACAAAAATAAGGAAGGATATCCCAGATCTTGCTTGAGATATAATGGTAAGTATATCTCTTACATTCAAAGTAGTTAAGGGAATGAACTTTCAATGTTGACAAGGCAAGATAACTTTGATATAAAAATTCCTAAATCAAAGTAAAATATGTATATGTATATATATATATATATAAATATATACACTTATGCAAATTTCTTATTTCAGATAATCCTTCATTAAACCCACTCAATGTTATACTCGATAATAACCAGTAAATATCATGGATTGGACTCATGATCCAAATATTGTACTTGCAGTTGGACACATAATGTATGTGGTTGCAATGTGCAAGTTTCCTCATAATAATGAGGAATGGCAATTAAATAAATAATATGACTTCAACCCTAGGGTTGGTATGTATCTGTAGTCTTGATCTCTCATCGGATGTACTTTGGAAGTGACATGTCGATAATGATCGCAATTGTCAAATAATCCTTATAAAATCTTAGAAGATATTCTGGCATACATATGTGCTCTTGACATTTATCACGTATGACATGGTTCACTGAATCATGCAGAATGGTAGCTCTGTAAGAGATGATGTATTCAAAATGTTTGAATACCTACCTGAACCAATGTTTCAAGAGTTTAGATGGATGTAGATTTGATGAGTGTCATCATTCTACTGTCTATACTCTCGTCATTCATGAAGCTTCGTAATATTCATATTGTATGAATTTAATAAAGCATGTATAAATGTTGAAATGCTCTTACATTGAATTCTTTTGAATTTAACGTAAGAGATCCTTAGTCTTAAGCAATGGTTGTTTATAGATGAAGGGAGCGCAGTGGAAGCATGGGACGGACCCGAGTAAGAAGGAAAGTCAAAGAGTTGACCTACTTCTGTGACTTCCATATGGCATCCAGATAGTTGGATGAATGCCAATACTGCAATGAGTCGATGTATTATCTAGGATCCTTAGTGAAGGACTCAGATAGAGCATCAGAATAATCTACATATAATTATTGACTTTGACTTACTTATTTAAGATAAAGTCTAATAATTGTATCTCAATCTTCTAACAGCACTTGCAATAGGGTGCATATGTTTTAAGAAGACTGGAAAATTTGATCTTAAGGTTTATAGTTATCCATATGGATATTGATGCAATTGTTGCAACAATCTCTGTTGGATTAACAGACTTGTTAATTTCAGTGGGAGAGCCCTTAGTCATAGAGAATGTCTCTATGACCTAGATATAATAATACACTCGTTGTTTGTTTCTAAATGTTGGAAATAAACATGAATTCTGAGATAGAACTATCATAAAGAGTTATGATGGATATATTTCAGATAGTAATCTAACATCTAGTGGACTCCACAAATTTAGAAAATTAATGAATGGTTCATTAAGATTTCCAATACTGAAAATTAAAACCTTTATAAGATCGATCAGAGGATGAAGATCATTTGATAATGATCTGGCATCAAGTTTTGGACATATGTCTGTTGATGAGATCAATGGACTAGTGAGAGATGAAACTTTAGATTGTCTAAAGGTTCAAATCTTACATACTTGTGAATATTGTATTCAAAAGTAAAAATGTTCAATACACCCTTCCTTGGGAAAGGTGTAAGATGTCAAGGTATTCAGGATCTCATACATATTGATGTATATTGATCATTTGTATCATAGTAAACATTATGGATATGTGATATCTGTTGATGATTTTGTATGATATGAGATTTTTTCTCTTCACCTAAGAAACCTTTGAAATGTTCAAAGATTTCATTATTTTTGTTTTAGAGCCAAAGCTTGAAGGAAGATAAAATGAATTTGATCTAATCTGGGTAGCAAGTACCAGCTAGATAAATTCAAAGAATACCTTATGGAGATATGAATATCATTTCTATCTCAATCCTCCTGATACACCTTGACTCAGTAGAGTTATAGGGAGATACAATTGGATCATGCGTGACATGATTTGATCAACGATGAATTTTAGCATAATTTCCTATTAGTTTCCAGGTATATATGTAGTAGAGACTACATTATATATCCTTAATGAGATTCCATGCAAGTAAGATGGAATTAAGCACTAGAGAGTGCAGCTTCATTAGGAAAATAAAGGATGGTATTGGATACCTACTTTATGACCTTGAGATTCTTAAAAGATCTCATCTCTAAGAATATGATTCTTAAAGGATGACTCTCTTGAGAATCAAGAAGAAAATGAAGTGTAGGAACTCATTTAATCTTGTGATGATAATGAGGCTCCTGAAATCAGAAACTAAAAGGACAATTAATGATGAAACATTAATACCTCTTCAAATGAGTTTGAGGATGTACTCCATGTGTCAGTTACGTCTGACAATGATCGGACTTCATGTGATGAAGCTTTTGAAGATCATGACATGAAAAGATGGATGTTAGCAATAAAGTCTAAAGTAGACTTCATATACAAGCGTTGTATATGGATCCTCGAGGATCCACCTATATGGGTAAGACCCATAAAGGTGTAAATGGATCTTCAAGAGAAAGAAGTCAAGATTGCATTCCTCTATGAATACCTCTCTAAGGATATTCACATGAAGTAGCCCCAGGGCTTCATGGTTGAGGAAAGCAAGGTGTGCAAGCTAAGAAATCCATCTATGGACTCAAATAAGCTTCTTGAAGTTGGATCATAAGATTTGATGAAATTATAAATGTTATGATTTCAGATAGAATCTGGATGAGCCATGTGAAGCTTAGTGGGAGTGCCTTTGTGTTCATCATGCTAAATGTAGTTGATATCCTAATCATTTAAAATGATATAAGGATAATAATGAGTGTTTTCTAATCTGGTTGTTCCATAACTTGAGATACGATCTCAAGAATACCTCTTGGATCTTAGTTTTGAAGGTGTTCAGAAGCATAGAGAAGAGGGTATTGGGACTGTCACATTAATGGTACACCTTGGACATATTCCATTTTCTGGAAAAATCCAAGAAGGGCTTCCATCCCTTAAGATATGGTACTGACCTATCTAAAGGGATAACACCTCAAAGAGTTGAGGAAGTGAATGCTAGAACTGCTTGCACTTGTGCATCAGTTACGAGAAGCTGAGTGTATGCTAGATGTGTACAAAAGCCAGATATCTGCCATGTTGTGGGAGTAGTAAACTGTTACTAATCCTAATACATAGAGAAAATACTTGATTGCAGTAATAACAATATCTTCATTGAGGACAAGTTTTTTTGAGATAGTGATCTCAAAGTCTTATCTTAAAAAACTTAAGACTTTATAGATAGAAATCGAAAAGGTCTTAACTGTGGATACCTTAAGAGATAGTGATCTCCATGAATAAGAGTATTCTGATAAGGATTATGGAATACGGGTTATGGCAATTATTAAGCAATAGTGTCAAGGACACTATAATAGCTTTAACAAGATTGAGTATTGGTAGCATGAGATGCAACATTCGCAGTAGATGCGAGCGCTGTTACTGGGGATATGCAAGTGCCGTAAAAGGACTTGGCGTAGTCTCGCGGGAACAGAGTGACTGATCAACTGACCTAGCTATTTTCTAAATAGGCTATGATTGTCACATGAGTGTGGGTTTAAATGATTAGCCCATCAAGGCTCTTTGGGCTAGTGGGAGATGGTTGGACATGCGAGCCCACGACGAGCCATTATGCAATAAATGTTATTGCGAATATCATTCCCTGATCTGAAATGAAGAATGAATAATTTGCATAATAGGTCCCTTAGTACAATTAGGGTTATGTACCATGCCCATCTTGATGATCATACAACTATTGATTCAACTATTGAATCATAGAGGCTGGTGCTTGGATGAAGATCTAAAGAGTTAGATTGAGGATTCATCAAGCACCGTCAAATTATTGTTAAGAGATGATCTCCAGCCTGAGTAGGAGATGGCAATCCTTTCTCAATTAGGCTGATATCTGACCGACCTCTTGATGGAGGTCCTCTACATAGTAATAGAGATTCGGAGGTGTCAGATTAGTTAGGTTAAAGAGTTGACTTAACGAGATCGAGTTAACCAAAGTCCTATATCGTATGCAGTCACGATATAGGCACGCATCCTCTGACCGAAGACAGATGTGTTACTATATGTCTAAGTATGTACATTTGGCAGACCAATAGGTTGATGACCTAACCAAGGTCTATACACCGACGCGCTAGTGTGCATATAAGGGCATATAAGTAATACGATCTCTTAAAGGGATCATACAGGTTCATTTATTGAACCTGAAGGCATGAGCTCACTCATGACATATTAGGAAGAATCAAATTCCGTGCGCACTGTCGTCTCGCTTTGGAAGCTTGACTGAATTTGTAGGTTTGATATATACTTTTAGGAAGTATATGATCAATACCTAGGTATGATATACGCTTTTGGAAAGTATATGATCGATAATGACTCCCAATGATCGAATGAGAAACTTACTGATAGAACCCTGAAGTAGACAGTATAAAGTTGATCCAATACTTCAGGTTTATTCCGAGTCTTCCAGTTTGCAGGATGTACAGGTATTGGGAATACCTGAGGGTGATGTGATCATAAACGATTGTATAACCATGATGCTTCCATTCCTAGGGAGTGATGAAACGGGTCTGGATTTTAGTGACTCTTCTCAGTAGAGAAGTGATCTGATCTTGGTCCAAATGTTGGACATTGATCTGAATGTGATTCAGATGCAATGAAAAGATTAGATTTGCGGTCTTGATTTAATCAAGCATCTATGAGAGGCCCGCGATATGGATATGAGATATGATCTCAATATCCAATCACTATACGTGGAACAATACAATCGCCCTGTCCTTATCTCCAAGTATTCACGGAGAAAGCGCATTATCCTTGAAAGAGTTCCTGGATAATTCTATTGTTGATAAATGTATCCAAGCATTGGGAAAATGGATAATTAAATGTGATTTAATTATCATGAATAATATGAATTTGATTCATATTATAAGGAGATTTATCTTAGATAATTAAATGAGATTTGATTATCAAAGATGTGAATAATGTGAATATGATTCACATTATTTGGGCACATGAGAATAGAGATCCAAGATGATTAAATGTGATTTAATTATCATGGATATGAATAATATGGATAGCAATATCCATATTAGTCATATATATTATAAATGTGATTTATAATATATAAGAGAGAGCTATTTGTAATTTACATTTGCTAATTAAATGTTATGTGAATTGGATTCACATTGGACATTAAAATTGAAAATGTAATTTACATTTTATTTTGGGTTGTGAATGTGATTCACAAATTTCCAATGGCATGATTGCGATGTTCACAAAATCAATTGGATTTATTTTTGTGAAATAATTTGCAACAAAAGTTGTTGCAAATATTGGAGAGAATCATGAGATAATGCAATCTCATGTAATATAGAAAGGAGGCTCCCTTCCTAATAAGGAGAGGGGACAACCACCAAGTCCTTATAGGACTCATGGCCGTCCTCCCCCTTTTTGGAAGGAGGCTTGCCTCCTTCCTATTTCTCCAATAGATATTGATTTGATATAAATCAAATTATATTTATTATATATTTGATTTTTATTAATTAATTATTGTTGGCTGTTTACCAACAAAATCTTAGCCATTGAAAGAAACACAATCAATGAGAGCCATTAGATGTGTGTTGTCCCATGGATATGTTATAAAAGGAGAGGCACCCCCTTGCTCTTCTTTACACAGCACATAAGAGAACATAAGTCTCTCTCTCTACATGTCAGCCCTCTCTTCTTCTCTCATGGCCGTCCATCATGGATGCCCTAGAGGAAGTCTCCATCATCGCAGCGTCGTCGTTATGCTGCCCGACCATTTGCTCGTGGATCTCCCTCTCCTTCGGTGCGGCTCGCTCGTGAAGAAGACGTCGGATCTTGTGTGTTGAGATCAGGAGATCCACTGCTTGGATCATCAACTTGGATTGCGAGAAGCACACGGTTCATCCCCGCGCTCGCAAACGTCTCCTCCGTCGGATCAGACATGAGACTGGAGGTCTCTTCGTTTAGAAACTCGATCGCAACCACGCTTCAAGAGGTAATCCTATTACTTGTTTGTGGTTTAGACGAAACGATCCGAGAAGTGTTCTTGGATCATGTGGTTTCATCGCATATTTTTTTTAATTTCCGCTGCATAGAACAACTAGTCCGACTAGTCGTTCTTCGTCGTATGCGATACGACGCTCACGCTTCCGTGATGTGATTGAGGATCTAACCATATCCTTCAGATGGTGGGTTTCATCGATTGTGTAGCAGCACTGGAACAGACTATGGCAGAAGTGGAGTCCACTATTGGGACTTATGCCCATCGCATCGCCATCTCAAAGGATCGTTCTTTAAAAGGATCAGATGTTGGGGACGAGACCCAATGTTCAACGGAGCAGATCAAGTCCTTGGAGGACAAACTGGAGGCATTCAACACGATGATGGAGGATCTACGCAGTGATATCTCTCTCATCAAGAAGGCTTTGGCGAATAACGGAGGCTCCACGGAGGTGCAACGATGCAAGTTACCGGAACCAAAACCCTTCACAAGTATGCGGAGTGCCAAGGATTTGGAGAACTTCCTATGGGATATGGAAGTATATTTCGAGGCGACCAAGATGAGGGAACCTGACAAAATGAGCTTGGCATTGATGTACATGTTGAGCGACACCTAGTTATGGTGGAGGAGCCATGCAACAGACGAGGCAAGACCGAAGATCTACAGGTGGGACGATCTAGTCATGGAACTGAAGGAGCAGTTCCTGGCGAAAAATATTGTGTAGGTCGCACGGGAGGCTCTTTGACGCCTGAAGCAGAACGAAATACATGTAGCAATGCAAGACATGACGGTGGATGCACGTAGCGGGTACATACGCGAGCGCAGAAGGGCACTAGGCAGTGAAATAATATGCATTGAGGAGCAATGTGATATGGTCACATACGCGTACGCATGAAGGCGCACGATATAGGTACTGATGCGTAGCGATTCACAAAGGCATGGAGCATTGTAGGTACTGAGTACGAGCATTGTCGAGCATGCTCGATATTACACGTACAAGAGTGGTTTGAAGGCCACACATAGAGAAGTTCCGGAGGACTTCCCCTTAGCATGCAGAACGCTAAGGAAGGGTTTACTGCACAAGGGTCTGGAGGCTGCGGGTTCCCTTTGGGACAAGACCGAGTGTTCGGTGGTACTCGATGAATTACGACAAAGCTGCATCATCAAGTGTTGGAGCGTGAGTGTGCTGATGAGTGGGTGGTTGATGTTGCATTAATCATGCGGGAAGAAAAAAGGACAACAAGGGAGTCGAAGAGACGAGCGGACGAAGAGTTGATGAGGAACGCGAAGGGTTGTCGAAGAACTCGAAGGGTCTCTTGTGTCTTTATGTATCATTATTGTAAATGTAATAATGAGTGTCCCTTGGGCTGCCTTGAGTCTTGTATAAAAGGATAGGTGGTGGCTCATTTGTAAACACACAAGTGTAGGGTGTCAACACCCCATTCCAGAGAGAGTTCCCCCCCTCTAATAAGAGAAGAAGCTTTATGCCCATGCTTATGTGATTGTGTGGTTGTGCCTTGTGCATTCTTGAGCGAGTTCTTGAGAGTGTTTTTGAATGATTCATATAGTCGATCTTGTGCTTGTGTCTGAGCATCGGTGCATTAGCAAGCAGGAGTATCGAGAAGAGTTGGAGCACGTCCGTGACCATTCTACTCCGGAAGGCTGGTTAGCTACGGGTTAGCTAACGCCGCACAGGTTCGGTCGAAATCAGTAGCGGGATTTTGACCCTTTGACAAATGGAACCAAAGGGTCCGGCCTTGGAGTCTCCTCGGTGTCCACCATAGTGGGTCCTGCAAGTGCTGTATGGAGGACTCTCGTGGCGCGCGGTTCCGAAACTTAGTGAAGAGCGATTCAAAATTTGACTAAATCCAAATGTAAACTACAGGAGCAAGCAAATATAATAGGTGTTTGGCCTTATTCTATCGTCAAGCAAATCCTACAACTAGGGCTCAATCACACAAAATAAGTAAAATGAAAATCGGGAAACAAAGGAAACAAGGCGAAAAATCGCAACAAAGCCGATGAGGCCCCCAAGGGAACAATCTGTCGGGCACTAGACCTCGTGAAGTGTGAAGTAGTGTCCTGAGAGTCTTGTATATTACAAATTAAGTGTCTCACACTCTCACTTGAATTTACAAATAAATGAAATAAAAATTCAAAGTGAAGCTGTCTCCCAAAAATCTTCTAAGTATCCTTTGATGCTCTATCCTACAGGCTAGGGTAGAATAGCCGACTCCGCTTCCCAAGGCTGCGTAGGATCACCTAGGCAATCCTCCTCAATCCGCTATCCCTCGCAACAATGTCAATAGAAAAGATGCAATTAGACATATTATCAATGATATCAAATAAATCGGAAAATAAATGGAGGGAGAAGATATAGACAAAAAGAAGGCACAGTTAGACAAAATCAATGTATACATTGTTGCTCCCCAGCAATGGTGCCATTTGAAATAATGATTTTTTTAGAGGGGCTAGTCAATCCACAAGCTGGATTAACAGTCGTCGAAGTGATCATTCAAGAAAATCGTTAAATTCGATAATTAACCCACAACAATAATCAAGAAATGAAAATACAAGAGTGGAGTTAAAATTTATTATAACTACAATAGATGTGTATAGTGTGAAAGTACGTAGAGGTCGAACCCATGGAGCAGAAAAGGATAGGTTGTGCAATAATGTGCATGCTATGATTACGATTCTTTGTCTATATTTCTTTTTTGTGGGTTTTTAATTTCATATTTGTTTAACTATATTTTTGTTTTATATGTTTTGTTTTTAATTTTATAATTTTATATTTTTATATTTTTCTTTTTATGTTTTTATATTTTGTATTCCCTTTTTTTAAAAATAAGTAATAAAACTATATATATGATACATATACAATGTAAGCTACTATATATATATAAATATAACTAAAAATGCTCAAAATTCATAAAAAATACTTTTGTGTTTTAAATAATTTTTTACTATTTTTGATATTTTGAGGAAATCTTGCTAATTTTTTATATTTTTAAAATTGAAAATACCACAAATCAGGGATTTAATAAATACCTGAAATTGAAATGGAAATTAAAAATAGAAAATTAAGACAAAAATTTTCCAAGTAAATTTTAGCTTATAAATAATAATATATATAAAATTATAAAATAAAATATAATATTTTTGGGATTTTTAGGAATTTTATAGATTTTTATAAGGGTTTTTGGGTCTTTTTAATTTTTAGGTATTTTCTTTTTATAATTTAGGTTTTTCAATTTCTGGATCTGCAAAATATTTTATGAAGATAGAATATATATTCTTTGTATTTTTCAAAAAATGTTTTGTATTTTTTGGTATTTTCTAGGGTTCTTTTTGATTTTTATAAAATAAAATTCCTTAAATTGCAAAATAAAATGTGTGAAAGTGTGTGCAATCCAGAGTCGACAACTATTTTTTGGGATTTTTTCAAGGACAATTGCTATTCTAAATAAATAGATAAAATGAAGAGAAACTAGAATACTAGCTACGATATTTGCGTAAATAAATTATAGTACAGGGGACAAAAAAACTTTTTCAAAAATTATATAATGTAGTTAACAATTTTCTAGACCAAATCAAACTACAGAAAATTCCAGGGGCTCGCATGCAAAATGCCCACCTCACGTGGGCAGCCACGTGAGGTGAGCTCGCATAGACTAAAATGTAATTACTTAAACTATAGGTGCTTCAATGCAAATAATACAAAATATAAATAATGGTTGATGATAGTTTTTGTGCTAATAATTAAATACAAAAATGCTTTGGGTGAAATTGCAAAATACCCAAAAGCATGCACGATCTGACGATGCTCCTAATTCCTCTTGCCACGTGTTGCATTGGGAGTATGATGATTCACAGCTATGACCAATATTAGATCTCTAGGAGGAGAGCAATTACTAAAGGGGGGCTTGATCCAATGGTGGCTGCTCACTTAGAAGAACAAGGGAGATCATATGACTCTCAAGGATGCTGGTTGAACGGAGGATGAACTCACCTTGGGCGAGTTTGAATTTGGTGTGGCGTGCATCTCTTGCCTCCTGCATCTCCACCGATAAGCTCTCCTTGTTCTTGTTTCTCCGACGAGTCTTCCTGATCCCTCGAGTTGATACGAGGCTCAACGATGGAGCCTTGGAGGTCATCAACGTATGGAGGGTATTCTTGGCTTCAACTAACACTTAGATGAGTCCTTCCATCTCTGCAAAATGGTCAAGAGGCTTCACAGTACAAGGGTGCAGGGTTCTGGGCTTTTATTTGGTGCTTTTAGAGTGAGATGGAGCGGGGCAGAGATGCTAAGGCGAAAGGCGACAGAGGAGCATCGAGATCGTGATCCAGGGAGGAGCAGGCTGAATGGAGTGTGGCGAAGCATAGAAGAAGCGAAGGGGAGGGATTGTAGTGGTTAGGTACATCGGAGGACAATGATGGCAGCAGAATGGGGTTCGTTGGAGGCTAGCTATGGCGAACTTCGAAGGTAGCAGTTACGACTAATTAAGGTGATTAAGGTACGAATCCAGTGCATGAATTAAACCTAAAAGCTAAAATATAACAAAAAATGAAGGTGGGGACCATGAAACATAGACCTCTACGACTGTGATGGCCAGAGATGGTGGTGGAATCCACCCAAGACCTCGTCAAACCTTGCTCGAAGGTGCTGGAGACTCCCCTGTCACTGGAGTCGACTCGGAACACCAAAGGAAGGCCCAAGCTTGGTCAAAGGAGGTTCGAATGGGGAGAGAAGTCAGATGAGGCTTATGTACATGTCAAAGAACGAGGAGGTGGCTGCGATGCAGCGATTCTTGGACCAAGAAAAGATCTAAGCGTGTATGTAGTTGAAGCCTATTAGTGAAAGGAGCGATGAGAAGAAAATCGAGAAAACTGGGTCAAACAAGGTCTGACAAGGTCTAGGGAGGTAGTCAGAGAGTTGACCGTAGTCAACTCTCCAAGCCACCTGGTTGGTCCACGTGGACCAACCAGGAAAAACCGACCCCATAAATAGTTAAAAAATGTATAATAAATATTAAATGATTTTATTAATTTTAAGTTATGCAATAAAAAATGTTTATTATTTTTCATAATGTTTTATTATGATTTTTATTTATTTTTATAGCCTTTTATTTATAAGTTAATTTTTACGATTAATTTATGGGTATATTCATTTATGTTTTGTATCTTTTATGTTTATTTTGTATAATTAATTTTATTATTTTAGTTTATTATTTTATTTATTTACAGCTTATTTTTAGATACTTAAATCTATTTAATATTATATTTTTCTGATATAATATGTACACATAATTAAATAGGTATTTTAAATTCATAGGTATACGCATATGTATTTCATCTATATAATATGTACACATAATTAATTTTAATGTTTTACTTATGTTTTTATTCTAGTTTTAATATGTACATCTATTTCAAATTATATTTACAAAATTATAAAAATAAAAAATTATAAAATAATAAAGAATAACTAAAATGATTATTTTAATTGGATATATTACATAATTGGGGTCCAAAACCTAACTTTCACACCTTAACTCCAAAAAATATGAAACCACCTTCATTAAATATATTATTAAAATTTATATACAATAAAAGGTAATTTTGATATATTTTGAGTTTTTATTTGATAGATGAGGGTTTGGGAAGTTGGGATTTTGGAATCTTATTCAGAGTATAACTTTTATTATGTATATCATTTTTGTATGAAATCAATTTTGTATTTTCTATATTTTTTATCTACAACTTTAATAAAGTTCCTTTAATTGAGGTATAAAAAGTAGAAAATAAAATAGGTCCCAAAAATGAATTAATAATGAATCAATAAATGGGATTTTTATTGAATTATTAGCCCTTATCTCCCCTTACTTTATTCCTTATCGTCTTAGTCATCAAGATGCCTAGGTCTCAGGGTTTAGGGTCATAAAATATCTTTGATATTTTATTCCTTTTCTTTTCTTTCTTCTATAATTTTAGCATTAAAAACGGTATTTTATATACACTTTTTATAATAAAGCATGAATGTCAATTTATACAAATTAAGGGTATTTACATGCATTTACTAGGGTTTTTAAGGCCAAAATGATAGAATAAAAGTGATTAAATGGAGATTCATCAGACACCTCCCCATTTAGAAAAAAAATCATGTCATTTGCCCATAGAATTAGTTCACAAATAAGAATGGGCAATCAGAAAGATCAATCAGAATTATGATCAAGGGCAGAGATTTGGATCTGAATGAGCTTATCGAAACTAGAAACCATGCGTATGAAAACATCACCATCTACAAGGACGCAATGAAGAAGTGTCATGGCAAACATATCAAAACCATGAACTTTATCCAGGGTAGAAAGCGTGCTTGATTAATTCAATGTTGAAGATGTTCCAAGGAAAGTTGAAATCAAAGCGAACAGGACCATTCACCGTTAGGGAAGTACACAACGATGACAGTGTTGAAATTTCTAAATCGACAGATAATGCGCACACTTACCTAGTCAATGGATAGCTACTAAAGCACTTCATATAATTAAATGAGCAGTTAGTCGAAGTCGAGAGTATCTCATTCACACGAAGCATTAATTCAAATGAAAGACCAACCCGACTCATGTGAAGCCTTGATGCAAGAAGCCATTCTCTTTCACGCAGCTAGAAGATTCAACCGATCACTTGTATATCATTCTGATTGTCATTCGATCCTCCCCTATGATTGCTCTACCATTCTTAGGCTGACATGAGCCTAAGTATAGAGGGGCTGATATCATTGTGTATTCCTCACTTCTATTCTTTATTATCCCCCTCGACCGCCTTGTTTCTTGCACTTATGTTATACTTAGGCCTCAAAAGCCTAAGTATAAGGGGGTAAATCGACACTATTGTTTACCCCCTCATGTGGCAAAAAAGCCTAAGTATGGTAAGTTTTGTGTAATATGTGTACTATACAAGATTTTTCATGTCTATAATACCTATTTTGAAAATTTTGTATCAAAATAAGGGGGGTATAAAAAACTTTTTGAAAAAGGCAAAACTTTTCGAGTGTCAGTTTTGACTACTAAATTTAAAAATGGTTAGTTACTTTTAGTGAGGGAGCTATGGTCTCGCTTAACAGATTGGGTGGTTAAAGGACAACGCATAAGGCACCATCTCGAAGTAACATATGTACCCATTCTACAGTCTGTACTTACACCCATACTGGCTGAAAGTAGATGCAAATAGTCGTATGAGTTTAGGCCAACCATTATTTCACTCTTATCTTTTATTAAAAAAACTAAACTAATTTAAGGTTTTATCCCTGACACCTTCACACCACACAAGACTTGTGTATTCCAGACTACTTGGTTTAGAGCGACACTTGAGTTTAAGTCGCATCACTCTTGTTAATTATGGTCCTTAGACTTAAATAATCAACATCCCTAGTTAGAAGATATGCGTGCTATATTGCATGTAGAATCTCAAGAGCATAAAGGAAAATGACCAAGCACACACTTGCACAATGACATAATCTTTGTGATGAGTCAATGTTTCACCTGAGGAGCTAGGATGAGTGGCTTAAGTTTGTATCTGATTCTTGAGAATGGGATTTGATTGAGGATCACTCAATGAAACTTGAGTGTCAACACATAAGCCAATATGGGCACAAGGTCCTTATACTAATCTTGAATTAACCTAGGTACTAGTGTGTGTTAAAAACCTTAAATAATACGAACCATCATGTGACAACTTGGTAAAAGCATTGGAGATAGCCAAATAATTATCATTCCGAAAATTCAAATTAAAATCTCAGAATTTCAAAGAAAATTTATATAAAAGTGCTGAATAACTGACGAGTGCTCCCAACATTTTGAAAATGTCCACTTGTACTAAAGCTATTTGGCCACATGAGTCAGGAGAGCACGAAAAGTGGACCCTACATCGTAAATGCTACAATCATGGGTGTAGAAAGTACCTTAGGTATCCAGAAAAGGCACACCTCAGAGCATCCCGGAAAAAACAAGTGTAGATGACTCTGAGATCTCTTGACAGACATGATGATTCCCGACCAAAAATATTTGTGTGTGTAATAAGGTACCTGAGAGATCCTCGTTCCAGTGAGAGGAGAAAAGAAAAGACACAATTCTAATTCCCCCATATTTGGCATGCTCATCATTGCACTTTCAAGTCTGACAACTAAAGAGATGGTAAATTGATGGGAAACTTGGTTATTAGACTAGAATCGAGGATTGAGTCCTTAACAATTCTTCTTAGACTAGGGCTTCAAGCGAATCAAAGACTCCTCGCTAGAGAATGGATTCAGAATATTAACGTCATACCTGCTACGCATATATTTACAAAATGAGAGTATGATAATTAGAGAAGTTGAGTTTCTTTTAGATGAGACTTGGTTAGACTTAGATTTAGAGAGTCACCTGAAACTCGTGGACCAGTCTTCAAGTATTGTATTCACACATGCACAATTAGGGATTTAACCTTCCAAAATTGATCAGCGATGAGAAAAGATCTAAGTTTGAGGGGGTGATGAATATATGATTCATCTACTCAATACAAAGATATTAGCAAAATCCTCATAGTAATTCACTAAAGAAACCCCCTAAATTTGATTAATTAACTTTACTATATGTGTAAGAAATGGGTTAAAATCCATGAATAAATAAACCTTGAAAATCACTGCACTTATGCTTATCATTTTATATACAAAAGCTTATTATTTTGACCTAATTATTTTTCATTTATATTCTTTGAATTATTTTACAGACATGGCATAAAGAAACAAAATTCATAAAAGTCATAAAACCAAAAGGAAACAAAAAGATCCGACTTTGTATAAATTATACATATTTTATCATTGACATTTTTATTTCATCTTTTTCCTTATAAACATCCATAAAAATTAGAATAATGATTGTATCTATATATATATATATATATTAAGTTAAAACCTAATTAAATAAATTTTAAAAAACCACAAAATATGGGGATTAAGTGGCCAAATTAATACCTACATAAAAATACATTTTTGTATAGATGACTTCTTTTGCTCTTGGGTCCTTCATGAAAGTTGTAGTCTCATTGAGACCAACAACTTTTATGTTGACCACTTTTTTATTTAACCCTTCCTCCTATTTCTTTTCTTATTTTCTTTTATTTCCATTCATTTGTCAACGCCTTGGTCAAACTCCATGAATCGTGATCCCCCCTCATTGAGCCACCATGCGCCCAGTCAACCCTCTCCCTTAACCTGGTCAACTCATTTTATCGTCCACCGCACTCCTCTCTTAGACATTGGATCAAGATCGATCCAACGGTAGCGACTTAACCCGCATCATCCCAGCACCCCGTGTGCGTTCATCATGTGCATCATACATGCGTATCCTCAAATATTGGACCTCGACTGATCCAATGGTACTATGCTTCACCCCTACCATCAACCCTCATTCTCTGTCAATCGTCACTTGCAACCAGCTCTGCCTCTGATCAACGTCGTCTCTTCTCTCGAATCATCCCTCACTTCTCCGTTTCTTTGATCATCGCCTCGACCTCTCCATCATGGTCGCATCGCCTGAAACCTAACCCTAGCCATTAACACCTTGGATCCCCCATTATCAAACCCTCCAATGTTGATCATTACCCCCTACCTGTGACCTCAATACAACACCTTAATCCATCAATTGAAAGCCTCATATCTCATATCACATCGCTCATAGACCTTCCCCTCAATCATTGCTTCCATTGCTTGTAAATCCATCGCCTCCGCCTCGAGTACTAGTACCCATCATTTTCCTAGATTCAAACTCCATCTCCTGAGATCCTGAAGCGGTGACCGCTCTAGGAAAGCTCTATTAAGCGATGAAGAGCCTCAAAGTTTGGCGTGATCCAAGGTGCTCCCATCTCCTTATCGCAACAACACTTACACAACCTGCTTAGCTCGAGATTCTTCTTGACGAAGACTTTAGAGCGAAGATCAAGAAGGAGGATCCTTCCTCATTTTACATGCGACACCTCTCACTCGCCCAACCTTCCATCATCACATGCACTCCAGGTATCACCCATCTCATACTTTATTCTTCCCTCTTCTATCATCTTCTTCCTAAACAAAATGGATCTCATCTCCATCGCTTACACCTCATTGCTCTCCCTCTTCAATTCTCCTTCTGCCTCCCAGGTGTCCTCCACCTTTGGTCTTGCAAAGGTCAGAGTATTAGATCTAGGTCCCTCACCCTCAGTTGGAGACTCGCCCCCTACACCTTTCCTTTCTGTATGCTAACAATTCCTAAAATCACCCTTATTTAATTCATCATTTTTAATTTTCGTAGCCGGGAATTCAGGATCTGTTAAAAGTGCTCACCAAGAAATAATATAGATAATTAAATCTCAACTTCATCAAATATTTATTTTAGTTAGTTAAGTCCCAATGGCAAACTTATTTAGGTAATGTGAGGGTCTAGAATTCATTTCCAAATAATTCAGATAATGATGTTTTCGAGAGAAGACTATTTTTATGTTTTTTAGTTTTTTTATTGATTTTTGAATATAAGAGATGCAATTGATTAATTTGATGCATGAATTTTAAAAATAATTTTATGCATGAAATAATGCTATGCAATGTGGACAATAATTAAACAAAATACAATCTTTTTGTAAATATTAAATGATGCAGTAGAATGATTCAATATGAAAGATAAATGTGGATCAATCAAAGAAATAGAAGACCAATTCAATCTAATCCACTAAGCCATTCATTTAATTAGGTTCAGAGATAATATGATCTATTAATCCCACAAGAATTCCCCCAATTTTTTAAATTAATTATTGATCAAGAAAATCAAAGATCAAGATTAAATGTGCTCAAAACACCAAAGAATAACTCAATTATATTTATGGCGAAAAATGTGTCCAAAATGTATTTTTCAGTATTCTAGATAATAAGGAGTGAAATGAGGATCAAATCGACATAAGGATCACTGAAATATGATAATCAATGCTCAAGGAATAATTAAATGATGTTCATGGACCTATATGTAAATAAAATAAAGAGAATCCTTTCAATTATGCCCTTTTAGAGGATGCATCTATAATTTTCCTAACTCGGTAGGGTATCTATGATATTTACCCTAGGTAGGGGCATGCTTGTTGTTCTCTGGAAGCAGAGGGGGATTGGATGTAAAATTAACACAACCACGTGTGCAACGTACATGGTAAGCTTCTTTGTGGATATCCAGAATAGGAGGGGCTTAGGTGTAACTTCTCCCACCGTACGTAGGGGGCACATGATGGCAGGAGGTTCGGGCGGCATCCTAGGCTCGGGTCCATAAGAATCCACATGACTTTTGTCTGCTTTCTTCGGTAGCGCCCAAGGCTAGAGGCTCGTATATCTCATTACTGTGCGGTCCGGATGTGCTCGATCGAAGCTGTTCAACAACTAGTGATTGGTCTCTTCTGAACGACCATGATTGAAGGTGTTCTTGATCAGACATGTACTTGACCTCGATCCTTGGGTCTTCTCCAATCCTAGGTCTCCTCCATCGATGCGGATATACTACTGATTTATTTGGCATTAGCTCCTGCAAATATAAAGGTGGATGGATGCTCCAGGGGAGGCGGTGGAGAGGAGCCGATTAGTGGATGGTTGCAGAGGGTAGAAGACGAAGATGGAGGGGAATCGACGATGGGTAATGCTGGCGATCGTGATTTGAGTATGAGATGATGATGGACTGTGATGGTGGCATATTCGATTAAGAATGAAGGCGAAGCTGGAGGTGAAGTTGTGGAGAAACGCCTAAAGAGGGATGACTGAATGCCCTCTCCTAGTAATCACCTTGACCGTGGCAATGGAGCCACAGGAAGCTCTATTGATCCTCACATCGAGGAGCAACAACATAGGGGTGGAGGACCCTCTGGATTGTACCAAAGGGAGTCTTCACCAGAGGGGAATAGGTTGTCACCACCGTTCCCTTGCAACTCTCTCTCCCTCTCTTGAATGACGATAGATAAATATGAGAAGGCTGATGGTGATGGGTTCAAATAGGGAGAAGAGTTGGAGTTGGTTAGGGATTTCAGTTTATCGTATCGAATTTGTTGGGTTGTTAGAGGCGATGAGGATAGGGTTCCTTCCTGGCGATCGAAGAGGCGTAAGGGAGAGGGGAGTTGAGTATAAAGGTGGTTGAATGGTTGGAAGTGACATGCGATGATTCTCGAGATGAAGGAGGTTGGGTTGATGGGTTTCACTATGATAGTGCTTGGTTTCCAAGTTGGTCGGATATATGAAGAGATGATCGAAGATGATGGGCTTTAGGTGGAAATCAGTTGGAGAAGGATTTGGGTGGAGCAAGTGACCATGGCATAACGTAGAAAGGGGGTGATGAGTAAATGCCTTTGGATCGGTTGTGATCCAATAGTGAGGGTGTCTCACGTGCCAGGCACATGGATGGGCAAAGAGGGAGGGCAGAGTTATCTTAGGCCATTGGATAACACTTAATCCAATGACCAATATGAGTGTCACAAGATGACAAAGAGCTTTGACTAGGAGTTTGGGTGGGTTGACTTGAAGGCCAAGTGGCTCCAATGGTTGCATGACATGCGTGTGCTGACTGGATGCGAACACTGACCAAGATCATCGACCAGTACATAAATGTAGAAATAAATGCATTAAAAATAGAAAATGAACTCGAATGTAAGAATGCCCAACAAGAAAAATGTGCTTCTAAATGCAATATACAATGTTCATGAAGGACTTAGATGCACTGGACTCGACTATGCAAGATACACATATTTGGTGATATTTTATATAAATAAAACATCATTCTCTTATTTTGGAATCTTTTTGGTTTTATATGAATGAATAGTGCATGAAAAATCAAATATGATGTGAAATAAAGTGATCGTCAAGAATGCAATTTTTTGGGAATTATTATGAGATAGAAATATTTGAAAAATATGCAACATTTACAGATGAATTGGTTAGTGTGCTCAAGTTGATAATGTATCTCCATTTCATTACCTTTATTATTTGATTTTGGACTTTAAACCGTAGCTAAATGCATGTAAATAATATTATTTTGCATGAATTAACATTCATTATTTATTATATAAATATTGTATAAAATACATCGTTTAAAGCCAAAATAAAAGAATGAAGAAAAAAATAAAAATAAAAATAAATAAAAGCCAAAGGATTTCTTGACCTTAAACCTCGAGACCTAGGCATCATGATGACTGGATCGACAAGGAATAAAGTAGGGGGTGATAAGGGTCAATAACATAATAAGAACCCTAATTATTTATTCTTCAATAATTCATTTCTGGGACCTATTTTATTATTTATTATTTACACCTTAAATCAATAAACTTTGTACATGAAAGTTGTAGATAAAAATACATAGAAAAATAGAAAATTGATTTGGCACAAAAAATACAAATTGTATGTTCTACACTCAAAATAAAAAATCAAACCCAAACTTCCCATATCTATATATTCTCCATATGAACTCAAAATGCATCAAAATCACCTTTAATTGTATACAACTTTTTATTAGATTTTTAATGAAGGTGGTTTCATTTAATTTGAGGTTAAGATGCAAAAGTTAGGTTTTGGACCCCTATTATATAATATACCACAATAAAGTATTCATTTTATTTATTATTTTATATTTTCATTATTTTATATTTTTATAATTTTATAAATGTTATTTATAGTGTATATACATATTTAGATACAATAAAACCATTAAAAATACTTTAAAATAAATAATATATCAAAATCCATATATGAATTACCTATGCTTATATCTATATAATTAATACCTATATTTAAATAAGTTTACAAATAAACTCAGAAATATACAATATATATATGAGTATATTAAAATAATTATAAATATATAAAATATTTATATAAAATAATAAAATATAAAATACAAAATAAAAATAAATTGCACATATTGTAGGCAAATATACCTATAAATGCATCCTTAAAAACTAACCTATAACAAATTGAGTTGTAAAAATAAATAAAATTATAATAAAATACTACATAAAATTATAAGTATTTTTAATATTTTAAACAAAAATTAATAAAACTGTTTATTATTTTATTTCGAATTAATATTCCTTTTATTTACTGTTTTGTTGTTTAGTGGCCTAATGGGAGCCTAGTCTATCTTGACCCAGGTCAACTCTCAGAGCCTCGTTGGTCTGGCATCTATCAGAGATTTTGACCTCGATTCTCACATTTTTGGATCCTGATCCTTTCACCCATTTGGTCTGATTCCTTCTGACATTTTGACCTTCGATCCTTGCACTTTCATGTTCGAGAATTACCTCAATTGGTGGATCATCACCTTGGGCATTATCCTTAGTCAAAGGTCGCATTATATATATTCTTTCATCCACCTCACTTCGCACCTTAATCCCTCTTCCACCATTTAAAACCCCAATCTTTGAGTACCTCGAGGGTCTTTGTGATGGAAGGAATCTTATGGAAGATCCTGTGAGGCATTTGGAATTGAATCGAGGTCGATCCGAGGCACTGCCACCTCCTCTGCTACAAGCTCCGCTCCGTGCCAGTACAGGTCTAGTAAGACCTCTTTTTCCCTGTATTTTCATTCCTAGGAGTATCAATAGAATAGGGTAGTATTTTATTTCATGTAATTTCATTTGATTTACTGTAAAATCTCAAACATTCGAGTCACTAGAGTTCCATCTCTGCACTTTGTTTCTAATCACTCCGACCGACCTCCACCTCCGCTTTCACCTCCCACACCTTACCCTGTCACTCCTTTTCACCCCAAGGTCCGCCATTCACCCTAATCTTGAATAGATCAAGAGAACCACACTCCCATCTTTTCCAATTGCCGGATTGTTGCCACCACACCTCATCTCTGTACAGACTATCCAAGACTCCAGGAGACTTTGCTTTTGTGCTCTTATCCGAAACCTGTAGGTATTAACGTGAAAGAGCTCCAAATGGAGTTTGCTTGAGGTAAGGATGCAACCCTAGGTACCATGAACACTAGAGATCCACCGATGATCTCTAAACTTCTTTGAGGAGTCAGCTAGCTGCGTGAGAGCTACATGAACCAAAAGCACCCATCGGAGGAGCTCCAGGTGACCACAGGTGCTCCATACACTAGTTCGAAGCTCACTAGTGATGAGTTCTTCAGCTGTTCTTCCTAGTCCATCCAGAGTTGTTCCATCAGCACAAGCCCCCAGGCATACATGAGACGTCCGATCTAGCAAGCCTCGATCGTATATCCCATTTGAAGGATCTAATCTGAGATGCCCATCATCGAAGCATCATTGGCCGTTTGTGCCTCGACACGTGGATAAGTGAAGATCTTCGATCATTGGATCACACACGTAGGGGCAAGGTCTCTTGTATTTTATTTTTAGTCCATAGACATTTAGATATAACGTAACTATTTTTGTGAAATTTACACTTCACCCTTATTTAATCATTATTTATGCTTAGGTCCAATCAACGTCACCTCATGTGCTCGTGCGCATGAGGGAATTGGACATTTTGCACCTAAGCCCTTAGGCATTTTATATTTCATAATGTAATATTTTTTGGAAAAATTACATTGGCCTCCCTAAACTTTATATTAATTATAGAAATATTCCTCGGGTATTGCTTATTTGATATTTTTGGGGAAATTGCATTTTTGGCACTAAGTTTCTTTAAGATGTTCGGCTAAGGTCCTAACACTTTAAATATTTACTTAAATGCCCCTACTAGTATGCATTTTCTTTTTGTAGATTTTATTTGGTTAAAAATAACTCTAGACCCCTAAATGTTTGTATAAAATTACTATAAATACCTGATATATATCTTAAATATTTTTAGTTAGTTATTTTAAGGTTATTTTTTATTTATTAAAAAATAAAGACTAGGCTATTTGTCCATGTTTACTTTTAAAAATACAAAATAATATAAATATATTAAAAAATTATAAAAAGTATATTCTTTACTGTATTTTGAACCTACAGGCCAAAAATCACAAAATAGAAAAAGAAAAACACTAAAAATTAAAATATCCAAAATCCTCATAAAATTATAAAAAAATTTGAAAATTCCAAAAATATTAATTCTATTTTGTATTTTATCTACTTTATTTATTTGATATTAAAAATAGTTTTGGGAACTTTTGAAGCTTTTAGTTATTTTAATTTCCAAATAATATGGCCTATTTATCTTATTCACTAATTTACCTTGTTTGTTCAATTTAAAATAAAAAAATAGCAAAAATTCTTGAAAAATGAAAAAAAACATTAGAAAATATAAAAGTACAAAATACTCTATTTTGTAATTTTTTATTATTTGGTGGTATTTATAATTGTATTACCTTTGTATTATTATATGTAGTTATATATAAGCCTTTATTATTTATTAAAAAGTAAAAGAAACGAAAAATCAGAAAATTATAAAAATAATTAAAAAAATATAAAATAAAAAATCTAAAAAATATGAAATAAAAATTTAGAAAATTAAGTAATTAAAACCCACAAAATTCCAAAAATCTATTAAAAACCCGAAATTATTTATTGCCTTCTCATAGCCAATTTTGATTGTTTATTATTTGTTTTCCCTGAGCTCGACCCCGATTGTACTTGTCCATTATACATTTCATTGTAGGGTATGATAAATCTTGACCCATTGCTTGATTGCTTTATTACTTGTGTGGGTTAATTGTAGATTGACCTCAGATTTAGTGGGAGTCTCCCAACAACATTGTATCTTCGCATTTCTACGAAGATCCTATTTTAGACCCTTTCCAAATCTGAGTCAACAATTGGCGTCATCGTTGGGGAATAATGCGTATGATCGAATATTGGGTCATTTTGATTTAATTATTTTTATTTATTTATTTTCTCTTTTATTTGATATAATTGTTTATTGTGATGGCATTTATCTCTTCTATTTTTCTTGGTAGGTACTTTGAGACAACGACGACCACCTACATGGTTGAGGTACCCGAGTCGAGGAGTCTTAGTCCTTCTACTTGTGGACCAAGAGTAGAGCGCAGAAGAGAGAGGAATTTAGCATATGTTTCTTTTTATTTTTGTGAGAGAGTGCATTTATTAATTTGTAATAATACATGTACTTGGACTTGGACACTTGGGCCTAATTTCCAAGTGTTTGTTCACTTGGGGTCTCAACTGGTTTTTCATGATTTTTGTTACCTTTATTTTCTTTATTTTCCATGTTTTGAGTTTTCTGCGTTTGTTTTATTTTTTCTATGTTGATCCCTTAGATATAGGTGTGCTTTCTCGGTAGCTAGGTCCACATCCCTAAGGTAATTCATGTTCCTATAGATTACATTGCAATTGGACTTAACTCAAAATTAATTGTTCAAACTTAGAGTGATCATTGAGCATCGAGAGAGGTATCCTACAATGCTAGCAGGACCCGTCGTGGCAGGCATCGAGGTTGTCTCCATGACCAGACTTTTGGGTGATCATTCTAGGGTTTGACATTCAGCTCTTCACGCTAATAACACTTCCTGTTCTTAGGGTGATTTCATCATTGCATTTGCATATGGACCAACTTTACAAATTTCTGCCTTGTATCCCACATGGAGAGAGCTGGGAATCATTGTGAGTCTTTTATCTAAGTACTCCTCATCGTTTCGACTTGCTTTGCATTTTCACCTTCTCCCTTTGATTTTAACAACCTAGGCAAAAAGAAAAGCCAACAAAAACATTAGGTGAGCAAATCTACTTGGAGAAAGTGATAACACAAAAAAATAATAAAAAAGGGACTTCTGAAAATACTTGACCTAAATAAAATTTGATTAATTGGATTCATTGCATTGGGTAAGCAAAGTCCTCATTATTTTCAGGTACTATTTAGGAAGGAGGTGTACTTTCCAAGTGAGAGAGCATTATAGTAAGGATTAGACAAAAAAACCCATCCTGGATACTGCCTTGTCATACACATGGATTTTCGAAATACCGGCACTGCTATGTTACATGGGCGAGTAGGACTTGGTCGACAACGATGTTCTTGCTTTGTGTAGAGCACTAACCATTTCTGAAGTATTTGGGCTTAGGCCATGCCTTCATGGGGGACCTAAAAAAAGTACATGATACAAGTTACAAAGAAGAGGACAAGTACATGATACTTTTCCGGTAATACTCTTGCTCCTATAGGATCAACGCTTAAGGACTCGTTCGAAGATAATTGCCTGAAAATCAATCTAAAACTTACAAAGATAATTGTCGAACCTTCACAGCTTCACGGATCAAGCTGGCGAATCCATTGTATTGTGGTTTTATTTATTGGTTTTGTTAATGTCAAGATCAAAAATATTGAACCTTTGCACCATTTTTCACTTCATCTATTTTCTTTTCCTCTTTGAGCCCCCTCACTTTAAGCCGTCTATTTTTTTACACTCCTTTTATTTCTTATTCATCTTTGTATCTTTCATCCATAATCTACCTCTTTTTTACCCTCTCATATGTCATCCCATGGATGGTTTATTCAGGACTCTGTCGATACCTACATCGATTCTGTGATGCTGACATCTCCAATAATTCTGTGCGATCTCCAGGAAATCGGTTCGAATCTTGCAAACTTATCCTTGGAATCCTCTATCATTTCTTCTTTTAACACTTTCCTTTCTCCAATAAATTAGCTGCACAGGATGGACTAATAGCCCGAATCATCTCTTCCTCTCCAAATAAATCGAGATTACTCATGTCCCACAACCAACCACTTGTGGATGGAGATCAAAGTCAATATTTTGTGCTCCATCCACAACCATCCGGGGTTGACCTTAATACCAGACTTATCTTAACATATGATGCTCAAACAAAGAGTGATCAAGGTTTATTAAACCATGAAGATCAAGAACCTAATCGAGAGATTGAGTTACAAGAATATCTAGAAATGTCTCCTATAGGAAGAGGAAAGGGACTACTGCTCGACAAGCTGAGCAACTTGAACAGGGGGATGGAAAGTATACAACTCAGAATGACGTTAATAACAAGCTTCTCACATCAATTCAAGAAATTCAATAACACTTGATGAACCAAGGATTAGCCCAGGTCGCCTTTCAAGAAATGCTTATTGATTTGAGGAGGAGGACCGGCGAGAGAGATGCCTGATGAGAGGTTGATTTCAATAGAGAAGATGAGATGAACATAAAGGATGCAGAAGATAACCTATTAGTAGGTGGACCCCATCTTGGAGGAGGAGAGGTAAGACCACCACAATAAAGCCCACACTAAAGCATACTTACAACCTTGGGGCATGCCAATTTACCGAGTGGATTCAGATTCCACCAATCCATGCCTATTTTGAGATGAAGCCAAAACTCTTGTCTCTACTCCTATCTTTCTACGGGAACACAACACAAGAACCATACATCCACCTGTAACAATTTTTGGTCGCATTTGTTTAATAACATATTTCCCCAATATTCCTCTTGGGGTTGTCAAGATGATTGCCTTCCCATCCAGTTTCCAAGACAAAGCCCTTTATTGGGTGAATCATCTGGAGAAGGTAGTAACAACATGGGAGGAGTTGAAGCATTTCTCCACAAGTTTTACCCTCTCGATCGCTTGAATTAGATGCACACCTGCATCTCTAGTTTCATCCAATAGCCCCATGAGATAATTCATGAGGCATTGAAAAAATTCAAAGATTTTCAGGAGAAGTGTCCTTACCATGAAATTACAAAGACTTAGTCTAGTTCGTCACTTCAATTGGTTGATGTCGCATGTGGTCTCTCGTACTTTAACAAGGATGAGGACATTGTATTGGAGATTTTTGAGGAGATGGATGAAAGAGAGGCCACTCAATCCTCGTCACATGCTTACATGAAGGTGCCCAAAACCACAACCAACCACAAGCCTATCGGTATGGCGGCCTGTGTAGAGAACAAGAATGAGAGCTCCAGCCTAAGCATTAGAGAGAGCCACTTGGCCAAAGTGGACATCATTGAGAAGAAGTCATAGGACCTCAAAAAACTTGTTCTAATTAATAAGAGAACCCAGTGTTCGGACAAGCTTGATCAGATTGCCACGCAACTGGAGCTGCTTGTCAAGATCATTAATGCCTGCAACTCGATGTGTGCTACTGTCGAGACTCCTGCTTAGTAGAAGGAGAACACACAGACCCGACCTCCTTAGTAGAGTCCTCCGCCATCTCCGCCTATCCAACACATATACTACGTGCAGGACCCTAAGTCGCAGTCACCCCAACAACAAAACTAGATGGTATTGTACCAACCAAAGACCCAACCAGTATACCATGATTAGTTTTGTCCACCCATGCCGCTGATTTAAGAAAGAAATGGGGTGTAGGACAATGAACAATAGCTGACTTGGCCTCATAGATAATCTTTGGGTCAAAACTCAGCCAATCGGCCATACCACCAACAACAACAGGGGGAAAGAACTTCCAACCCTACCAATCCCAGTACCAGCAGCCTCCGCATCATGGCAACAATTAGAGGCATGGATACCTGCAACCAAGCTATTGTAATCATAGTATCACCAACAACAACCAACTTCTCAATATCAAAAAGCCTCTCATCAATACCAACAATACGCTTCCCCCCCTCTTCACTACTACTCATAGGGATACCATCAATAATCTCCTCAACATTAGCAGAGTTAGGGTCCCCATCAACGCAAATCTTCTGAGACTGCACCGATGAACCCAACTCTTGCTTGCTTGGAGCAACTAGTGATAAACATGGATGAAATGAGCCAAAAGATTTATTACCTCACGACAACCAAAACCGTTATTCCAGCCCAGGTCGAGGCTAATCTAAATAATTTCTGATGCAAGGAACATGTAGCTTGCGGTGTTCTGCCCAATCTTGATAGAAATAATTTGTTTGTATCTAACACTGTTACTCTCAAGAGCGGTAGAACACTTCGGCCATCAACTATAGCAAAGGGAAAACATCTTGCATCTGATGGCGGGACAACAACCATGCTAGTAGTAGGAGCTAAATTTTTTTTGAAGGAATTCCATCCACAAAAAAATTACAAAAAATGAAGAAAAGACAAAAACACAAAAAGACAACAATAACACCATACCTGGCGGAGACTAGTCAATCTTGGAGACGCCCGCACATGCAGCAGATCCAGAGACATCCAACGAACCCGATCCTTCATTTTTTGATCCACAACTTGTAGTAGATTTTGCACATTTTTGCCATTGACCTGTACACAATGATTTGGACAAAGAACTGAATGAAAAAGTTTCATATTATGTACAATTTTCATTTCCTGAAATAATGAAAAAGATAAAAAAATAAAAATTTAAAAATGCTTTGTCTCATCCTTAAATTGTGGAAATCGTTCAGAACATGGTCTTGAATATGCCATTGATGAAAGCCATGGAGTACATGCCAACAATGAAGAATGGACTTAAAGAGGCATGTACAACAAGGTAACAACCTCGGCCCCTCAACTCCAGAAGACAGAATGTAAAGCATGAGAAACATATCCTCATAGTTCAGGGAAACCCGTTTCTAATTGATTTTGTTGTACTAGACATGGACGTATTCGCACCTATGTTCCACACCCCCATCATTCTTGGCTGGCCGTTCTGCCAAACAATAGGTAGCAGTGAACTACGATACTAGAGAGATTACATTCGTCTCCAGTAACAATAAAGTGTAGATAGAGACCATACCTGAGCCGAAACCAACAAAGGCTGCATCTAAATTGAGTGTGCTTACACCTAACTACCATGAAGTCTATGTCTTTCTTATGAAGAATTGAAGATTCAATATAAAAATTTAGTCATGGATGATACTGATATCCATGAATTCCGTTGCCATGAGGAAGGAGTGAAGAAAGCAGTCAAATTTTGTTGATGACGACAAGTTTATTGTTGATGCGCTTGACGAATTCCTTGTGGCCCCCTTGAGTCTCAAAGACCAAGATCAGATTATTGAGGATTTCTATAATCAGGAGGAAAACATTGAAAAATCATTGAAAGAAGAAGCTGAACTGGCAAAGTGGACACTGAATTGATAAAAGAGCCAATACCTGTAGTGATTGCCAACATCACCACAGAAGTAGCTCCCACTCCGCCAGAGCTCAAACCTATGCCCTACAGCAAGAAGTACGACTTCCTTACAGAATAACCAAACATGTATCCGATCATAATCAATGCTCATCTAACCAGAGACAAAGAATCTTGTTTGATGGAGGTTCTTGAACGAAACCACAAGGTGATATGCGGGAAGATATCGGATCTCCACGGGATCAATCCATCCCTGTGCTCGCATCACATCTACCTCAAAGATGATAACATGCCCTCTCGCAAATTCCAGAGAAGACTGAATCCAAACCTTTGGGAGGTTGTTATGAAAGAAATTCATAAATGATATGATACAAGATTCATTTATCCCATCTCCGATAGTAAGTGGGTGAGTCCCCTGCACGTAGTGCCTAAGAAGTCTGGGATCACCATTGTTACTAATGATAAAGGAGAGGAGATTCTGACTAGAATGTCAACCTCGTGGCGAGTTTGTGTTGACTACATACGTTTGAACCATGTCACAAAGAAGGACCACTTTCCATTTCCCTTCAACGACCAGATTCTTGAGAGACTGGGCACGAAGGAATACCTCTGCTTCTTGGACGTCTATTTTGGGTACAATCAAGTCATTAATCTCTTTTGAAGACAAAGAGAAAATGATGTTTACCTATCCATTTGGGATGTACGCTTTCCGATGGATGCAGTTCGGGCAGTGCAATGCCCCCGTTACATTCCAACGATGTATGCTAGTTGTATTTGCCGACATGGTGGGAAGCTTTCTGGAGGTATACATGAACGATTTTTTTTCTCTACAGAGATTCATTTGATGAATGTATGGACTATTTAGTCGGAATATTACAGAGGTGCTGCGAAGTGAACCACTTTCTCTCTTGGAGAATAACAACTTTATGGTGACAGAGGGGATCATGCTGGGTCATGTTGTATCGAAATGTGGCATCGAAGTTGAACCAGCCAAGGTGGAGGTAATTTTAAAAGTTGAGCCACCCACCAATCTCAAACAAGTCTTATCATTCTTAGGGCACGTTGGTTTCTACCGATGATTCATCAAAGATTATAGCAAGCTTTCCTGACCTTTAATCGATTTTTTTGAGAAGGAGGCCGATTTTATTGTTTATGACAGTGTTCTCCAAGCCTTTTCTCAGTTGAAAGATCTGATTTCTCGGGCTCCTGTCCTGCAGGCACCGGATTGGACATTACCATTTGAAATCATGATGGATGCATCAGATTATGCCATTAGTGTTGTGTTGGGAAATGGAAAGACAATGTATTATTTGCTATTCATTATGCTAAAAGAAAACTAGATGAAGCTCAGAAGAATTACATTGTCACCGAGAAAGAGCTTCTATTAGTAGTTTTTTCTCTGGAGAAGTTCAGATTCCATCGCCTTGGATCCAAAGTCATAGCCTACACTGACCATTCTGCCCTCCGATACTTACAATAGAATAAGGATGCCAAATCATGCCTTATTAGATGGATATTTCTACTCCAAGAGTTTGACCTCGACATCCAAGACAAGCTTGGAGTAAAAAATGTGATGGTAGATCATTTATCAAGATTACCCGATCCTGATTCTCATGAGCAGAATTTTAGACCAATCACCGAATCCTTTCCCAATGAAGCCATTTTGTCAGTACCTCACTCTTCTAGTATGCTGATGTTGTGAACTATCTTGTATCCAAGAGAATTCCACAAGATTGGCCAAAACTAAAAGTAGACAAATTCTTATATGATGTACATTTCTACTAGTGGGAGGATCCATATCACTTTTGTGAGTAGGCAGATTGTATCTGGAGAAGGTGCATTTCTCAGGAGGAAATTGCCAATGTCCTTGCACATTTACATGATTGTGAATATGGAGGACACCATTGAGGCAGAAGAACAACAACAAAGTACTCCAATGTAGCCTTTGGTGGCTGCACTGACTGCCCAAAAACGGGTGGAACAATCGGAATGGGAGACATAATGCCCCTGAAATTTATTCAGATTTTAAATGTGTTTGATGCGTGAGCCATTGTATTCATGAGCCCATTCTCGAACAATCAAGGATTTAAATACATTTTTCTCACTTTCCAATCGTTAGGTGGAGGCTATCCCAAACGACCGTCGACAGTCGCACCGTCTATCATTTTCTGAAGGATCATATCATCTCAAGGTTCAAGATTCCTAAGATTCTTATATCCGATGGCGGTAGACATTTCATCAATAAAGGGGTTAAGATTACGACTCGAGAATTTTGCATTGAACATCATGTCGCTTCTCCCTATCACCCGCTGTCCAATGGCTTGGCAGAATGTTCAAACAAGGAGATTATGACAATTCTTCAGAAGCTTGTGCATCCGTATCACAAGAACTGGTCTCAATTGCTTGGCTTAGTTCTTTTGGCTTACAGAACAACACACAAAGTCACCTTAGGGAATTGATGAATATGCATTTCATCATCTTTATTCATTTATTTTAGCTTAAAATCCCTTATAAAACACTCGTACTAACTCCACACTCTTACTAACCTGAATATGTATGTAAATATTGTACATTTATTACTATTTTAACCTAAACTAAATAAAGAAATAAAGGAAAAATAAATAAAAGAAAAAAAGAAGACTCTATAAATGTAATAGATACATGCTGACCCGAACCCCGAGAGAAGGCCAAGACTTGACATGATCGATCAGGAATAAAGTAGGGGGAGATAGGGTCCTTAATCAGAAAATCCAAAAAAAGATGTGTTGTAAACATTTGTATACTTACACTATTTTATTTGTACATAAGTTGACCTCAAATTAAACAATGTTCAAAATAAAAGTTATAAATAAAAATATTCCCTAAATAATAAAAATAATTGCAAAAATAAAATCATGTACAAAATAAATGTAATCACATCTGGAAAAAGCCATTCAGCGATAATTGAAAGATCAATTCTAGCTCCATATGAACTTTAATTGAACTAAACTTACTTCCACTGTATTCTAAATTAAACTATCTTTAGAATGACTATGGTTTCATAATTTTTGGAGTTATGGTTGAAAAGTTGGTTTTCTGAGGTATTTTTTTGCAATATTACCATTTATTATATATATTTATATTTATTTTTATTATTTCTGTCAATAATTGTAAATATTTTTTAATAATTATTTAAAATAAATATAAAAAAAGGAAAAAAAGAAAATTTTAAAACATAAAGAACCAATCTCCTTATTTAACTTTGTATATAATGTACCATATGTATATAGTTAATATTCTTAAATAACCACCATAAAATATTAATCAATTAACATTTATTATTCAATTTAATAAAGTGATGAAAATACAAACAAATTAAATCAATTAATTTTTGAAAATAATCTAACACCAATTTCATTTCTTATCGTTATCTCATTTCAAAATTTTTTTCTCTTCTCTTCATTCAATTTTTTTGAAATTTAAACTTCATACCTCTATCTATTTAATTGGATCCTCTTCCCTCAATCTCACTTGATCAATCTTTGATGAGAGGAGCCTATTCTTCAAGAGTTATCTTGTCGTAGAAGGGTGCCTAGCCTACAAGCTGTCCGGTGACAGCGAGACAGCTTTCGTCGAGGCGATTACGATCTTTTCTGCTCCTAAGGTGTGAAACATTTTTCTGTTGTTATTTTCAACCTAAGATGTTCATAGTTTTATTTTTTCATTCTTTTCTCTAGATCTTAGAATCTATCATGATTTGATTCACAATCGATCTCGATTTTTCATCTCATTTTCTCGATCTTATCACTTCACGTTCTACCTCACGCAATCTCTCAACTCAGGTCACACATGATAGCAAGAGAACCAGATCTGTCGTTCCATTTTTTGTCGGATCTCCATTCACACATATATTTCATTTTTTTAAATAAGCAGAGCTGAGGCATCTTGCTCACATCCTCTTTTGTTTATGCAAACTTAAAATATATAAAAAATATATAATTTTTTCTTTCTCTAACATTTATTTTGCATGATAAAATAAAAAAACTAGAAAAATTTAAAAAATAAAAAATATACCTGTACATTTTTTTTACATTCTCTGCGGTTCCTGTTTAAAAAAATAAAGAAAAATAAAAAATGGCAGCCGACCACGATCGCCCTGAGAACCCGTGCCTCCACGGCGATGCCCCCCCCTCCGCCTAGAGTGGAGCACACCTCCAGATCTGCTGCCATCTCCGCTGTGAGCCCTTTATCCACCATATCCATTGCCACCCAACTTTGCCTCAACCACCAACCGTGTCGCCCCCTAGCAGTGCAGTACCATAGCGCGCTTAGATTCCTCCATCCACCCCCACTCGCTAGAGAACCACCTCCATGGCGGTGCCCCTCCTCCGCCTGGAGAGGAGCACGCTTCCAGATCCCCTGCAATTCCCACTGGCCCCCCATCCTCACCCGCGCGTCAGCCACTCTTAGCCAAAGCTCCTCCTCCAAAGCTCTCATCGACCCCCTACTGCGACCGCCGATCGACGATCAGCCACCCCTCCAGCCCTCCTCTATCGATCTACAAAAGAAGATAGGGGCGACGGTGATCCCCTGTGCATGTGAGAAGAAGGAACGAAGGGAACCACATGAGAATAATAAAAAATAGGGAAAATATCATTCCACCTCTCGAAGTTTCTGATTTCACAATAAAGCCCCTGCTAGAGCAAGTCACGCGTAACACGTCCCCTATCCTGGCTGAATTACGACATTATACCTGTATTTTATTATCTATTATATTTTCCTGCATAAACATTGAATAATTTCTATTTAGGTCCCTGTATTCCAAACTTTTAAAATTGATGTTCTTTTCATGGAAATAAATACTTATTATGGTCAATAAATTCTTGAAAATTCATGCTACGCTCATGTTGCGTGCATCTTCATTGTATAATTTTTTTCATTGCATTTTATCATCATTTGTTATCATTAAAAAATAAAAAACAAGTCATTTTCTCTGTTTGAAGTTTGAAAATCATAAAAATTCGAATATTCTTAAAAAATTCTAAAATAATTAGAGTAATTTAACTTTTTATGTCTTTTATTTTTTGTGCAATTTTCATGCATTAATTGTTTATAAAACCCAAAAAATTCAAAATACCTAAAATTTGAAAAATTACAAAAATTATAGAAAAATTCAAAAATAGTGCCTTTAGTTCCTGTGTGTATATCCTTTAGTTATTGAAAAAATAATTTTCATAATTTTTGATTTTATTTCATGTTTCTAAATTGCAAAATAGTTTTGTATGCTCACTGTTTGCATTTTCCATTATTTTTAATCACTTTAAAAATCTAAAAAATATAAAAATATTGAAAATAACCAAAAATAGTAGAAAAGATTTATAATCCAAAAATATTTTCTTTGAAAATTTTTAAACATTTTTGCTATATTTGAAAATTCAAAAAAGATTATTTATCTCTTTTGAATAAATTTGTTTCAAAAAAATATATTTTTGAATATTTAAAATTTGCAAAACTAAAAATCATTAGAAATTTTAAATTAGAAAATAAAAAAAATAAAATTTAAAAATACAAAAAAACCAAGCATAGTGTATATTGATAATTCCATTTTCTTTTAATTGTTTTTTTCGATTAATTGAATAATCCATGGGAATTGTAGCCTCACTGAGTTCGATCCTGTTGCTATACGGGTAAATAAGTATCAAAATTCTCTTGCTCCACATTATTTTCTGTAAGTAATTATTCGGATTGAGAACTAACGAGTCACTGAGCATGATGTTTAATTTGGGCACGGTGTAGTACGTGTACTTAGCGATTCAATCAGAACCGAGACAAGATCTCCGTGAAGAGGGCTCAGCTTTAATTTATATCTTGGGCAAGTCCGGGGTCGAGCAGAGGGAGGCAAAGGAACAACTTTAGGTTAATTTGAAAATTTAGGACTACGTTTCCATGCGGTATTTTTTTAATTAATTAATTTTTAATGCAGAAACAGAAGCAAATGCGAGTGCGGGTGAATTAGGACACTAAGAAAACACACAACTAGGCCAAATTAATGTCAAATCAGTTCAATTCAACCAAATTATATTTTTCGTAGGATTTTAATCCAATGATGCATGAAGAACACATTTCTTTTGGAATTTTAGGAATTGAAATGCAATAATTAAAAATGCACACTTTTATGGGTTTTTATGCAATTTTCACAAAAAAAGTAAGCAAAAATTATGAAAATTTTACTGGAACATAAACATGATGCAAGGACACTACAGTAATATTTTTGGATTTTTTTGACAAAATTTGAATTTTTTATGATTTTTTTAGTGAAAAAACAGTGACTGTGAGTAACTAAATCCTAATAAATCCACGTCGTCAAATTAATCAAAGTGCGAATTATCTCAAGAAGCTATTTATACAAGGAATCCAGGAGAGTTAAGATTTCGCAAAAATGATGTACGTGGATTTAATTAAAAATTAAATATCCAAATCTCTCTATAATTTATTTTAGGCACATGACAACTCTATTTTGGATGAAATTTGGACAATAATTCTCACATTTCAAGGCATTATGTCTAATTTTTTAAGGATTTTTAGAGCAACTGTGAGTTAGATATGAATTTACTAGCTCAAATTGGTTAAAAAGTGTAATATTTCAGTTAAACATTTTTCATTAATTACCCAAAGACCATAAAATATTAATAAATATCCACGTGGTAGAGAACTAGTTGCTCAACATCAAGACATTTTTCATTGAACAAAATGACACAAAGTTGATGTCTGAATTATTAAGCAAATACATGGTTGTCTATGCAAATCCAGAAATCAAAACTTATAAACAAAACATATATAAAGATTGTTTTGTAAATACAGAAACTATGAAAGAAAGACTACAATTTTTACAATAATAAAAAAAATATTTTTTTCACCTTATTCTCCAGTGGATCTCGATGAGGGGAGTGGGGCTTGGGTCGGCAGCGACGGCACCACGCGCGGACGCGCGAATAAGGAGGGGGTGGCGCTGCGGCCCAAAGTGATGTCCTCCTGCCTCAAGCTTGTGGTAGTAAGTGAGGACGCTATGGTGCTCCTCCTGAGGAATGCACCGATGCCAGATACTATCCTCCCAGTGGTAAAACTTGGCCTTCGCAAGGAAGGTCTCAAGTTTCTGCCTGGGCCAATCTTGTGGGACTTTCTTGGCGACAAGATAGTTCACAATATCGACATACCATGGGAGAGAGGCGATAGCAAGGATCGCCTCATCTGGGAAGGTCTCACAAATAGGCTCAGTCTGCTCAGAATCCTCAAGATATTCCAATCGGGAGAGATGATCCACCACCACATTCTTGACTCCAGGCTTATCCTTAATCTCTATATCAAACTCCTGGAGTAGAAGGATCCATCTAGTCAATCTGGCTTTGGCATCCTTCTTTGCCATGAGGTACCTGATGGCAGTATGATAGGTATAGATGGTCACTCTAGATTCAATGATGTAAGATCTGAACTTATCTAGGGCGAAAACTACGGCTAGCATCTCCTTCTCAGTGACTGTATAGTTCCGTTGGGCGGCATCCAATGTACGGCTAGCGTAGTGAATAGAAAATGGGAATCCATCCCTCCTCTGTCCCAACACGGCCCCCATGATAAAATCGGAGGTGTCCATCATGATCTCGAATGGGAGAGACCAATCAGGTGGATGGAAAACAGGAGCCTTTACAACACGACTCTTGAGAGTCTCAAATGACGATAGACACTTATCATCAACAAGGAACTCGGTGTCTTTCATCAGCAGATCAGTCAACGGTCGGGTAATCCTACTGAAATCATGAATGAAGCGCCTGTAGAAACCAACGTGCCCCAGAAAAGATCGTAAGTGCCGCAAGTTGGACGGTGGATTGAGTTTTCTAATTACATCCACCTTGGCCGGATCAACCTCCATGCCCCTGTTGGAGATGATATGACCAAGCACCGTCCCCTGAGTCACCATGAAGTGACTCTTCTCCCAAGACAACACAAAGTGAACCTCAATGCAACGCTGAAGGACTTGGTCTAGTCAGTTAAGACAAGAATTGAATCCGTCGCCGTAGACCGAGATATCATCCATGAAGACCTCCAAGCACTCCCCCACCATGTCCGAAAAAATGGACAACATGCATCTCTGGAATGTCGCCGGAGCATTTCACAATCTAAATGGCACGTGTCTGAAAGCATATGTCCTGAAGGGACAGGTGAAGGTAGTCTTGTCCTGGTCCTCGGGCACGATGGCCACCTGATTACAGTCGGAGTACCCATCCAAGAAACATTAATGGCTCTTCCCTGCTAGCCTCTCTATAATATGATCAATAAAGGGCAGGGGAAAATGATCCTTCTTGGTGGACTGGTTCAATCGTCTGTAGTCCACACAGACTCGCCAAGAAGTGGGTACCCGGGTAGCGATCTCCTCTCCAGACTCACTAAAAACTGTGGTGATGCCCGTCTTCTTGGGCACCACATGCAATGGACTTACCCACTTGAAGTCGGAGATGGGATAGATAAAATCAGCGCTCCACCATTTCGAGATATCCTTCATGACAACCTCTCGAAGATTCGGGTTCAGCCACCGCTGGAACTCACGCGACGGCTTTGCCTCCTCCTCGAGATAGATATGGTGGGAGCACAGGGCCGAACTTATCCCCTGGAGATCGGCTACACTCCATCCTATCGCCTTGCGGTTCTTTTCAAGAACCTCCATTAGTCAGGATTCCTACTCTCCAGTTAAATCAGCGGAGATAATGACTAGGTACATCTCATGCTCACCCGCAAGGAACCTATACTTCAACGACGACGGTAGCGGCTTCGGCTCTGGACAAGTAGGTGCTGGCAGATCTGGCCTCTGAAAAGTCTGAGTGAATGCTGCCAAATCTGCATGAGAGAATGAGAACTCTCACTCGTAATCTGACTCTAGAAAAGGCTGCTCTGCTGGACTGTCTCTGCTCTGCCTGGAGTCAGCCTTCTCCCTAGCTATAGGCTTAGTGGAAGTCAGACACAGTATCAAATCATCAAACTCTTCCCAATCAATATCTGACTCCGAGGGATCTGTGTCAGACTCACAAAAATCTGTCTCATGGTCAGGAACCGGCTCTGCTGCCTAAGATGTATCCTGGACCAGGAATGCGCTCTCCAAGCTCTCCTCTGTTGGCGTCTCTGCATCAGCAAACTCTGAAGGTGAGAGGATGGCCTGTGCGACTGGATCTGTCCAAACTAACTCATCATCTGTAATCACAAAATCACAGTCCTGGTGGATGTCTTGCGCTGCCTCTGTCATCTGCTCTGAATCGGAAGTCGTCTCTGAGTAAGCTAAATCTCTGGCTCTAGTCTCCTCGACTGTCTCTATTTGTATACTCTCACCCTCGACGTGAAATTATACCTTCCCGCTATCATGATCGGACACTGCCTTGGTTGTGGCCAAGAACGGGCGTCCTAGAATGATCGGGGTATCGGTCACGAACTCAAGGATCTCCATGTCCAACACTACAAAGTCCACGAGGAATTTCAGACCCTGAATCATGACGACAACGTCCTTCAGCAACCCCTTCAGCCTCTTGACAGATCGATCAGTAAACTGAAGGGCCGTCTTGCTCTGTCGGAGAGGTCCCAACTTGAAGAGGTCGAGAAGGGCTGCCGAAAGTAGGTTGATAGAAGAACCACTATCTAATAGAGTGCGGTCGAACCTCTGCTCATGGATGTGGCATATGACATACGGGGCTCCTGAATCTGGCCTCTTGGCTGGCAGACGATTCTAAATCGCGAAACAAGTAGCACGTGTAAGCACATGGATCTCTGACTGATGGTTCCGCCTCTTCCTCCTAACTTGGTCCTGTCTCTGAGTCATTTTTGGAGTAGAGGTATGTGCTCCAAGGCCTCCTGTAGAGTCAGCTGTATGTGGAATCTATCTATCATCTGCTGGCTGAACTCTATTTGATGGTTCTTTTTTTGATTTTCTTTTTTCTGTCCCTTACCCAAATGGAGTGCTCTGGGAAAGGGGACTACAGGGTCCTTCTCAGATGAAGGACTAGGAGAGGGTCTGGCATGCTCATGAACAACAGAATCCACACAAACATCATCAAGTAACACATGTGGATCCAAAAATAATAAACCCTTTCCTTTATTTGCAGAAATGTCCTGAGATACATGTACGGAAGGAAAAATAACAGGACTAGCTGAACTGGAAATGGTGGCCTCAGTACCACCCTCAGCATCTGAACTAGTGGCATCAGTACCGCGCTCTGGCTCAGCAACTGTAATGGTGGCGTCAGTACCACCTCCTCCAACTGGTGAAGCGACGACCTCAGTACCGTCGGTGGGATCAACATCCAAGGTGGCATCAACACCACCATCATCATCTCTCGCGGCATCAGCACTGCACTCCTCCTCTCCTGGCGCTCCTGAAGTGGCATGGGATCGTCGCTCAGACGAGGTGCCGCTTGCTGGCATCCTACCGCTCCTAAGTGTAACAAAATCAACATCAAACATGTATGCAGACATATCATCAAGTGAAGCACTAGGAGTGGTAATCTCAGTGAACTCTACCTGCTCAGATTTCCTCTAGAGGTTGTTCGGGTTCGGCTCAATCTGGCCAGGGTTGGCGGCCTTCCCTCTCACAATCTCCCGGATCTCCTCGAGGAACTCATCCATCTCCTGTCGAAAAGTGGTCTGCTGCTCGGTCATGAGGCGGGCTAGATCATCCAAGGTGGGGTTCTCATAGGTCGACCCATGAGAACCTGACGGGTGGCCTCGCTGGTAGTGAGGCCGCTGGTGCTGGTGCGGGTGAGAAGGAACTGCTGATGATACTGCTGCTTCTCGCCTCCAAGGCTGTCCCTGCTAATAGGGACGAGGACCATACTGCTAGTGCTGGGATGGCTCCTGCTGCTGGTGTATTGGGGGCTAGGGTTGCTGGTGCTGCTCACGGTGTTGGCCGTACTGGCCACCCTGAACTGGAGGCTGCTGCTGGGAACTGGTGCCTCCGACCGACCAGCGGAATCCGGGATGGTCTCGTCGGATACCGGGCTGGGGTCGGTCGTACCAAATCCTGTTTACATCCATCAACGGCTCCGTCTCGTAGGTGGGTGGAGGGAGTACTACCAGGGGATGATCCGGCTGGTAGACCACCATCTGAGTGTCCTGGGATGGTGTTGAATGGTACAACTGCGGTGGCTGCTGGTACGACTCCGCATGTACAAGGTGAACCTATCTAGGCTGACTGGAGTGCTGGGACGAGCTACCACTGCTGCTCGGATCTCCTCGTGACCGAAGACGGGGCTGAGAAGCCGTCCGTGCCTCCTAGAGACACATGAGCTGTGTCTTCAGGTCACTCAGCGTCTGTGCCATCTGATCCATCTGTGTGATGCCCTGGCACTGCTTCTTCTCGATCAGCTTGATCTGGTCCAGCTTCTCGTTGATATTGCCCATGTCTGCGGCTGTGGACTCGGCCTGTGTGTCTGCCGCGGATGAAGTAGAAGGACTGACATCGACCAGTGCTATCCTCTGGTACTACACGGCCTGTGGCTGGGGGCATCCCTAAGTGTAGAGGCGGGTCTGGGACATCACTGTATAGTTCTCGGCCATCTCCTCATAGATGGCCCAGACCTGATCCTCATCCTTGGCGAAGTAGGAACCGCCACAAGAAGCATTCACTAGGCCCTGCAGCTCTAGTGTCAGTCCGCAAAATAAGCTCTGAACTAGGTTCGGCTTCATGATGTCGTGGTGCGGGCATCTGTATGTAAGCTCTCTGAACCTCTCCCATGCCTCGTGAAACTGCTCGTTGGAGAGCATGGAGAAGTTGCTGATCATGGCCCTCGTTGTATTGGTCCGCCCGAGTGGATAGTACTTGTTCAAGTACTCAGTGCGGAGCTGCTCCCAGGTGTATACGAATCTCCCTAAATGCTTCAGCCAGTTGATTTCTCTGTCAGCGAGGGAGAAGGGGAAGGCAATCATCCTGATGGTGTCCTCGTCCACCTGCCGATCATGGGCGATGCTGTAGATCATCTCGAACTCCTGGAGATGTAGATGGGGCTCCTCAGTGGCGAGCCCGTGGAAGCAGGGAAGGATCTGAAGTGTCTGTGGGGGGAACTTGAAGTCCCCCACAATCTCCGGAAGTACCACCCACCGGTATGTAAGTGTCGATCAAGGGTTGTGCAACTCCCGCATCGATCTCGGCTGCTCCGCCGGCTGAACTGGCTCCTCTGGCTGATCTGGGCCTCTCCCTCCCGCTGCCCTAGGCTGCTCTCACGCTGTCCTCAGCCTCTCCGTTTCTCTCCTCATCTCCACCATAAAAGCTCCCTGATCCCGTATCTGTCACTGCATCGTCTCTAGGGAAGCTAACATGATGGTGTTGATGACACCCTGATCTAATACGTAAGTTGTCATCTCTGGCTTGGGACCATTGGTGTGCTCCTCGCTGCTTGCCCTGGTCTCTACAAAGGCAAAAGACCCAAACTCAGGTGCCGATAAATCATATGTCTGCTGGCTTGCATCTGACACTGGTATCTACGAACTAGTAGAAGGGTGGTCAAGGGGGAACAGGGCAGAATCGAACTCGGGTTCGAAGAGCGGGTCTGGGCTCTCACGAACCAACCTAGATGAATGGATCGGAGTGCTAAAAAGCGGTGCAGCCAGAGGCTGCCTAAGAGACCTCCTGCCCATTCATCTTGATCTGGCGAGTTGGGCGGATGAGATCTGAAAACACACAAGATGAGCAAACAAACCCCCGGTTCACCTACTCAACACATAGCCGAAGACCGTAAGAGTTCGATCAATTATCTTGTCAATTTTTATTTAGGTGATCATGTCAGAATATCAGAGCGGTTACGCGAGCTGATGGGAATCCAATCCGCCTACCAGACTGTCCCGTATAAAAGGTCGGTAGTCTGATCGGGGTTCGGATATGGCTCTAGCCTAGTGTACAGGTCGCTCTCTCACTCATCCAAACCAGACAATGAGGGGGTTGCTCTCCCCAAGACAAGTTTTTACGTGAGGTGTCTTTTAGGGTCAAGTGTCTTTAGCAGTCCCAATTTTATAGTTTTTCGTTTTAGGTGTTTTTCAAGCAAACAAACGCCTAACGAATTTTTCGGTTCTCCTGATTATTTAAATCAGAAAACAGGGGGAGAAGACGAAAAAGCTGATGCGCGATAAAATCAATAATGCATGTAGAGTGAGTGATGCGTACCTGACTCCAGCAGTCTACATGCAAAATGATCCGCGCATAAAGTAAAGACTGAAACTAAACTACCTATATGATGCACGAGAATCCAACCTTAGACGAAGCAATTTCGACACGTAATGCACAATAGCCGGGTAATCAAACCTAAGTCCAGAGTCCTTTCTTGGGAGCCACTCGGTGTCCGCCACAACGGATCCTGCAAGCGCTGTATGTGACTCCTCAAGGCACGTGGACTAGAGTCTAATTAATCCGGCTTTTTCTTATGATTTAATTAATTAGGTCCAAATAACGATCTATAGGTGCATGCAGATAATTAGGGATTGGGCCTTAATTAATTACGTCACAATCAATATAAAATCCTAAGATAAGTCTAAATTCGCGCAAATCAGATAAGCAGTAAGAAAAATGCGGAAAAATCAAAACCGGCGAAAAACCGCAGTGAGGTCCCCCGAGCACACTGGTGCCCGGCGAAACAGACCCCGATAATGCGGCTATTCCGTAGCTCCCGCACTCCTGCTCGGCTCCTCGCACTCTCCTGCGGCTCTATGGAGAAAAGAAGCCGCCTCCGACTCCCACAGTTGCTTCGGCTTCCGAAAAAGCTGCCTCAATCCTCGAGCCCTCGCAAGAAATCAAACACGAGTGTATCAGACACAGATTATTAGAAAAATATGCAAATAAAACAAAGCAAATATATATATATATATATACAACTATAAATAAGAAGCCACGAAAAATCGCAAAAAATCAAAAGACTACTAAGCTGTGCTCCCCGACAACGGTGCCATTCTGCTGAGCTGAAAATCCCACAAGATTCGAGTAGGGATAAAATAAATCAATGGTCGTTGCGACCCAGATCTTGCAGATCGGACTCAACAAGAAAAAGAGACCACCAAATAAAAAATAATCAGAAACGAAATCCGAATAAGTGGTCCTGCTATTTATTTAGCCTGGTATAGCGACCAGGGTCGAACTCAAGGAGCACAGTTTGGCTCAAACGAGCCTACGACATAGTCTAAAGATAAAATAAAAAGATAAAATATTTTTGGTGGATTTTTATGTATTTTTAATTTTTTTGTATTTTTAATTTTAAAGAAAATATAAGAAAAAGCTAAAAAGGACACATTCAATGATTTATTAAACACTAAAAAATGCTCAGAAAATTCAAATAAAATTGTTTTTGTGTTTTTTTATATTTTTAAGTGTTTTTGATAATTTTCTCAAGATATTTTGATTTTTAGTTGATTTTATACAAATCGAAAAAGGGAAAACGATGAGGAACTGTGCAGTTAGATTTGAAAGGCTAATTAAAAATAGATAATCAACCTATAAAAATCTTAAGGTAATTTTTATGAAAACTAAATATAAAGACTAAGCTACAGAAAAAGAATTTGCATTTTTTTATATTTTACATAATTTTTATTAATTTTTATAAGGTTTTGAGGGTTTTTCAATTTTTATGGGTTTTATAAATCCAAATAGGCTAAAAATTGGGCAGAAGCTCAAAAATAACAACGCAAGCAAGTTCTAATTTTTTAAGAATTTTAAGAAAAGTTTTTATATTTTTAGTTGTATTTCTATTCCAATCAATGGCAAAAATGAGGGTTTTTGATTTTTTAAAAATATCAAAAACAACAAAAATGTCCCAAAAATTGAATGAAATTTTTACACAGTGGCAGGAGCCACTTGTCCAAATTTCACTTGATTTGTATTTGATTTGATATTTTATTTAATAAAAACAAAAGCTACATCACACAAGGACCTATAAGCAATAAAAACAACATTTCGGGGTTAATTAGACAATACATGTGGAAACTAGAAGGGTATCCGTGCAAAAATCGCATCAAATCCGTTCATGTCCAATACTGTACGCACAGGGGCATAAATGCAATTTTTAAAACTTAAACTATAATCCAGAACAGTCACAAAACCCCAGCCCCAAACATGCAATTTGCCCACAAAATCACGTGCCGAACACGTGTTTCACATTCATTGGGACCAAAGTGTAAATCCTATTTTTAAAAATACAAACTGTAACATCCAAAACCATAGGATCAATAATGCAAAAGGTCCATACAATCACGTGTCGAAGCACGTGTCTCACGCAAACAGGGACTAAATAGCAAATATTATAGACTAGAGGTCCAAATATGCAAAATAACCAAGTATGCACATTTATTTCATAGACTAAATAAAAACTAAATAAAACTGTAGGGGTATGGGCGCAAGTTACCTAGCCGAGGCGCGTGCATGCTAGGTGTCGAGATGTGGATGGCGGCGGATGCACGATCCGGATGAAGCCCTCTGGAGGATCCAACGGTGCTGGCGCGAGGGCGAATGTGGGGGAAACGTGGCCGTCAGATCATGGATCTGACGGTCTGACGATGGCATGCTACATGCGGCTGAGATAAGAACTGGCGCAGAGGGGTGATCTGACGGCTGCGAGAGGATCAGGAAGAACTCCTCCTGGGAGAACTTCTCCGACTATCTAGAGGCGATCCAAACAACTGATGGAAGATCGGAGAGGTGGGTTCTCCTCGCGATGGAGTTCCACATCGGGTGGTGGCATGCGATGAGGGCCCCAACGGTCGGATCCTCCGACGAGGGAGGAGGGACCTGGAGCAGCTCCGACGAAGGGTGGAAGCGCGGCCACGGGGGGTCTCTCGAGCTTATTGATCTGCAAAAAGTAGCTCTTGCTCGGAGGGACGCTCCGGCATAAGTTATTGGCTAAAAGATAAAGCGAAGCGGCGTGGATGGGCTACGGGGGGGGGGGGGTGTGTTCCGGCGAAGGTGGTAGATGGAACCCGACTCGATCTGGACTCAGATGGTCCAGCTCGAGGTGATCAGATCATGTATGGAAGGTGGCGATGGGTCGAAGAGTCGATCGATATGGATGGGGTGAACTGGTGGGGCTCCGGCCACTCGGGAGGAGCTGGCGGATCTAGAAGGTGAAAATCGAAGATGAGCTATGAACTAGAAGCTAAAGAGTCTACCTGATGGCCGAAGTCAACTGGGGCGGAGATGCTGGTTCTCTGGTGGTCTTCACCTCGATGGAGCGTCACCTCTAGAGGCTCGGGCTTCGCCGGCGGTGGAGCACGATGATGATGGTCGCTGGACCTAGGCTACGCACCTCCAAATCCTCACTCAAACACTCACACTCACTCGCTGTCACTCAAGGAACATGATGGAGGTCCTGGGAGTCGAAGGCAAGAGCCAAAGGTACCGCAAATGGCGGAGGAAGATGAGACTATATAGTGGTAGGGATCCAGCAAAGAAGGAGTCGGGCATGGAATTCTGGTGCACGGATCCCTAAGAAGATCCCCGGGCATGGATCAGGGATGAATCAAGGTTAATCGGGGCCCGGGGTTTAGGCGAGGGATGTTCAGATCACGCTTGGAAAAATAGGAGAAGATCGGGTCGTCAAGCGGATCCGGGTGCAGAGTGGTTCAGGGGGAGACTTGATCGGGGTCAACATCCCCCGTGGACCAATCAGATTATTCCTCTTGTTAATTATTTGTAAATTCTTTTTAAAATAGAAAATGATTTAATTTGAAAATATTTTCAACATGCTGTCAGAATTAAAAGTGTAGATGGAAGGCAAATTGATGGAGGGCATAGGATTGTGCCATTTCTTCTCTCCCTCTCATTGGAACAAGGATTCTCTCAAGTTCCTTATTATGCAACACATATTTTTGGTGTTGATCAGTGCATCCGTCAAGAGAAGTTGGAGTCGTCTGCACTTGTTTTCCTGGGAGTACCAGGGTGTGCCTTGTTTGAGTACCTATCGTACCTTCTACTCCCAGACTTGTAGCATTTATGATGCAGAGCTCTTTTTTGGTGCAAGCCTGACTCATGGTCCTAATAGCGATGGTCCAAGTGGACACTTTGAAATATTTGGGAGCGCTCGCATTTGATGGAAGCTCTTTTGATAATTGACTTTGTGGAATGAGAGATTTTCTTTAACATTTCATTGCTTTGTAGTATTTTTGGCTAGCTCCATTGCTTTTACCAAGAGTTGGCACACACTGATCAACATTTTTTTTATTTTATCACACCCTGGCACATAGGTAAATGTTAAAAGATAGTACAAGAACCATGTTCTCATACTGGATAAAGGTGCTGACACTCAGGTTTCATGAAGCCTTCATTGATTCTATCCCATCCTCGAGCATCATCAAATCAAGTCCAAACTCAAATCCCTCATCCCAGTTTCTCAAGTGAAATTTCAACTCATCTCATCATAACTGCAGTCGTGTATGTGAGGTGCTGATCATATTCTTAAGGTAGAGACTAAGCATGCAATATAGCTCACAAATCTTTCAAACTAGGGAAATGTGAATAATTAAGTCAAAAGACCCTAATGACTAAGGCTGGTTAACTCAAAATCTCAAGACCTCATAAACCAAGTGTTTTTGATCATCACTAGTCTTGTGTGAAAGTGTAAGTGTCAGGGATTAAACCAACTTATTAGTTAGTTTATTTTTTTTGTGATTTTTGAGAGAGTTTTTTTTGTTTTTTGAAAAAAGGAAAAGAAGAAGGTTTTTTTGTTAGAAAAAGTTTTGCTTTTTTTTCAAAAGTTTTTTGAAAAAGATTGGTAGATAAGAAAGGATACATTTTTTTGAAAAAGTTTTTTTAAGCAAATAAGGAAAAAATTTAAGTTTTTTTGAAAAAGGTTTTTTAAAGAGATTTTAAGGGATCTTTTACCCACCCCATAATTATTGTATATATATACAAAAATACGTGAAAGTACAAGCTATGGGTAAAGTATATATGTAATATATACACGCCCCCTATACTTAGCATGTGCTATGTCCTCATAGCACAAGAAGTGAGAAAAAAGACATAGCTCGTGCTAAGCGTAAGATGACTAAAATAATAAAAAATATAGAAGTCGATCTGCCCCCCTATACTTAGGCTCTGGTCAGACTAAGTGTAGAAGAAGAGCAAAAATGGGGCGGACAAGGTCAAGAGGAGAAATGGATGAGTATATACACATGGAGGGCATCGGTTCCCCCTATACTTAGGCTCTAGTCAGCCTAAGTATAGGACATGAGTAAGTGTGAGAACCGATGTGATCTGAAGAATATACAAAGAAGAGAATATGTACAAGAGTGATTGAATCTTCTATGCTGCTGAATCTTGAGGTTGCATCTTCATGAAGAGTCATATGATGTATCTGCTGTTTGCTCACTCTGCATGAAGTTGATGAACTCGACTTGGAATAACTGCTCTTTCGAATCTACAAAATGCTTCAACAGTTGTCCATTTACCACATGAGATTGTGCACCATCTGTGAGATCAGCTATCTCTACACTTCCATTCTCGTGCACTTTCTTAACAACAAAGGGACCCGTCCATTTAGATTTGAGCTTCCCATGGAACATCTTCAACCTGACATTGAACAACCATAACTTTTGTCCAGGGACAAAGTCTTTGCACCTAATGTGCTGATCATGCCATCTCTTTACTTTGTCCTTATAAATAAAACTATTGTCATATGCCCTGTTTCGGATTTCCACGAGCTCATTCAAGTTCAAGTCTCGACAAAGCTTGCCTAGGTGATAACTCCAATTAATCTCTTAGTTGCCCATTTGGATTTATGAATCAATTCTGTGGGCAAATGGCATGGCTTGCCATAGATCATTCTAAATGGTGAAGTACCCAATGGTATCTTGTAGGCTGTCCTATAAGCCCACAGAACTTGGTCCAAGAGCCGAGACCGGTTCTTCCTATCGGGACGAACCAATTTCTGCAAAATACTCTTCACCTCTCTGTTCGAAACCTCTTCCATGCCATTGGGCTGTGGGTGATAAGGACTATAACTCTATGCTCAAATCCATAATCCTTAGCTAAAGATCTCATATCTCGGTTCACAGAGTGATTACCCCCATCAGATATCAAAACTTTTGGCACTCCAAACCTAGCAATAATAAGGTCTCTCACAAACCTGCAGACAATCTTGCTGTCTGCGGTTTGGGTAGGGATAGCCTCCATCCACCTGGATAAATAATCAACAGCCAACAATATGTACTCATGTCCTTGGCTGTTGGGAAAGGGACCCATAAAATATATGTCCCATGCATAAAAGAACATCACAAATAATCATCGGTTGCATGGGCATCTCATCTCTTTGTCCAACTGTCGCTCCCATCCTTTGACAAATCGGGCACGAACATACAAAATCAATAGCATCTCTAAACAAGGTAGGCCAATACAATCCACATTGAAGTACTTTGTGAGCGGTTCTCTTTCCCGAATGGTGTCCTCCAACCTCAAGTGAATGACAATATGTGAGGACACTCTGGTATTCCTCCTGAGGAATACACCTTCTCCAAACACAATCCGATTCTTCGAAGAAAAGGAAAGGATCGTCCCAGTGGTATCTCCTCGAATCCGACTTCAGTCGATCAATGCTGCTCCTAGTCCAACCATGGGGAACCTTCTTGGAGACAAGATAGTTCACCATGTTGGCATACCATGGGAGTGAGTCAATAACACAAATTGACTCATCTGGGAAGGTCTCTCTAATCTGCTCATAATCAGGAGAATCCTTAAGTTCAATCTGAGAAAGGTGATCAGCCACAACATTCTTCACTCTACGTTTATCTTTTATCTCCAAATCAAATTCGTGGTGGAGTAAAATCCACCTAAGAAGATGTGCCTTCATGTCCTTTTCCATTAAGTATCGAATAACTGTGTGATCAATGTAAATTGTCACCTTAGAGCCCAAAAGGGGAATGGAGGTTCACCCTGCCAAGGTGGAGATGACATGCCCTAACACGATACCCTCCATCACCATAAAGTGACTCTTCTCCCAGGAGAGTAACATATTCACCTCTCTATACCTCGTGAGGACTTGGTCCAAGTGCGCTAAACATGTATCAAAAGAATCACCGTGGACTGAGAAGTCATCCATGAACACTTCCAGGAAATCTCCCACCATCTCGGCAAATATGGCTATCATGTACCGCTGAAATGTGCCCGGGGCATTGCAGAGCCCGAATGGCATGCGCCTGAAAGCATAAGTGCCGAATGGACATGTAAATATGGTATTTTTCTGGTCCTCAGGTGCTATAGCTACCTGATTGTAGCCTGAGTACCCGTCAAGAAAACAGAAGAACTCTTTCCCTGCGAATCTCTCCAAGATCTGATCAATAAAGGTAAGGAAAGTGATCTTTCTTGGTCGCGGCATTCATGCACCTGTAATCAACACAGACAAGCCCCGACGTAGGTACTCATGTCGCGATCTCTACCCCCTCCTCGTTGGTGATCATATGAATTCTCGACTTCTTTGGGTCAACATGAAGTGAGGCCACCCACTTGGAGTCAGAAATAAGGTATATAAACCCTGCTTTGCACCATTTCTCAATCTCTTTCTTTACTACTTCCCGTAGATTGGGGTTAAGTCTCCTCTAGAACTCATGGGAAGGTCTTACATTATCCTCAGTAAAAATGTGGTGCGAGCAGAGAGCGGGGTTAATACCCACGAGATTCGATACTGTCCAGCCTATTGCTTTGCGGTTCCTCTTTAAGACTTCTAACAACCTAGACTCCTTTTCTAAAGTCAAGTCCGAGCTAATGATGATAGGATATCTCTCTTTGGGTCCTGCAAGAAAGGCGTACTTGAGTGTAGGAGGTAGTGATTTTAGTTCTGGCAATGTGGTATCATCAAGCAAATCTGGCTGAACTGAATTTGAATTTGGTTTCGTGCTGCACGAAGGTGGGCTAAGCTGAGTAGTACTCGCCACCAACTCAGAAGTAAGAGGAGTTGGGTCGCGAAATAAATGCAGTAGTTTGTCCAAAGCTGCGTCCGACTCATCATCTATGTCCCATAATTTTTCCGAAGGGAATGGAACTGACAGATCCAGATGGATCTCTATGTCATCATGGGGATAGGTAGATGCATCTCTCACAAGATCAGACAACACCTGGCAAACTGCATCATCTACTATGCCCTTTCTAGATGAAAGGGACCCGCTCTGTCCTGAAGGAATCTGTCCCCAAATCCCAACTGTGCTAATCATTCTGCAATCTACCTCTGAAGATAAGTACTCTGTGCTACTCTCTGAATCAGGTCGCTTACACTTGGTTTGCTTCATCACAAGGTTCACTTCTCCGCTGGGAGAACGGAACTTCATCATTCCCGTACCATAATCGAAAGTTGCGTCTGCGGTCCTAAGGAAGGGCCGTCCGAGAATGATATGAGATTCTCTCCAATGATTGGGGGTCTCCATGTATAAGACTGTGAAGTCAACCTGGTAGTTCTGCCCCTCAATCGAAATAACGACATTCTTCGCTTCTCCCTTATGTCTCTTCATGGAACGATCTATGAATTGGAGTAAAGCTCTAGATTTGCGAAGTGGTCCCAACTCCAATTTCTGATATAATGCTAAGGGAAATAAGTTGATCGAAGAAACGCTATTCAAGAGTGTGCGTGCAAACGCAATGTCGTCAATATGACTCTCCACATAGTGAACACCCATGCCTCTCTTTTTCCTTGGCAAAGTATGATTCTGGAGACAATAGGTTGCAGCTACTAATAAGACATGTGTCTTTATATTTTGGTTGTCTTTCTTCCTGCTAACTCTTGTAGGTGTGCATCTCACCTTAAGGTATTTTTGAAATGCAGGATGACTAACCACATATTCATCAAATGGCACCTTTACAATGATGTTTTCTTTACAAAACCGTGCCATATCTGGGTCATCTTTCTAAATCTGTTTGATGCGCTTTCCTGCCATAAGAGCACGAGGGAAAGGGATTGAAGCTAGTGAAATAAAAGATGAAGAATCTGAATCATGAAATGAAAGATCATTCTTGGCATTAACTGAAACGGAGTTCTTCATACGTGAATCTTTTTGATGCAACATGGGCTCAAAATCTAGACTATCTACTAAAGGTTGTGGAATAGAAGCTGGAGTGGTATCCGCCACAACCAGAGATGCAAGGTCCTCTGTAGAATCAGAAGTGTATCCATGCTGCTGATGCAGCATACGTGTTCTCTTTCTCCTCTCGGCTCCCTGAGTAGAAATCCTCGAATGGTGCTGATGGGGTTCAGAAATATGATGCCTCTCCTCATCGTCCTCTGAAGACTCCTCAGGTAGAGATGCGGAGATGCCCCTCCTCGTGTCCCTCGCCCAGTCAGGTACAGTCACGGTCCTTCCGCTCTTGAGTGACATGTGGTTAGCCTCATCACACGAAAGAATCTCATGTTCAGATCTAAGAGATGCTAAATAGTATACCTGACCAAAGTGCTACTGAGAACTAGATAGGTTCAGGCTATTGGGGTTAGCCTGAACTTGGGCTGGGATAGAGGTAGAGGGTGCATTATGCTTGTCTCACCATCTGGACATGCGGTTGACATCCACCTGTAAGTCATGAATTTCGTGCCTATAGGAACGGAGCTCGTCGAGTATCTGTTGCTGAATGTCCACGGGACTAGATGAAGAAGGAAGGGGATAAGACTGAGACGAAGAACGGGAAGACTGACCCTGCTGCCCAGGGTACTGCCTCTACTATTGCTGCTGGGGTATCTGCTGAGATTGCGGGCTCTGCTGGCTCAGCTGGTACTGGCCCTGTCAGCTAGACTGCTGGTACTGCAGCCGCTGCTGCTGGGGTGGCTGGAATCCAGGGCTCTGCTGTGAAGGAGGTGGTGTGGAGGTGAATACGGTGTTGTGAAAGGTCGGGGGACACTGGTAGGTTTGTCGGTCTCCCGTACTTCCCTGCCTGGCAGGGTCCTGAGTATACCATACTCCATTCACCTCCCAAACTGGTGGAGTCTCCTCTTAAACTGTCTCTGCTAATGGTGGTGGCTGTTAGAAAGAGTGGGTGTAGGATTGCTCATGCTCCCACGGCTGGGGTTGCCCTGACACCAACTACTCCTGAATATGGTGAACTCGGTATACAGGAGAATAGGGTGCAGTCACGACTGGTATCTTTATCTTAGATACCATATTAGTCAACTCCTCCATTTGTTTTGGAATCTTGGAGACGTTCCTGTCCAATTCATCAATTCTCCTGTAAATCCTTTCAACTACAGTAAGCTTGTCTGCAAGGAGTCCCATGCTAGGGATCACATCCTGAGAGAGATCGACTACAACTGACTTTCCCCCTCCAAGTGAGAGTGAACTGGGGGATGGTGTATAGGCCCTACTGGCCATCTGTGAGCGGCTAGTTTCAGCCATATGCTCGAATACCTTCCAGACGCTATCTGCTCCTCGTGATGTATAGCTGCCTCCACAGGCAGTGCTCACTAAACCCTGCATCTCAGAGTTGAGACCAGTAAGGAATGACTGGACCAAGGTATTGTCATCTAGAGCATGACATGGACACTTCTACAGAATGTGCTTGAATCTTTCCCAAGCATCACAAAAGGCTTCATGGGGTTACTGGGAAAAACTCGTAATGCATGTCCTCATCATATTAGTTCTACTCAACGGATAGAACTTCTTCAGAAACATGTCCTTGAACTGGGCATAAGTGGTGACTATAACTCCCAAGTTCTTTACCCAGTAGTCAGCTTTTCCACCTAAGGAAGATGGAAGGGCTTTGAGCCTAATATAATCCTGGCTATCATTATGATGTTTGAGGTTAGCACAGATGAGCTCGAAGTCCCTTAGGAATGCATATGTCTCCTCAGATGCATTCCCATCAAAGTGTGGCAGCAGGTTCAGAAAATGCGGCTTCAACTCAAAATCAAGTATGGGTTCTGCCGAACTCAAGTAGTTCGGAATTTGATATTGTCTGGGGTTATATGCCGCGTCCATTGATGGTTGTACCCCATCATTTATCTGTCCTAACTGAGCTCGGAGTAGTACATGTTGCTGCTCAGATGCAACTAATCTGGCAAGTACCATTCTTATCGGGTCTTCATGGTTCTCTTCTTCCTCTTCTTTCTTATTTGGAGGTATTTTTCTTGTGTCTTCTTTAGGTCCTACATCAGCAATGTGTTCTTGATTAGAAGAGGATTTATGAATCAAGATATTCTTACCGAGGCGAAGGTCTTCCTCGGTGAGGTGGGAAGAGAGAAATGGAATGGTTTGAGAGTAACCATCCCGAGAGTGGGTGATCTTGCGCTCAAGAGGGTCATGAGTCCAGGTTGGTCCAAGTTGCGCATGGACCTTTGAAGACGTACTTCTTGAAGGGTTCAACGAGAGATTCACAAACTCCGAATAAATATCCCCCAATCGGTCATCTTTGATGTCAAAAGAACGAATTAGAACACAATATTCAATGAGGTACTAGTTCTATAGTGCACGTAAATGTGCGGAGTAAACTCACACAATACAAACACAATTCAAACCCTCAATTTCACCATTTCAACACGTGATGGCCATAAGAGTTCGGCCAAATTAACTGGTCAATTTTAGATGGTGATAAATACAATCTCGGAAAGATTAACAAGATGTTATGTGCTCGTATTTTCCTACAGACTGGCCCGGTTCTTATGACTACTTGGACCTACTTTCAACCAGTATAGGAGTAAGTACAGACTGCAAAAATACGGCTGTCCATTCCTTGAGGACTAAGGCATCCTCTAAACCTCCCACTATGTTAAGGAAGTCCAGACTATATAAATACGGCTACCAGTATTCCTCACTGAAAAGTAGCTAATCGCCTAAAAATAAAGAACCAGTAGTATGTAAAAAATCCTGGCTTGGCTCCATCCTAGAGTCGTCTCTCTCTCACTTGCAAGTAAATCAAACAATGAGGGCTTTATGCACTCGGAAACAAGGTTCTTTTTATTCCAATTTTTTAATTGACCTGCTCAATTCAGTCCCAATTTTAGAGTTAGGTTATCACTTGAAATTTATCTGAACAAAAAAACATGTCTATCGTTCAGTCTCAATTTCCTTTTTGACCTTAAGTTATAAAACAAGAGGGAAATAGGAAATAAGAATGCAAACGAGAAACTACGATGCATGCTCAGAAGAAGGTATACTTACAGTGAATCCCAACACTATCCATGCGTTGTGCAAAAATGAATTTGTAAATTTTACCCTAAATGCATGCAGATCGAGAAAACCACACCTAAACTGTATACTATTAGCGGGGAAGAATTGATTTAATTTGAGATTAGTAGTATGTGTCTATGTGCGTCACATTATGAATCTTATCAAATATGTGAATCTTCCAAGATATGTGTGGCCTAAAATACGATGTGCACAAACAAATTTGATTCTATACTACCGTGTGCCTAATCCTTAATTTCGCCACTCATGTCGAGCCCCACCCTCACCGGAGAGTGAAACAGGTCTCGACACACCACAAAATAGTGTCCAAGTCTCTATACACGCACGAGATCTCAAATAAAAGCCGCTATAAATAAGCAAACTATCTAAATAATTACAACACAATAATTACAAAAATTTACAAAAACTCTCTCGAAGATAAATTAATTATCCTCACTCTTCAGCAGTCGGCGCGCATCATGTCCGTCAACCTCCGATGCACTCCAAGTCTACCGGGCCCTTGCAAGGAAAATAATATTTATATTAGAGAGATAAAAACAAAAAATATATACAAAAATATGAAGAGAAATAATTGAGAGGAAAATGGATTAATTACAAGTGGCTCGGGGCATCGAGGTACCCCCTCTACCTTCTTCCTTTTTCCCTTTTCTTAATCCCTGTAGTTGTAGGAGTCGTTTGGACCGCTCAAATTCCCTCACCGATCCATATCTCATCGTTCATCGATCCATCACCGGAGCGCATCTCCGACCGAATTCCATCCACCTTCATTTGACCACCTTCGCACCTCCGCGGGGTTCAGGCAGTTTGCCCTGGACCCTCTCACTCGTTTTTGTAGGTCAAAGCGCCTTGAATAGAGCCTGGAGCTCATTTTGGAGCGTCGCCGGAGATACCTGGATCTCTAAGCTCGGCCGCCTTCGCGCCAGCGCCACAGAGCTTCTCCGACGACGCTGAGCCCTCCAGCACATAGAGCGACCTTCTAGGAGCGCCCCGACTGATTTTGAGACCGAAGCATCGCTGGAGGCCCGAGATCTAGCTCGGGGAAGTTCGCCTCGCCGGCGTTCTTCCCCGTTCTTCCTCGTTGCCTCTCCGCCGTTCGATCCGGTCGCCGCCCCAGTTCGATCCTACACCACCCGAGTAATTGAAAATCTAAATCAAGCTTTTTAAATTAATCCCTAAGCCATTTGCCTCCCCGGCAATGACACCATCTAATGAGTCGCTGAGCACGATGTTTAATTTAGGCACGTTGTAGTACGTGTACTTAGCGATTCAATCAGAACCGAGACAATATCTCCGTGGAGAGGGCTCGGCTCTAATTTATATCCTGGGAAAGTACAGGGTCGAACACAAGGAGGCAAAGGAACAACTTCCGGTTAATTTGAAAATTTAGGTCTAGGTTTGCACGTGGTATTTTTTTAATTAATTAATTTTTAATGCAAAAATAAAAGCAAATAAGGATGCGGGGGAATTAAGACACTAAGAAAAAACACATCTAGGCCAAATTAATTTTAATGTCAAATCAGTCAATTCAACCAAATTATATTTTTCGTAGGATCTTAATCCAGTGATGCATGAAGAACACATTTTTTTTGGAATTTTAGGAATTGAAATGCAATAATAAAAAATGCACACTTTTTATATATTTTTATGCAATTTTCACACAAACAGTAAGCAAAAGTTATGGAAATTTTACTGGAACAATAACATGATGCAAGGATACTACAGTAATATTTTTGAAATTTTTTGAAAAAAATATGATTTTTTAATGATTTTTTTAGTGAAAACACAGTGACTGTGAGTAATTAAATCCTAATAAATCCACGTTATCAAATTAATTAGAGTGCAAATTATCTCAAGAAGCTATTTATACAAGGAATCCGGGAGAGTTAAGATTTTGCAAAAATGATGTACGTGGATCTAATTAAAAAACAAATATCCAAATCACTCCATAATTTATTTTAGGCACAAGTCAACTCTATTTTGGATGAAATTTAGGTAGTAATTCGACCACATTTCAAGGCATCATGTCTAATTTTTCAAGAATTTTTAGAGCAACTTGAGTTAGATATGAATTTAATAGCTCAAATTGGGTAAAATGTTTAATATTTCAGTTAAATATTTTTACTTAATTACCCAAAGACCATAAAAATATAAATAAATATCCATGTGGTAGAGAACTAGTTGCTCAACATCAAGACATTTTTCATTGAATAAAATGACGTAAAATTGATGTCCAAATTAATAAGCAAACACAAGATTGTCTATGTAAATCTAGAAAACAAAACTTATAAACAAAACATATACGGGGACTGTTTTGTAAATACAAAAACTATAAAAGAAAGATTATAATTTTTAAAATAATAAAAAAAATAAGTTTTTTCACCTTCTTCTCCAGCGGATCTCGATGAGGGGAGGGGGGCTTGGGTCAACGGCGGCGGCGTCGCGCGCAGATGAGTGGAGAAGGAGGGGGCGGCGCCGCGATGGCGTAGGAGGTGGTGGAGCGACGCCGCTGCACGTAGGCGGCAGCAACTGGTTGGTGGGAGTTCTCCTGGGCAGGCTCAGCAGAGGGAGAGGGCCGACAACAGGAGGATGGTCGTCCGTGCGGGTGGCTGGCGTGGTGGACGCCGTTGGTGGCGGCAGTTGCGGTTGGGAGCTGGAGGAGGCCGGCGACCGGCCGGCCAGGGGCGCGTCTGGAGGTGGCGGCGGCGGTGGGTGCTCCCCACCACTGCTATGATGAACGAGGTCACCTATGTTGTGCTCACGAGAGCACGGTTTCGCTCGAATCACCTGTGAGCAATGAGCTAGAGCAACACGTGGGTGCGATTGCGATGTTGGCCAAAAAGCCAACCGATCTCACCGGAGAGAGGCCTTTCGTCGCTCGACCACGGTTGCGTCACTGTGACCGATTCAACTCTAGGAACTAAGCTCTCCTCACATTAAGATGGATCAAGTGCAAAATAAAGAGGATGGGATGTATATAAAGAGAAAGAAAATGGAGGTTAGAATGGAGGTGCAATAGAATGAAGGTTATTAAGATGGTGGAATTGAATTAGAAGTTAGAAAAAATGGTGGAATGATGGAGTTGAATGGTGGTTATTGTAGAGGATGGAAATTAAATAATAAAATAAATAATGATATATAGTAGGCTACTAGAATACAACAAAAATATAAAGAAGGAAAAATAGTGGAGAATTTACAAAGGAATACATACAACATGTACATTTTTTGTTTGTTTTTCTAATATATATTTTTTGTCTTTTTAATAAGAGATATTTACAACAAGAAAATACAATAAAATATTAGAATAAAAATACAACACAACAATGATTTTTGTATTTTTAGTAATTAAGAGAGATAAAATAAAAAATGAAGAAAGAATGAATATATACATAATATACAATGTACATCTAGGTGCCAAAACCCAACTTTTGCAAATGAGCGCCGATTTTAATGAAACCACTTCCGTTGGATGGATAATTTTCTAACTCTAGTGAATTTAGAGTTCATACGGAGCGGGAATTTGGCCTGGAAGTTGGACTTTACAGCCTTTTCTCTTTAGGATCTAAGAGCGTTTATTTGAGGTGAAATTTGTTTTTATTTTTGTATTTTTATATACATTGTTATGAACAAGCTAAAGAAAAAAATTAGCCAAAAAGGAGTTGAAATGAAATTATTAAAAATACATGAAGTTTTGGGCTATTACAGGTGAAAAACTCCTTTATTTTTGCGGCTTTTTATTGTTAATTTATTTTGTACAATCTAATATACAATAATTACTGTGTTTTATTTACAAGAGTCATTCTGTTAATTTATTTATTTTATGTACATTTTTTGAGACTTTACTCATGGATTTTGCTAAGATCAAGATATTGAGATGATGAGTATCACTTGACCCTTAAACTTAAGTGTAACTGATTCACATCATTACTTTGGGAGAGAAACCCCCTCATTGTATTCACATTTACTTGCTCACGTACACACTTAGGTTAGTGCCCCAATCCCATAAGCCAACATAAGTGTTTGTACAACTTGTGTTTGATCACCTAAATCTAAATTTGATAAAATAATTAACCAAACCTTCACGATCTTCACATTAAATTGAGTAGGTGAATCGGGGGTTTGCATTGTGTTTGTATATCTTTGGTGTTGAGTTAGTTACATTCAAGATCATTAGCAATCACCAACAAAATAAAAAATCTTCATCACTAATGTTTTCCCTCCCACCCACCCTTAAATCTGATGGGCAAATGCCGTCCAATATTTCCCAAGCGCAGATCCCTTGACACTGGCAGGTCAATGATATGTTTGATCTTGACCATGATTTCTTTGAGCTTGATATTCCTAATCTATTGGATGGTTTTTCTTTTACTTCAAGAGAGAACCCGTTATTTGAATATAATCATTCGTTCTCGCCATCAAATTATCCCGATTTCTCACATTTCGCCTAGGGTTATCTGTGGGCGGTGCGTCCTCTATACTCGGTTTCACTCCCTGGTTGTGCATCTGATTTGTCGAATCACGAGATCGAGTCTTCTGATTATTCTGAGTGTTCTGATTCATCAGATACGTATGAACTTTCTGTGTTTTATTCTCTCCTTGATGGTCCTCTCAAGGTTGAGTTGAATTTTGAGATATTCGATGATTTACCTGAACTCTCTTCATTACATGCATTGGATATCTGCTTTCTATTTGAGTCTCCTGATCTTGACTTTACATACATTTTCGAGATGGTTATTGATGTGGAGGATTCCATGACAGATCATTCCTTCTCCATGTTCTATTTTTTCGGCTCCAACCATACACGCCATTCTGACCTTGAGCTGAAGATTTCATTTGTGCTACCGGTACCTGATTTTATCTACACATCTATTTACCCATTAGCAGACACCTGCCTTATTTCCTATCTGGGTGTATTCATTTTCATTGTTGACCATGTTGTTGTTCTCACACACAGACAACATCGACAATACAATATTCCCATTATAGATGCTGTCCTGAACCTTGATACTTTGTTATCCTAACCTTTGCGCCCAGCTAGGCGTGTAAACTCTAGCGCTTGTTGAGAGACACCTCAACAATGTCTACTTTGTATATATGTGTTTCATCTTGATTTTATCCTTCCTTCTTCTGTTTATCATTCTCCTCTTGTCTATTTATATCTGTGTGCTATACTTAGGATGTACTCTATCCTAAGTATGGGGGGGTGAATGATTCGAGTTGTTCATATTCATCCTGTTCATTACTCTTGTTGTTGCTTATACTTAAGGATAATCTACCCTAAGTATAGGGGGAGTGATGTTGTTCATATTATCTTTTTTGTGTTTTCCCTTGAGTCCGTACATTCTTTTCATCAATTTTTCCCTTTTGTACAGTCTTTTATACTTAGGATTACTTGATCCTAAGTATAGGGGGATCATCGACTTATATTCTTTTCATTTTGTTTGTTTGAGTCATTGTAGCATATGAATCTTTTCACTTTTCTATACTTAGCATGAGTTATGTCTTCCTTCGTCGCTCTCTTATCACTATGTGGACATAGTTCAAGCTAAGTATAGGGGGGTGTTGTATATATTGTATATATACTTTAGACAACTCATACTTTTAATATGACTAGTTTGGGGATATTTATATAAATTCATAAAATCCACGTATATGCATTCAGACTTTGATCACCTTTTATTAAAAACAAAAAAAACAAAAAACAAAACAATAACCAACAACAAAGAAAACAAAAAAAAAACAAAAAAGCAAAAACAAAAAAGCAAAAACAAAAAACAACACCAAAAAAAATAAAAAATAAGAAACCTTGTTTATAGTTGCATATATTTTACTAACCCCTTTTCCTTTAAAAAAACTTAAAACTACAAAACTAAAAGTCTATAAAAATATTCAAAAAAAATTGCAAAACAATCTCTTTACACGTGCATAGTTTTTTTCCCAAAAATCCATAAAAATTTGAAAATTAGAAAATTGTTTCAAAAAAATCTTTTTGCATTGTACATATTTCTTGCATTGCATGCACATTTTTTAGGATAGTATGGTCATTTAAACTATGGAATAAAATTTAAGAGTGGAGCTTAGTTGGACCTTAATCCACTTAATTTCAGAGGAACCTTATAAGAATTGGAGTTAAGACTTTTCAGGTCCTAATGACTTAATTCTTTGAGTCCATAAGACTTTGTTCACATGTCATCTTGATTAATCTAAGTAGAGTATTTAATAACACATGCATGATTCTTTCAAACTGTGGCTTATCTTGGACAAACACTCTACACGTAGCTCTTCATGGAGGAGGTAGTGAGGAGGAAGAATCTTTTCTCTTGGAGTAGTATATGAGGGTAGTACATCTAGGCGGAACCTCTTGTCCTCCTCTAGGGAGGGAAGTGCGTCTCAACCTGGTCTAGTGATATTAAGGTTTAAAGATAGGATGTTGTGGGGTTGTAAGAATGCTTCAAAAGAGGGATAGTCTACTAGCTTAAGAGGAAAAACTCCTTATGTACATGCTGAACCTTGTATATATTTGAAAAAAGAGAGAGAAAATAAGGCAGAATTTCCAAAAGTGGACATGCCTGATTGAAAAGTAAAATGCCTACCGGAGTGTATATACAAGGATAAAAAGATAATAATAAGAGCTTCAAAGTCAAATTTTTGTAAGCTTGCAGCAGATGACTTGTCTACACTGGTTATGCATCCAAGGATAGGTAGCTACACTAGTTACCATACATTCTTTTCTCCGTCTCCTCTTCTTGAGTAGGTTGTACTTGAACTTAGAAGGGAATATTCCTGCTCCTTAATAAAAGAGTTACTAGACCGGGGAATTAGAGTTACCTTGTTGGGGGGGGGGGGGGCGTTTCTTTGCTACTTTGAGAAGGGGAGGTAAATTTTACTTACACCTACAAGTAAAGATTCATAGTCATAAGAATTTGTGTATGTAGACTTGTTCTGACCTGACTATTGAGGCGATCTGAATAGGAGTCTTATGGAACTTGAAGGTTGTCAGGGTTTAAATCCATTTGCCAATAAGGTTGGACCACACTAATAATCCAAAGGTCTGACAGAGCTCCAAACTATAATTTTATGAAGATAGTTTTAATACTCAACAATGTCCTAATTTCTTTATTTTTCCTTTATTTTATTCACTTATTCTTTCAAATAAGTGTTTGCTAAGAGACTAGCAAAGGTAAAGCATGGGGGGATGATGAATCTGCATTTCGTCATCTTTATTCATTTATTTTATCTTAACATTGCTTATAAAACACACATACACACATAAAATACTAACTCCATACTCTTACTAACTTGCATCTGTATGTAAATATTGTACATTTATTACTATTTTAACCTAAATTAAAGAAAGAAAGGAAAAAAAGGAAAGAAAAAAGAAGACTGTATATATGTAATGGATAAAGTAGGGTAGATAGGGTCCTTAATCCTGATCGAGCAAAACCCTGAGAGAAGGTCAAGACTTGACCTGATCGAGCATGGATAAAGTAGGGGAGATAGGGTCCTTAATCAGAAAATCCAAAAAATGTGTTGTAAATATTTGTATACTTACACTATTTTATTTGTAAAAATAATTGCAAAATAAAATCATGTACGAAATAAATGTAACCGCATCCGGAAAAAGCCATTAAGCGATAATTGAACGATCAATTCTGGCTTTATATGAACTCAAATTGAACCAAGCTCACTTCCATTGTATTCTAAATTAAACTATCTTTAAAATAATTGTGTCTCATAATATAGTTCAAAAGTTGGTTTTCTGAGGTAATTTTTGCAATTTTACCATTTATTTATTGTATTTAAATATTTTTATTATTTTTGTAAATAATTTTACAAATTTTTAAAAGTATTTAAAATAAAAATAAAAAAGAAAAAAAAGAAAAAATTTAAAACATAAAAAACTAATTTCCTTACTTAACTATGTATGTAATGTACCACATGTATATAGTATATGTATATAGTTAATATTCATAGATAACTGCCATAAAAAATTAATTAATTGAAATATGTTATTCAATTTAATAAAGTGACAAAAATACAAAAAAATAAACTAATTAATTTTTGTAAATAATTTTAACACCAATTTCATTTCTTATCTCTATCTCATTTCAATTTTTTATATCTTATCTTCATTCATTTTTTGATATTTAAACTTCATACTCTATCTATTTAATTGGCTCCTCTTCTCTCATTCTCTCTTGATAAATCTTTGGTGAGAGGAGCCTATTCTTTGAGAGCTATCTTGTCGCAGAAGGGTACCTAGCCTCCGAGCCGTCCGGTGGCAGTGAGTTGGCTTTCGGCGAGGCGATTATGGTCTTTTCCACACCTAAGGTGAGATCCATTTTTCTTTTGCTATTTTTAACCTAGGACGATCGTAGTTTTATCTTTTTCACTTTTTTTATTTCGTTGTCATTTTTTCTGTAGATCTTAGAATCCATCACGATTTGATTCGTCATCGATCTCAATTTTTCATCTCATTTTCTCGATCTCATCGCTTTACGTTCTACCTCACGCGATCTCTCAACTCTGGTCACACACGGTAGCTGGAGAACAAGATCTATCCTTCCATTTTTTGGATCCCCATTCACATATCTATTTCACTTTTTTTAAATAAGCAGAGTCGAGGCGTCGTGCTCGCATCCTCTTTTGTTTATGCAGCAGAATTAAAAAATATAAAAAATATATTTTCCTTCTTTAACATTTGTTTTGCAGGATAAAATAAAAAAATAAAAAAAATTAAAAATTAAAAATTAAAAATATATCTATACATTTTTTTACATTCTCTATGGTTTTTGTTTAAAAAAAATAAAAAAAATTTAAAAATTAAAAAAACGACAGCCGACCACAGTCACCCCGACAACTGCGCGCCTCTACGGCGGTGCCCTTCCTCTGCTTGGAGAGGAGCATGCCTTCAGATCCACTTCCATCTCCTCCGTGAGCTCCCTTCGCCACCATATCCACGGCCACCCAATCGCCCACCGCATCTCCCCCTAGCGGTGTAGCACTACTGCACACATGGATTCGCCCATCCGCCCTCCACATGCCAGAGAACCACCTCCACGACAGTTCCCCTCCTTCGCTTGGGAGGAGTGCGCCTCCAGATTTGCTGCAATCCCTTTTGCCCTCCCATCCTCAATTGTTTGTCACCCGCGCTTGGCCAATGCTTCTCCGCCAAAGCTGTCGCCGACCTCCAACCACGACTGCCAATCGACGACCAGCCGCCCCTCCAGCCGTCCTCCATTGATCTGCAAAGGAAGACAGGGGCAACGATGCTCCCCTGTGCGTATGAGAAGAAGGAACGAAGAGAACCCTAGAGGAATAATAACAAAATTGGGAAAATATCATTCCTCCCCGTGAAGTTTCTGATTTCGCAAGAAAGCCCCTGCCAGAGCAAGTCACACGTAGCACACCCCACTATCCTAGGTACATTGCAACATTATACCCGTATTTTATCATCTGTTATATTTTCATGCATAAACATTGAATAATTGCTATTTAAGTCCATGTATTCCAGCCTTTTAAAATTGCATGTTCTTTTCATGGAAATAAATACTTATGATGGTCAATAAATTCTTGAACATTCATGCTATGCTCCTGTTGTGTGCATCTTCATTGTATCTTTTTTCATTACATTTTATCATCATTTGTTATTATTAAAAATAAAAAAACATGTCATTTTCCATGTTTGAATTTTCAAAAATCATAAAAATTCGAACATTTCTTAAAAAATTCTAAAAAATTAGAGTAGTTTACTTTTTGTGTCTTATTTTCTGTGCAATTTTCACGCATTAATTACTTATAAAATCTAAAAAAATTACAAAACACCTAAAATCCAATAAAAATCATAAAAATGTAGGAAAATCCAAAAATAGTGATTTCAGTTTCGGTGTGTAGATAATATCTTTACTATATAGGAAAAATAATTTTCGTAATTTTTGATTTTATTTCACATTTTTTAATGTGATAAAGTTCTATGTGCTCACTATTTACATTTTTTTATCATTTTTAGTCATTTTAAAAATCGTAAAAAATTCTAAAAATATATGAAAAAACACTGAAAACTGTAAAAAAGATTTAAAATACAAAAATATTTTATATGACTTTTTGACGCATTTTTGCTATATTTGAAATTTCGAAAAAAGGTTATTTTCCTCTTGTGAATAATTTTTTTTAAAAAATTATTCACAAGAGGAAAATAACAATTTGCATAACTAAAAACCATTAGAAATTTGAAAATCAGAAAATAAAAAAATAAAATATAAAGAATTTAAAAAGACAAAAATTAAAACAAAAACCAAGCATAGTGTACATTGAGAATTCCGTTTTCTTTTATTTTTTGATTAATTGAATAACCCCTCGGGAATCGTAGGCTCCTTGAGTTCGATCCTGTTGCTATACACGTAAATAAGCAGCGAAATTCTCTTACTCCACATTATTTTCTGTAATTAATTTTCTTGGATTTTTTTTATTGTGGGATTCTTTGGGTCAACGACACATTTATTCATATCTAATTTAAAAACCCAGAATATCTCCTATCAGCATGAATGTATCCCTACCGCCTAGTATACTGAAAGCCATTCCATCTGCCCGTGGAACTCATTCATAAATTCTTGTGAGAAATTAATATTTGTAATCTAGATTCCAAGAAGGCCAGAAAGAATAGAAAGTTGGATCTGAACAAACTACTTGAATTCCATGACTACACATATGACAACAACCTGACATTTGAGTAAAAAGTAAAGAAGTGACTTGACAAGCACATCCACTGAAAGACTTTTAAACTGAGTTAGAAATTTTGGTTGTTCGATGCAAAGTTGAAGCTTTTTCTAGAGAAGTTGAGGAGTAAATGGACTGGGACATTTATTGTGAAGCATGTGCATGACAACAATAGTGTAATGATGTCATAATTGTCAACTGACACACAACTCTTCATGATCAACGGACAACTACTGAAATCATAATTGGAGCTTGACACCTTCCTGTCCGTTGCTATTCAAGTTGTATATGAAGATGAGCTGAAAGCCACCAAATCCACTGAGTCAGACAAAGCATACAAAAACAATTTTGAATGATCTTTGTTTTCTTCTTTTCATTTTTATTTTTATTTTGAAAATGCGTTCACCCTTTTCATCACTTCTATACTTAGGACATACCTTGTCCTAAGTAATGAGGGGGGGGGGCATACTCTGAGTGTTCATTCTTTAATCCCTCACCCATCCCCTCAACTATTCATATTTTGTCTATACTTAGGGATATTTTACCTTAAGTATAGGGGTGGGATAGGTCGAGCATATGCTTTTATATATTCCCTCCCTTGACCCTCCCTACGTTAGGTACAACGTGCTATTCTTGGGATTATTTCATTCTAAGTATAGGGGGGACGATGAACTTCTAATTCGCTCATTCTCTAGTCGTTGTAGTATAGACTCTTTTATACTCGATACGAGTTATGTCTTCTCTTTGTCTCTCCGATCTATGAGGATATAACTCAAGCTAAGTATAGGGGGGTCGTATATACTCTGTATATACTTTAGCCATAACTCGTACTTTCATATTTTCAATAATATATATAATTAATAACAAATTAAACACACACAATTCTTTCTATATACTGATTAATAAATTAGGTTAAAATGTTTTGCAAAATGTTTGGAAATTGGTTGAAAACTCTTTTAATAACCTTTCAGAATTTTTTAAAAATATTTCTAACTTTTAAAATATTTTTTGAAAAAGAATTCTTTATTTTTTAATAAAATGTTTTAAAAATCTATTTGCAAATGGTTTGAAAAATGGTTGCAAAAATGGTTTGAAAAACCTATACATGTTGTTTGAAAAATCTTTGCAAAATGATTTTCAATTTTTGTAAATGTTTTAAAAATTATCTGTCAAATTTGTTTGCAAAATAAAGTTTTTAAAATGTTTATAATAATTTTTTGAAATTATATTTAGAATTATGTACATAATTTTAACAAAAAATCCTTTACGAACATTGTATATACAAACCTATAAATTCCTAAATCATAATTCTTATAAATACCAATAAGCACTCCCGTGTAAATATGTACATATATTTATTTGCTAAAACATTTTGTTTTAGAAAAAGCCTTATAAATTTTCAAAATTAAAAATTTAAAAAATATTTGCATTTTTTTCAAAATTGCTTAAAAATTTGCAAAACTTTTTAAAAAAATCCATAAAAAGTTCAAAATTAGACAATTGTATCACAAAAATATTTTCTTGCATTGTAGTATTTGCATTTTTCGGATTGAATTTGATAATTGAACTAGTCTAAGTAAATCCGGAGATTAGAGCTTGGTTGGACCTTAATTCACTTAACCACAGGAACCTTTAAAAGAGTAATTGAGATGCTTCAGGCCTACTAGACTTAATTCTTTGATACCACGAGACTTGGTTCAATGTCATCTTGACCGCCTAAGTAGAATATTTCGAAACACATGAACAACTCTTGTTGATAATGACCTAGCTTGCACAACTGCACCTTGCATTTCACTCATCTTAGTTGAAGTGGTAGAGGGCTGGATTTGCTGGCATGAGACACAAGCCAATGGAAACATTGGAAGTCACATATTTGTGGCCATTGTATCCCAACCCGATCCAGTAGTGACGAGGTCTAATGACAGAAGTTGCGGGTTGTAATAACGCTTCAACAGAGGGATAGTCTACTAGCTCAAGAGGAAAAAGTTCTTATGTAAATGACGCTATATATATTATTAAAAAATGTAGATTTAAAAAATGTAAAAAGAAAAGATGGGCAAAATCAAAAGAAAAATCAATTCCCGTCAGATGATGTGCATATTTATATAGTCAATTAGCAAGCTTGAGCTTCAAAGTTAGATATTTTTGTGCTTTTCCGCTGTATGACTTGGCTACACTAGTCAAGCATCCTAGGATAGGTAGCTACACTGGTTACCATCCATTCTTCTCTCCACCTCCTCTTATCGAGCTGGTTATACATGAACTTAGAAGGGAATACCCCGCTTCTCAAGGAAAGAGTTATTGGATTGGGGAATTAGGGTCACCATGTTGGAGAAGACTAACTTTTACCACTTCAGTTGAGGGGAGCTACATATCATACATGTTGTGCAAGATACATTCATAGTCACATGGGTTTACATATGAGTTGACTTATTCTGACCTGGGTATTGAGGATACTTGAGCAGAGTTTTGTGGGTTTCAAAGGTTATTGTGTTTAAAATCTGTTTCCCAATAAGGTTCCAACCATACTTAAATTACAAAGGTCAGATTGAGCTCCAAACTTTGATTTTATGAAGAAAAGTTTAAGAATTAAAATCAATCCAAGTTCTTTCTTTTTCTTTTCTTTATTTTTATTTTCTACACTTATAGGCATAAGTGTTTGCTGGGGACTAGGAATAGTAAATATATGGGGGTGATGAATGGTGATTTCGTCACCTTTATTCTTTCATTTTGGCCTTTAAACCCTATCTAAATGCATGTAAATACCATTATTTTGCATGATCAACACTCATTATTTATTGTATAAATATTGTATAAAATAAATTTTTTAAAGCTAAAATAAAATAATAAATAATAGAAAAGAAAAAATAAAATACAAAAGGAAATTTATGATCAACTGAGACCTAGGCATCATGATGACTGGGTCGACATGGAATAAAGTAGGGGGAGATAAGGGTCAATAACAAATTAAAAATCTAATTATTTATTCTTCAATAATTCATTTTGGGACCTATTTTATTCTTTAATATTTACACCTGTATTCAATAAACTATGTACATGAAATTTGTAGATAAAAATACATAGAATAATACAAAATTAATTTCACACAAAAAAAACAAATGGTACATTCTACACTCAAAATAAAAAGTCAAACCCAAACTTACTAGACCCATATCATCTCCATATGAACTCAAAATGTATAAAAATAACTTTAATTATATATAACTTTTGATTATCTATTTAATGGAGGTGATTTCATTGAATTTGGAGTTAAGATGCAAAAGTTAGGTTTTTGACCCCTACTGTACAATATACATGAATAAAATATTTATTTTATTAATTCTTTATATTTTTTATTATTTTATATTTTTATAATTTTGTAAATATTATTCATAATGTTTATGCATATTTAGGAACAATAAACCATTAAAAATACACTAAAATAAAAAATATCAAAAATAAATAGATGAATTACCTATACTTATATATATAATTAATACATATATTTAACTAAGTATACAAATAAACTCAAAAAAATACAATAAGAATAAATTTGTGTATATTAAAATTAGTTATAAGTATATAAATTATTTTCATAAAATAATAAAATAAAAAATACAATATAAGAATACAATGCACATATCATAAGTAAATACATCTACAAATGAACCCTTGAAAAGTAACCTATAACAAATTGAGTTGTAAAAATAAATAAAAATTTGATTACAATACTACAGAAAAAACAAGTATTTTCCATCTTTTAACCAAAAATTAATAAAATCATTTATTATTTTATTTCGTATTAATAATTTTTACTTTACTATTTCGTCGTTTATTGGCTTACGTGGGCTAATGGGATCTAGGTCTTGCTTGACCCAGGTCAACTCCCTGGACCTAGTAGGTCTAACATCTATCATAGATTTTGACATCAGTTCTTATATTTTTGGAGCCCGATCCTTGCACCATTTGGTCCGATTCCTTCTGACATTTTGACCTTCGATCCTTGCACTTTCACTCTCGAGCATTACATTGATTCATGGATCATCACCTCGAGCAACATCCTTAATCAAAGGTTGCCCTATATATAGTCTCTCATCCACCTCCCTTCGCACCTTGTTCCCTCTTCTGCCATTCAAAACCCTAATCTTTGAGCACCTCGAGTGTTCTGGTGACATTAGGAACTTGAGGAAGATTTAGTAAGGCATTTTCTATTGAATCGAGGTCGATCCGAGGCATTTCCACCTCCTCCGCCATGATCTCTGCTTCGTGCCAATGCATGTTAGGTAAGCCCTATTTTTCCCTATCTTTTTGTTCCTATGAATACCAATAGAATAGGGTAGCATTTTGTTTCCTATGATTTCATTTAATTTAGCGTATGATAAATCCCAGATTTATCATCATTAATCATAATTTTATCTCCCTTGCTTAAGTTAATCAACAAGATTAATCAACTAATAACATCAATTAACAATTTTTGTGTTGTAAATAATTGACACTAATTATATTATATTATTATAACCCAATTATGGTGCAATACTTTATGCATTTAATTAAATAAAATTAGAATAAATTGACATAAAACAAAATAAAAATACAAAAAATCAAAATAAATTGTTTTAATTCATATTAAATTTTTTATCTCTATATAGATGACCTCTGACCTCTTTGACTTCTACATAAAAGTTGTATATCTCATCAAAATCTACAACTTTCATGTTCATCATTTTTTTCAATTCTGATTCTAATTATTTATTATTGAATTTCTCCTATTTTACCTATTTATCTCAAATCCTATTGGGCCATGTGGCACCTTCACGGCTGACCACGTGGACGTACTCCATCGTCTCATCTGTTTTGCTTTGAGGCCGCTCTATCTCCATCCAACGGGCAAAGCTTCTCCTTCAACCTTTGCCCACTTCTCTCCAACAGTCGCAACCTTTCGTACACATCCAACGTATCGCCATTTTCACAAACTCCCTCCTCATCATTCTTCCTCACAATCATCACCAATTTTCACCCTTCAATCGTTATCCTCACTATCTACCTGGATTTTCTCATCCTTCTCTTCCCTAAACATAAGCGGTCCTACAACCTCCAAACTACCCAAATATCAAAACCTCCATCTCTGGGAAACCTACAACTCATCCCGCCATTAGAGAGATTCCTCCCAGCCCTTTTACTAATCTGTGACATAGACTTAGTGAGAAAGAGAGCCAATATGGAGTCCAAATCTCGGCGACATCCATGGTGACAATACCTTGTTGCATACCTCCATTAGAAGGAAGCTTGATATTAGTCTCTTTGCCAGAGATTTTAAGAGAAGACATGAAGCTTGAAGCTTCATCCAGGCATCATCTTCAACTCATTGGTTCATCACTTCATCATCCAGGTGAGAAACGTACTTCTTTGCATCCAGTAGTTGCTTAATTTAAGATCATATGTTTGCTAATATCGTGATCTGAGTAACTAGACACCTTCGCATTTGATCCATAGTTCACGTGTTTACCTCTAGTGAACCTACTTGCTTTTTCATCTCTGTACCCATGTTGATCCACTCTCGTGCTCTGTTCGAGCAACAGATCCTCTAAGGCTCGATCCTCCATTGACAGAAGAGCCTCCATTTCATCTCACACTTGCTTCAAGATAGTCACCATGTATTTGTTTGTGTTTGGGCTAACACTACAGGATGATTGGGATTCAATGATCATAGATTGAAACACATCTCTGATCCCCAGTTTTCACTCCGGCATCACTCCATCGATAGAGCTATACAAGGTGTTCCACATCTTCTTAATCCCTTAGCTGACTTCACGAAGACTTTATGAATGTCATTAGACCTTCAGTAATAGTAGAGGAGCAAGAAGGAGTGGGAGCAGCCTCGTTGGAGCACAACCCAAGCACCACCGATTGAGGAGGAGCTAAAGAACGCATACAGAGCAGTTGCCGTTGGATCCCCCGGAATTGGGCGTGGTCCAATGGTCATCATCGAGCCACATTGATATCCAAGGAAATGTTTCAAACCTTAGGTCTGGTCTCCGAATCTCTAACCCGAACCTCGCGTGAAAAATCAGAAGAGGTTACATGGCCCGAGCCTTTATTCTCGAGCCTGATAGGATCACGTGTTTCGCATATGTGATTGGGCAAATTGCAACAACTACCACAACATTTCCAGATATCGCAGATAAGTCCTCCTGCATGTGTGATAATTGTATATTAGTCCCTGCGAGTTGTGTTAATTACTTATTAGTCCATGTTTGTCCATATTTGTAATAATTTCTTAGGGTCAAAGTATTTATTTAGTGATTTTTAGGATTAATTATTTTTGAGCTTGTTTTAGTGATGTTGTCTTGTACTGTTTTGAGATTTATCCTTAATTAACTATTTCAATCTCTCTAGAATTTTTTTAACAAATATATTATTTTGTGTAGGGCCTGTAGAGCCGATGACTTTCGATGGATCGCAGAGGCAAGGCACATGGAGTTACTTGCTGGAGAGCCACAAGGAAATTTATTTTAGTTGAGAGATTAATTAGATAAATTAAGTTCATTTGTTTATGTTGTAATTAATTTCCTAATTACAACGGTTCTCGATTGGGATCTTACGTGTGTGTCGAAGGCCTATGGACTTTATTTATTCATTGTGTGGTTGTGTCGAGAGTGCTTCTCGACTTGAGTGATGTTTTAGATTCAAGCATTATGCCAAATAGAAAAATCGTAGGTCATTCTTGCTTGATATATTTCGTAATTTAGGACACACTACACAAATCTCATAAGATTCACAATTGCGAAAATCTTAGGAAATTCATAAATTCACGTAACACACGTTCTTCTTAGTCAAATTAATTGATTTCTTCACTGCTAATAGAACTACTACTTAGGTGCAACTTTTCAATTTGAATGATATAGTTAGATTTAAAAATTCTATTCTTCATCCACAATGAAGTGCTAGGAAGCATTGCAAGCATAGCTAATGATTACATGCATCATTGATTTCCGACTGCATTCCATTCTTCGCTTTCTCCCTCAGTTTTCACCAACTTAAGGATAAATGAAAAGGGGATGTACGTTAGGCGATGTTTGTGGTCACTTAAATTCAATCAATGAATAAAGATCTTAAAGTTGGGACTTAATTGATGCAAGTTGACCAAAATAAATTGGAATAAAAACAACCTTGGTTTACGGGTCATAAACCCCTCATTTATTTTCACGTACTTATCGGTGAGAGAGAGATGACATCAGGATAGAGCCAAGCCACGGATTTTTGTATAGATATTGGTTCTATAAAAATGATTAGTCACTTCTCAGTGAGGAAATACGAGTAGTCGGTTAAACGGTCCGGATCTCCTTAGTAGAGTGGAAGGTTTAGAGGACACCGTGTAAGGCCCGATCCTCAAGTAACGGGTAGCCGTATTTATACGGTCCATACTTACTTCCATATTGGATAGAAGTGGATGCAACTAGTCATAAGAATCGGGCCTGTTTATAAGGAAATTTAGGCACCTAACAGGTCGTAACTCTGTCAAGATTTGTATTTGAGCACCAATTAAAATTGACAAGATAACAAGGTCATCATCTTGACCTTTAAAGTTGAGTTGGTGAATTCATAAGGGTTTATATTGATTATTTTGTGTGAGCAATTCTGCACATTTCAAGTGCCCAGTAGAATAAGATTCTTTTGTGTATCAAGTGTGCTCAAATTTCTTATCTCTTGAAATTTGAATATGGATAATTGGTCGGATATTTGCTCGAATTTTGCGAGCTCGTCATTAAACTGTCCAAATACCATGTCTTCACATGTCCAGTATCTTCCTTCTCCTTCTTTAACTGGAGCATCTCGATTTGAAAATAATCCTCTTTTTGAACCGGAGTATCATGATTCCCTCCTTGGGGTTGGTTACATCCCAACCAATTCCTTTCTTCCTTATTTACGCACTAAGGAAGATCATCGCCTTAGTGAGATAGACTCGATTTCATTATCTTCTTCTACATCTCACACCAACCCTTTGTTTGATGAGGTGACAACAATACACTAAAGATTCTTCTAAAAAGATAGAATGGGAATGGAGAGGAGGGAGAACGAGAGGATCCGTTGCATGCAGTGCTAGCTAGGCTGGCAAAATCCGAACAGAATCAAGCACTTATGAGAACACAACTAGCCAATTGTAGTTGGGTCAAGATGCACCAATGGACACGACATATAACCCTGGGCAGTTTCAGATGACTAATTGGTTGAGCCCAACTGAAGTCACGTACGGATTGAAGCTGCAGTTCCTTAGCCTGCTGCCACATTTTCATGGGAATGCACACGAGGAGCCATACGAATTACTTAGGGACTTTGAGTTGGTATGTTCTAATCCTAGACATCCTAGGGTTAATCAAGACTACATTAGGCTCAAATCCCTTCCTTTTTCTTTGAAGGATAAGATAGACTACTGGATAAAGAACTTGGGTGTAGTCGTAACTACCTTTGTGCAGTTCAAGGACCTCTTCCTGAAGAAGTTCTATCCTTTGAGTAGAACCAACTAGATGTGTTCACACATCATGAGTTTCTCCAAGCTTCCCAATGAAGCTTTCGATGACTCATGGGAGAGATTCAATGACCTCTTGCAGAAATGTCCTTGCCATGATTTAGAGCTTACCATCTTAGTTCAATTTTTATATAACGATTTACACCCTAAGGTGTAGGGTTTGGTTAGTGCTGCTTGTGGAGGCAGCTACGAACACTGTCTGGAAAGTGTTCAAGAGAATGGCCGAAACAAGTAGGGCACAAACCACCAGTGGAGCTTAGTTAGAAGCCCCCGATCTGTTCCAATCTAGCGGGGAAGAAAAGCTACAATGGATTCTTTTGACATGAGTTTAATAGCATACAAATTTATAGTGGTTGAAAGGATCAATAAATGAATGGATGAGTTGGATAGCAACTTATCCAAATTACCTAAGCAGATGACGGAGCTTACTGATAAGGTATCCAAGGTAAGGGTACCTGTCATGACTGCATCTGTCGCTCCAGTTTATCATGATCAACATATTCAAGAGCAACAGATGTTAAGGCCATCCCAACCATGGGTAGAGGATCAGCCTTTAGACCAGTCTTAGCAGCAACAACCACTATATGTGGAGACAGTCATTGAGGAGCCTTCCCAGGTGTAGGAGGTAAATGGTGTGTGGTACACACATGAACCTTCTAAACAGGGGAGTTCTGGTGACCGTTTCTCCTACCAGCATCCCTAGACCTTCCATAACACATCATTTACTCCTACACCTCTTCCAACATCAAGCTCTAGAGCCGTTCCTTCCTAGGCACCAAGGTAGCAGCAATAGTACGGGCATCAACAGACGTACCAATCGGGACAGTAGAGCCCACATATTTAGCATCGTACCCAATAACAACAACATTTATATGGTCATCAGTGGCAGTCTTCCTGTCATTCCATTGCTTCTTCTTCTTCTTCTTCTTCTCAGCCACAACAGTCATCATCCAGTTCCATGGATTTTCAACGACTAGAGGAGTTGCGTTCCTATAGGAATGAAGTGCAAGATTTGATGGTTGATCTCAACCATCTATCTCATTTGCATGATGAACAGACTACCCACTGCATCCATTCCCGCACAGGTTCAGACTAATCCCAATATCTTGAACACATCTCAGCATCAACAATAATTAGATCATGTATACTACTCAGATTATCACCAATCTGGGCACGAGATATTCCCATTTGGTTGTGTTAATCATATGTATCTCAGGAGCGAACAGACCGTGGTTGTACCTGATCCGGCTAGGGACATGGGGAGGACCGACTTTGAGGCTCAACCTGAGGAGACTTCATAGGAGGATGACTCTAAGCATCTTCAGAGAGACCACCAGAGAGCAAAGACTTCCAGGAGGAGATTGAGGAGGAGTACAAGAGTGAAGCAACACACATCGGATTCAGAGTCTACAGAGGACATTGCACCTTCGAATGAGGAGGTAGCACATTCATCAGGCATTCCCCATCTTATAGTAGATAATTCAGTTGCTATTCCAATTGTAAAAGATTCAAGTGTAAAAAACTCATTCTCTTAATAAAGAGCATGTTTCTATTTATGAGTCTTCACATCATTCCTTGCCTGTCCTTTTCCCTGTGGTCTTAAGATAGGAAAGCACATCATTAATAAAATCCAGAAAGATGATCCTGAAATGGCACGATTCTGTAGAGATAATATCATGGTTAAAGTTCCATTTTATGAATACCTATTCACTCATCTTACATTCCAAAAGTACTTGATGGTGAGATGCACGGTTAACAGAGTTAGCAGGAAAAAACTGAACAACTATGTGAAAACTCATGTTTTATCAGTTGCCACTACTTTTTATCTTATGAACCAGAAGTTGCCACAAAAGAAGAGAGATTTAGGTGCTCATTATGTGGTGAGTAATTTCGATAACATAGCGTTTTCATGCACTTTCCTAGATAATGGATCTTCAATCAACTTATTACCCTTTACCTTATATGAGAAATTGAAGTTAGGTTCTTTACGCAAATCTAGAGCATTACTTCACTTTGCAGATAATTCGATGAAAAAGGCTAAGGGTGAAGTCAAGAATATCATTATCTCTATTGAGGGACAAGATTACAGAGTGGACTTCATTGTCCTTGACATGGATATCGCCAATCATTGGAGAGATTCACATATTATCCTTGGGCAGCCTTTCCTTAAGACCACTGGAGCTTCATTCGATTATCAAACGTGGATGATGAAGTTCTGTTCTCCTAGCGGAGAAGTGGAATTATAGATGAAGCAAACGAAATGGCAATGACCTAATTCTGAGTCTAGCATAGATTTATCTTCCTTCTCCGATGTCGACTGCTATGTAGTTATCATAGTTGGGATTTGGGAATAGAATCTGACAACACAGAGTGAGACCTCTCATCTGGAAAGGACAATATACATAGAGCAGTTATTGATATGTTGCCATAGTTTTTGAATAATGCATCCCCCTATTCTCTTGATGATTTAGAATTCCCTTTGGACTTGTTAGTTCCTTCTCCTTTGGAACAATCAAGGGAATTAGATGATGAGTCGGATGTGGCTTTGGCCAAATTACCATCTTTCTTTGGTGATCCAACTCCTTGTTCTTCAATTCAGTTAGTGGATGGCATTATAGATGATTCATCTCCACTAAGTAGCACAAATCTAGATTCAGTGGTAGTTCAGCCTGATGTACATGATGATTCATCCTTGCCAGAGTTGAAGCCACTAGCTCCTACACTCAAGTATTCCTTCCTCACAGGACCGAAGAATAAGTTTCCTGTCATCATTAGTTCTTAATTGACTGTAGATCAGGAGACTAGGTTGTTAGAATTATTAGAGAAGAATCTTAAGGCCATACGATGAACTGTGTTTGATCTTGGGTATAAACCCCACACTCTGTTCACACCGCATTTTTATTGAGGATAATGCTAGACCTTCCCGAGAGTTCCAGAGGAGACTTAATCCAAATCTACGAGAAGTTTTAAGAAGGAGATATAAATTGGTATGGAGCGGGCTTTATTACCCTATCTCTGACTTCAAATGGATGGCACCTTTACATGTTGTCCTGAAGAAATCAGGTATTTAGATGGTCACCAATAAGGAGGGAGTTGAGATTGCAACACGAGTACCTACGTCGTGACACGCTCGTATCGATTACAAGTGCATGAATGCTGTGACCAGGAAAGATCACTTTCCCTTACCTTTTATTAATCAGATTTTACAGAGAGTAGCAGGGAAAGAGTTCTTCTATTTTCTTGACGGGTACCCTGGCTACAATCAAGTAGCCATCGCCCCTGAAGATCAAGAAAAGACCACTTTTACATGTCCCTTTGGTACATACACTTTAAGGCGCATGCCTTTTGGGCTATGCAACTCCCCAAGTACTTTTCGAAGATGTATGATTGTCATGTTTGCTAAAATGGATAGGGATTTCCTGGAAGTCTTCATGGACGATTTCTCGATCCATGGTGATTCATTTGATTCTTGTTTAGCTTATTTGGACCAAGTTCTTCAAAGGTGTAGAGAGGTAAATCTAGTACTCTCCTGGGAAAAAAGCCATTTTATGATAAAGGAGGGTATTGTATTAGGATACGTCATCTCTAAGAAGGGAATGGAGGTTGACCCTACCATGGTGGATGTGATCAAGAAACTTGATCCACTAACCAACATCAAGTTAGTGAGGTCATTTCTGAAGCATGTCGGATTCTATAGGATATTTATTCATGATTTTTCTAAGATTGCCCGACCCTTGACTAAGATCTTAGGAAATTACATTGAGTTCTTTATAGATCACAAGTGTATGGAGGCCTTTGAGCTCCTTAAGAAGAAGATCTATGACTCACTGATTCTGTAGGCTCTTGATTGGTCTCTTCCCTTTGAAATCATGACTGATGCTTCAGATTTTTCCTATATGAGCCATATTAGGACAAAGGAGAGATCAGATTCCATTTGTTATTCACTACACAAGCAAAGTTTTGGATCCAGTACAGAAAAATTATACAGTTATTGAGAAAGAGATGATTGCCATAGTTTGGGATTTAGAGAAGTTTAGGTATGTAATTTTGGGCTCAAAAGTGACAGTTTATATGGACCATTCAACCATTAGATCTCATGGAAAAGAAGGACGTGAAGGTGCGTCTTTATAGGTGGATATTGTTACTTCATGAGTCTGACTTGGAAATTAAGGATAAACACGGAGTAAAAAATGTAGTGGCTTATCATCTTTTGAGGATTGAAATAAGCATTCCCCTTATATTGAACCTATTCGAGAGACCTCTTTAGATGAGTCTATTTGTGTCATAGACTCACTCCCATGGTATGCTAACATGGTGACTTCTTTGTCTCCAAGAAAGTTCCCCATGGTTGGACTAGGAGTAGTATAGACCAACGTAAGGTGGATTCAAGGAAATACCATTGGGAGGATTTGTTCCTTTTCTTTAAAGGTTTGGATTGTATCCGAAGAAGTTGTATTCCTCAAGAGAAATATCAAAGTGTTCTTAAGTATTGTCATTTACTTGAAGTTGGAGGACACCATTTAGGAAATAGAACTGCTCACAAGGTGTTACAAAGCGGTTTCTTTTGACCGACCTTGTTTCGCGATGCCTCTGATTTTGTACGGTCGTGCCCTGTTTGCTAGAGGATGGGAGGGACAGTTGGTTCTATAGATGAGATGCCCATGCAACCTGTGATTTTTTGTGATTTCTTTGATGCTTGGGGAATATATTTTATGGGTCCCTTATCTAATAGCCAAGGTTGCCAGTACATATTGTTAGCGGTTGATTACTTGTTAAGATGGGTGGAGGCTATCCCAACCCGAGCTGCAGATGGTCAGATTGTCTTCAAGTTTATTAAGGATCATATTATTTCGCCATTTGGAGTGCCAAAAGTGTTGATATCTGATTTGAGTAGCCATTTTGTGAATGGAATAATGAAATCTTTATCGAAGGTGTTGGACATGCGAGCCCACGACGAGCCATTATGCAAATAAATGTTATTGCAGATGTCATTCCGTGATCTGAAATGAAGAATAAATAATTTGCAAAATAGGCCCCTTAGTACAATTAGGGTTATGTACCATGACCATCTTAATGATCATAAAGCTGTTGATTCAATTATTGAATCATAGAGGCTGGTGCTTTGATGAATATCTAAAGAGTTAGATTGAGGATTCATCAAGCACCGTCAAATGATTGTTAAGAGATGATCTCCAGCCTGAGTAGGAGATGGAAATCCTTTCTCAGTTAAGCTGATACCTGACCGACCTCTTGATGCAGGTCCTCTACATAGGATTAGAGATTCGGAGGTGTTAGATTAGTTAGGTCAAAGAGTTGACTTAACGAGATCGAGATAACCAAAGTCCTATGTGTTATGCTATCACGATATGGGCACACATCCTCTGACCGGAGACATATGTGTTACTATATGTCTAAGTATGTACATTTGGCAGACTAATAGGTTGATGACCTAATCAAGGTCTATACACCGGCGCACTGGTGTGTATACAAAGGCATATGAGTAATACGATCTTTTGAAGGGATCATACAGGTTCAATTACTGAACCGGAAGATATGAGCTCACTCATGAGATATTGGGAAGAATCTAATTCTGTGCATGAATGTCTCGCTTTGGAAGCTTAACTGAATTTGTAGGTTTGATATATACTTTTGGAAAGTATATGATCAAGACCTAGGTATGATATATGTTTTTGGAAAGGATATGATCAATACCAACTCCCAATGATCAAATGAGTAACTTACTGATAAAACCCTGAGGTAGATAGTGTAAAATTGATCTAATACTTCAGGTTTATTCTGAGTCTTCCAGTATGCAGGATGCACATGTATTGGGAATATTGAGGGTGATGTGATCATAAACGATTGTATAACAATGATGCTTCCATTCCTAGGGAGTGATGAAACGGGTCTGGATTTTAGTGACTCCTCTCAGTAGAGAAGTAATATGATCTTGGTCCAAATGTTGGACATCTGAATGTGATTCAGATGCAATGAGAAGATTAGATTTGCGGTCTTGATTTAATCAAGCATCTATGGGAGGCCTGAGATCTGGATTTGAGATGTGATCTCAATATCCATGTCACTATACATGGACCAATACAATCGCCCTGTCCTTATCTCCAAGTATCTGCAGAGAAAGCGCATTATCCTTGAATGAGTTCAGGATAATTTTATTGTTGATATAAGTATTCGAGCATTGAGAAAATGGATAACTAAATGTGATTTAATTATCATGAATAATATGAATTTGATTCATATTATAAAGAGAGTTATCTTAGATAATTAAATGTGATTTAATTATCAAAGATGTAAATAATGTGAATATGATTCACATTATTTGGGCACATGAGAATAGAGATCCGAGATGAATAAATGTGATTTAATTATCATGGATATGAATAATGCGGATAACAATATCCATATTAACCATATATATTATAAATGTGATTTATAATATATAAGAGAGAGCTATTTGTAATTTCATTTATTAAATTAAATGTTGATGTGGATTGGATTTATATTGGACATTGAATTGAAAATGTAATTTACATTTTATTTTGGGTAGTGAATGGGATTCACAATTTTCCAATGGCAAGATTGCAATATTTACAAAATAACTATGAATTATTTTTGTGGAATAATTTACAACAAATATTGTTGGAAATCTTGGAGATTTCCATGGAATAATGTAATCTCATGAGATATCATGAGATTACATGAGATTGCCACCAAATCCCATATTATGGAAGGAGGCAATCTTCATTCCATAATCTCAATGTTTGATTGATTTAATTTGTGATTAATACATATTTATTTACCAATATATATTTAATCTAAATTATATTAATTGTTGTTGATTTTTGTCAACAAAATCTTAGCTAATAAAAGAAACACAAATCAATGTAAGCCATTGGATTTGTGTTTTCCATTGATTGAGATACATGGAACCCAAAATATTATAAAAGGAGAGATACCCCTTGCTCTTCTTGGTTACAACAACACAATGAGAACATAAGGCTCTCTCTATCTCTCTCATTCTCTACATCCCTCTCTCTCATATGGTCGTCCACCATGGATGCCTTAGAGAGAGTCTCCATCGCCGTAGCATCGTCGTCATGCTGTCGGATTGTTTACTCATGGATCTTCGTCTCCTTCGGTGTGGCTCACTCATTAAGAAGATGTCTGATATCGTGGGACGAGATCAGGAGATTCACCACTTGGATCATCAATATGGATTGCGAGGAGCATGTATTTCATCAACACGCTCGCAAGCGTCTCCTCCGTCGGATCAGACTTGAGACATGAGGTCTCTTCATTTAGATACTTGATCACAACCATGCTTAAAGAGATAATCCTATTACTTGTTTGTGTTTTGGATGAAACTATCCAAGAAGCATTCTTGGATCATGTGGTTTTATCACATAGGAAAAATTTTAATTTCTGCTGCCTCGAGCACTAGTGCGACTAGTCGCTCCCAATTGCATACGATGCAATACTCACGCTTCTGTGATGCTCTTAAGGATAATTCCATATCCTTCAAGTGGTATCAGAGCCTTAGGTCAAAAGTTTTGGATGCGATCCATAAACCTAGGATGAATTGGGTTTGTTAGGATTTGAGAAAATTTTATGGCATTTCATTTTGGCATCGTGTTTAGTAAATATTTTCGGCCCTGTATAAATTACTTAAATATGAAAATATTTTGTTTTTCATTAAATAAGGAAACCATAGGATCTTAGTTTGCGTGATTTCGAATTCGTTTGCTCAAGTTATGATCATTTTAGTGAACATGTATTCGCAGTTTCGGAGAATAGAATGTTAACGTAATTAACGAGTTAATGGCGGTTTTGGAATGACTTGAAATGCGTGAAAACTAAATAGTTTATGTTTTAAATCAAGTTATCAAACTTTAGGAACTTATTTTGCTTAATTTGGATTTAAATTGATTGAGATATGGTAATTTTAGTAAGCGAGGGTCACTGCTGGAAGTTACTTTCCTAATCAAGAATCTTGTGATTGTCATTTAATCAATTAGTGAAATTAAATTATTTATAGATAAATATTTGTGAAATATTTGATGATAATTATTTCCTTAATTGACATTTCCCTAACCGATAAATGATTAGATGTGATCTAGATCACAAATTGGTTACATGATCTAGTTTCCAACAAACATTATTACTTGAATAGGATTGGGGATTTGTTTAACAAATCTACTTATAATGTTAATCAAAATTGTTTTAATTATTATTATATGGTATAAATTCGATTTCAAAACCAATTATCATCTCAAGTACAAAGTGATTGACTTGGCATTATTTTTTTCTGAGGCGGATATGGTGTCTAGTTGGGGAGCGTTGGGGTAGCAGATTGCACCGTGTACGGTCTGTCTCACTCCCGTCGATACTGGCCATGACAACATGTAGGGAACGGGAAATGCTTGAGAGATCATGATGTATTATTCTAATTATTAAAATTCAAAATAATACGTATTTGAGATAATACTGTATTTCAAGTAACAATAAATGAATGTTTGTTGGATATTAATTGGATCATTAATTTAATATGATTAGATTAATTGGAATCCAATTAAAAAATTAAACACTCTATTTTAATAGAGATGTTATTTATCTTGGAAGAATAAATCGTAATGAATATGATTCATTATAATTAATTAGAATTTGAACGTGATATGGAGGATCACATAAGTGACATCCACGGTCTCCCGTCAAGGCGAAGGATTCCGTCGCCATGGATTGTATGTAGGATACACTTGTCCGAAGTGACAGCTCATGTATGCAAACACATCTGGATCAGGCTCTTTACTTCTCGAAAGAGTAAGGCCGTATACATAGTGACCCCAATATAGGATCCTCATATCATTGGGGCGATATTGGATTGCGTATAGCGAGTTCTAATCCCGTTGACAGTTGGTTCAATTAACAACGGGTCAACATCGCCTTAGGGGTGGTGGGCCCGGGTGTTAAAGACCGAATTGGGAAATGCAAGTTAGACTTGCAAGGCGGAATGTGTTCCCGATTCTTTTTATCGGAGTTACAGATTCTCATATTATTGGGATATAACAAATATAAGGAAGGAGATCTCAGATCTTGCTTGAGATATAATGGTAAGTATACTCTTACATTGAAAGTGATTAAGGGAATGAACTTTCAGTGTTGACAAGGCAAGACAACTTTGATATAAAAACTCCTAAATCAAAGTAAAATACATATATATAAATATATATACACTTATGCAAATTTCCTATTTCATATAATCCTTCATTAAACCCACTCAATACTATACTCAATAATAACCAGAAAATTATCATGGATTGGATCCATGATCAAGATATTGTACTTGTAGTTGGACAGATAATGTATGTGGTTGCAATGTGCAAGTTTCCTCATAAGAATGAGGAATGACAATTAAATAGATAATAGGACTACAACCCTAGGGTTTGTATGTCACTATATTCTTGATCTCATTGATTGTACTTTGGAAGTGACATGTCAATGATGATCGTAATTGTCAAATAATCCTTATAACATCTAAGAAGATGTTATAACATACATATGTGCTCTTGACATTTAATCATGAGTGACATGGTTCTCTGCATCATGCAAAATGGTGGCTCTATAAGAGATGATGTATTCAAAATATTTGAGTACCTACCTGAAACAATGTTTCAAAGAGTTTAGATGAATGTAGATACGATGAGTGTCATCATTCTACTATCTATACTCAAGTCATTCATGAAGCTTCATAATATTCGTATTGTATGAATTGAATGAAGCATGAATAAATATTGAAATACTCTTATATTGAAATCTTTTGAATTCAACATAAGAGATTCTTTATCTTGAACAATGGTTGTTTATAGATGAAGAGAGCACAGTGGAAGCATGGGTATGACCCATGTGAGAAGGAAAGTCAAAGAGTTAACTATACTTCTGTGACTTCCATATGACATCCAAAGAGTTGGATAAATGCCAGTACTGCAATAAGCTGATGTATTGATAATATGAGTGTCAAATCTATCTAAAATCCTTAGAGAAGGACTCAGACAAGTGCATCAAAAAAAATCTACATATAATCATTGATATTGACTTTCTTATTTGACGAGATAAAGTCTAATAATTGTATCTCAATCTTCTAACAACTCTTGCAATGTGTTGCACATGTTTTAGAAGACTGGAAAATTTGATCTTAAGGTTTGTAGTCATCCACATGGATATTGATGCAATTGTTGCAACAATCTCTGTTGGATTGATAGACTTCTCAATTTCAATGGGAGCCCTTAGTCTTAGAGAATGTCTCTATGATCGAGATATTATAATACAATTATTGTTTCTTTCTTAATGTTGGAAATAAACATGAATTCTGAGATAGAACTATCATAAAGAGTTATGATGGATATATTTCAGATAGTAATCTAACATCTAGTGGACTCCACTAAATTATAAAATCCATGAATTGTTTTTTAAGATTTCTAATATTGAAAATTAAACCTTTAAAGATCAATAGGAGGATGAAGATCATTTGACAATGATTGGACATCAAGTCTTAGACATATGTCTGTTGATCAAGTAAGAGATGAAACTTTAGAATGTCTAAAATTTCAAAGCTTACATACTTATGAATTTTGTATTCAAAGAAAATGTCCAATACAACCTTTTTTGGGAAAGATGTAAGATGTCAAGGTATTCAGGATCTCATACATATTGATGTATGCGAATCATCTCTATCATAGCAAACATTATGGATATGTGATATCTATTGATGATTATATATGATATGAGATTTATTCTCTTCACCTAAGAAAGCTTTGAAATGTTAAAAGATTTTCATAATTTTGGTTTAGAACCAAAGTTTGAAGGAAGATAAAATGAATTTGATCTAACCTAGGTAGCAAGTACCTATTAGATGAATTCATGGAATACCTTATGGAGAAAGGAATATCATTCCCATTTCATTCCTCCTGATAAACCTAAACTCAAGAGAGTTGTAGGGAGATACAATTGATCATGTGTGACATGATTTGATCAATGATGAATTTTAGCATAATTCTCTCTTAGTTTCCAGGTATATATGTAGTAGAGACTACAATATATATCCTTAATAAGGTTTCATGCATGTAAGCTGGAATCTAGCACCAGAGAGTGCTACTTCATTAGGAAAATAAAGGATGGTATTGGACACCTACTTTATGACCTTGAGATTCTTAAAAGATCTCATCTCTGAGAATGTGATTCTTAGAGGATGACTCTCTTGAGAATCAAGATGAAAATGAAGTAAAGGAACTCATTTAATCTTGAAAAGATAATGAGGCTCCTAAAATCAGTAACTAAAAGGGATGATTAAAGATGAAACACTAATACCTCTTCAAATGAGTTTGCAGATGTATTCCATGTGTCAGTTAAGTCTGGCAATGATCGGACTTCATGTGATGAAGCTCCTGAGGATCATGACATGGAAAGATAGATTTTAGCAACAAAGTCTAAAGTAGACTTCATATACAAGTGTTGTATATAGACCCTCGAGGATCCACCTACATGGGTAAGACCCAGAAAGGTGTAAATGGATCTTCAAGAGAAAGAGGGAAACTGATGAGAAGGTATAGACCTCCAGAGCACGATTCATATCCATAAGATACACACCAAAGAGAAGACATCGCTTGCGATGAGACTTCTCTTCAGTGACCATGCTTAAACACATCATAACATTGCTGACTATAGCTACACAACTTGAGTTTGACATCTTTTGGATGGAAGTTAAGATTGCATTCCTCTATGAATACCTCTTTGAGGATATTCACATGAAGTAGCCCCATGGCTTCATAGTTGAGGAAAGAAAGATGTGCAAGCTAAAGAGATCCATCTATGGACTCAAATAAGCTTCTTGTAGTTGGAACATCAGATTTGATGAAATTATAAATTTTATGATTTCATATAGAATCTTGATAAACCATATGAAGCTTAGTGGGAGTGTCTTTGTGTTCATCATGCTAAATGTAGATGATATCTTAATCATTTGGAATGATATAAGGATAATAATAATAATAAGTGTTTTATAATCTGGTTGTTCCATAACTTGAGATATGATCTCAAGGATGCCTCTTAGATCTTAGTTCTGAAAGTGTCAGAAGTAAAGAGAAGAGGGTATTAGGACTGTCACATCAGTAATACACCCTGGATATGTTCCATCTTCTAGGAAATTCCAAGAAAGGATTCCTTCCCTTAAGATATGGTACTGACCTATCTGGAGGGATAGCAACTCAAGGAGTTGAGGAAGTGATTGCTAGAACTGCTTGCCCTTGTGCATCAGTTACAAGAAGCTGGGTGTGTGCTAGATGTGTACAATAGCCAGATGTCTACCATGCAGTGGGAGTAGTAAATGTTACTAATCCTACTATGGAAATAAAAAACTTGATTGCAGTAATAACAATATCTTAAAAGATGACAAAACTTAGAGATAGTGATCTCAAAGTCTTATCTTCAAAAGTTTAAAACCTTATAGATAGTGATCTATAAGGGTCTAAACTATTGATACCTTAGGAGATAGAGATCTCCATGAATAAAGGTATTCAGATAAGGATTATGGAAATACTGGTTATAATAATTATTGAGAAATAGTGTCAAGGACACTCTAATTGCTTTAACAAGATTGAGTATTGGTTGCATAAAATGCAACAATCGCATTGGATGCGAGCACTGTTGCTAGGAGATATGCGAGTGCCGTAAAAGGACTTGGCATAGTCTTTTCGGAATAGAGTGACTGATCAGCTTACCTAGATATTTTCTAAATAGCCTACGATTATCACATGAGTGGAGGTTTAAATGATTAGCCCATTAATGGCTCTTTGGGCTAGTGGAAGATTGTTGGACATGCGAGCCCACGACGAGCCATTATGCAACAAATGTTATTGCAGATATCATTCCATGATCTGAAATGTAGAATAAATAGTTTACAGAACATGTCCAATAGTATAATTAGGGTCATGTACCATGACCATCTTAATGACCATACAACTGTTGATGCAATTATTGAATCATAGAGGCTGGTGCTTTGATGAATATCTAAAGAGTTAGATTTAGGACTCATCAAGAACCATCAAACGATTGTTAAGAGATGATCTCCAGCCTGAGTAGGAGATGACAATCCTTTCTCAGTTAGGCTGATATCTGACTAATCTCTTGATGCATGTCCTCTACATAGGAATAGAGATTCAGAGGTGCTAGATTACTTAGGTCAAAGAGTTGACTTAACGAGATCGAGATAACCAAAGTCCTATGTCGTATGCTGTCATGATATAGGAAGACATCCTCTGACCGGAGACAGATGTGTTACTATATGTCTAAGTATGTACATTTGGCAGACCAATAGGTTGATGACCTAATCAAGGTCTATACACCGACGCGCTGGTGTGCATATAAGGGCATATGAGTAATACGATCTCTCAAAGGGATCATACAGGTTTAGTTACTGAATCGAAAGACATGAGCTCACTCATGAGATATTGGGAAGAATCAAATTCCATGCACGGTCGTCTTGCTTTGGAAGCTTTACTGAAATTGTGGGTTTGATATATACTTTTGGAAAGTATATGATCAAGACCTAGGTATGATAACGACTCCCAATGATCAAATGAGAAACTTACTGATAAAAACCTGAAGTAGATAGTAAAATTGTCTTGTATGCAGGATGTACAGGTATTGGGAATACTTGTTAGCAATGTGAGCCCCGGGCGAACCATTTCTACAATAAATATTATTGTAATGAATAAATTATCAATGAAAGTTATTGATTATTTTTCACTTTCTTTCTGAGATTATATGAATGAATGCATTATAGGGTCCCTCTATACAATAAGGGTTATGTACCATGGCCAACTTGATGATCATACAACTGTTGATTCATGGAATGAATCATAGAGGCTAATGCTTCGATGAATATCTAAGGAGTTAGATAGAGGACTCATCAAGCATTGTCAAATGATTGTTAAGTGATGATCTTCAGCCTGAGTAGAAGATGGCAATCCTTTCTCAAATGGCTGATATCTGACTGACCTCTTGATGCATGTCCTCTGCATGGGAATAGTGATTCGGAGGTGTCAGGTTAGTTGAGTCAATGGGTTGACTTAATGAGATTGAGATAACCAAAGACCTATGTTGAATACTGTCACAACATAGGCATGCATCCTCTGAGCGGAGACATATGTGTTGCTATATGTCTGAGTATGTACATTTGACATACCAATAGGTTGATGACCTAACCAAGGTCTATACACCGACGAGTTGGTGTACATGTACGGACATGTGAGTAATATGATCTCTCAAAGGGATCATACATGTTCACTTATGAACCGGGAGACATGAGCTCACTCATGAGGTATTGGGACTGATCAAATTCCATGCATGGGCATCATGCTTTGGAAGCACGACATGAATTTGAAGGTAAGATATATGCTTTGGGAAAGCATATGATCTATACCAATTCCCAGTGACCAAGATTGAGAAACTTAATGATCAAACCCTGAAGATGATAGTGTAAAAAGTGATCTTTATCTTCAGAATGATCATAGGTCTTTCAGTGTGTAGGATGTACAATATTGAGAATACCTGAGGGTGATGTGATCATAAACGATTGTATAACCATGACGCTTCCATTCCGAGGGAGTGATGAAACATATTTGGATTTTAGTGACTCCTCTCATTAGAGAAGTGACCTAATCTTAGTTCATGAACTGGACATTGATCTGAATGAGATTCAGATGCAATGAGAAGATTAGGTCTACGGTCTTGATTTGATCAAGCATCTGTGGGATGTCCATGGGATCTGGATTTGAGATATGATCTCAACATCCAAGTCACTATACGTGGAACAATACAATCACCATGTCCTTATCTCCAAGTATATGCGGAGAAATCGCATTATTCTTGAAAGGTTCAAGAATAATTCCAATATCTAAGCAATGAAGAAATAATGATTAATGTGATTTAATCATCTTGATGTGTGAAGAAATTACCCAATATAATTAAATGTGATTTAATTATTATGGTTAAGAATAATGTGGATGGAAATATCCAATTATTCATAATATATTATAAATGTGATTTATAATGTATTAGAGAGAGCTAGTTATAATTTATATTTGTTGATTAATTATTATGTGTATTGGATACACATTGTGTATTAATTGACAATGTAAATTGTATGTTGTTTTGGGTTGTGAATATGATTCACAATTTTCCAATGTCAAGATTGCAATATTCCCAAAATTAATTGTGAATTATTTTGGTGAATAAATCCCAACAAATGTTGTTGGAAATAAATAATGGAGAAAATCAATGATACATGCAATCTCATGGACATCCATGAGATTGCCCCACATGGAATGTGATGGGCGGCACCCATGTCCTATTTGGAATGGGTGGCCATCCACCTTAATTATACATGGGAGATTTGATCTCCATGTATATTCTCTCCTTATTTGTTGATATAATTTAGGATTGATTTATATTTGATTTTGTCAAATGTATTAATCTAAAATAGATCATAATTTGTTGGTTTTACCAACAACAATCTTGACCATTGCATTGGACATTAATCAATCTCATCCATTGATTTATATGTCCCATGGATTGAGATCCATGGATCCCAAAATCCTATAAATAGAGAGGCATACCATGCTCTCTTGTACATGCAATATTGGAGCTCTCTCTCTCATTTTCTTCTCACATTCCTGATAACCGGCTCCCACTACCCTTGTTAATTCGAGCAAATTAATGTCCAAATTAATAATAAATGTTCGTTGCAGTCGGATAACAAGAGGGCTAATCAAAAACCACTTTTAATTTAATAAGTCAATTTCGAGTGGCAATTTTTTAACTTGGTGAAGTCCAAGGTCGAACTCAGGGAAGCATCTGTCTCCTTAGGTGAATTTCTAGCAAAGTCCAAGTGTGTGGGATTTTCGGGGAATATTTTTTTTAATTTCTTATGCAAGTCACATGCAATATCAAGCCAATTTAGAACTTAAATCAAAATTATGTTCAAATGAAGTCCAAAAATTATAAAAATTGGCCAGATGATGAACTATGATGAAATTAAGCTATCCTAATATTTTTGGAATTTTTCGACTCTAAATGAATTTACTGTGAATTTAAAATGAATGCAGGGTGATTTTCACTAATTTAATTTTAATAAATATCAAATCACAAAATTTTTGGGAAATAAAATTATCCTAAATAGATCTAATGATGCGGTATCTAGGAAAATTGTCAAACCTTAATCTTAATGTGAAATGAACCTATTAAAATTAAACTAAGGAAATCACCAATTAATTTATTCAGGCCTCGAAATGTGTGCAAATGAGATGAAATTTTTATGCCATGTTAAGTTAACTATCCTAGAGCTACTGTGAGTTTTTGGGAATTTTTGGAGTTACAGAGAATTAACTATTAATTAAAAGGTCCAATTGGGCAAAATATCACAGAAATAAACCAATTAATTAATTAAAAATTCCACTGCAATCACAAGAATTTAACAAGTGTTACAGGAGATAAAGGAAAAGTTACACTACAACATGCAATTTTTGGAAGTAAAAAATAATGAAATATGGACACCTAAATATGCGTGCAAAGACAAGGGTATAACTGCAATACAGAAAATTAAAATTTCTTAAAAATAAATATGCTGACAAGGACCTCAATGCAATTACCTATAATGCAGGGGGGTGTAATGCAATTTCTCCACGGCTACACGTGCTCCTCACGTGGGGGTGCTTCACAGGGACTGATTTGTAATATCTTAAAGTTCGAGGGGCTTTTGTGCAATTTACCCAGGCGCACGTACTGCTCACGTGGGGCGCCTAGGTTCGGGTGGCGTCGGAGGCTCAGGACGAGGCTCGGGTGCCCTGGAGGTTCGGCTGAGGCTTGGAGAAGCTTCGGGTGGTCCGAGCCTAAAGGTTGGGGAAGAGGCTCGGACCCGTCTACGTGGCGCGATGGGCACCGTTGGATCAAGGTTGATCCAACGACTGTCGGTGGCTGGCGCGTGGCGTGATCAGAGACCGTCAGATCTGGATTGATCCAACGGTGCTAGGGAACCGAGGAAGGGGAGCGATGTGGCTGGCTGCGGACCGTTGGATCACTGATCGATCCAACGGTGATGTGCTGCTCCGGATGTAGACGACGTGGCGCGCTAAACACCATTGGATCTGGAAGGATCCAACGGCTCTGTGATGCTCCGGTTGACTGGCGACGTGGATGGCTAGAAACCGTTCTATCAAGATGATCGAACAATGACTGTTCTTCGTCCTCAACGGTCCTCCACCACCTGTGGAGGAGTTGGCGGGTCTCCGGCGAAGGGGGGTCTGCTCCTCCTGTCCCTCCAGGCGTCGATGAAGGTCGATGGTGCCTCCAAAGTAGCTCGGAAGGTTCGCAGTGGTGCGGCGAACCGTCCGAGGGTCCCAGGCGTGAAGGAGGCGCATCGGAGCTCGCTGTTGATGAAGCTCGATGGGGGCTCCGGTGAGCTTCCGACTAGTGAGTGAACGAGCACCTGCAAGGGGTTACGATATAGCTGAAGCACATGGTGCGTTCGTGGAGATGTGGGAAGCGACGGTGAGGCCTAAGGCGGAGTGTAGGTGGTCCGACGATGGTGCTCCGCCCAGGTGGTGGAGCTGGAGTCGATGGAAGGTGAAGTGTGCTGTCGGAGCGCGATAAATGGAGCGTGAAGGTCAGAGCTCCGTCGCGGAGCTCGGCAAGGTGAAGATGGAGCGAAAGGATGAAGGTGGACGACGAATAAAATGGGAGAAATCAAAGGGAAAATTAAAGCGAAGATCAAGGGAAGATGGAGGAGGTTACCTGGGGATTGGAGCTCAGATTGGAGTTCCAGGTCGTCGCTCGAGGGATCGGTAAGGTCCCGAGCTCAAGCAGCTTCACGGAGGAGGGGCTGCAACACGGCGGTGGCGCCGTGGATCTCGCCGGAGAAGAAACCCTTCGTTGCTCAAAGAATCAATCGATTGCTGTCACCAAACGGAAGATATGAGCTCTAGGTACCTCTCCGGAGTGGCGGATGGGCGTGAAGTTGGCCGGTGATGGTGTATTTATAGGATGAAGTCGACGGCCGGGTTGGTGACGAGGTGATGTTCATGGAGGTCGTGGAGAGTCCCTGATGGACGTCGTGGGAATAGAGGGAGTTGGCGAGGATGAGGGACGAGTGGGGGTGATCGTGGAGGCGTTGGAGGTCGGCGAGGGTGGCTGGAGTGCGACCGAAAATGGAAAGGGGCAAGCCCCTCGCGCCAGCTCGAGATCGTGGGAGAGAGGGGCGCCAGAGGTGGAAGACGAAGTCGTGGCCGTTGGATCTCTTGATCCTGACGAGTCGCTAAATATGTTGTTTAATTCGGTCACGTTGTAATACGTGTACTTAGCGATTCGGTCAGAACCGAGAGAAGATCTCCGTGAAGAGTGTCTCGGCTTAATTTATATCCCGGGCAAGTCCGGGGTCGAACTCAGGGAGGCAAAGGAACAACTTGGGTTTAATTTGCCAATTTAAGATCTAGATATCCAAACGGTATTTTTTTAGATTTTTTATGCAAGTAGAATGCCAAAAACAAAATGCGGGTGAATTACAACACTAAGAAAACATACAACAAGGCCAAATTAATTTTAATGGAAAAGAAGTCCAAATTAGCCAATTCGTATTTTTCCTAGAGTCCTAATCCAGAGATGAACACAAAACACATTTTTTTAGATTTTAGGGGTTAAAATGCAATAAATAAAAATGCACACTTTTTATGGGTTTTTTTCGCAATTTCTCACACAAACAGTAAGTAAAAATTATGAAAAATTTACTGGAACTAAAACATCATGCAAAGAGACTACAGTAATATTTTTGGATTTTTTTGACAAGTTATGAATTTTTTATGTATTTTTAGTGGAAACAGAGTGACAGTGACTAATTAATTCCTAATTAATCCACGTTATCAAATTAATCAAAGTGCAAATTATCTCAAGTAGATATTTTCATGTGGCATGCAGGAGACTTTAAATTTCGCAAAAAGGATATACGTGGATTTAACTAAAAATCAAATACTAATTTTACTCTATGATTTATTTCAGGCACAAGACGATTCCAATGAATGTGAAATTTGGACTGTAACTTAATCACATATCAAGGCATCATTACTAATTTTTAGGGAATTTTTAGAGCAACTGTGTGTGAGATATAAATTTAAGAGTCCAGAATGGGTAAACTATGCAGAGTTTCAGTTAAACAATTTTGGTTAATTACCCAAATCTCACAAAAATACAAATAAATAATCACATGACAGAGGATAAGTTGCTCAACATAATGGCATTTTTCATTGAACAAATTGATGCAAAAACGAAGTCCAAATTAAGGCATGAACACAGGGGTCTTTGTGCAAAACGGAAATTGAAAAGAGAACTCAAGCTTATGTACAAGGACTAAACTGTAATTACAAAAACTAGGAAAGAAATATTTGCAATTTTTACCTTAAAAAAAAGAAACAAAACAATCTCCTTCTACCTCTGGACGAACCCAACAAGGGAAAAGAGCGGTGGCGGGCGGCGCGGCCGTCTACAGCCGCGCGGAGGGCGGCGGAGCGCGGGGCCGGCGAGGAGGCCTACGGTGGTCGGCGGTAGCTTGCGTGGCAGTCGAGGGCGGCCACCTGCGGGTGGCTGCGGCGGTGGCGGTAGGTGGCCGCGGAGGTGAGGGGGGAGGTCGGCGCGGCAAGGACGGGACCCGCGCGCGCGGGGCGGCGACGCCGCTGCAGCGCGGCGGAGCCGCGGATGGCCGTGGATGGGGGGATGGCGGGCGGCGCCGCTGCCCGTGGATGGGGGGGCGGCGGCCGCTGGCTGCTGTCCCGTGTGTTTTTTTATTATTTTTATTTTTTTCTTTTTTCTGCTGTAATGCAAACTAAATTTTTTTTATTTATATTTTTTTGTTTTATTTAAACAGAAAATTGACAAAGGCAAAATGAACAAATATTTTTAAATTTTTTTTGTTTAAATAAAAAGATGAACAAATGCAAGATGAACAAATGCTTTTAATTTTTTTAATAAAAGGATGAAGGAATGCAAAATGACAAATATGAACAAATGCAAATATGATGGTGGGTTGATTGTGATGATATGAAAATAAAAAAAATGATATGGGGTTATGATGGATAAAAAAATGATGGTGATCCAAACGACAAGGAAACAAGATATTAGATAAAATAAAATAACAAGAGAAACGAGGAGAAATACTTACCTGATGTTCGCCGGGTTTGCGGAGCAGCTAGCTGGACTCCTGTCATCGCCTCGATCCGATTGGCGAAATAAAAATCGGAGAAGCTACGCGAGCTCGACGGGGAACTCGTGATGCAAAGCGGAGCTCCGCGGATCTCATCTGAAGGAGGTCGTCGCTTGAGGACGATGCTTTGTCGCTGTCACCAACAAAACACTCCAAGCTCTCTCCTTATTCTATAAGAATGGTGGATGAGGGAAAAATGAGGATGTACAAATGAATATAAAGAGAAGAGAAAGGGAAGTTAGAATGGTGGTGGTGTTGAATGGGAGGTTAAATTAGTGATGGGGTTGAATGGGAAGTTAGATGAATAATGGTGTTGAATGGAGGTTAATGAAGACTTGGAGGTTATTGTAGAGAATGAGAAAATCATAAATAATGATATAAAGTATGCTACTTTAAATACAACAAAATTAAAGAGGGGAAAAATGGTGAATTTACAAGTGAATACATACAACATGTACATTTTTTTGTTTGCTTTTCTAATATGTATTTTTTGTCTTTTTAGTAAGAGATATTTACAACGGAAAAAATACAATAAAATAGTATAATCAAAATAAGTATGATTTTTTTGTATTTTTACTAATTAAGAAAGATAAAATAAAAATGAACAAAGAAATGAATATATACATAATATACAATATACATCTAGGTCCCAAAACCCAACTTTTGCAAATGAGCTCCGATTTTAATGAAATCACTTTCATTGGATAGATAATTTTCTAACTTGAACTTTAAAAGTGATTTGGTGAATTTGGAGTTCATACGGAGCGGGAATTTGGCTTGGAAGTTGGTCTTTACGGCTTTTTCCCTTTGGGATCTCGGAGCATTTGTTTGAGGTAAATTTTGTTTTATATTTTTGTATTTTTATATACATTGATATGAAAATGTTGGAGAAAGAATTAGCTAAAAAGGAGTTGAAATGAAATTATTAAAAAATAGATGAAGTTTTGGGCTATTTACAGGTGAAAAACTCCTTTGATTTTGCGGCTTTTATTGTTAGTTTATTTTATACAATCTAATATACAATAATTAATGTATTTTATTTACAAGAGTCATTTTGTTAATTTTTGGATTTTATATACATTTATTAGGGAATTTACTCGTGGATTTTGCTAAGATCAAGATATTGAGATGATGAATCGTGTATTCATCAGATCCAACGGCCCAGATCGAGGCGCCGTGGAGCGTCTAGGATTAGATCAAGGGCGAGGCGATCTGAGCATCAGGAGGCCACCACGTGGCATGATGGGGGCGAAGCACGAGCGAACGGTGGAGATGAAATGAAGGGCTTCGATTGGGTGGTTAGAATTAAAGTGCTAGTGGAAGGTGCAGATCGAAGAGCTGAAGGCGAGATCTGATGGCGTATAATGCGCCACGTGGCGCGCTATAAGAGAGGCGCGAATGGGCGGTTCAGATGAGAAGGGGGAAATGATCAGACGGTGGAAGTGAAAGGGCATGCGTGGAGGTGGCTGGGCCGTTGGATTCAAAGAGAAATCCAACGGCTAAGAGCAGGGGCGGCTAGGGCAAGGGGAGCAGGCCGCGTGGCGCAACCAGAGGGCGCCACGTGGCCAGCTGTGATTGACTGAGAAGAGAAATGAGTGTAGAGAGAGAGAAGGAGGCTGACTTTGGAAAATCTCAAAACATGAAAGTTGTAGATCTTGATGAGATCTACAAGTTTCATGTCTTGATGAGATCTACAAGTTTCATGTTGACCAAAGATGGAGATGAGGTCAAATACAATACAAAAATACAAGTGTACAACTATACATACATAGTATACATAGAGGCCCAAAACCCAACTTTTTCATATGAGCTCCAAATTGGATGAAATCAGTCTCATTTTAAAGGTCTTTTAATGTGTATTAATCTTGAAAGTGAGTAGACCTATTTTGGAGTTTGTATGAGGGAGCTATGGGCATTTTATGGATCAGGGATTCTGGGGCTTTATTGCATATTTTACATAAGAGATTTCTGGCTTTCTTCCTTATATTATTAACTAAGGTGTACATATTATAAGGGAGAGGTTATTTTTATGAGTGGATATTTTACAAGCGATCTTCGCTTCTTATATAATGCAAAATGTGAATGCTAAAATGCATGTATTATGAATGCATGTATGAATGCTATTTATGCATTATAAAGGAAAACATGCATCTATTTACTCAGGAACAAGCTTCTATTTTCAACTTTTAGAGTGATGAATCACAGATTCATCAACCCCCTATACTTAAACCTTGCTCGTCCCCGAGCAACTAAATGAAATGCAAGAGTGAAATGATTTTGGGTTCCATACCAAGGTCATGAACAAAAGTTGAAAATAGGGCTTGACTCGACCTTTGGATTAATTGTGTGTCAGAACCTTATTGGGACCTGAACTTAAGACCTAACAGACTTCAAGTTCCACAAATCTTCTATTCAAGACTCCTCAATAGTCAGGTCAGAACAAATCCTCAAATGCAAATTTCTGATGACTATGATTCTTACTTGTACTGTGTAAGTGAGATATAACTCTCCACATCAGAAATGACTCGGAACCAGCCTCCTCTAACAAGGTAACTCAATAACCCGGTCCAGTAACTCTTTCCTCGAGGAGCGGGGTATTCCCTTCTAAGTTCAAGTGCGACCAACTCAAGAGGAGGGGGTAGAGAAAATAATGGACGGTAGCCAGTGTAGCTACCTATCTCGAGATGCCTGACCAGTGTAGCCAATTCATCCAGCTGCATTTCTTTGCTAATATACAGACTCCAGACATGTATTTTATTTTCACTTGGACCTGTCTGATTTTTTTGGAGTTTTTGCAATTTTTTTACAACAAACAAGGTGCAGCATGTACATCAGGAGTTTTTCCTTTTGAGCCAGTAGACTATCCCTCTTTTGAAGCATTATTACAACCCACAACATCCTGTCCTTAGATGTCAACACTAGCAGACTAGGTTGAGACATACTACCCTCCCTAGAGGAGGACGGATGTTTCCACCCGTGTGCTACTCCAAGCTAAAGGATTCTACCTCCTCACCACCTTATCAATGAAGAGCTATGTGCACTGTGCTTGTCCAAGTTAGGTCACTGTCTATAAGAATCATGCGTGTGCACGAGATATTCTACTTAGACTAATTAAGATGACATGTGAACATAGACTTGCGGACTCAAAGAATTAAGTCACTTGACCTGAGAAATCTTAGCTCCAATTCCTATAAGGTTCTTCTGAAATTAGGTGGATTAAGATCAAATCAAGTCCATCCTCAATATCTACTCATAACTTGGTTCAGAACCCACTAGCTTTCCACCTTGCATATGCAAGATATGCAGATGAGATGCAGATGTCATGCTATGTAGATGAATGTAAATGCAAGACTCTTTTTCTTTTCTTTTCAGATGCAGAGATGATATGCAAGAGTGAATAAGAAGCCTTATTTTCAACACATTTTTTTTCACACTCTGGTATACCTCCTATGATACAAGTATATACAAGTATTTTATGAGTATTATACAAGTGTATTTTACAAAAAAATTTCTCATATTTTACCCCCCGTAATTATTGCATAATATATACAAAAATACGTGAAAGTACGAGCTATGGGTAAAGTATATATGTAATATATACACGCCCCCCCTATACTTAGCGTGTGCTATGTCCTCAGAGCATGAAAAGCGACTAAAAGACATAGCTCGGGCTAAGCGTAGGAGAGCTAAAATTATAAAAATCGTATAGAAGTCGCACCGCCCCCCTACACTTAGGCTCTTGACAGCCTAAGTGTAGAAGAAGATCAAAAATGGGCGGACGAGGGCAAGAAGGGAAATGGATGAATATATACAAGGTGGGCATCGGTTCCCCCTATACTTAGGCTTTGGTCAGCCTGAGTATAGGACAAGAATGAGTATGAGAACCGATGTGATCTAGAGGATTTACAGAGAACAGACTCAGGTGGCTCATCCCCCTGTACTTAGGATCTGGTCATCCTAAGTATAGTCCAAGATAGAGATAGATGAAGCTGGGAGGAGTTATTAGAGTCGTGAGAGGAGAAAGGATAGAATGTACAGAAATGATGGTATATATAAGTGAGTCGGTCTGAATCTTTCAAGATGCTGCTGATGGCTGGAGCTCACTGCTGCAAGGTCTCCTGCGCGGCTCGAGGTGTATCTGCTGAATCTGTCTCACGCATAAACACAATCTCCTCAATATGGACTAACTGCTCATTGGATTCGACGAAGTGTTTTAATAGTTGTCCATTCACAAGGGATGTCGGTGCGTTATCTGCGAGATCTGAGATCTCGACACATCCACTGTCATGCACCGCTCGGACAATGAATGGTCCCGTCCATTTGGATTTCAACTTGCCTTGGAAAGTCTTCAGCCTTGCATTAAACAACCATACCTTCTGTCCAGGAACAAAGGTCTTTCGTCTGATATATCTATCATGCCAACACTTCACCTTGTCCTTGTACACCAAACTGTTGTCATATGCACGATTTCTGACTTCCACAAGCTCATTCAGATCCATTTCTCTCTGCTTCTGCCCAAGGTGTGTGTTCCAATTGACCTTCTTAATTGCCCATTCCAATTTATGCACTAGTTCTGCGGGCAAATGGCACGGCTTTCCGAATACCATTCGGAAAGGGGAGGTTCCTAGCGGTGTCTTGTAAGATGTCCTATACGCCCATAGGACCTGATCCAAGATCTGAGACCAGTCCTTCCTGTCTGGGTGAACAAGCTTTTGCAATATAGTATTCACCTCCCGATTCGACACCCCAACCATACCATTAGTCTGTGGGTGGTAAGGGCTAGCGACATGGTGTTCGATGCCGTAGTCCTTCAGGAGTTTCTTCACCTACCGGTTCACAAAGTGGCTACCCCCATCTGATATCATCATTTTGGTAATCACGAACCTAGAGATGATATGATCTCTGATGAATTTACAAACAGTTCTGCTGTCTGCGGCTCGGGTATGGATAGCCTCCACCCACCTGGATAGATAATCTAACGCAAGAAGGATGTATTCAAACCCGTGGCTAACAGGGAATAGGCCCATGAAGTCGATGCCCCAGGCATCAAAGACATCACGAATGATAACAGACTGCATTAGCATCTCATCCTTGGGACCAACGGTTCCTCCCATTCTCTGGCATACTGGGCACGACTTCGCAAAGGTGATGGCATCGCGAAACAGAGTCGACCAGTAAAAACCACACTGAAGTACCTTCCATGCGGTCCTCTTCCCGGAGTGGTGTCCTCCTGCCTCTAAGATGTGGCATAAAGAAAGGACACTCTAGTATTCCTCCTGAGGAATACACCGTCTCCAGACACAATCCGGTCCCTCAAAGAAAAGGATCGGATCCTCCCAATGGTAGTGTCTCGCATCCGACTTAAGTCGGTCGATGTGGCTCTTGGGCCAACCCTCAGGAACCTTTTGGAGACAAGATAGTTCACGATGTTGGCATACCATGGGAGTGATTCGATAACAAAAATCGACTCGTCAGGGAAGGAGTCTCGAATTGGTGAATCCTTGAAAGTATTAAGATCTTCGAGACGAGAAAGATGATCGGCTACTACATTTTTCTTTCCAGGTTTATCACGAATATCCAAATCAAATTCCTGGATAAGTAAAATACAACGAAGAAGATGCGCCTTCGCCTCCTTCTTCTCCATCAAGTACCGTAGAGCCGTATGGTCAGTGAACACAATTACCTTGGATCCAATTAAGTGAGATCTGAACTTGTCCAAGGCAAACACTACCACAAGCATCTCCTTTTCAGTAACTGTATAGTTACGCTGAGCGGTATCAAGCACTTTGCTAGCGTAGTGAATTGCAAACGGGACGCCATCTCTCCTCTGTCCTAACACATCCCCAACAGCAAAATCTGAGGCATCCGTCATGATCTCAAAAGGTAGAGACCAGTCTGGGGCTTGTAGGATAGGTGTGTCCATGATCATCCCTTGCAATAGCTTAAAGGCTTCAAGACATTTGTGATCAACAACAAACTCCATGTCTTTGCCTAAAAGCTTAGTTAGAGGTCGGGCAATCTTAGAAAAATCCTTAATGAATCTCCGATAAAATCCAACATGCCCGAGGAACGACCGCAACTGCTTGACGTTGGTTGGTGGCTGGAGTCGTCTGATCACATCCACCTTGGCAGGGTCAACCTCCATTCCTCTCTTGGAGATGACATGCCCCAACACAATGCCCTCCGTCACCATGAAGTGACTTTTCTCTCAAGAGAGCACCAGATTAATCTCACAACATATTTTGAGGACTCGATCCAGATTCCTAAGATAGGAATCGAAGGAATCGCCGAGGACCGAGAAGTCGTCCATGAAGACTTCCAGGAATTCACCGACCATTTCGGCGAATACAGCAATTATGCACCTTTGAAAAGTACCCGGAGCATTGTATAACCCAAAGGGCATGCGCCTGAAAGCATAGGTACCAAAGGGGCATGTGAATGTGGTCTTCTCCTGGTCCTCCGGAGCTATGGCTACTTGATTGTAGCCCGAGAACCCATCCAAGAAGCAGAAGAATTCTTTCCCCGCTAGTCTCTCTAGGATCTGATCAATGAATGGTAGGGGGAAATGATCCTTCTTCGTCGCGGCATTCAAGCGCCTGTAATCCACACAGACGCGCCACGACGTGGGCACTCGCGTCACGATCTCCTCTCCATCCTCGTGGGTGGTCGTCTGAATTCCCGACTTCTTTGGGACCACATGTATCGGGGCCACCCATTTCAAGTCTGAGCTGGGATAAATAAAACCCGCGTTGCACCATTTCTCTATCTCCTTCTTCACTACCTCTCGTAAATTTGGACTCAAACGACGTTGGAATTCACGAGAGCGTTTGGCTTCATCCTCCAAGTAGATATGGTGCGAACATAGAGCGGGATTTATCCTGTGGAGATCGGAAATGCTCCAGCCTATCGCCTTGCGGTTTTTCTCCAGGATCTCTAGCAAGCGAGATTCCTGCTCCTCGGTCAATCGCGAACTGATGATGACCGGATATTTCTTCTCCTGACCTGCAAGGAAGGCGTATTTTAGTGTTGTGGGTAAGGGTTTGAGCTCAGGTAAGGTGTGATCATCTAGGAAATATGGCTCAATCGAATTTGGCTGAGTGTTGGAAGTGGATGGATTTTTCTCTGTAATAGCCGCCACCAAATTATTTGGCTCTGGAGTCGGATCGTCAAAGGTCTCCATGAAATCGGCGAAAGCCATGTCCGACTCGTCATCCTCATCTTCTGATTATCCTAAAGAGGGAAGGACTGACAAGCCCAGCTGGGCTTCTAAGTCATCGAAGATGTAGGGGGATGCAAATTCTGAGCTGAACTCGTCTCTGAGGATCTCGCAAACTGACTCATGCACTGGATCATCTCCGGAGGGGAGGGACTCATCGATGTTGGCTGGGTTCTATCTCCATGGCCCAACTTTGTCTACATGGTCGCAGTCTGCTTCGGACGAAGAGTACTCGGTGCTGGATTCGGAATCCGGTCTCTGCCATCTGGTCTACTTCATCTCAAGTTCCTCATCTCCGCCTGGAGTTTGGAACTGGATCTTCCCGATCTTGTAATCAAACAAGGCCCCTGCTGTCCTGAGGAAAGGCCTGCCTAAGATGATCTGCGAGTCTCTCCAATTACGAGGGGTTTCCATATCTAGGACAGTGAAGTCCACCATGTATTCTTGCCCCTCGACTTTGATCACAACATTCCTCAATTCTCCTTGGGACCTCTTGGTTGATTTATCAGCAAACTGGAGGAGGGCTCTAGATTTCCTAAGAGGTCCGAGATTAAGCCGTTCATAGAGGGTTGTAGGCATTAAGTTAATTAAGGAGCCGTTATCTAGGAGAGTGCGTGTAAACGCGATGTCATCAACATGACTCACTACATAGTGTGCGCCCATGACTCTTCGTTTCCTTGGAAACGAGTTCTTTATTGCACAAGTCGTGGCTACTGACAGAACGTGTTTCTCAACCAGCTTTTGGTCTTCCTGCTAACCATAGTAGGTGTGAATCTCACCTTGAGGTATTTCTGAAATGCAGGAGTCATTGCCACGTACTTGTCAAAGGGGATTGTGACCTTGATATATTTGTTACAGAACTCTGCCATCTCAGGGTCATCTTTTTGGATTTTTTTGATTTTCTTCTTTCCACCCGTAAGAGCTCGGGGGAAAGGGATTATTGACTCTAACTCATGTTCTGAAACTGAAAATTTTTCATTGAAAGCTGGAACTGAGTTCTGTACATGACTCGGACTCTGAAACAGACACAGACTCTGACTCGGACTAAAAGAAACATGCTAGGATGAAACCGGTGATGCATCTTCCGCTTCTTCTGGACGGTCCTCCTCAGATGAAGGTGCGAGCTCTTCATCAATTTCGTCAGACTCACTAATGATGCGGGCTTGCTGCTTCGAGGACCCATAAGTCCTCTTCTTCTGCTGGTGGTGGTGATGGTGGTGCTGCTCCTCTTCTTCCTCCAAGTTATCCTCAGGTAGAGACTTGGCGGCTCCTTCCTTCGGTGCTTGTGCCCGATCAGGTACGATCACGGTCCTTCCGCTCCTGAGGGACATATGTTTAACATTATCATACAAAAGGATATCATGTTCAGATAAGGGCTTATCTAAATAGTGTACCTGATCATGAGGTCGGTTCTGGCCTTGATTTAAGCTATTTGGATTGGCCTGAACCTGGGCGGGAATTGGGGTCTTTGGCGCCATTTGTTGGTCCTGGGTACGAGAAACACGATTCAGATCGGTTCTCATATCCAGATAGTCATTCTGGATCTGTTGGACCCTATCAGACAGGGTCTGGATCGCCAAGGTGAGGGACTCCAATTCAGTAGGCTGAGCTGGCTGGTGATGCTGATTTGCAGATGAGGTTCTGTACTGGCCCTGCTGGCCATGCCGATACTGCTAAGACGGGCTCTACTGGAATGCGTGCTGCTGCTGCTGGTGCTGCTGAGGCTGGTACCCTTGTTCGGGCCTGGACTGAACAAAGTGCGGTGTAGGGACGGACCTGATTTCTTGGTAAGATGGGGCTTGTCGGTGAGGCTGACCATTCCCCAACTCTGCCTGTCTGACGATGGGTTCACGGCTATACCAAAGCCCGTTGATCTCGTACACATGCGGAGGCTCCTCGTATCCGGTCTCCACTTGTGGGGGTGCATGCTGGTTCTGCTGGGTGTAAGTCTGATCCCAGCCACTCTGAGGCCCCGGTGCTCGTTCCTGTACATGATGGACTCGATGTACAGGTACAGGTGGTGCAGAAGGGGTAGGTAGATTTATCTTAGCTACCTTCTTAGAAAGTTCCTCCACTTGCTTCGGTAGACGCGAAAGAGACTCAAGGTCCGCGACTCTCTTGTGGATCTGCTCGACCATGGTCAGCTTCTCAGCAATCATCCCCATGCTGGGAATGAGGTCCTCTGTCAGATATGCTACAGTCCTCCGGGTTGTCTCATTGGATAAGATTAAGGGAGACAAGTGATACCCCCGGTGGCCTGCGACCTGCCGGTTTCTGCCATCTGCTCCAGTATCTTCCATACAACATTCTCATTTTTATTCAGATAGCTTCCTCCATAGGCGGTACTTACTAACCCATGCATCTCCGGGGTCAGACCACAGAACAAGATCTGGACTAAGATTGCCTTAGAAATGCCGTGGCAAGGGCATTTTTGAACTAGGTCATTAAACCTATCCCAGACATCATGGAATGGTTCACCGAGTCCCTGGGAAAAACTGGCAATCTTTGTTCTCATTTGGTTAGTCCTACTGAGAGGGTATAACTTCTTCAGAAATAAGTCCTTGAACTACATCCAGGTTGTACATATCACCCCTAGGTTCTTCAGCCAATGTGCTGCCTTATCTCCTAAGGCAAATGGGGTAGCCTTCAGTCTAATGTAACCCTAGGATGGCTAAGGCTATTGCAAACCAGCTCGAAGTCTCGGAGGAAGGCATATGGTTCTTTATGGGCATTTCCGTTGAACTTCGGTAGCAGACTAAGGAAGTGAGGTTTAAGCTTAAATGCTTCGGCGGGAACCGCTAGTGCCAACCAACTTTGTATCTCATTCTCTGCTGGGTTGGAGGCATCAACCATTGGTCGGTCGATGCCTCCTGCCGCAACGATTTGTCCCATTCTAGCCGTGAGATCTGCATTTTGTAGTTCGGCTGTGGTGAGACGATTAAGAATTTGCCGCAATTGTTCCTCATCTGGTGGCTGCTTAGGCGGCATTTTGTCCTCTATTCCTGGGTATGAAACAAGGTTGGTGTCAGAGGACAAATCAAGGAAGGGATTCTTATCGAGGCGATGGTCTTCCTCGGTAAGCTCACCAGAGAGGAAAGGGTTGGTTTGAGAGTAACCACCCTGGGTGTGAGGGAACCAGAACTCAAGAGGGTCATGAGTCCTGGGTGGTCCAAGGTGCGCTTGGGCCGATGAAGAGGAGTTTCGTGGGGGGTTCAAAGAGAGATTGGTGAATAAAGAGTCAATATCCCCCCCGTCACTCATCTTGATTTGGCGAGAAGAAATGGGAGATCTAAGTGAAGATAGGATTTGACTCCTACCTGAAGCAAACAATTAAATCCAAGACCCTGGATTCACACTCAACACAGTGAAGGACTCGAAGTCGAGTCAAATTTATCTTGTAAATTTTAAGTGTCAAGGCAACTATAGATTGCGAGACTCGGGAGATCGATTTTTCAGCATTGGGAGCACTCCATTTTGATGAACGCAGATGACCTACCCTTTTATGTTGTCTAATAGATGAGTGCGTTGCAGTCGGATAGATCTGCGTCGATCAAAAAAATAACTGCACGAATCGATTAATCGTCGAATGAAATTATGTGCGGTTTTATGTTTGTTTAGCCTGGGCAAGCCCCAGGGTCGACTCAAGGAGGAAAAGGAACAACTCGGGATCAGATTAGATGTATTAGATTGCAGTTTTCTAAGTGTGATTTTTCGGTATTTTTTATGCGATATAAATGCCACATGCGAATATGAACTGGATTAAGCTAACAAGAAAATCACTGACTTAGCCAAATTTAATTAGTGTCAAATTAATACAAATTAGCCAAGTGATACTTTTCCTGAGAACCTAATCCAATACTGAATGCAAAATGTATTTTTTTGGAATTTTTGGGTTTAAAATGCACAAATGAAAAATACAAACTTTTTTGGGGTTTTTATGTAATTTTTCGTGCAAATAAAATGCAAAAATTATGAAAAAATTTTACTGAAAGTTAAATATGATGAAATGAAGCTACAATAATTTTTTATAATTTTCTGATACTTTTTTTTATGAATTTTTTTACTGAAAACAGAGCGATTGCGGGTATTTAATTCCTAATAAATCCACAAAGTTAAATTATCTAGAGATTGATTTATCTCCAATATATATTTCAATAAGGAATCTAAGAGAGTTGATATTTCTCAAAAATATTATTTGTGGAATTAATTAAAAATCAATTACCTAAATCACCCTAGAATTTATTTTATGCACAAGACAACTCCTAGTTGAACGAAATTTGGATAATAATTAAATCACAATTAGAGGCATCATTCATAATTTTTTCGCAATTTTTGAAGCAATAAATATGGCTGTGCGAGATTCAGAGCTTAATTGGGCAAAATATCACCGATTTTCACTGTCTGATTTTTAATAAATAATCTAATACTCACAAAAATGTAAATAAATCATCACAAGGTAAAGAATTAGTTGCTCATTAACATGCTATTTTTGATTGAATAAAAGATGCCAAATGACTGTCCAAATTAATGCAAAAACTTAGGGGTGTCTTAGCAATACAAAAATGAAATAAACAAAAGAAATGTGCCCTGGACACTTTTTGTGATTAAAGAAATATGCAGGATAATAAATGCAATTTTTAAAAATATAAAAAAAAGAAATAGACCTCTTTTCCCAAGCTAGGGCACACGGGCAAGGACTTCAAGGGGCGGCGGCGAGGTTGGCACGACCAAGGGCGCGGGCGGCGGCGCGGGCGTCTTGGCGCGGAGGTGCACTGCCGTGCGGGCTGTGCTAGAGATGGCGCACGTTGGAGGGTGCGACCAACTGCGGGGATCACGCGCGGGGGCGACGATGCGAGAGGACGAAGGTCAGGGGGCGAGGGGCGCGACGCGCCTGTGCGTGGGTTGCGCGAGACGCGGGGCTGAAGTGGAGATCGGGCGTGCGTGCCCGCGGTGGCTAGGCGGGCGGCGTGCCAGCTGTGGGCGATGGGCAGGGCGGCGCGCGGTGACGGGCTGTGGAGGACTCCCACGGCGGAGCGAGGACGACGCCAGCCGCGGGGGAAACGCAGCAGCTCACGACCGATAGGGAAGCACGGGGCGGCGCGTGCAGGTGTGTGCTGGAGTGCCAACGTTGGAGGCAGCGGGCCTTGGAGGGCGGACGACGGGTACACCGGCACCCGCACACGGTGGCTGGGGGAACAACAGGAGCAGGGGGCGACTGGGTCGCCTGTGAAGATGCCGCGCGGGACCTGCAGTTGGCTGGGAGGGAGGCGGACGGAGCGGCAGGACACACAGTGGTGGCTGGCCTGGAGATGGCGGCTTGGCCGTGCAGGACCTGCAATCTTATTTTTTTGTTTTTTTTTGCAAATTTTATTGTTGTTGTAATTTTCTGTAAACAAGAATGATATGACAATTGAAAAGGTGAAAATGTGATGATTTGGTGATAATGATGATGTTTGTTTTTTTGTAAACTGAAAATAAAATGAAATGAAGAAAAAGTGTGTGTGGTTATGTGGTGATGATGAAATGAGGATGTTGAATGATGGTAGTGGTTGATGAATAAAATGATGGTTTGGTGATGTGGTTTTTTTTGTTGTGATGAACAAGATAAACAAATAGTGTTAGATAGAAATTTGACAAAGTGAAGATAGAGAATACTTACCTGTGGTTTCACCGAAAGTGGAGCCACATCGTGCAGCTTTTGTCGTCGTCGCCTCGATTCGATTCGACGAAAAATCAAAGAAGCTCAGTTGTGACCTGAAGTGATGCACAACGACACGAGGAGGAGTCCTCATGGATCTCGCCTTGAAAACCGTCGTTGCTCGACCGAAAATGTTGACGCCCCTCTCAGTTAAAGAAATGGCAGATGAAGATGAAGGGAGGAGTGAAGAGAATATAAAGAGGAGGAGGAGGTTGGAGAAGGATGGAGAGAGTGGGGTAGTGGGGGGTTATTGGCTTGGAGTGGAACAAAAGAATGGGGAGAAGTGGTAAAAGGGAGATTAAATAAAATAATTAACATAGTAGGCTACTAAAAATAATTAAAATAGTAATAATAAAATACTAATAATAATAAATCCGAAAATAATAAAAATAAATTTGAAAATAAAGAAAATGGGATGACATGTGGCAGCTCCAGGAGCCGCCAAATGTCACTCCCAGAAAATTCAAAGATTAAATGTAAACAAAATCAAAAAGAAATAACAAAAGGGATTAAATCAAAAAGTGTCAACACGAAAGTTGCTCGTCTCGATGAGATGTACAACTTTCGTGAAGGGCCGAAATCAAATGAGATCATCTGTACAAAATGTATTTTTGGGTGGTACCTTATAGGTATAAAATACCACATTTTATCTTTTGTAAATTTTTTGTCATTTTAATAAGAGAAAAAATCAAAATAAAATTAGGAAAAATATGAGGAGAATATTTACCATTTAATCTATTTTTTGTATTTTTAATAATAAAGACAAAATTGCACGGTATTATAAACATAATACCGTGCTTAATTTCATTAGACGATTAATCGAGTTGTGCGGTTATTTTGATCGACGCGAATCTATCCGACTGCAATGAAATAGTCTATCAAATGACATTAACAAGGGTAGGTCATCTGTGTCCATCACAGTGAAGGACTAAAATCAACCCTTGTTTGTGGAGATTAACCCCGGTCTTATTTTTAGGCTGAGTGAGGGTACTTGAGTGGTGTAAACACCTTAAGGTAGAACCCAAAATCCCCGCCTTCCATATCACAGGCCAACTGATCCTAGCAATATCACAAGTTTGATACTTTCAGATTCACTGACTAGTACCAAGTAGCCTCGCCTGTTCACGGGTAGTCAGGGGGTGAACCAGCGGTACTTCGCGACAAGTTGCTAGTAATCCTTCGGGGCGAAGTTCCAGCCTTGTCAGCCTCCGCCTGCTTGCAGGTAGATAGGGCATGGTCTTTGAGTCCTCAACTTGGGATAGGAGCGAAGAAAGGAAAGACCGGCGGTATCTTAGGTGACAGGTTAAACAAGGAAGAAGCATCCGGCTCTGATCCGAACGCGTAAATCCTTGCTATCTTGCTTGAAAAATCACACTTAAAATTAACAAGATTAATTGGACTCGGTTTCGGGTCCTTCACTATGTTGAGTGTGAATTCAGGGTTTGCTCTTGCGTTTGTCTTTGTGTCTGTCCGTGTGTGTTATCCTGCGTAATTGCGCATTTTCTACCTCGCTCTACTTACATTCATCATTTCCTCCTCAAGATGTCGGGATATTGGTCCCCATACACTGTGACCTCTTGTCATTCCTCCTCTACCATATACCGCTCATCTTCGCCTTCTCTTTCTTCCATGTATCCTCTGCCATCCACGGGAGACCCGTACCCATGGTCGGTTCCACCTCAACCCAAATATGAAGTCAGAACTTCGACTGACTTCTCCACTTCTTCGCATTTCTCATCTACTCCATATTCTAACACTCCGGATCCACTTCCACCTTGGGCTGACTGTCCTTACTCTCAAGAGCTTGTAGGAATCAAAGAACCGAATAAAGAGCAAGCCACTGCTGAGACAGATGATTGGCAAAATTATATGCCCCTGCATACTTCATTATCACCTCAAGTAGGGACCATACAACATTTACATATACACATCCTGAATTGACCTTAGGGTATAACTTGGTCGATCAAACAACCCGAATGGAGAGGCCTGAACATCATGATTTCCTAGACTTGATTGACTTTAGTGATCAAGCTCCCATTAACCAGCCGTCATTCGGAGAGCCTATACATTCACAAGATTGGACTCATGAGCTAGACTTATCGGTCCCCGTTTCATCATATGAGGCTCCGACCAATATTTGCCATCTAGATGGTCCATACTCGACCCAACATTACATGCCAGAGTCTAGGTATGTTGAGTATGAGACCTCAATATCTCAACAGTATCCTCCACTTGAGCAGAACTCTCCCATGATTTGTCATGGGAATTTTGTGGAGGATGACATATCTAGACTTATTAAGAAAAATGAATCATTTGGTAACGAGTTAAGAGATGTCATGAACATATTGCACTCAATTTCGGCCAGCCTAGGTATGAAAGTGGAGAAGGAAGTAAGAAGATCTGATGTTGAAAACCGAGCAAGCATCAGGGAACCCACACCATCTGTACAGCTAGAGTCCATTCTATCTCCCTCTTTTACTAACCACTTACCCCTCCAATCCAGAGTCTGATTATTCATCTGCCAAAAACACCAAAAAAATTGAAAAAACAAAAACCCACCTAAAATTGAAAATGAAAAAGATCTAAAAAAATTGGATTCTGCCCTAAGGGAAGAACTCGATGAAGAGTTGATTTTCAAAATTCCCTTAATAAAGGCCATAGATCACTTCCCCGACCTCAAGAGATTTGTAAAGAGTAAATTGATGCCCAAGAGGTCGGGTAAGAAGAGAACAAGGACTGAGAGACACATAGTGTCTATGGCCACTTCCTTGGTGATGGGACGAAAGACCAAGAGCCGCAGAGTGAAGCGGTTGCCTAGGGTTGAATGTGAAATCAAAGACACTATCTTTACCCATGCAAGAATCGATGATGACTCTCTAATAAATATCCTCCGACCTCTGTGTTTGACAAGCTCAAACTCAAGCCACTCAGAAAGTCGAGAGAGATCGTTCAGCTGGCTGATCGATCCATCAAATGGTCTAGAGGAAATATTTCTGTCATTGTTACTTTCCAAGGTGCTCTACTCCAGGTGGACTTTATGATCATTGACATCGAGCACCGAGGAGAGTTTACCCAGTCTCCGATTATTCTCGGGAAGTCGTTCTTAGCCTCAGCTAAAGCGTCTATAGATTGCGAGACTCGGGAGATCGATTTCTCAGCATTGGGAGCACTCCGACCTCACCCATTCTTTGATACACTTTACTCTAAGGTAACCTGCACATCCGCTGACAGTCGTGACCATCGAGAGGTAGATGAGTCCCACCTCTCTCTTATTGCCCGGACGACCGTTGGTTCTGAGACTCCCCACACCTCCACTTCATCAACTGCTTGCACCGCCACCATGATAGCTTCTAAGGAGGACTCATGACCAGAGGCTACCATTAAGTCGAACATGACCTTTGTTGATTGCCTTGACCATTTTGATGATCCTACACAAGAGGCCAATAATGCCAAGCCAAGTGAGACCACTAGCACCTTCCCGAGACATGTGCTGACCCTTCAGGAATATTATAATCTATATGGTGACTCGTCTGATGAGGAACCCATGGTCAACACCACACCACATTCCGGACCTTGAAAGAAAGCAACCAAGATTAAATTGACTCCACATAAAAACACGGTTGCTCCCTCTTCTAGTCAGCTATTTAGTGAGAGGAAGTCGAGAATTGATTCCTTGAGGATTTCCCCCGAACCTCTCAAGGCGCATCTCTCTCATCTCCCTCTCAATGATTCAGGTTCTAGAAAACCGACTAAGAAAGTTTCCTTCAACACACCAGAGAAGGAATTTTCTGAGTCCTCATCTGGCCCGGGACAAGGTAATTTATATGAGTGAGCTCAGTTCGGTTGTTCTCAAGCCTTATCTAAGCAAGCAGCCGTGTGTCGACCCTCGTTGGATGATCCCTACCCCTCACTATTATTCATCTGAGGATGATTCCGACAGCGACACATATGTATATTATCACAAACCTTCTTAATCCTTGTATATTCTCACTCTTTCTTGTATATACTTTCTCTCCCTCCCTCCCCAGTGATCCGAATCACTCGACCTGACTCATCTCATTTCATTTTATGACTATACTTAGGATAACCAGATCCTAAGTATAGGGGGGAGAGTGACCCGCATCTATTGACTGTACATCCTCCAGATCACACCGGTTCTCATACCCACTCTTGTCTTATACTTAGGCTGACCAGAGCCTAAGTATAGGGGGGATCGATGCCCGCCGTGTATATACTCATCCATTTCCCCCTCTTGTCCTCGTTCGCCCCATTTTTGATCTTCTTCTACACTTAGGCTGCTAGAGCCTAAGTATAGGGTTGGTGGAGCGACTTCTATACATTTTGTAATTTTAGCGCTCCTACGCTTAGCCCGAGCTATGTCTTTTTAATCGCTTTCGTGCTCTGAGGACATAGCACACACTAAGCATAGGGGGCGTGTATATATTACATATATACTTTACGCATAGCTCGTACTTTCGCGTATTTTCGCGTAGTATATATTATGCAATAATTACGGGGTAGGTAAAAATTGAAATTTTTTCTGTACTATATGTATAATACTTGTATAAAAGTTGTAAAATAAGGTAAAACATACTCATGTAAAATTTGTTGTAAATAAGATGTAAACCCAAAAAAATGTGTGTTGTATACTATGTATATTATGTGTAAATTAAAAACTTGTTGTAAATAATAAAATTTGTTGTATGCCAAAAAAATATATATGTTGAAAATAAGGCTTCTTATTTACTCTTGCATATCATCCTTGCATTTCAAAAAAAAGAGTCTTGCATTTCATTCATAGCATGTCATCTACACCTCATCTGCATATGTTGCATATGCAAGGTAAAAAGCTAGTGGGTTCTGAACCAAGTCATGAGTAGATATTGAGGATGGACTTGATTTGACCTTAATCCACCTAATTTCATAGGAACCTTATAGGAACTGGAGTTAAGATTTCTCAGGTCAAGTGACTTAATTCTTTGAGTCCGCAAGTCTATGTTCACATGTCATCTTGATTAGTCTAAGTAGAATATCTCATGCACACGCATGATTCTTTTAGACAGTGACCTAACTTGGACAAGCACAATGCACTTAGCTCTTTATTGATGAGGTGGTGAGGAGGTAGACTCCTTTAGCTTGGAGTAGCACACGGGTGGAAACATCCGTCCTCCTCTAGGGAGGGTAGTGCATCTCATCCTAGTCTGGTGGTGTTGAAGTCTAAGGACAGGATGCTGTGGGTTGCAATAATGCTTCAAAGAGGAATAGTCTACTGGCTCAAAAGGAAAAACTCCCGATGTACATGTTGCACCTTGTATATAGTTCAAAAAAAAAGAAGAAGAAAAAAAAGAGAAAAAATGCAAGAACTCCAAAAAAATATAGACAGGCCAAAAAAATATATTTCCTGTTGGAGTATGTATATTAGCAAGAAGTCTGCAGCTGGATGACTTGGCTACACTGGTCAGGCATCCCGGGATAGTAGCTACACTAGCTACCGTCCATTCTTTTCTCCACCCCCTCCTCTTGAGCTGGTCGCACTTGAACTTAGAAGGGAATACCCCCGATCCTAGAGGAAAGAGTCCTGGACCGGGTAATTAGAGTTACCTTGTTAGAGGAGGCTGATTCTGAGCCATTTCTGATGTGGAGAGATATTTTACACTTACACAGTACAGTAAGAATCATAGTCACCAGAAATTTGCGTTTGAGGATTTGTTCTGACTGACTGTTGAGGCGTCTTAAATAGAAGACTTGTGGAACTTGAAGTCTGTTAGGTCTTAAATTCTGATCCCAATAAGGTTCCGCCACAGAATTAATACAAAGGTCGAGTCAATCTCCATTTTTAAATTCTGTTCATGACCTTGGTATGGAACCCAATCTCATTTCACTCTTGCATTTCATTTTAGTTGCTCGGGGACGAGCAAGGTTTACGTATAGGGGGTTGATGAATCTGTGATTCATCACTCTAAAAGTTGAAAATAGAGCTTTGTTCCCGAGTAATTAGAGGCATATTTCTACTTATATTGCATAATTAGCATTCATGCATGCATTGATAACATTTCCATTTTAGCATTAATATTTGCATAAAATAAGAAGCCAAATTCACTTTTAAATATTCACCTGTATATTAGCTAAAATACCCATTTGTATATATTTTACACTAACTCCAAATCCAATAAAACCAACTCTATTCTGTATATATTACTAACACTAAGTAAAGAAAAATATCAAAAAAATACCAACTTGTAAAATTGACCAATAAAATCCCAATCCAAGTTGAAGACCTTAGACCTTAAAACGTACATATCTCTCTCATACAACCTCCAAATTAGGTCTACTCACTTTTAAAGTAATATACATTCAGAGACCTTCGAAACAAGACTAATTTCACTAAAATCGGTGCTCGTATGCAAAACTTGGATTTTGGGCACCTTTTGTACATTGTACATAATGACCGTTTTACCCCTGTATTTTATCATTTTATTTTCTTCATTATTAAAAATCAAAAAAAAAGATTAAGTTGTAAATATTCTTTTCGTATTTTCTCTATTTTTATTTTAATTTTTCTCTCTTTTAAAAATGACAAAAAATTACAAAAGATAAAATGCGGTATTTTATATCTCTAAGGTACCACCCAAAAATACATTTTTGTACAGATGATTTCCTTTGATTTTCAGCCCTTCACAAAAGTTGGAGATCTCGTCGAGACGAGCAACTTTCGTGTTGACCACTTTTTGATTTAATCACTTTTGTTATTTCTTTTTTATCTTTCTTTACATTTAATTTTTGAATTTTCTAGGAGCGACATGTGGCAGCTCCTGGAGCTGCCACATGTCACCCCATTATTTTATTATTTTCGGATTTATTATTATTATTATTTTATTATTTTAAATACTTTTAGTAGCTACTATTATTTTATTAATAAATTATTTTAATCCTCTTTTACCTCTTCTCCTTTTCTTACTCCCCACTCCAAGCCAATAACTTCCACTACTCCATCTTCTTCACCTACTTTTCAACTCCCTCCTCCTCTTTATATTCCCATCCCCCTCCTCCATTTTCCATCATCCGCCGTTTTCGAGAGAAGTGAGGTCGAGCCCCTTTAACCTTTAGGTGACAGCTGTAGGAGACAAGTCGAGCGACGATAACCTCAAGGCGAGATCCGCGGCATCACCATTGCCGCGTCGCGAGATCCAATTGGACTTGCCTAGCTTCTCGGCTTTTCGCCAAGCTGATCGAGGCCACAACCGGAAGCCGCATTACACAACTCCACTTTCGACAAACCATACAGGTAAGTATTTCTCTATCTTCGCTTTGTCAATCTTTTTATCTAACGTTGTTTGTTTATTTTATTTCTCAAACAAAAAAAATCATCTATCATTTTCTTCACAATCATCACCACCTCAATATTCCATTATTTCACAATAATCACACCACCATTGCATTTTATTTCTTCAATTTTTCCTCCTTACAAAGAAAATCACAAAAAAATTACAAAAGAAAAAAAATAAAAAGGAAAGCAGGAGGAGCAGCAGCCGCCGTCCTCCCTGCCTCCACGCGCGTGGCCGCCAAGCTTCAGGCCGCCAAGCTTCAGGCCACCGACGGCCTCGCACCGCCAGCAGTCAGTTGCCGCCCCTCCAGTGAGCTCCGCGCACCATCTCCTCCCAGATCCAACCACCCTCCGCCTGCCTCCAGATCGACGCCACTCCCACCTCACCGATGCGCGGCCAAGCATGGCCTCCCACCACTCCACGACCGCATCTCCACCGCCCCTTGGCCGAGCGCGCGGCCACCAGCTCGCCCTCCAGAACTGCCGGTCCTCCTTCGCGCCCCCCGCACCCCTTCCTCCTCGCGCGCGCGCCTCATGCCGCTGCGCGCTCGCTCCCTACCGATCCTCCTGCTCCAACGCTCGCCCCACGCGCAGCCCAGCCACGGCACCGCCTCGAGCACCGCGTCCAACGCCGCTGCGCCTTCAACAAGCCGCACCCCCGACCTCCACGGCATGCGTGCGCCGCCGCCCCGAGCGCCGCTCGTGACCCAGCAGCTGCCGCTCCGTATGCTCCCGCCGCCGCCCACGCATAGCCACTTCCTTTGAGCCCTAGCGTGAGGAAGAAGAATAAGCAGAAGTCCATTTTCTCTTTTTATTTTTATTGTGAAAATTGCATAGTTACATCAGTAAGTTATTTATAATTTCAAAAGTGCCCTTAGGCACATTTCATGCATTCATTTCACATTCGGTATTGCAAAGACACCCCTGAGTTTGTATTTTGATTTGGATCTTTAAATTAGTATCATTTTATTCAATGAACAATATCATGTTGTATAGAAACTAATTCTTTATCTTTCATATATTTATTTATATTTTTGTTGAGCCTTGGATATTTTATTAAAAATCAGAGACTGAAAATCAAAGATATTTTGTCCAATTATGCTCTGAAATTTGCGCAGACATATTTCTTGCTCCAAAAATTGTGAAAAAAATTGTACATGATGCCTCTAAGTGTGATTTAAACATAATATCGTGTTGGTGGCTGCGTGCTCGGCCAAGGGGCGGTGGAGATGCGGTCGTGGAGCAGTGGGCGACTACGCTTGGCCGCGCGTCGGTGAGGGTGGGAGGCGGCGTCGATCTGGAGGCAGGCAGAGGGTGGTTGGATCTGGGAGGAGATGGTTGAAGGATATTGTGAATCCTTAAGCGCATCACGGAAGCGTGTTGATCGTATCGAATACGATCGGAGCAACTAGTCGTACTAGATGCTAGATGCAGCGGAAATTAAATTTTTTTTAACATAACGATGAAACCACATGATCACGAGAACGCTTCTCGGATCGTTTCATCAAACCACAAAGTATAAGGATTACCTCTTGAAGCGTGGTTGTGATCGCGAGATCCCAAAGTAGAGATCCTCCTATCTTAAGTCCGACCCACGGAGAATGCGCTTGCGGGCACGATGATGAGTCGCGTCCTTCCCGCAATCCTTGACGAAGATCCAAGCGTCGAAGGCGAAGCAAGATGCTCTCCTCTTCAATATGCAAAGTGGACGGCCACTTGGAAATTAAGAGAGAGATCACACACGAGAATTAGAGAGAGAGAGAAGTTGTCTTTCACAACTCTAGATGATGTACCTTGGAGAGGCTACCCTAGCCCTCCTTTTATACTAGTTTAGGATCCAATGGATCTCAATCCATGGGACACATGATCCAAGGGCTATGCTTGGTCCATGATAAATCAATGGCTAGAATTTGTTGTTCAATAACAACAACTTAAAATTAAGGGATTTTATCACTTGTGCCCCTCCGAGATCTCGCAATTTCAGTTATGCCCCTATCTTTTTGGTAATATCAGTTGTGCCCCTAAAAACATTCTCCGTCATCAGTTGTGCCCTTCCGTCAGATTGACCGTCAAAAAATTGAAATAACCATAGTTTACTCAAATCATGGTGTGGTTAAGAGGGGTATTATGGTCATCCCCTCTTCTTGCCAAACCTCCTCTTAGATCTGGGGCGATGGAGGTCGGCGGCGCCGCGGAGGTCGAGCGTGGTGGTTCTGGACTGAGGGCGGCGCACGGTCCCACGTGCTAAGGCGCAGAGGAGGGGGCGTGAGCAGCTGGGGTTGCCGGCGGAGATAATCTGGAAGCTGCAACTCGTTAGCTTGGTGCTGGAAGCTGCAGTTCTTGGACTGTGAAAGATAGATAATCTGCAATCAGTAGTTCCTTTTTCAAAAGGATTTGTTTACAAATCTAACTCCAATCTCTCTTAAATAAGAGTTATAGATCCAATAATTCACTCCCAATCAGAAGGGTTAAAAGAAAGAAACAAGACATGCAATTCTTATGGAAAACACTAACGGATGACTGGAAAATTAATTCAGAATAATGAGAACAACTAAGGTTGAGAGAAAAGGGGAAAAAAGTAGAATCTGAAAAGAGGAAAGGGAATGAATCGGGGCTCCTTCGGTTGTGCTCGACTTGGAGCGATGCTATGATACTCTGTAGGTGTCCCTATTTGGCCGGTTAGTGTTTGGAGGAGGCGATTCCGGTTGACCCACTTGCGATCCCACCAAACGTTAGGAGGAGGCGGTACGAGGGGAGTAGCTGGGGACAGAGGGCGATGTGCAAGGCGGGAGGAGCTGGGGGGTGGAGGCGGAGGTACAGGGGTAAGGGAGTAGCTCGGGGCAGAGATGGAGGTGCGGGGGTGGGGGACGAGCTGGGGGGAGGTGCATGGGTGGGGGGAGGAGGTCGGGCCGAAGGGGCAGAGGGAGTAGCTCCGCCTCCACCCCCCAGGGGGCGGTGCCGGCAAGGGGAGGAGGTGCGGGGGGAGGATGGGGGAGCAGGGGGCGGCGCGGGGAGGAGGATGGGAGCTCAAGGCGGAGCTGGGCGGCGCGGGGCAGGGGCGGAGAGGGAGGAGGAGGAGGTTGGAGGAGGAGGTTGGAGGAGGAGGAGAAGAGGATGGGAAGAGGAGGAAGAAGAGGAGGATGAAGAAGAGGGTATAAAATGACCAAATAACCTTTTTAAAAAAAATAATTCCGCATATGTCCTCAAAGTTAACGTCCGTTTGCACTGTGGATGGACGGTCACTAACCCGAGGGGCACAAGTGATAAAATAGCAACAATTGAGGGGCACAACTGATATTACCAAAAAGATAGGGGCATAACTGAAATTGCGAGATCTCGGAGGGGCACAAGTAATAAAATCCCTAAAATTAATTAATCAAGAGATAACATGATAAATGAGATGGAGTCAACCACCCTCCTAAAAAGGGGGGGGGCGTCACCCATGAACAATTCATGGGTGACGCCACCCATGATGGTGGTTGCTATCTCCATTTTATTTATTCTATTATTCCTTAATTAATCACAATAAATATTCACTAAATTAATTCCAAATTAATTTGTGAATATTTCACTCTTGCCATTGAATATAGTGTGAATCATATTCACAACCCGAACTAGTTAGTAAATTGCATTTCCAATTAATTAACAAATGTGAATCCAATTCACATTATTAATTAACAAATGCTATTTACATGAATTCTCTCTCTTATATATGTATATTATAAATCATATTTATAACATGCATATATCATGGATAGTGTTATCCACATTCTCTTAATCCTTGATAATTAAATCCAATTTAATTATCTTAGATAATCAATATGAATCATATTCATATTTAAGCTTGATAATTAAATCACAA